>BSBM01000130.1:1200000-1862500 GCA_027924585.1 Larix kaempferi | reverse complement strand
TGGTTTTTGATGCTGCAATGGTTTTTGTCAGTCATGTTTGAGTTTGTAAACCCTCCCACACCGTCAATGCATGAGTCTAGTCTAACCATGCAAAATTTGAGTCCAAGCCAGCACAAATTTAAACAATTTCAACGTTGGACCTGTGAAGTACATGATCAAGCATGTCATTTGGGTTAGCATGATAATTGTGCATTTCCTTACTGAGCTTCTCTTTGTTTCGAGAATAGTTTAATATTATATACTAAACAAGGACAACCACGTGAAGGTGGAAGCTCTTATGTCCCCCCCCCCCTTCACATCACTCTCAATTCCCCATAACCTGACAAAAATATCTATGTACAAAAAATTAAATGTGTTTTTTGTCATACTCTATAACAAGCAATGTTTCTAATTATAACATACAGGAAAATGGAAAAAACACTAAGAAACAGTTAATTTATTATATGTACCAATAAAATTCAATATTTCTATCGCAATATTAAATCAAAATATATAGAGTAGATATATTACTACATACCTCTTACACTTCAATGGAATTCCTCATCTTCTTCATCCAAGTCATCATCTGTATCATCTAATCCAGATTCAACATTGTAAGGATTGGCCATATCATCATCGTTATCGATGTCAGTTATGATCATCATGTCATCATCGATATCATCTTCATGGACATTGTATGATACATCATCTGATTCAACAAATTCTTCGACATCTTCTTTTGGAACATGATCATCTAACTCATGTTGATCATGATCATATTCAACGTCTTCTTCTTATTCGAGAACGTCTTCATTACCTTCATCTATGTTATACTTTACCAGTCTTCCCCTTGGATTGTGTCTCACATCAAATGACCGACCTGCTCTACCTGGAACCTCAGAGTAAAATACCTGTTCACATTGGGTTGGAAGAACATAGGGATCCATTCCTGGCTCAAACAACCTTGTATTTACCATGGTAAATCCATTATCATGTTAAATAATTGATTTATTGGGATCACGTTGATTCAATTGACACCTGTACCATTTGACAACGAACGAAAATACCTTGAAGGAGTTAAAGTCACACTGAATAATGTCTTCTAGATACCCATAGTATCAATTTTTCGAGAATTATGGATGTCTGTCACTTCTAGAGGAAACATTGGTCACCTCAAAGACTGCAGATATCCCATAATCTGATGTTTTCTTTGTTTCATCCAACTTTTTGATGCGAGATATACATCCATTGCACCACATAGCTTTATGGTGTTTTACCTACAACAAGCCATACAAGAAAAGATTACATAATGATCCAATATTTATGATTAAGTGCATGTTTATAATGCCATACAGGGAAAAGAATCAGCGTGTACAACGACAATATGTTTGCAAAAAAAAAATAGTGTCGTTGATTAATATGCTTACCTGCTTATCTTTTAAACCATATGCTAAATCAATTTCCCTTTGTGTTATATTGGTATCTCCATTGCGATGTGCAGCTTTAACCAATGAAGCCACACTATGAAGAACCTATAACAATTAATTAATGAAAATACACGAGATAGCAGAAATAACAAAACTCAGAATCGCTATTATTGATCGCAGGCCACTTCGAGGGGGAAACCTCCTTTGAGCAAGCTCAATACAAATAACTTCACGGTACCTTCATTGGTCTCAACACAAACTTATATACTAATTCTATGCACAAATACCATGGGTCAATACCATGTGTCAATACAAACCATGGGCCAATACAAACTATGGATCAACAATTACTACGGGACGACTTACAAAGCATATGCGTCCAACAACAATAAGACAAACTATGGATCAACAAATACTATGGGATGACTTACAAAGCATATGCGTCCAACAACAATATACTAACAAAGTAAATAGAAGGGTTGACATGGGTTCCTAACATCCCCTCTCCCTTAGAAAAATCTTTGTCCTCAAAGCTTTAGATGTGGAAATTGATGCAGAATCTGAAGGAGTGGTTCCCCTGTAGCATCCTCGGGTTGCATTTCGGGCCATTGACGCCTTTTGAGTTTCAGGGAGGGTTTCTTGGAACGTTGTAGACGAAGAAGAACCATATCAGCTGCGTGAAAAGTGTGCTCAGAACGGTGTTGATTGGCTTGTTGTTTCAGTCAAATTCTTGCCATGTGAATATTGTCTTGCAGAATGAGAAGAAGTTGATCGCAGTTTCGAAGAACCGAGTCAATTTCCTGAACTGGGGAGATGCTGAGGGTGTATGTAATAAGAACTGGCGGTGCCTGTCCATATACTACTTCATATGGTGTCCTTTTAAATGTGGTATTGTACCACTGGAGCGCTTCTAGGAAATCCATAGAAATAGTTGTCCAAATCTATGTAGGAGTGGGAAAGGGTTCGAGCAGTCCCGAAAGGAGTGTCGTTTCACCCTTATTGACCTGGAAAGTATCATAGTCAGCCACCATCTGTTGAATTTTCATTTTCATTCCTTGCCAAAAGAAGTTACATTGTTCTTGATCATACATTTTGAGGAACCCATAGTGCCCTGCTGATGAAGAAGAATGGAGTTCATAGAAGAGATAGCCCTATTTAACAGATTGCAACCAATTTGGAACAAGCAAAGAAATAGCTGTAAGAGAAACTGGGTCATCAAATGTGCGAGAAGGAGCATCTACCACCATATTGTCCTCACCCTTCTTGTAAGTGATCGGATAGGCATAACCCATGAGTTGGATAACCCATTTCAGGTGTGCTGGGGAGGAGACCCATTATTCCAGGAAATTTTCTAGACTCTGGAGATCAGTCTTGATGCAGAAATAATTCCCTAATAGGTATGGCTGCCACTTATGTACTGCATGCAAAATAGCCATCATTTCCTGCTGAGATGTAGATGCGGCTAAATTCTTACTGGAAATGTCTCTTGAAGGCGACAAGCCCACTGGTTCAGCAAGGACACCTGCATATCTATCCAAGGAATTAGGGGAGACCGTTGATGGGTGCACCTAAGTGGAATGGAGTTGAGCGATGACACCATGTGAATTCTTCTTAAGGATCTTTTCCAGGCGATGTGAACTAATGATGCAGAGAGACCCTTACTGTAAGCCCTTAAATTTTTGTTGTTTCCCATTGACTGAAAATTGCATCGAAAGTTCAGCAAAATCCCATAAGATGGGGCCAAGTGCGTGTAACTGTTGAACGCCCAAAACCACATCACATCTACCTAGGGACAAGGCAAACATGTTAGAGCGCAAGTTATAATCTTCCAGAGAGATACGCACATTGTGACACTTCCCCTTGCAAGGTAAGGTTCCCCCATTGGAAACCATGACTTCAAAGTTGGAGCAAGGATGGACAAAACAATCAGCATGCTTGGCGATCTGAGGGTCAATGAAGTTATGAGTGCTACCAGAATCAATGAGTATTGTAAGAGGAAGCTTATTGAAGTAACCCCTGACCCGCATTGTTTGGCGGGTGGTGACGCTAGATAAAGCATGGAGAGATATATATGGTTGTTCATCCTGAGATGGGGGCTCAATAGGCGGCTCCTGAATGTCGACCTGATCATCCATTGTATCTGGAGCTTCTTCACCAATTTTAGAGGCAGGTGGAGAATCCATATCCAAGAGATAGAGATTTTGTTGAACACATCTATGTCCTCGAGTGAATTTCTCATCACAATTATAACAAAGCCCTTTTTCTCTGCGTGCCATCATCTCTGTTTCAGACAAATGCTTGATAGGAGTTGGTCGAGGAGCTGGCGGGATGGGAGGTCGTTGAGAACCCATATTTCGGAAGGGAACAAAAGTGGGTTTGGAGCATTGTTGGGCTGCAATATTGTCTTCTGCCAACTTAGCCAACCCTAGTACTTCCATCATTGTGTTGGGACAGAACATTTTAACCTCTGACTGGATTTCATCCTTAAGACCACTGATAAAACAACTCCTGTAGAACTCATCAGATAATCCTTCTGTGTGATTGGCTAGTTTCTCAAATTTTGTCTGATACTCTCTCACAGTGCCACTTTGACGAAGTTTAGTGAGTGCTCCAATGAAGTCATCAAAAGCACTAGGACCAAATCGTTGCAAAAGGAGTTGGCAAAAATCTGTCCATTTTGGCTCGTCATGAGCCTTGATGTACTAACGGAACCATTGAAGGGATTCCTGTTCCAAATGAAAGGATGCAAGTGGAATTTTTTGGACATCAAAAGTATTATGCAGACCGAAATACTGTTCTGCACAATAGATCCATCTAGTCGGATCAATGCCATTGAAGCGAGGAAATTCAAGCTTAGGACCACGAAAATTGTTGGAAGAAGAGAACCCATTGGCTGCAGAATATTCTTGCTGTCGGTTATTGTTCATGGTTGAATGCTAAAGATGGAGCCTGAGAAAATTTTCATCCAAATCTTGGAGTTTGGTTTGGATGGCTGCAAGTGCTTCCTCCATGGTTTTTGCTCCTGCACGGGTGACAATCATAACCAAGAGTTTTTTTTTTTTTTGGGGGGGGGGGGGAATGGATAGAAAAAACACAAACAAATGCTTATTTAGTAAAGGGAAATTTGGATATGGGAAAAACTTGGATGGGTAATTGGGGTTTGACTAGGTTTTGGACACTTTCTGATGGACAGGGAAGCAAAAAATGGAGATTTCAGAAGCGAGGTGAAAGAATGAGAAAATTTGTCAAAAAGGGACAAAGAAGCAGAAATAGGGAATGAACACAGTGGAAAAATTTGGAGGCGAGTGGGTGAAAATTGAAGAAGTTATGGCAAACCCTAAAAATAGACAAATGTGAGATTTCTGGCTTTGGGAAGTAGAATTTGGGATAGGGTCCCCAGGAATGAAATATGCAGAATGGGATTGTAGGGATGTCGGGAAGTTTCAAGGGAAACAAAGTTAAAACAAGGGAGATATGGCGAAAAAATGGAATTTTAGAATTTTTTATTTTATTTATTTATTATTTTTTTTCAGAAATGGATCTGCAACGGCGCAGAAGGGATCAGAACAATTGGATCTGAAACGATGCGGAAGGGATCGGCAACAGATGGATCTGAAACGGCACCGAATGGATAAAAAATGGCTGGATATGAAACAACTTTCAAAACAGATATGAAACGACTGGATCTGGAACGACTTTAAGAATGGATCTAAAACAGCTGGATCTGAAATGGCGCGGAAGTGTTCGGCAATGGTTCAGTTGAAAATAGATATGGACCCCAGGTATGTGCGGCTTCCTAACAGTTCAGGGGTTTCACTCGGCCACCAATGTTGTCTAACAACTTGCGTATTGGGGCAGTACCCCTCACTCCATGGCTCAGGTAAACTG
Organism: Larix kaempferi; assembly: GCA_027924585.1. Lineage (NCBI taxonomy): Eukaryota > Viridiplantae > Streptophyta > Pinopsida > Pinales > Pinaceae > Larix > Larix kaempferi. Next base: position 1,857,206 of record BSBM01000130.1, on the reverse strand, counting down.
GTAACCGCTTTGCCACAAATGACAGCTCTTGGTTTACCTCACGGGTGGGAACTAGTCAATCAGATAGGGGTCGTTGCCCTTTTCGATGGCAGGTCCTCTCAATGGGCCAGCTACTTTGGGGTTCCAGTGGTACTCCTCACAATGAGTTTTAGGGATTATGCCCAAGTACTCCCCACAGTTAAGCGGATACGGAGTATTCCCAGATCCGAATGTGCACTAGATGCGAAAAAAATAATTTGGCAGAAATTCCACCCAACAAGCCCAAGAAAGTGCTCTGATATCAGATGTGAAGAACCTGCAACAATTAATTAATGAAAATATATGAGATATCAGAAATATTAGAACTCGGAATCACTTTTACTGATCGCAGGCCACTTCAAGGGGGAAACCTCCTTTGAGCAAGCTCAATACAAATAACTTCACGGTACCTTCATTGTTCTCAACACAAACTTATATACTAAGTCTAGGCGCCAATACCATGGGTCAATACCATGTGTCAATACAAACCATGGGCTAATACAAACTATGGATCAACAATTACTACGAGATGACTTACAAAGTATATGCGTCCAACAAAAATAAGACAAACTATGGATCAACAAATACTATGGGACGACTTACAAAGCATATGAGTCCAACAACAATATACTAACAAAGTAAATAGAAGGGTTGACATGGGTTCCTAACACACACCTTCCCATGATATTCCATGACCATATTGTTCACATCGTTCAATCCATACCTTCATCCAGTTAAGATTGTTTGCGATGTATAAATGAATTGCATCCCACTCTCGACCAACTGTTTGATGACAATAAAATTAAAATTCAATACAAATGTATAGTCACTTAACAAAGTATATGTGACACTCTAAATTGATGTAAAATATTGAATATAAAAATAGAATATGTATGATATATATACATAAAAGTCAACAGTCAAATGTGATATATTACCTTTCACCTTCCTCGATCTACCTTTCCCCTTCGGGTACTCCCCTTCGAAATCTTTAATGGAGTCCGGATCACAAATGCAACGTAAATTGAGCTTTGATGCTAATATAGGAAGATATTCACTAATATACAACATGTTTTGGTATACCATATATCCCTCCATCATAGAACCCTTAGCATGTGCTCGTTGTCTAACCAAACCCTTCATAAATTTCAAGTGCCTCTCAACCATCCACATGGACCTTGAGTGCGTGGGTCCACACAACTCAATCTCCTCATCTTGGTGTATGAGGTAGTTTTTTTGTGCATTGAAAAATGCCGAAGGTAGATGCTTCTGCATTTCACACATGAGACGAGGAATTTCTCTCCTCCAATACTTTATATCTTCTTTATGGAATTATTTAGATGACAACCATCTACAAGTGACATGACAACCCAATCAAGATATTTAAGAAAAAAAACATTATATTACATAACATGAATTAGAGAAAAAAAATCAAATATAAGTTCTACGATGAATTAAACAAACACTAAGCGCATGCAAAAAATCGCTACTTATCTCATGTATTTCTCGATATTATATATTAATTGTTTGACATTGTTGTTGAAGTTGTCTGGGAGGGAGGGAGGTAGAACATACTGTAACAATATACAAATCGTTTCATTTTTTAAACAAAGAGTAGACAAACAAAAATACCAACCATATTCACTGGAATAGAAAAAAAATAATAATTAAATGCATACCATAATAACTACCTTCATGAAGACATGCCAATCATAACATGTTATACAACTTGAAAAGAACTATTTACTCAAAACGAGAACTCTAGCCATAAAAACCCATATTTTTGCATAAAAAACACCAAAAAACCACCTCGAATCAAAAAGTAGTGCTAATAGTAGCAACACTTTTTTTTTTGGTTAAAAATATAGACATGGACCAAACGAATCCTTATTGTCGTTTTCAAAAACCTCAAAATCAAGCCCTAAATTGAAAACTAATGCTACCTGTAGCACACGTTTTCAAAAAATGGCATTATTATATCATTCTATCATAACTTAAAATTGTATTTATTAATCCTTTTAGTAACACTATATAAAACTAGCACCTAGTTAAACACAAAATATTCAAGAAATTATTCCACCTCTCTTTCTATATAAAATAAACAAATTTATGAAATTATTCATAATTAAACCATACATTAAACCATAAAGCATAGAAATTACGATATTTTGGTGCACAGGGGAAGAAACACATTATGCGATAAATCGAAAAACAGGTCGAACCGGAACTTCAGCCATAAAAATTCATATTTTTGCATGAAAAACACTAAAAAAACCCCAAAACGAGCCATGGGCAGTATCATTGCAATAAAAAACCTAAGTCGACCCCCAAATTGAAAATTAGACCTCCTAGAATTAAATAAAAAAAATTGAAAATAAAACAAAATGCAAAAGTTATTAAAAATAAAAAATTATAAACAAGAAATTAAAAAGAAATCCCCAAAAATGTAAAAAATTAAAATTAAAATGAAACAAAATTTTCAAAATTTCAAAACAAATAGAAATCTAACAAAAAAAAACAAAAAAACAAAAAACTTTCAACAAATTAAAAAAAAAAATCAATTTAAAAAAAATTGGAAAAAAATATTGAAATGGACAAAATTATTTTCAAAATATTAAATAAAATTTAACAAAAAATTTGAAATTTAAAATTAAAAATACAATTTTAAAAATTTTAAAACCAAACTTAAAAAAAAAAATAAAAAACATTTAAAAAAAATAAAAAACAATGTAAAAAATTTAAAAAGTTTCGATTAAAAGAAATAAAACAACAAAAATAAAATTAAAAATTAAAAAATGTTTTAATTAAAAAAAAAAACATAACCTAAACTAACCCTTACAACCCCCTTGACCGCTCTTCTCCACTCCGCCGCCTCACCTCCCCACCACTCTCTGCCTCCCCTCCGCCTACATCCACCACCCTCCGCCCGTCCCCTCCCCTCTGCTCCCCCTATCCCCCCCTCTCCTCCCTCCCCTCCCCCACCCGTCCCCCTCTTCCCCCCTCCCTCTCCCCCTCCTCGTGCCCCACAGGCTGCCCACGTAGCCACCTTCGCGGGCGACGCGATTCTGAGAATCGCACTGCCGCAAAGGGGCGACGCCTGGGCGGAGAAAGGAGCGGATCGAAGGGGTTGTAAGGGCTAGTTTAGATTATGTTTCTTTTTTTTAATTAAAACATTTATTAATTTTTGTTTGTTTGTTTTTGTTTGGTTTTTAATTTAAAGATTTTGTATTTCATTTTTTTTAATTCAAAATAATATTTTGTTATAAAAAAATTTAAATTTGTTTATAAATGTTATTTTTTAAAAACATTTGGATTTTAAATATAGTTTTAAATTTATTTATTTATTTTTAAAGATTTGATTAAATTTTGTTTATTTATTTCTTATTTTATTTTGTTTTTGGGTGTTTTCTTTTATTTTTTATTTTTATCTTTAAAATATATATATATATATATATATTTTTACAAAAATGGTTAAGAGTTTTCTGTATTAATAAAAAGATGGCAGAAGCTGAATTACATAGTGTAAGAACATGCTGCTTCCCGACAATGGAGAGCTAACATATCTTAGCCTTCATCTTTTACAATTCATCGTCAAAATACATCCGAAAGGAGACCTAGGAAAGTGCTTGATCTTCCAGAGATTACTACATGCCTACAGAATTCATATTGCCATTAACATGACAAGAAAATTCAAATAGAACTAGGGCGAAGAGACCCAATTACACAGATCATACAAGAAATTCCCAAAAGCAGAGTGACCCAATTACACAGACCATACAAGAATTCCCAAGAAGCCCAGATAGCTTGTATTTCCGGAGCGTAGCTTCCTTGTTTCCAGCTTCAGATCCTCGAGCTCCTTTCACATAATGTCCACCTTTCCCTCAATTCTCAGGGCAATGACACGAACTGCCCTGATTTGGCAGGAGCACCCACCATGCACAACCATCGAGAGATTGTCCACCTTCGCAGTGAGAATGCCATTGTTATTGCGTGCCTCCAGATGGGATACTTGCTCCATGGCACTCAGACGCTGCAGAGCCTACTTGATATAAAAATTCTCATTCTTTAAGACATGAATTTGAGCATCAAGGATGGTTAGGTGGTCATCCACCACAGTGAGGGAGGCCGTAAGGCCTTGATGCTCATCCTGGCCACCACAAACATGAACCTTCACACAGTGCTGCTAACAGGCCTGGCATTCATAACCCCCAGGCCATGAAGGAAGCCATTTTCTGAAATCAGGGAGAGAGTCGTTACCAAAGCGAGGGACAGTCTGTTTGCCACGAGAATTAGCTCCAAAGTTTGCCATGATCTTACTCACAAACCAACATCTATGCCAACCTGCTCAGCATCCAAGTTTAAATAGAATCCAGCCTTGAATGACGTCTAAGATGAGGGTTCGCATGCTTCCCATGTGGAATCCATGTGATAAGTGTGTGCGGATGACCCTCAAAACAAGATCCCAAAGTGGGTTTGAAACTTTGGCTAAGGCGCTTGTCTCAAGCATTTTATTCAGGGTTTTAATTCCTGTAATCCACCCCTTGTGGGAATGAGCAATTGATTTTTTAGACATGTAGATAATCAAAGACAGGGGATCCATACCTTGTATTTAATCTTATGGTTGCTAACTAGGATTCCACGTTCTAATTTAGCACCAATGTTTTCCATCTCGTCAGCATCTTGGTTATTGTTTCTCAAGATTTGAAGAAAATTTATGCTTTTAAATTCGCTAACCAAATATTTAAGAAGATTGTGAATCTTTGAAGTAGGTCTCTTTCTATTCTTGCTTAGACTCCTAGCCTCCCTGATAACCAACATAGAGTCACCACATACTACTAATTCATTGATACCTTTCTCCCTTGCGATCTCCATACCTTTAGTGAGAGCTAGCCATTCTGCACTATTGTTTGTTCTTCTGCCAATGCCCCAAGCATAGTCATTCATCTTATTTCCGTTAGAGTCGTAAAGGACTCCACCTGCGCCTGCCAGCCTTGTTAAAATCTTAAATTACAAAATCAAAATAGTTGAAAGTTCATTAAAATGATTAAAATTGTCCTTAATTTCTTTTTTCTTTTACAAATTTGCCCATATAAATTACTTTTTTAAGATAAAAGTTCAAAGAAAAACTTCGAAAATATACACGTTTTTCAATCTATCTAGCTTCTAAAATTTTAATTGTTTTTGAAAATGTATGTATTTTTCATTATAACTAGCTACTAAATGTATATTTTTTTGTAAAAGTCGAAAAAAAGCATTTGTAAATAAAAATTAAATTTTTGTTTTACTAAGAAATTTCAAAATCTCAAAAAAATGGCTCAAAATGAAAAATGGTGCTACAAGTATACACACTTTGTGAAATGAAGGTAAAAACAGCTACTAAAATTGCCACCCCAAAAAATGAGAACTATGACGGGTTCTCGCCAAGTTGTATAACATGTTTCATGCGTTTTCACCCCCGCAAAATCACCTTTCTTTGTTATGATATTCATCATGTTCACACAAAATCCGGTGGGAAATTTAATTTCTTGCATGACTTCTTTTACAACATTACTTTTGCTGGTCCGTTAACATCCATGGAAGTGAGTTTATATTAATTTGATCTCCGTTGCTATGAAATTGAATGACATCTTTCATTGCATGGTTGCCTTCTTGAACGTCTTTGCAAAATTTGACAATTTTTTCTTTCTCACTCATTCCATCCAATATTCGCCGTAATGTTTCAGTCACATTCTTTCCGATATGCATTGTATCAAATAGATGAGCAATTTGTAGGTGCTCATAGTAGGGAAACCTACTAAATTGTCTAGGATAACTTTTCATTCCTCGTGGAATCCCATTAATGCCTTCATGATCACATGAACGACAATCATTAATAGTAGTTTATAAAGAAATTAGATAAATCAATGTCAATTCCAGCAAACAATACACAATAAAAAAAAATACAATATAACATTTCATATATGATGATTCATACGTACCTTGATGATTTCTATTATATTTCAACTTCCATAGGTGAGGTGTCATTCTTTGCGGTTTTAATGCAGTATCTTGCTTGCCATTGAACATATGTTTTTCGGTAGTTCGATACCTGTGATTCTTAGAGAGGAAGTGCCTATACTTATCAAACACCTCCTTTCTTAAGATTTTTGAACGACGAGATTTGATCTTAGGACCAGAAACTGGACATGCAAATTTCTCCTTTGTCTGAAGACCTACATAAAGAGATGGAATATCTATGTCAATTTCAATTATATACAAAATGACTAGATTATTTAGAAAAACACGCGTGCGTAGTATATTAACTAGTTCATAAAATTAAATGCAAATAAAGTGGAACTTATAATTACATACCGCAAAAATGGGTTAACCCTGGGGCATCATGTATTGTCCATACAAGCATTGCATGGAATTTAAATTGCCTTTGTTGTATTGGTCTAGATATGTCATACATAGTGATGCCATTCCATAACTTTAGTAGCTCGTCAATAAGAGGTTCGATATATACATTCATATCTTTGACTTGGTACTTACCTGATTGATTTGAACATATAAAAAATATAATTATGAGACATATCATTTAGATATATAAACCATATTGCACAAGAGAAAAACAATAAATATATATATATATATGACATTATGCAACAAAATACGACAAATGAGATGCCACTACATTAAAAAAAAAGCTGTAGACATAATATACTTGGAACAATCATTGACAACATTATGTGCTCCCTCTTTATTGACAACCATGGAGGAATGTTATTGTTTATAACGAAAATAGGCCACACCGAGTAAATGGATCTCATCTCTGCAAATGGATTGACACCATTTGCTGCCAAAGAAATCCTAAGATTACGAGGTTCTTCTTTAAAGTGAGGCCATTTTTCCTCCATATCTCTAAATGCAGACCCATCTGCATGCATTCGAATAATCTCATCTTGACTTATGTTCCATGCATGGTAATCCATAAACTGCACTATGTTTTTGCACCTGAACAGTCGTTGAAAACATGGAATAATGGGAATGTAACAAAGAACCTTGCGAGGCACCTTTTTTGTTAGTTGATCTGTTTGATATCTACTGATATGACATTCCGGACATTCTATTGCAAATTCATGTTGATTATAATATAGAACATGGTCATCGGAGAATGCATGAATTGCTTAATACTGCATTCCAATTTCTTTCATGATGGCAGATAAATCTCGATATGTGCAAGGTAAAATACTTGACAGTGGTAACAAAAATTCACCTATCATGCTACAACAAATAAAAATAAAAATCTAGTTAATATAATATAGAAATAATATTAATGAAACACATTTCATCCGTATTAATTTGACTTATGAATTAACAATAAAATTATTAGATGATCATATATATTATGTGATGGAATATATTACATACCTTAACATCCATGTGATTGATATGTTTGAAACACCATTCATAACATTCAAGTTCATTATCAACAATATAGAAGAGAGAAGATTTGTGTTGGAGCCCTCATAAAGGGGTTCGTATGCCTTCTCAAGAATAGGTAAATCATGAATATCATCAAAATGATCATCATTCTCATGATCATGATCATCAACATCCATTCTAACACTAAATGAATCATGGATCAAAGTATTTGTACCATCATATTCAACCATGTTATCAGTATGATCATCTTCTTCAATGTGATCATTAACTTGTTCTCCATTATTCATAGCTCCATGTTCCTCCGATACTTGTTCTGAAAGTACTTCCTCCGGACGATATGCCGTAGGATGTCTTTCCTTTATAATTACATGAAACCATAAATACATAAAAGTTAATATAATAAAAATTAAAATAATACATACATTTACAAAAGCAATCAAAATAAAAACATATATAATGCAAAACTTACAAATGGATGATATTCATGTCCCCCCTCAGCGTTTCCATGTTCCCTACAATGTGTTTTGGTTGTTGTGAACTTTATTCTTCTCCTCTTAAATCCCCTGCATTGACTACATGGAAAATAACATTTCCCATCACCTTGTCTTTTCACTCCATTCCACAATCTAGCAAGCAATTGTTGATTTTGTTCCTCTTGATTAGGAATATTTCTATTTGACATTTTCTCCTAAAGAGCTTGAATGAAGATTATAGATCTTAGAAAATCAAGTTCCACACTTCGCTCGCTTTAATCACAAAACAATAGAAATAATGAAAAACAGTACGCCGAAAAACAGTCCGCTGAATAAAAAACTTCTGCAAACGGCTGCTTGTATAGCAAACATGTCGGAATGTTTCGAAATTTATAGATTTTAAAATATAAACGTTTGTCGGATATCCGATGAATTAAGCATAGTTACCGTTGGAGACTAGATGTCGGATATCCGACATAATATTATGCCCGAGGATGTCGGATATCCGACATTCGCGGGCATAATATAACGTTGGATATCCAACATCCATGGGCATAATATATGGTCGGATATCCGGCATCCTTGGGCATAATGTTATGTCAGATAGCCTCACTATTAACCCAAATACATATTTACTCTATAGACTAAATGAAATGAAGCTAACACCTACCCTGCTATGCTCTAACTGTGCCTTCCTTTCCTTTCCAAGTGAAAGTGGGAATCCACAAATAGGGATAACATTTAACTAACAAATCCAAACCAACAAAACGTGGAAAAAGTAAAAAAAATGGAAAATCTATGCAACAACATTGTGAATCGGACTCAGAGCATCCCCAAAGAAATAAGATTTAATTGTTATCATAATATGATTCTGACAGTGAGTGTACACTAGTCTCATAATATCTGTGCCTCCAATATACATTTCATTTTCATGATGCAAATATCCTGTCACTATTTCTATCCGACGACCGACCCTCTTTTTTAACTTTAATCCCCATGCAACTTATAAAATACTTTCCAATTTCCATGATCTAAAATTAGTATGCAGTACGATCAATAGAACTAGGTCTACATAGCCTTGATTTGCAAATGTATGCTAGTTTGAGTGGTAAAACTATCAATTTGTTTCTACCAATAGCAATCCCTATGTATTCACACACTCCTTGTCTCTAAGGATCTAGTTGAGCTCTTATACCATGTCATGGAAATTGAGCACATAAAGAAAACAAGAAATAATTCACTACAGAATTTGAACCAAAAATTCGACGAGAAAATCGGACGACATCCGACGAAAAGGACTATGTCGTCGGATTTCACCTTCAAAATTATGAAATTTGATGATTTTTTTTAAATTGATAGAAGGGGTCATCGGATATTATAGACTTCGGATATCCGATGATGTCTGTCGAATAGTGACCAGTGTCATCAGCTATCCGACATAATATTATGCCCGCGGATGTCGGATATCCAACCATATATTATGCCTGCGGATGTCAGATATCCGACCATATATTATGCCTGAGGATGTCAGATATTCTACCTCATATTATGCCTGAGAATGTCAGATATCCAACCGTATATTATAACCGAGGATGTCGGATATCCGACGCTTTCTTTTGAAAATATCAAAATATATATAAAAAAGATTTTGCAAATCTTGTTTTATCTAATGCACTTTCCAAGAACATACTAAAACCTTGCCAACACAAATATCATTTGGATGGCATTCACTTTGCAGGAACATAACGAAAATATTTCAATGCGCATTTACCAAAGACCATAATGTTGGTTGTCCAAATTTGAGACCCAGAATACAAGGGTTAAGGCAATATGGCAGTTGAATCTGAACAACTACAAACAAATATATGATAGAAACTAAGCTTGAAACCAGTTTGCTTCTAACTTTTTCTCTTACTTCGGCTATTGTTAGTGCTATTACATGCATAACCAGCGCAACTCTTCCTTATTGAAAGCTACACTATTAACGTAAAGTTTATGCTCGAGGACAATGATATTTTCCCGACGTCTGAAAGAGCGTTGTGTTTTCTTACTAGACTCTATGTAAGCACAATTGAACAAGAGAAATATAGTCCATTTATGTTGAAAATATGTTGCATGGTTGTTTATAACTATGGCAACTTAGCACTTAGAAACTACTTGTAAATTGCATAGTATTAAAATGAAGGAAGGAAAATCGACGTCCAAAATAGTGACAAGCTCGGTAGTCGAAACTGATCTAAAGAGACATTGTGATTGTGACCATTTGGATGCACAGAGATGATGAAATTGTTGTACACACTTATGACCATTTGGATGTGCACCTATTGATGAGTTTGTTATCGAAAGAGACGTTTTAATTGTGACCGTTTGGAGGCACAAACATGATGAAATTGTTGTACACACTTATGATCGTTTGGATCCGCACATGTTGATGAGTTTGTTGTGATGAATTATGATTAAGATAATATTTGATTATGTTTCCTGGCCGTCGGATGCTCGGGTTTGAGATAATGCGATAACATCATTGACATTGCGGGAGGAGTCGGAGAACCCACAGTATCCATAGTTAAAAATCGATGTTTCGAATCCAAAACAGGATCCATCATTAGGACATATTGCCGAGTTTTAAATGAAGAGCTAAAGATCTGATATATAGTGCTAAGAAGTAAGGAAAGGAGACAAGCTGTAGGTCGGCTTATGGGGAAAAATAGGTTTTTTAGGGTGAAATGTTGAGATTTTAAATTAATCATAAAACCCTAAATTCTCAACTTAAGTTAATAATTATAATAGATTATTAATTGTTTAATATTGAAAAATTAATATTAGGTTTAATAATTATCAAATTAATAAACATAGAAATGTATGAATGTCGAGTAATAAAGTTTGTTTATAATATATTTTTAAAAATGTTATAGGTTTGAATTAGTAAGTGTTAAGCACTTAATTAACTAAACAATTAGTTTTAATAAAATCTTTTTAATTTTCAATTTTTCAATTTTAAATTAATATTTAATTATAGAATTCTTAATATATTAATTTGAATTTAACAAAGGGGGGAGTAGGTATAAAATGGTAGAGTTAATTTAATTTTAATTTTAAACCAAAAGATATTTTAGGTTTTAAAATTAGTGGATGTTTTAGGATTTAAATAATATCTTTAAAACATGTAGTTAAATTATTAACTTTATTAAAAAATTTAGAATTCTTATTATCAAATTTTTTTTAAAAATTGTTATTAAAAATGACAAAGGGTTAACCATTAGGGCTCAAAATGTGGGGTTTGTTTGGTTAGCTACATTTTATCTATGGTATAGGATGGAAGGAAGCCAACTAGTGCTAACCTCGAGGCCTCCATCCCTATTCAGATTGTTCGGATGTTTGATTATTTCAAGAGCTTCTCTGAACTTTCTTTTGAAATAATGGTTTTCTTTGGCTAGGATTTTGGTGTAGTCTAGACAAATTTGATGTTTGGTTTTGAAGCAATGTTCTGCAAGAGCCGAGGTATGGATACGTTCATTCTTTATCTCAGCTGCATGTTCTTTTAGTCTGGTGTGGAAGGAACGTCCAGTTTCACCTATATAGCACATGCTGCAAGAACATGGAGCCTTGTAGACACCCCTAAGTTGTTTTGGGTCGATAGGATCCTTTACAGATCTCATTTTTTGTTTAACTGTCTCAAGTGGTTTGAATGAGGTTGTAATATCTTTTTTCCTAAGGATTTTGGAGATATTGTCTGTGACACCTTGGATGTAAGGTAAGTAGGCTCTTGTGTTACAGGTTTGGGTACTAAGAGTGTTGTTCAAAATATTGGATGGTATATTATTGTCATGGTGCCTGTTGTTAGCTTTATCTAGAGCTTTTTTTATTACCCTTGGTTTGTAACCTATGTTCATGAAGAATTCTTTGAGGTGGTCTTTTTCTTCCTGGAGATGATCGGTGTCTGAAATCCTAGAAGCCCTAATTGCTAAGGTGTTAATGACTCCTATTTTCTGTGAGGGGTGGTGGTGGGAATCTGCGTGGAGGTAGATTTCTGTATGTGTTTTCTTCCTATAGACCTTATGTCCTAGAGTCCCATCTTCTTTTCTAGTTATAAAGACATCAAGAAAGGGGATGCTACCATTCTCCTCTAGTTCCATTGTGAACTTGATGTCTACCGAACGGTTATTAAGATGTTCAAAAAACATTTTAAGCTCAATTTCACCATGCGGCCAAATTACATTGGTGTCATCTACATATCTCTTCCATCGTGTTGGCTTAAGTGGATAGGAGTTTAGAGCTTCTTTCTCGAACTTTTCCATGAAAAGGTTTGCCACTATTGGTGAGAGGGGGGATCCCATGGCTACCCCAGTGGTCTGCTCATAGAATTCTCCTTGAAAACTAAAGAAGGTGGATTTGAGACATACTTCTGCAACCTAGCTGTGTCTAGATCAGTTACCTCATTGATGACTTGGATAGCCTCATCCAGCGGTATCTTAGTGAATAGAGAAACTACATCAAAACTTAAGATCATGTCATTAGGTTCTAACTTCTCCTTTTTTATCAGCTCCACAAATTCACTTGAGTCCTTGATGAATGAGTCTGTGTTGCCTACTAGGGGACTTGGGCTATTTTTCGACCTTTTTTCACCAAAAAAAGATCCGCCAATTTTCCTTTTTTCAAATATAATTCGCCCAAATTTCAAGTGATAATTTTTTTTACTCTAAAAATTGCCAAAATTATCGAGACACTATATAAAGTCCTTATAAATTTGAATATTTTTAAAAAATATTTCCAAACATTATGTGGTTGCAAATTTAAGAATTAGTAAGATTCATCTGAGGTTTCTACACTTTGAAAAAATTATGGATCCTTAAAATTTTCCCTGGCACCAACCCCATGATTTACAAGATCCAACTTGAAGGAAGCTCCAACTCCCTGATTTAATAACACTAACTGGAAGGAGTCTCCAACCTCCTGATTTACAGGCTCCAACATGAAGGAAGCTCCAACTCCTTGATTTACTATCACCAAGTGGAAGGAGGATCCAACCCCCTGATATCACATGAACCAACCTACCCTAGCACCATCCTTACACCCTAATATGAGTAAGAGTATCAATGTGTCACTGTCTTCACATTGTCACTGGAACTGTCTTTGTCACTATCATTTTCACTCTCACTCTCACTCTCACTCTCACTCTCCCTGACACTTGTCTACACACTGTCACTCTCAATGCCTTCACACTATACATAAACTATTACTTTCAAAGGGAATATATATGAAACTATAGTAAAACAAAATATGAAACTTTTACCCTATGTACTTCAAGATATCTAGTTCATCTCATCCAATTTTCACTATCTGAAACATCTTATAACAAAATCTATAGAGAAAATACCAATCTGACATGTTTAAATATGATTTCAGAATCATTCCGAAAGCCTAAATTCTTGAGCCCAGATATTTGAAAATATAGCATACCAGGCACAGCTTCTAAAATTGTTACCACAAGTTCTTCAATATATCTACATCATATCATCGAAGGGGCACTGTCTGAAGCTTTCTAAAACAAAATATATAGTGAAAAATCCAAACTGACATCTTTAAAGATGATTTAATGATCATTTAGAAGCACAAAAGATTCACCTTGTTGACCAATATCTTATCATGTTCATTCATAAAGGGGGGATTTTAAATTGTGAAAATTAAGGTCAATATATTGTAGGTATTGGGGTGTGGGGGTAGGGAGTAGGGTATGGGGGTTTTATAGCTGTTGGGGGGTATAAAATGGGGTATCTAGTAAAAATAGGGAATATATCCTAAAAATAGGGTTTTTTTAATTGGAAATAGGTATTGGGATGGGGGATCAAAAAAAGTATTTTGGTAGGTATTTATCAATATCTAGTGAAAACAAGGGTATTCTTTAATATCTCATGAGTAAAGGTGTTATGGCATAGTTTCATTGAGTGAAGACCCCGTGTTTAGAATCCCTAACTTCTTTAGGACATATCTATGAAGGATTTCAGCAGGTGTGATAATTCCTAACAAATTTCTATCAATGGATAAATCCATGCGTGAGAAAGGTACAAGGACCTATCATATGTTGAACTGTTTTTTGTGCTTGTGAAGGGTTTGTTTAACCTATGAAACAATGCTAATTTCGTTTGGCTGCACTACATTTATTTAAGCTGTAATCCAAGGGACTATAGGAATAATGAGCTTATGTATCATGCCAAAATATGAAACTCACATCATAGGTTATTCAATATATCTACTTCATCTCCTCCAAGGGGCACTATATGAAGCTTTCTAGAACAAAATATATAGCGAAAATGTGAAACTAACCCGTTTAAAATTGATTCCATGATCATCAGAAGCTCTAACTTCCTAATGTCATATATCCAAAAATATAGAATACCAGAATCAGAAAATCACATCATAGGTTATTTAAGATATCTAATTCCTCTCCCCTAGGGGGAACTGTATGAATATTTCTAATACAAAATATATAGCGAAAATTCCAAGCAGACCTTTTTGAGGTTGATTTCAGAACCATTAATAAATCCTAACTTCCCAAGATCATATCTCCAAAAATATAGTAAAAAAACATAAAAAACTTGTACCATAGGTTCTCCATGATCTATAATTCATCTCCACCATTTTTCATGGTCTAAAACATCCTATAACATAATTTATAGCGAAATTTCCATACTGACTTGAAAATATCCTCTTTTTCCTCATCATCTTCTTCAAATGTTGCAACCCTTTCACAAATTTTCCTCTCCTATCAGATATCCATGTCTTATATGAGTGATTAAATGAATAAGGAATTGATCCACTTATTTATACCCTTTTAGGGTTCTACTAGGGGCTCCCTCTTCTTCTCGGTCCGACATGTTCAAGATCTTGGCAGAGTTGACGTATAACTCCACTTGGGTTGTATTTACAAATCCTTTCATATATCCACATTCATATGGAGCTAGAGGTGTTAGGATATTTCAATACTCCATCATTGTCCTACCTAGAATTATTTATTTTTCGAGTTGTTTATGATGTAATTTCCCCCCTAGTGGTGTGCATATGTCATCCATGATCCATCTACCACCTTCTGAGCCCTACATGCATCATTTTAGGACCACTTCAGTTAGTTCCATATTTTATATGAACCAATTGAGTGTTCCAGTGCAGTCCACCTGAGTTAGCTGACTCTTGTGGGGGGTTAGAGCTCCGAATGCCACTGATTGTGGCCTCATGTGCTCTTTTTTGACTCGCATGCATGATAAACTCACTATTATTCCCTCCTTAGTCAGTTAGCTGATTATGTCTTCAGTTAGCTGAGTTTAGGTTCAATTCAATTGAGTTTGAGTCTTCCAGATCACTCCAGTGGTGATAATACCTATGCTAGACCAACTGAGGTTTGAATTATCCTATTTTATTTGAATTCTCTCCATTGTATCATCATTGTTCATTATACTGATTATTGGATCATGTGACATTATTTTGTTCCTATCTTAGTTCTGCTGCATAATTATTCTTTTGCTCTTTTTTACTGCAGTTTTCACTCTTATTCAAATTTTTTGCGCATTCTTTCTTTGTGAGGTATCCTCATCTCTTAGATTTGTTTTGACATAGAATTTCACATGGTATCAGAGCCATTTGAGCGAATAGCTTGAGCAACTTCTTTCGGTAGTGCACCAGAGCCTCTAGATTTCCACAACAAATCCTAGTTCCATTACATTGAATTCATTGGAGAAATCCAATGAGGTCTATCCAGGTGTGAAGGATCCAAATAAAATTTCCTATTGTCCTAAAGCAGTGCTCAATATTATTCTACCTCCATTATTGAGAGTTTTTTGCAGGTTATTCAAATTTTTTGAGCATTGCAGTACTTGCAACAGTTTTTCTACATAAGCAGTAGTTTTCACCTTGTATTCGCTCCAGGAGTTGTAATGGACAATTTGAACTCTCCTCTCTCTCCCAGGATCTTGACACCCTTCAATTACCTTGATTGGAGGGCTGATATGTAGATGGTATTGTGCAACAAATCACTGTACATGGTGATAATGGGGAAGGACCCCGAACCAACATCAGTTGTGGAGAAAACCAAGTATCTGAATAGATTGGATGAAGCATTTGGTTTCAAGTGTATTCATATTTCCAGAGATATACTCTTCCACATCGAAGGATTGAAGACTCCAAGAGAGTTATGGTTGAAGTTAGAGACCCTCGTCGGAAAACAAGATGAGATAAGAGGCCATATTCTGTAGAATGAGTTGATTGCTCTTCAACAAGCAATTTCGAGACCATTCAACAATTATTTTCAAAATTCAAATCTTTGGTCATGCAATGCAAGCAGTGTGGCATTGAGAAGAAGGATGAGCAGCTGGTTCTATCTATTATAAGAAACCTAGGTCCTGAGTTATCCATCTTTGTGTCTACCTTCCATTCTGGGTGAATGTCAATCCCTGGTTGGAATATTCCCTCCTTAGATGTTTTCACTGAATCTCTCATCCATGAACAAGATAAGTTGATACATATGGGTTCCTTGAAGGCCTCCAAAGATAAATCTCTTATGGATGGAGAAGCAAAAAGTATGAATGGGAAGGTGAAGCACAAGGGAAAGGATAAGATCCCTTTTGAACCCAAGATGAATTCAAATTCAAGTCCATCAGAAGGATCCTACAACTCCAATAAGGGAAAACAAAAGGGATTTGAGAAATCCACATGTTCCTATTGCAAGAAAGGAAACCACCCAGAGATATCTTGCATGCAGAAGAAGATATATCAGATGACCAAGCTTCTTGAACAACACAACATTTCCCTCCCATAAGGTGCAAGAGAGACTGATTCTGGAAGTGAGTCTAATGGTCATGAGATATGCCATGCACTTAAGGATGGATTTGAAAAATCACAAGCCCTCCTCATAGATTCAGGAGCCTCCAACCACATGGTTTCCTCCATAGAATCATTTTCTTCTTTAGATCTCAAAGATGGTACGATTATTCACATGGGAGACAACTCTCATATCTCTGTTGAAGGGAAGGGAACAATACATATGGAGCATGGGAAGTTCAAAAATATTCTATTTGTGCCTTCTTTGTCAGCAAATTTGTTGTTTGTATATGAGATGACTCACACAGGCTCATCGAAGAAAGTGGTATTTGGTCCTAACAGAGTTGAGATTGCAGATATATGTACTAGGAAGATTATAGCGAAAGGGTTTGCAAACCATGCCTCCAAGGCATATGAATTATCACATTGTTTTCCATACTCTCTGCCTACCCCATCAGAATCTGATGAAGATCAAAGTGATATCTCTTCTAATGAAGATGAGGATCAAGATCTTGATGTTGAGAATAAAGTTCAAGGAGATTCAAATTCAGATCCAGATCCAACACATGCTCCTAATCCATGGCCAAGGCCAATATGGGCTCACAAAGTCCTCGTAGCTGCTGGGAACACAGTTGGGGATCCATCTAACCATAGAACCACCAGATCTTAGTATCATGTAAAACTTGCACTATGTCATGTAGATCCACTTCTCTCAGATAGGATGGTTGGGTTTGATCCTCAATCTCTTGAGGAGACTTGCCATGGGGGATCTACAACCAAGTACGAATCTCATTGATTTGAAAAAAGGTACTCAAAGGTTAATGATTTGGACCACAATGAGCCATTTGCTCCAGTAGCAAGAAGGGTTCCTGAAAGACCTTTTTTGGAAAATACAACTTCTACATAGTGGGAGGTACATCAGAGGAGCAGATCCAGATCTAGATCTAGCACCTACATTGCTATCCTACAGAGGAGCATCTTTCCAATATTTTTGCAAAGGCTTTCATTGAGGAAATTGTTTTCCTTCTCTGCTTAGTATGAAGGTTCTTTGAGTTCCCTGCTACTGTTCTTTTTGAGGGGGGTATTTTCCCATGAGGTTTTCCCCCATTTCCTTGGTTCATGGACAGTTATATTTTATCATTTATTTGATTGTATGGGTGACCTTTGGTCTTAGTAACCAGGGCCCAGGATGCAAAAGTATGGATTAAGGTGGGGTGTTAGGATATTTCAATACTCCATCCTTGTCCTACCTAGAATTATTTATTTCTCCTAGTTGTTGACGATGTCATTTTCCCTGCATGCATCATTTTAGGACCACTTCATTCAATTCCCTATTTTATAGGAACCAACTGAGTGTTCCAGTGCAGTCCACCTGAGTTAGTTGACTCTTGTGGGGGGTTAGAGCTCTGGATGCCACTAATTGTGGCCTCATGTGCCTTTTTCTGGCTAGCATGCATGACAAACTCACTATTGCACCCTCCTTAGTTAGTTAACTAATTATTTCTTCAATTAGATGAGTTTAGGCTCAATTCAGTTGAGTTTGAGTCTTCCAGATCACTTCAGTGGTGATAATCCTATGCTAGACCAACCGAGGTTCAAATTCTCCTGTGTGATTCGAATTCTCTCCATTGTATCATCATTGTTCATTATATTTATTATTGGATCATGTGACATTATTTTTCTCCTATCTAATTTCTGTTGCATAATTGTTCTTCTGCTCTTTTTTACTGCAGTTTTCACTCTTATTCAACTTTTCTACTCATTATTTCTTTGTGATGTATCTCGACTCTTAGATGTTCTGTGACATAGAATTTCACAAGAGGGTGTTCCATATACCATCATAAAGGTATCTGATTACAATTTCCAACCATGAAAACTATATTTTCATTTCATCTAGGTATATACAGTAAAAAGTACTTCAATTATAAAGTATTCAAACTAGGCATTGATGACAACATTTCTAACAATCTTCATATTCCTTTGGTTTCTTGTCTCCAAAAGTGGGAAAGTGGGGTGTACATCAATATATTTACTTGGGAATCATCATTACATGTATTTGAAGTGGGGTCACACCAATATATTCACTTGGGAATCATCATTACCTATGGGAAAAGATCAATATCTTTATTAGGGATTCCTGTTAAGGTCATCTTTCATTTTTAAGGCTTCTTCATGGTATTTCATGTGGACACATCATCATCACTTTAGGGGATTATTCACACTTATCATCACGGTCTTTAGGGGATTTTTTAATGACTCCACATAAACATCACTTTAGGGGCCTCTTTACACTTCACTTCATGTGGGCACATCATCAACACTTTAAGGGCTTCTTTATTGGCTCATTTAACACTTCTTCGAGACACTTTATATCGACATATAAACATTTCTTTAGGGCCTTCTTATATGGATTTAGGGGCTTGATCCATTTGTGTACAACACAAAGTGGGCATGTGGAAACAACCACATGTTATCTCATCATGTGAGGGCCATGCTTAACAACTACACCATAAGGGGACCACTTTGGAGTTATTTACACTTATGTCAAGGCTCCTTCAAATCTCTTCAAGGCTTCAAATAATCTCCCTTTATCACCACCATATCATCATCATAATTAACACATCATCATTACCATTTCCACATCATCGTTACCATTGTCACATCATCATCATCACTTCCACATTGACATCAATGAAAACATCACTCAACAATCTTATAATCTCATGACACAAATCTCTTGACCCTATTTACAGCAATGACCACAGTCTAACCTCTAAACACTTGGGTAACACCAAAATCTATGGGGAGAACCTAATCAATGAAAGATACCCACGGCCATCAACAAACCACAAATACCTTCCATGAAACCTTAATAGCTATGATCAGTTCCTTATCAAAGTCAAACAATATCAAATCAAGACACAAGAATCATATGTAAATGGATTTATTCACTTTATCACAAATTGGAAATAATATCACAACTTTCAAGATAATTTCACGTCTCCCAAGGAAATGTCACACTTCCCAAGGATGCCACTCCAAAAAGTCCATCATCATGGAAAACATGACAATTGAACTAGGGAGAAATTGTATCACAAGACACAATTACCTCACACTCTCTAATTCACCAGTTATGAGGGTTTCATGTATCCTAATGCACTTCCTTAGAAGAGGATGCCCTTTGGGGGTTTGTGGATAAAACCCTAGGGCGAAATTTTAGGGTGGACCAGAAATACTAAATCACAACTATTTTTGGATTTTTGAATTTATTTTTATTTTTAGTGCTTTTTCCAGTAATAAAAAATGTTTATGTATTTTTTGCATAAATTAAATCATGTAAAATTTGATAAAACGAGGATTGATAGATAGGGTATTAGATTCTTGTCTCAAACCCTAGGGATATGAGAGATTGAAACTAACAATGCTCCTCTTGATATGGTATTCAAAACTTGTGACTAAGGATAAGCTAGAAAACTCAAGGTTTAAGTAGCAAAACCCTAATTAGCGCAAATAGAGAAGTCCAAGGTTGGCCAAAAAAATGGAGAGCTCAATGGTAGGAAGGTCTCCTCAAGCAAGTTAATAAAATGATATAAAAAAAACTTTAACTCAATCCAAATAACTTCAAGAGCAACGCTAAACTAAGGTTAGGAGATAAACTTACCAACATTAACCAAGGATGAGCAAGATAGTGCGTCTTAGGTCACCCTTGAGAATGAGTTATTACAACTATTCTAGCATCAACTTAGCATGTGTAAAATCAAACCCTAGAACATCATCCATTCATCCTTAAAGCAAAAAATAAATCCAAGAGATATTTGTGCATAGCTTCAAGTGATTTGATATACCAAGAGAAAAAGAAAATAATACATAATTTGAACCCTTGTCCACGATTTACAAATGAAGTGAGGTTTTCTTATTTATATGAGACAAGCCTCAACATTTTACAAATTTGAGCCTACAAAGTTAATGAAATATTATAAAATTTAAGGTTAGTCCACCCACAAACTGGGGACTAAACCATACAATGACATCAAATAAGAATAAAAATGTTAAATTAGGCTCCACCAAGTGCAAGGTGCACCAAAATGAGGGCATCATTGTTCGGGTACATAGGGTACTACCAAAGGACCGAACACCAAGAGCAACCACTTCACACAAACAGATCACAGATCAACACATCGATGTTTTGACGTGGTTTAAACCCTCTTGAGAGAAACACTCCACGGCCCTGGCCAAATAGCTTCTACGGGACAATTTATTATGCAAAGAAAGAAAGTTACAAATGATCTTCTCATAATCGATCAACTAAACGATGACCCTCCATGCTCTTTAAATAGAGATCATGGACCAGTCGGGTGTTAAGCCACGGATCAAGGTTAGGTTTGATCTAAGAGAAGTTGAGCCGTCAGATCACTCTATGTCGGGAACATATCATGACCGTCGGATTAAGTATTTACAAATGCATACTAAAGAAACACACTATCCCTAACGGATATATTACACAAGTTGATCTTAACTAACTCCTAAGTGTCTAAATATCCTAACATCCCCCCTTAAGAACAACTTGGCATAGGATTGAAGGATTTACAAAAGTGACACTATTAGGAGAAGGAAGGAGGCATTAGAGCCTATCCCCCCTTAATGACAAGTTCCTGAACTCCTAACATAGATCAAAGTTTAGAAAACTTTGCTTCTGTAAGAGACTTGGTGAAGATGTCTGCAACTTGATCATCTGTAGGGAAAAAGAGCACTTCAAGAACACGATCATGAACAAGATTTCTGATGAAGTGCTTATGTAGATCAATGTGTTTGCTGCATTGATGTAGAACTGGATCTTTGGCAAGCTTGATGGCACTTTGATTGTCACACCAAAGTGGAGTAGGCTGCTGCTGCTCGAATCCAAAATCTGAAAGGATCTGTCGAAGCCATAAAGCTTCCTGACTGGCATTAACTGCTGCTCGATATTCTGCCTCTACTGAAGAAAGAGCAAGAGCTTGTTGTTTCTTACAAGCCCAAGTAATAGGTCCAGATCCCAGACTGAAAACATAACCTGCAGTAGACTTTCGATCATCAGGATAGCCGGCCCAATCTGAATCAGTGAAACCAACCAACAAAGGTTTCCCCCCTGTACTGTAATGAATCCCAAACTGAACTGTACCTCAAATATATCGAAGTATTCTTTTAGCTGCTTTCCAGACTTTCATGAGGTGTCTGCATATAACGGGCAACACGACCAACGGAAAAGGAAAGGTCAGGACGAGAATGAGTCAAGTATAAGAGACTACCAACAAGTTGACGATACAAGGTGGCATCGACTTCAGGTGAAGTACAAGTGGCAGAAAGTTTGACTCCAGACTGGAAGGGAGAAGGGGCTGGTGTACAATCTTCCATGTGAAAGCGACGAAGAAGGTCACAAGCATACTTAGACTGAGAAAGAAAGATTCCTTCTTTGGTTTGCAGGACTTGGAGACCAAGAAAATAATGCAAATGTCCTAAGTCTGACATTTCAAAATTTTGTTTAAGGCTGGATTTCACATGGGTTATAAGCTTAGGGTCACTATTAGTAAGAATAAGGTCATCAACATATAGAACAAGTATGATGAGATGGTTTCCTACTTTCTTGGTATAGAAATTGGGGTCAGAATGGCATCTAAAAAAACCAATGTCAAGGAGAAAGTTATCCATTTTGGCATACCAAGCTCTAGGAGCTTGCTTAAGGCCATATAAGGATTTCTTAAGGCGGCAGACAAGGCTAGAGTTATTATGAACATAGCCAGGAGGTTGTTCCATGTACATTTCCTCCTGTAAATCACCATGTAAGAAGGCAGACTTGACATCCATTTGATGGCCTTCCCAGTTGTGTAAGGCTGCAAGGGAAAGAACAAGGCGGATGGAGTTCATTTTTGCGACGGGAGCAAAGGTTTCATTGTAGTCAATCCCTTCAACTTGGGAAAAACCTTTGGCAACTAACCTTGCCTTAAGTCTTTCAACACTTCCATCTGATGCATACTTAGTTCTGTAGACCCATTTACATCTGACAAGTTTTCTTCCTTTTGGAAGAGGTACAAGATCCCAAGTATCGTTCGCCATTAAGGAACGATATTCTTCATCCATGGCTGCATCCCAATCTGGATTCCTTGAAGCTTCTGCAAAAGTTTCTGGATCATGATTCTCAGAAACTTGAGCCAAATGAGAAGAGGCTCGCTGAAACTGAGAATGTGTTCGACGTTGATCTCTAGGATCACCGGCAAGATCACCAGCTGCTTCACATGTTGAAAGCACCCATCGAGGAAGCACTTGTGCTGGTGCAACTGGAGGAACATGAGCAGGCAGAGGTGGATTTTCATCCTCACTGTCATCATCAGAAACTGGAGTTGGAAACCTGTCAAGGAAGTTGGAAGAAGAAGAAGAAGGCACAAACGCTGAATCAGGCTCGCAGGCCAAAGATGGCACAATCACCAAATTAGGCTCGCAAGCCAAGAGATTTTCATCAAATTTAACATATCTTCTAATGATTATATCATGAGAATGTGGTTGAACAAGTCTATAACCTTTTACATCTTCAAAATATCCAACAAATATGCACTTTTTACTTTTAGGCTGCAATGCTTTCCATTTTTCATCCGGAATGTGAGCCCATGCTTCACCACCAAACACACGGAAGTGACTTACATCAGGTTTAGTTTTACTCCATGCTTCTTCCGGTGTTATACCTTGTAATGCTTTAGTGGGGGTGCAATTAACTATGTAATTTGCACAATTAATGGCTTCAACCCAAAATTGAAGACTTAGTCCCTTAGATTGGATCATACAATTAGCCATTTCTTTTAAAGTGCGGTTCTTCCGCTCAGCTACACCATTTTGTTGTGGTGTATATGGAACAGTGTGCTGTTGTTGGATGCCTTGTTCAGTACAGAAAGTAGTGAACTTATTGTTAACATATTCTCCTCCATTGTCAGATCTTAACTTAATAATTTGATGACCAGATTGTTTTTCCACAAGGGCCTTGTAGGCCAAGAACATGTTAAATACTTCACTCTTAAGTTTTAGGAAATAAACCCAAGTGCGTCTGGTGTAATCATCAATGAAAGTTAAGAAATATTTGAAAACAAAAAAGGAAGCAGATGGAAGAGGACCACACAAGTCACTATGCACAAGCTCCAAGGGAACTGAGGCGTGCCAAGAGGCACGTTTGTCAAAACTGTCCCGATTATATTTTTCAAGTACACAACCGGAGCAAACACCATCCCTGCAAGATACCAGCGGAAGACCTGTCACCATATTTTCTTTACATAGTTGTTGCAATGAGCGATAATTTAAGTGACCAAATCGTTCATGCCAAAGTTTGCTCAAGTTATCACTATGAGCAACAAAAACTGAAGGGAAAGGTGATGACCCAAAGTTGTTAAACTTGTACAACCTGGTAATATCATCAACAATTCCGGTAGCTAGGACCTGTTGAGGATCTTTAAAATCCTTGACTACAACTTGGTGAGGTGTAAAGGTCACAGTTTTACCTTCACCAGAATGAGTGATCTGATAGACTGATAACAAATTGCAGGAAATTCTTGGAAGACATAATACATCACTAAAATGACCATTATCTACTGGAATTGTTCTAGCTCCTACAACACTTAAAGATCTATCATCACCAACAAATATTTGGTTGGTGTTACATTCATGCATAGTAGAAAAGATGGCTTGATCCTTAGCCATATGATAAGATGCTCCAGAATCAATGAGCCATTCATTTGAAGTAGAAGAAGAAGATGCATTATAAGAATAACCAGAAGCACAAAGTGCATGTCCATGAGAGGCAAATTCTGAAGATGAATCTAGGCTGATGTGGTGCTTCTTCATTGCTGCTTCCAAGGCTGCCATCTTCTTGAAACACTTAGATTCATTGTGATTATCTTTCCCGCAATAGTTGCAATGACGCTCAGTCTTCTTGCCTTTTTGCTTGGATCCTTTGTCATTTTTTAAAGAAGGAGCTGACTGAGAGGGTTTTGGACCCTTGTTTGACTTATTATTGCGAAAATTTTGTTTCTTGGGAGGCTTGGAATTTTCTTTCTGTTGGGACAATAAGGATTTCCCAGATGTATCTGCATTGTTGATTATTCCAAGATGAATGAGTTTATCTTGTTCTCTAATCAAGGAATCACAAAAGGATTCAAGACTAGGCTCTTGATAGCTAGCTGCATTCAAGGATGCTTTCATGGAGTAAAATGTAGATACAAAAACAGAATATGCAGGTCCAAGTTTGGAAAGAATATGATAAATGCATTGTTTGTCTTCCCTCTCAATCTTACATTCTGCACATAAGAGTTTAAGAGTTTTGTAGTTAGATAAATAATCTTGAATGCATGAAAAGTCACTTGGATTTAAAGAAATCAACTCATTTTTGAGTTGGTGACCTCGAATTTCATTGTGTTTACCAAACACAGATTCCAACTTGTCCCAAGTAGCATTAGGTTCATCAATTCCAGATATGTGGAATCGCAAATCAGTAGAGATTGACATCCCAATCAATCCACTAGCTTCATCACATCTATTTTCCCATTTTATTTTCTTATCATCATCAGTGGGTTCTTTTTATTTCCCTGAGGTAATTCTGAAAAGTCCCCTACTTCGTACAACATCCTCCATACGAGATTTCCATGAGAAATAGTTGGAACTGTTAAGTAGAATATCACAAGGGGCGGTCATATTTGTAAATTAATGGTTGTAAAAGCAGAAACCAATAGTCTAGATGTGAAGAGCTCAAAAAAATAGGTGGTTTAAAAAAAAATGGCACTGAAAACTAACTCTGTATGATGAAGTTATGCTTGAACAAAGAAACTGTTGAAGATGTCCCCAATAGTGACGTGGCAGCTAGAGAATGTCCAGCAAAAAAAAAGAACCCCCCTCTTCCCAAGATGAACCCTTTGACAATCACTTTACAGGAAAGTTTCTTTAAGTGAACCACTTTTGTAAAATAAGTGATTTCACTTTTACAATGATATTACTTTTAAATAGTGCTACAATAAAAAAACTTAAGTGACTCACTTGTATTTTTTATTTTTATTATTTAAGTGAGATGCACTTTTACAATAAAGTAACTTGAAAATAGAATTGCATGCACTTTTTCTTTTAAAAGTAACTTCTCAAGACTTGAACTCAAGCCCTATTAAGGAATAAAGCAACTTTGAACCAAGTGAGCTAGATTAAAAGGTATGTAAAATATGGGAATGAGGAAGGGGTTTTTTTTTTTTTTTTTACTCTTCTTGCTTAGTTTGCATGCTTTCCCTTTTTCCTACAAAACACATCACAAATCGAAACAAAAAAAAAATTTCCACACTTGTGGAGTTAGATCTCGTTAGCTTGCCTGGAAAGTCTACGTTTTCTCTCTGTTTCTGATTTGCCGAGATCGCGCAAGGTGCATGGCAAAGAGCAGACACAGCCGAGAAAAACCCTTTCCCTTTCTGTTTCTGATTTGCCGAGATCACTCAAGGTGCACGGAAAAGAGAATACGTAGATGGGAAAGCAACAATCCGAACCCAAAAAAAATGTAACAGTAAAAAATGATAAAATATGAGATTTTTTTCTTTTAAAACAGAAGATAAAAAAAATGTGTCACTGTAACATTATACCTTTAGATCTGATGAAATATGTGTTTCTGGAGCAACCGGGAACCGTTTTCGATCAAACAAAAACTATTTTCCAATGGAAACGATGCTCTAGACGCAATGGAACACCTCCCATAGCCCAGAAATACACAGAAATACCAGAACTAGAAACCCTTTCGAGTTTCGGCAACAGCAGTTCAAGATCTAGATCATAACCGGAAGCGGCACTTCATTAAAGCTCTGATACCATGTTCGGGTACACAGGGTACTACGAAAGAACCGAACACCAAGAGAAACCACTTCACAAAAACAAATCACAGATCAACACACCGATGTTTTGACGTGGTTTAAACCCTCTTGAGGGAAACACTCCATGGCCCCGGCCAAATAGCTTCTACGGGACAATTTATTATGCAAAGAAAGAAAGTTACAAATGAGCTTCTCATAATCAATCAACTAAACAATGACCCTCCATGCTCTTTAAATAGAGATCATGGACCAATCGGGTGTTAAGCAACGGATCAAGGTTAGGTTTGATCTAAGAGAAGTTGAGCCGTCGGATCACTCTATTTCGGGAACATATCGTGACCATCGCATTAAGTATTTACAAATGCATACTAATGCATACTAAAGAAACACACTATCCCTAACGGATATATTACACAAGTTGATCTTAACTAACTCCTAAGTGTCTAAATATCCTAACAATCATGCCCCAAATAGACCCAACAGAGGCTTGTCCCTCAATGCATTCCTTTTTAACAATGTAGGATTCTTCCTTAAGGAATGATGTCATGGGTCTGGAGACCAGGAGGAGGGATTTTGCATTAAAATAATAGGTCCAAGTGGCCAAAATGAGGTGTGCTAAACCGGGTATGACAACCCATACATACACAATCACCTATACAAAGAAAAATATGAGTGTTTCCATGTGTCCCAATGATTTTCGTCAAGGACACCAGACACCCACCCAAAGGGTAGTCAACAAAGCCACAAGGTGAACACCTCCTCGTGGTGGAAATCGAGGGGACCTTCCATAACATAATCGGGGGTATTTAGCCCGAAATTCAACACTCTACATATTATAGCCCCAAAATCTTGGCCTTTACAAAAAAAAAGAGAAACCCCTCAATCTGGTACATCTGGAAGCAATTTTTCAAACACTTTGAGGCGTACTAGATAGCATAGCACAATAAAGAGCCAAAAGGGTTTCCTTGAACCAAGTACTGTTTCAATTTTTTTCAAAGCAACGTGTTTTTTTTGTGGAATCCCACAACTTGAGGTTCCACAAGTTGAATTTTTTTAAGGGACAACCATACGAAACTAAGTTGTACAAATTTGTATGATCGCTATTTATCCCAACTGTTATTTTTTTTGGAGGCTGTATAGATATTCACATGTGGTAGTTATATAACAACTATCTTGTAATAGCATACATATTCCAATTTTCAATGTGGATTTAAATTTGTGTATAGGCTTGATTTTAACATCATATAATTTTGTATGAATGCTAATTAACTACACAATTAAATTGTAGGGCATTCACTATGTATGGATCATAGATTTTCGTACGGATTCAACCAGATTTAGTACAATCAACTGTAAATTGTACATAATTGATTTTTCCTATACAGATTAATCATTTTTTTCCTATATGGATTTTTTTAGTTTCCATTAAACCATACGACTTTATAAGACAAAAATTAGATCTTCCCAACCAACGATTGATCGTACAAATGACCAATGATGTCAAAATTTTCATTGTATGACCCATTAGATAGCCAATTAAGTGACATTTTTGTATTTTTGTCCAACTGGGTGATTTTTAGAGCAAATTGGATATGCTCTCATCTGAAATGATTCCTAGATTTCAAGATATGGATGTTTTAGTTTCTAATTGAGTGTTTCTCAATAGATTTACAAAGACATAAATTGTTTTGGTTCCGATTTGGTAGTCTTTGAGCTATTTGTGGGTAGATCTATCTATATTTGTGCATTTTATTGCTATTAGAGTACATATTGAGGGTTTAGGAGGTTGATTTTGAGCATATTTATGAAAAATTGAATGTTTATGAGCCATTTGTGGGCATATTTATTATAAATCTACGTGTTGAACTATGATACTAGATGATCCAATGATTTAGTGCTAGTATATAGTGGTTTTCTAGGTATTTTTTAGCATTTTACTTTGTCTCAGTTTTTTTAGTGCATTTGTGACTTATCATTATGGGCTTCCTTGGCCAACATCAAGTTGGAAATGAGCTATATATTCTCTGAGAAGAACTACAATACATGGAAGCAACATATGCTGGGAATTTTTGAGTACATATGCTTTTCTAATATCATCCTAGGTATTAATACTTGCCCCATAGTTGTAGGTAGAGACCAAAACAAATTTGACGAGTAAGACATAGAAACAATAACGTTGATTAAGTTGACCATGAAAAATCCTATTCTTTCGAAGGTCCATATTGGGAATACTTCAATAACCATCTAGAAGGAGTTGAAAGATTTGCATGAGGCTTTGGACAAGGGTCGAGCCTTCTTTCTGAAGAACATGTTATTCTTGATTATGATGGATGATAATGCATCATCACAAGAGCACTTACTCATGAACAAGGATACATGACAATAATTGGATATCATTGAGTGTAAGATGGAAGAGGAATACATGATGGTAATCATGTTGGAAATATTACCACGTGCTTATGATCACTTTTTTGAGACTCTGAACATCACCTCTACAAGTGTTTATATGAAGTTTGATGAGCTTTTCACTAATATCTTATAGTAGGACAAATGTAAGGAACAATTTGGTAGCAGTGATAAGACAAAGTGTTCAAAATATGCCTTTGCTACTAGATGATACCACAAAGAGTTAGGAGAACATCACTTATCACTAATGTGGTAAGTTCGTCTATATGAATAAGTTCTATAGAAATAGGTTGGATGAACAAAAAAACAACTAGGGAGGGCCTCAACAAAAGGCCCATGTCACATAACATATAGAGGAGGAGTTATCCTTATATGCATTCATGGATCAATAGCTAGTAGATAACCACATGCCATCTCCTTGGTAGATAAACATAGGTGCATATTACCATTTCACCAATAGACATGACCGGTTCATGGAGTACACCAACAATGTCTCTGAGGACTCAATGATCTTCATCGGTGGTGACAAGTACATAATCATTAGGAAAGGAAATGTTCATATTTCCTTTGGAAAAAACATGCTCATTTTCCTTAAAGTGCACTATGTGCCAGGTATCAAGCTTAGTATTATATCGGTTAGTCAAATTATTGATGCAGGAGCATCGGGACCTAGGCGGATCAGTCGAAGGTGATTGACATAAGAGATCCGACCATAGGGAGTGCCGACAACCGCTTGTTCATGAAGTAGATTGACTTGTCGAAGTCAATAAGTCGAGCAGAAGCTGTCCAAGCAGTCGACAGGAGAGGAGAGTTCGAGAGTCAACATGTCAATGTCGACATATGACAGTCGATAAGCGACAAGTTGCCGCAGAGTCGTGGGAAGGTCAACATGTTGTTGAACCCTGATGTCGACAGGTTGGATGAAGCCTAAGCGCAGAGTGAAAACCGACAGGTGAGTCGAATTTGATGGAGGACAATATGGCCGACTAGATGGTTTACTGTAGCATGTCAGAAGAAGCGTAGAAGTCAAGGATAGTACTTGGAAACAGTTCAGAGTTGCTAAGGAAGTTAATAGCAATTATTGCAGGTGGGTGAATACATGACAGATGTTGTCACAGGAAAAGGATGCAAAGCACGGTCAGGCACTGACAGTTGCAGGTCTGCAGGATCATGGAAGGATCGGCTGATAGAGGATGCATGTCTCGGGGATTGCAGTGGTATCGGGAACAACAACTGCAGGGTAGAAGATCGGAGAGTTGGGATCAATTTGTGAAAATGCTCACAGTAGATCCAAGAGATGATGTAAACCTCACAATGAAAGAATTTAGGAATAATAGAAGAAGAATAGAGCAGTAGAACATAGATCCAAAGGAGCTTAGATAGAGGCAAAATAATTACACATGTTACATTAATCTGAATAGTAAAACAGTAAATATACAATGCTCAGGATTCGAATACACTATGTGTGATTCGAATTAACCTGCATGGATAGATGCAAAATTAGTGGAGTGTGATCAAGCACAACTAGAAGTCTATCTCATCATCGGTGGAATCATCAATGCACAAGTAATTGCCAACCATCAGTCAAACTAAGTCTAGTTGAGTGTGGGAGGTGTACTTGGCACATGGAGGCACTAACTGAATGAAGGAGCCTCAGTGGAGGGTGCATGAGGAGCTATCTGAAGTCAGAATGGGGAATCAAGTCTCATCAGAGGTCCATCGGAGTGATACAGTCAGTTGAGAGTCAGTCTAGCCTTAAATCAAGGAAAGAACTGATGATAACTCAACTACTAACTGAAGTACAACAGGAGTGGTAGGTGAGAAAATGCGCCCTTCTCAAGTGGTGGGTGAGAAGTGGGCGCATCACTGGCTAGGAGGGATCAATATGAGTGGAAATAAGCTCCCGAGTGCTGGAAGACTAGGGACTAGGTGCTGGAGGTGTCAACCTGATGACTGGGCAGCATGCAGATGCATGCAGAATGCAGAAATGCATGCAAGATTGATAATGAAACTAACTGAAAGGATGGTAGGAATAGGATGGAGTATAGGAATATCCTAACACACCCCCTTAATCCATCTTGGGCCTTAGTAACTAGGACCAAAGGTCACCCATACAATCAAAATAAAAGATAAAAAGAACTGTCCATAAATTGAGGAAATGGGGAAATCCTCATGGGAAAATACCCCCCCTCAAAAGAACAGTAAATAACTCAAAGAACCATCATACTAAGCAGAAAAGAAGGAAGCTTTCATCAGTGAAAAACATTTGCAAAAAACTTGGCAAGTTGATCCCCTGTAGGATGTCAAAACAGGTGCTAGATCTGAATCTGGTCTTCTGATCTGCCTTCCAATGTGTAGAGGATGTGTTGGACAAAGTAAGTCTTTCAAGAATTCTTTCTGCAACTGGAGTGAATGGATCATGAGGAGTCTTCCCAAGGGATGGAAGAGAGAACCCCATCATAATGCTGCATCTCTCATGGAGAGGTAGATGGCATAATGCAAGGTTGGCATGATGTTGAAGTCTGGTAGTTCTGTGATCAAACGAATCCTCAACTGTGTTCTCAGTAGGTGAAAGGATTCTGTGAGCCCATATTGGCCTTGGCTCTGGATTGAGAACATGTGTTGGTTCTGGATCTGAATGTTCTTGAACTTTGATCTCAACATCAAGATCTTCATCTTCATCTTCATTAGAAGAAGATTCACTTGAATCTTCATCAGATTTTGAAGGAGTAGGAAGAGAGAAGGGCATAAAATGAGAGAACTCATATGCCTTGGAGGCATGATTTGCAAACCCTTTCGCTATAGTCTTCCCGGTAGAAATTTCTGTGATCTCAACTATGCCGGGACCAAAAGTCACCTCCTTAGGTGATCCGGTGTGAGTCATCTGATATACAGATAACAAGTTTGTTGTCAAGGAGGGGACGAATAGAAAATTTTTGAACTTTCCATGCTCCATATGTACTGTACCCAATCCTTTGGTAGAAATCTAAGAGTTGTCTCCCATGTGAATAGTAGGCCCATCTTTGAGATCTAAAGAGGAAAAATATTCTTCAGAGGCAACCATGTGGTTGGCGGCTCCAGAATATATGAGGAGGGATTTTGATTTTGAAAAACCATCCATCAATGCATGGCAATCCTCATGACCATTAGATCCACTTCCAGAATCAGACATCTTTTCATCTTTTGGAATAGCAATTTTGTTCTGTTTAAGAAGCTTGGTTAGTAGGTCTATTTTCTTGTGCATGCAAGCTTTCTCATAATGGTATCCTCTCTTGCAGTAGGGACATCTAGATCTCTTATGTTTGTCCTTCTTGGGGCTGGAGGTTCTTTTTGATGGACTTGAATTACCATTCAACTTGGATTTAGATGGCTTCTTGTCTTTTTTCCTCCCTTTCACATTCATCCCACTGCTCCTCCAGCTAGAAGAGCTTGATCTTTGGAGGTGTTGATGGCACTCATTTGAATCAATTTGTCCTCTTCTTGAATGAGAGCTTTGGTGAAGACTGCTAAGGTGGGCATCTTCCATCAAGGAATTGACATTCATCCAGAATGGAAGGTAGATACAAAGACTAAAAACTGAGATCCTAGTTTGCTCAGAATGGAGAGCACCAATTGATCATCACTTTTGGTGATTCCACAATGCTTGCATTGTAAAACCAATTTCTAAAATTTTGAGAAGAATTCTTGAATGGTCTCGAAATTGCTAGGTTGTAGGGAAACCAATTCATTTTTCGAGAATGTGGCCTCTTAGCCCATCTTGTTTTCCAAAGAGACTCTCCAATTTTGTCCATAACTCATTTGGAGACTTCAATCCTTCAACCTGAAACAATAGATATTTAGACATATGAAGGCATATGAAACCAAAGGCTTCATCCATTTTATTTAGAAACTTGGTTCTCTCTACAACTGTATGTGGTATGGTATCTTTTTCATAAACCAATCTGAATATCCCTCTATGCATCAAGTGTACTTTCATCTCACTCTTCCATTCAAAGTAACTGAAGGGAGTGAGGATCATAGGAGAGGAAGAAGCATTCGAATTGCTCATCTTGACTGTAGGAACGAGTGCAAAAATGAAACTGCTGATACTGCTACTGGAACTTCCAAATACCTGCAAAAAATCTCAAGAATGGAGGTAGAATATACTCTCAAATGGCTATGATACCATGTGAAAATTCTCACAATAGATCCAAGAGATGATGTAAACCTCATAATGAAAGAATTTAGGAAGAATAGAAGAAGAATAGAGCAGTAGAACATAGATCCAAAGGAGCTCAGATAGAGGCAGAATAATTACACATGTTACATTAATATGAATAGTAAAACAGTAACTATACAATGCTCAGGATTCGAATACACTAGGTGTGATTCGAATTAGCCTACATGGATAGATGCAAAATCAGTGGATTGTCATCAAGCACAACTAGAATTCTATCTCATCATTGGTGGAGTCATCAATGCACAAGTAACTGTCAACCATCAGACAAATTGAGTCTAACTGAGTGTGGTAGGTGTAACTGGCACATGGAGGCACTAACTGAATGAAGGAGGCTCAGTGGAGGGTGCATGAGGAGCTATCTGGAGTCAAAATGGGCAGTCAAGTCTCATCGGAGGTCCATCGGAGTGATACAGTCAGTTGAGAGTTAGTCTAGCCTTAAATCAAGGAAAAAACTGATGATAACTCAACTAACTGAAGTACAACAGGAGTGGTAGGTGAGAAAAGGCGCCCTTATCAAGTGGTGGGTGAGAAGTGGGCACATCACTGGCTAGGAGGGATCAATCTAAGTGGAAATAAGCTCCCGAGTGCTGGAAGACTAGGGACTAGGTGCTGGAGGTGTCAACCTGATGACTGGGCAACATCTGGATGCATGCAATGCATGCAGAATGTATAAATGCATGCAAGACTGATAATGAAAATAACTTAAAGGCTGGTAGGACTAGGATGGAGTATAGGAATATCCTAACACACCCCCTTAATCCATCCTAGGCCCTAGTAACTAGGACCAAAGGTCACCCATACAATCAAAATAAATGATAAAAAGAACTATCCATAAACCGAGGAAATGGGGAAAAACTCATGGGAAAATACCCCCCCTCAAAAGAATAGTAAATAACTCAAAGAACCATCATGCTAAGCAGAAAAGAAGGAAGCTTTCATTAGTGAAAAATGTTTGCAAAAACCTTGCCAAGCTGATCCCCTGTAGGATGTCAAAACAGGTGCTAGATTTGAATCTGGTCTTCTAATCTGCCTTCCACTATGTAGAGGATGTGTTGGACGAAGAAAGTATTTCAGGAATTCTTTCTGCAACTGGAGCGAATGGATCATGAGAAGTCTTCCCAAGGGATGGAAGAGAGAACCCCATCATCATGCTGCATCTCTCATGGAGAGGTAAATGGCATAATGCAAGGTTGGCATGATGTTGAAGTCTGGTAGTTTTGTGATCAAACGAATCTTCAACTGTGTTCTCAGTAAGTGCGAGGACTGTGTGAGCCCATATTGGCCTTGGCTCTGGATTGAGAACACGTGTTGGTTCTGGATATTAATGTTCTTTAACTTTGATCTCAACATCAAGATCTTCATCTTCATCGTCATTGGAAGAAGAGTCACTTGAATATTCATCAAATTCTGAAGGAGTAGGAAGAGAGAAGGGTAGAAAATGAGAGAACGCATATGTGTTGGAGGCATGATTTGCAAACCCTTTTGCTATAGTCTTCCCAGTAGATATTTCTGTGATCTCAACTGTGTCAGAACCAAAATTCACCTCCTTAGGTGATCCGGTGTGAGTCATCTGATATACAGATTACAAGTTTGTTATCAAGGAGGGGACCGACGGGATGTGCATATGACCCTTTTTGTTCCCTTATTTTACCTTGTTCTATGACTCTTTTGACACAATCATGTATTATCATTGGCTCTCTTGCTTACATTTGTCATATTTTGACCTTGTTAAGGATTGATATTGTCCTCTTTACTATTTGTCAATTGCTTATTAAAAGGATAGAGTTATGCTACCATTATTGCCTACTAAAGAAGTGATGTTTTCAGGTTCAGTAACAGTCTCCCTACAAGTTAGAGAATGAAGGATTACGGGAGCTGGAGGATAGGCATTTCAGTCTCGAGCTACCACACTAAGGTATCAAGATTGATGTATTTCTTACATTATTTTGGTTACCTATCTATCGTCCATATGCTGATGTAGGCGATCCAGGAATTGGAGGTTTTGTATTTAATTCAGTATTTTGTTGATGTATATGTAACTTCGGAATGTATTTCATCTGTGTATTATATATATATTTATTGTACCCTTATAAGAGATGTGTTATTCCTCTATAAGGAAGTGTCGTCATGTGGACTGACAAGTGTCGCAAGTGTGTGTACTTGCCAATGGGTTATTAGACCACCTTATGGGGTCGGCCCTAATTAATATATAATATAATGTGGATGTATCCAAGTAGACAAGTCGGCCCCAGTAGGTCACTGGGCAAAAAGGTGAGTATAAATAGAGATAGGAGATCTCTATTTTACTCACTCGGAAAAGCAACTATCTCTCTCTCTGAAAAGTGGTGCACTAGTGAGGAGGAGGAGGATCATCTGCTAGGAGACTATCTCAGTATTACTTGGTTGTATTTTGGTTGAGCCATTGCTCTCTCTATCTCTGAGGAAGTTGTGGGGTTTTTCACCTTAGGGTTTTCCCCACGGAAACTCTGTGTCTCTTGTCTCTATGCTTTTGATTCTTGTGATGCTTGTGATGCTTGTCATATTATGATTGTCATGCATTGATATACTGTAGATGTTATTCTCTCAGCAAAGATCCTATAGTATTGTGATTTAATACTAAAAATTTAACATGGTATCAGAGCTTAACTGAGAAGAAGACATTTTGTAGTGACGGAAGCTTGTATTCCTTGTTTATTAGGTTTCTCTCCACAGATTTTTGAAATTCAGTATAGTAGATTGGATCTACTCATCAAGGCGCATCTATCTATCCAATTAGAATTCAGTTCCGAGCATTTTCAGATTTGGCCCTAAAAATTAAGGTTTCCACAAAAATAGGAATTTCTGGAAACTGAAGGTACAACTGAAAGCTCCTTGCAAAAATCGAAGGTTTGAGCTTTGGATCGAGATTTTTGGCTGGGTAGATCTCCAGGAAACTCAAACCCTAATTCAGGGCTCTCCCTAGTGAACCTGGGAGGACAAAAAGGCAATTTTGAAGGGAAAGACCTTGCTGATCTCAAATTCTGAATGTACTAGGCTGATCAGCTCTCCAGGGCGCATCTTTCTATCCTTTCATAATTTTGAAATTCACATTTTGAATTTTTAGGGTTTCTCTGACAAACCCTAACCCGGGACCAGATCCAGTTTTCAGCACTTCAAGTGGTAAGTTCTAAGTCTTTTCTATTTCCATTTGAAGTACTCTTAAAGATGTCTCTTCACACCAAGCTTGAGGATAAGCTTGAAGGGGCTGATAACTTCCGAGCCTGGAAGTATAGGATTGGGTTAATCCTAGAAGAGAATGAGTTGGACTCATATGTGAAAGAAGACATCCCTATCCCAGAGGATGAAGAAGCCAAGGCATTGCACAAGAAGAACTTGGTCAAGGCAAAGAGAATCATTGTTGATTCTATCAAAGACCATCTCATACCCCATGTGTCTTCTCTTAAGACACCCAAAGAGATGTTTGAATCTTTAACCAAGCTATTTGAAGGAAAGAACATAAATCGGAAGATGACCCTGCGGAACCAATTGAAAGCAGTGAAGTTCCAGAATGGAGAAACCATTCAATCTTACTTTTCAAGGGTCTCTCAGATCAAGGAACAATTAGAAGCAGTAGATGAAATGGTGGAGAATGGTGAGGTGGTGATGACTACTCTAAATGGGCTACCCAGGTCATGGGATTCCTTTATTCAAGGAATTTGTGCAAGGAAGAAGTTGATCTCCTTCAGTAGACTTCGGGAAGAATGTTCTCAAGAAGAAGCTAGACTTATAGCTCGTGAGGAAAAGATGGGAGGAGAAGATCAAGCTCTTGCAGCTCACATCAAAAGAAGCAAAACCAAGAAGGATCACTCTCACCACAAAAGAACTCATCAAAGGAACAAGAAGGACCTAAGATGCTTTACATGCAATGAGAAGGGTCACTATGCTTCAGATTGTCCCAAGAACAAAAGGGATAATAACAACAACTTCAGTAAGAAGAAGAAGGGCAGCAAAAGAAGATTTCATGCTCATGCTGCCGAAGATGATGAACCCCCAAAGAAGAAGGCTAGGGCAGAAAGTGATAGTGATGATGTCTCATCAAGTGAAGAAGAGTATGTTCTGATCTCTGCTCTTACAGGTACCATCTCCCATGGATGTAATGATTGGTTGATTGATAGTGGGGCTTCCAAACACATGACTGGGTTTAAAGAATCCTTTGTGAACCTATCTGAACATGAGTCACCCCATAAAGTGAAACTTGGGGATGATTATCAATACCCAATCAAAGGAAGTGGTGAAGCCTCCTACAACCTAGATTCTGAAAAATCATTGAAGATGAAAGAAGTACTTTATGTACCTGGGCTCAAGAAGAACTTACTCTCCATCTCTGCATTGGATGCAAAAGGTATGAGGGTTGCATTTGTAGATGTCCAAGTACTAATGTGGCCAAAGGGAAAGACCATAGATGATGCAGTAGTGATTGGAGAGCAAGAGGGAGGCTTGTATAAATTGAAGGGACAACCTAAACATGCCATGGTACATGAATCCATGGAGCCAAGTGAACTTTGGCATAGAAGACTTGCTCATATGCACTATAGGGCACTTCCAATTGCAAGCAAGGCAGTAGAGGGTCTTCTTGAAATCAAGACCAAACATGAAGGTGTTTGCAAAGGATGTGCAAAAGGTAAGAACATTAAGAAGGCCTTCCCAAGCAGTGAAAGCAAGGCAAAAGACATCCTGGAAATCATCCACTCAGATGTATGTGGCCCCATGTCATCCAGCTCCCTGAGTGGGTATGTTTACTATGTATCATTCATTGATGACTTCTCCAGGAAGACTTGGGTATACTTCTTGAAGGGAAAAGATGAGGTACTTGATAAATTCAAGGAATTCAAAAACTTGATGGAGAATCAAACTGACAAGAAAATCAAGACATTCAGATCTGACAATGGTGGAGAATTCACCTCAAATGACTTCAAGAAGCTTTGCAGTGATTCAGGGATTAAGAGGGAGTTGACTGCTCCTTATAATCCTCAACAGAATGGAGTTGCAGAAAGGAAGAATAGAAATATCATGGAAGCAGCAAGGGCAATGTTGCATGACCAGGATCTTCCTATGCATCTATGGGCAGAAGCTACTAGAACAGCTGTATATGTGCAAAACAGAACACCCCACAAGATTTTGGACAACAAGACACCAGAAGAGGTCTTTTCTGGTAAGAAACCTGAAGTCAGTCATCTCAGAATATTTGGTTGTCCAGTATATACTCATGTCCCAAAAGAGAAGAGGACTAAACTAGATCCTTCAGGAAAGAAGGGCATCTTTGTGGGTTGTAGTGAAAGCTCAAAGGCATACAGAATATACTTTCCAGGGTTCAAGAAAATTGATGTCAGTAGGGATGTAACATTTGATGAAAACTCAGCATTCATCAAATCAAGAAAGACACCTACCGAAGTTTATGAAGAACCTAAGGAAACAAGATTTCAGGACACTACCATGACTGAAACAGTTCCAGAAACTATTCGTGAGTTTGAAGATCCACAAGAACCTGTAGATCCACCCTGTGAGGATAACTCTCACAAGAGGAAACCTGTATGGGCTAGAGAGCTCATTCATGATGCAGAAAGATTTGGCATTCCAGAAGAAGAACACAGAGCAAAGAAGAGAACCAGATCACACACCAGTTATGTTGCTTTACTCTGTGACATTATGAACAAAGAGCCTTCCAGTTATGAAGAGGCAGCAGAAAAGAAAGAATGGAAGGATGCTATGGTTGAGGAATACCAATCAATAATGAAGAATGATGTTTGGGATGTTGTCCCAAGACCTAAAGGGAAGTCTGTTGTGACTTCCAAGTGGATCTACAAAATCAAGCACGCTGCAGATGGCAGTGTTGAAAAATTCAAAGCAAGATTCGTAGCTCGAGGATTCTCTCAGAAAGAGGGAATAGACTATGAAGAAACTTTTGCACCTGTAGCCAGGTATACTTCCATCAGAACAATACTTGCCCTGGCTGCAGCAATGAAATGGAAAATACACCAGATGGATGTCAAGACTACCTTCCTGAATGGTGTAGTAGAAGAGGAAGTATATGTGGAACAGCCACTCGGCTTTGAAATACATGACAGGGAGTCATATGTGTGCAGATTGAAGAAAGCCTTGTATGGCTTGAAGCAAGCTCCCAGAACTTGGTATGGTAGGATGGACAACTTTCTATCTAGCTTGGGCTTTACCAAGAGTAAAGCAGATTCCAACCTTTACTATAAGGTTGAGGAAGGGAATCCAGTGATTTTACTTCTGTATGTTGATGACCTATTTGTGACAGGAGATGATAGACTGATTGCAGATACTAAGAGGAAGCTTGCAGCTAAATTCGATATGAAAGATTTGGGAATGATGCACTATTTCCTAGGTATGGAGGTGTGGCAGAATGCAGGTGGGATCTTCCTTGGTCAAGGGAAGTACACAGTAGATATCCTGAAGAGATTCGGGATGATGGATTGCAAGGCCATGGCCACACCGATGGCATCGAATCTGAAGCTTCTATGTGATGCTTCATCTGAGCCAGTTGATGTCTCTATGTATCGTCAGATAATTGGGTCCTTGATGTACCTGACGAACACGAGACCAGACATTTGCTTTGCTGTGAACACATTGAGCCAGTTCCTGACGGATCCAAGAAGTGTTCACCTGGTTGCTGTAAAGCATGTTCTGAGGTACCTGAAGGGTACAGTGGATTATGGGCTCAGGTATGAGGCGAATCAAAAGTTTAACCTGTAGGGTTATGTTGATTCAGATTGGGCTGGCAGTGCTACAGACAGGAAGAGCACATCTGGGTGTTGCTTCAGTATGGGATCAGGTGTGATCTCTTGGTTTAGCAAGAAGCAGTCCTGCGTAGCACTGAGTACAGCTGAGGTAGAGTATGTTGCAGCCTGTTCAGCTAGTTGTGAGGCAGTATGGCTACGGAAGCTACTGTTTGAGTTATTTGATCTCCCATTGGAGGCTACTGGCATCTTCTGTGATTAACAGAGTTGTGTGAAGCTGTCCGAGAACCCAGTGTTTCATGACAGGTCGAAACACATAGAGATCAATGTTAGATTTTCAGAATTTACTTCAATCTGATCTAGGATCTTAACTGAGAGAACAACATGTACAGCATATCTACAGCATATCAATCATGGAGACAATAATGCAAGCACACAAGAGACACAAAGATTTACTTGGGGAAAACCATAAAGGTGAAAAACCCCAATAACTTCCTCAGAGATAGATAGAGCAATGATAAAACCAACCAATAGAGATAGCCATAACCTAGCAGCAATCCTCCTCCTCCATAAGTGCGCCTCTCCTCCTTGAGAGCATGTGTGAGAAGTGAGTGAACAAATAGAGTGCCTCCCGCACTCTATTTATACTTGACTTGACTTGCCTTTTTACCTAACTCATGTAGGCTCAAACTTAACCACATAATATAATGCTGACTGGGCCGACCCCCAATAGGGTGGTCTAATAACCCTTCGACCCACATGGCCGACCCCCAATAGGGTGGTCTAATAACCCTTTGACCCACATGACTTATACAAGGCCGACCCCAACAAGGTGGTCTAATAACCCATCAAGTATAAGTTACGACACTTACAATATAAATGACGACACTTCCGTATAGAGGAATAAAACCATCTCTATAGTAGTACATACAACATATATGAAATACATTCCAAAGTTACATATACATCAACACTCCCTCTTAACTAGGAAGGTATTTCTCAGCACAGTTCTTCTAGCACAAGTCATCTTCTCTGGATCATCGTCACTGGATAATCGTCATCGAGTCATCATCATCGTCACTGCTGCTGCTATCTCAATCAATCTCTGAATCTACTCATCATAGGAAGTTCTACAGAGCCAGTCCTTTTTCATACTGGATGTAGGCCCACCACCTGCAGGTCTTCATCATCACTGGCCATACTGTGGAATCCTCAGGACTTATTACGTGCATCACAAAACCTGGCTGCAGCATCCCAGGCTATTACGAGCACACAGCTCTACCTGTAGGATCTCCCAGGAGCACATTACATGTGACCCATCACAAAACCTGGCTGAAGCATCCCAGGCTGTTACGAGCACGCGACTCTACCTGTCGGATCTCCTAGGAGCACATTACATGTGATCTCACCACAAAACCTGGCTGAAGCATCCCAGGCTGTTACGAGCACACAGCTCTACCTGTCGGATCTCCCAGGAGCACATTACATGTGGTCCACCACAAAACCTGGCTGAAGCATCTGAGGCCTTTTTCATCCTGTCCAGATCTCCCAGGAGAAAATTACATGTGGTCATGGCAAAACCTGGCTGAAGCATCTGAGGCCTTTTTCATCCTGTCCAGATCTCCCAGGATCAAATTAAATGCCATAGGACAAAACCTCGCAAGAGCATCTACCAGATATCCCAGGGCACCGAATTACATGCCATAGGCAAAACCTCGAAAGACTATCTGCAGATCTCCCAGGGCACAAATTACATGTCCTCCCAAGCAAAACCTCGCAAGAGCATTTGCTAGAAGTCCCAGGGCACCGAATTACATGCCATAGGCAAAACCTCGAAAGACCATCTGCAAATCTCCCAGGGCACAAATTACATGCTTTCCTGCACAACCTGATCCACGGCCACAAAGTATCATCTGATACTCATCATCATCACTGCAACATCCTGCTGCATGTCATCTGGAGAAGCTCGTCATCCATGATCATCCTGATCATACAATGCATCCATCTGATGCACACATAGATACATGATCCACACAATGTATCCATCAATCATACATGATCTACCTGATCATACAAAGATACATGATCCACACAATGTACCCATCAACATACATGATCTACCTGATCATACAAAGATACATGATCCACACAATGTATCCATCAGCATCCATGATCTACCTGATCATACAAAGATACATGATCCACACAATGTACCCATCAACATACATGATCTACCTGATCATACAAAGATACATGATCCACACAATGTATCCAACAGCATCCATGATCTACCTGATCATACAAAGATACATGATCCACACAATGTATCCAACAGCATCCATGATCTACCTGATCATATCCAACATCCAACATGATGCGTACATACATAAATGATCCAACTGATCATATCCAAGCAGAAACCAGAACATCATCCTGATGCTCATCATCTAGCGCTTACATCCACAGCCATGTGAAGGATCCTCCTTCCAACATGCTTGGAATGGCTTCAGCAAATGTGTCCATCACTTCTTCCTCGAAGTGTCCTCGATCTGAAGAACGCCAAGCCTCTCTCTGAAGTACTCGAACTTCACTCTGGCTAGTGGCTTCGCCAGCACATCTGCAATCTTCTCGTCCGTCACAACATACAGAAGCTTCACAGCTCCTCTCTGCACCATATCCATGATATAGTGATATTTGATCTCTATGTGTTTCGACCTGTCATGAAACACTGGGTTCTTGAACAGCTTCACACAACTCTGGTTATCACAGAAGATACCAGTAGCCTCCAACGGGAGATCAAATAACTCAGACAGTAGCTTCCGTAGCCATACTGCCTCACAACTAGCTGAACATGCTGCAACATACTCTGCCTCAGCTGTACTCAGTGCTACGCAGGACTGCTTCCTGCTAAACCAAGAGATCACACCTGATCCCATACTGAAGCAGCACCCAGATGTGCTCTTCCTGTCTGCAGCACTGCCAGCTCAATCTGAATCATCATAACCCTATAGGTTAAACTTTTGATTCACCTCATACTTGAGCCCATAATCCACTGTACCCTTCAGGTACCTCAGAACATGCTTTTACAGCAATCAGGTGAACACTCCTCGGATCCATCAGGAACTGGCTCAATGTGTTCACAGCAAAGCAAATGTCCAGTCTCGTGTTCGTCAGGTACATCAAGGACCCAATCATCTGACGATACATAGAGACATCAACCGCCTTAGATGAAGCATCACATAGAAGCTTCAGATTCGATGCCATAGGTGTGGCCATGGCCTTGCAGTCCATCATCCCAAATCTCTTCAGGATATCTACTATGTACTTCCCTTGTCCAAGGAAGATTCCATTTGCACTCTTCCACACCTCCATGTCAAAAACAAATAGTGCATCATCCCCAAGTTCTTCATCTCGAACTCGGTAGTAAGCTTCCGCTGCGTGTCGGCAATCAATCTATCTTCACCTATAACAAACAGGTTATCCACATACAAAAGTAGTATCACTGGATTTCCTTCCTCAACCTTGTAGTAAAGGTTGGAATCCGCTTTATTCTTGGTAAAGCCCAAGATGGATAGAAAGTTGTCTATCCTACCATATCAAGTTCTGCACACATATATGACTACACCATGCTGTCTTGAAATCCATCTGGTGCATCTTCTATTTCATCACTTTTGTATTTCTCAATGCTGCCATCTGCAACATGCTTGATCTGATAGTTCCATTTGGAATTCATAGCAAAATTCCCTTCATGTCTTGGGATTACATCCCAAACATCATTCTTCATGATCGACGGATCATGGCATTTCATTTCTTCATCCCAGATCCTGGGAACTTCAATATCTTCAATATCTTCAATAGATATCTTTGTTGCTGGAACAAAATGTTGTAGTTCTTCTTTTGTAGGAGATGGCATACGATCTTTCCTACACAACAAGTTAAATTGCATGATTAGAAAACATCTCATAGTTTTCAGAACAAATTCTTACACATAAAGAAATATGCCATATAGTCATGCAATTATCTTAGCCAATGCTTCAATACAACATTTATCCATATTTCGTAACTTTCTAGATGCCTTCCAATCTCTACCAGAACATTGTTAAGAGTGTGCACAACTCCCAACATGTCAGCAAAGAGGTTTCATTCTAGATAAGTAGCAATGGAATGTTGTACAGTCCCATAGGCCACTTACCCATGCATATTAGGAGTATACTGTTCATCAATGCAATTATTCTAATATGCATAATACACAACCTAATTCTAGGAACATCAGTATATACATTATTGAACAGTATTATTTAAGAAAAGACAATTCAAATACTTATCTTTGTTTGTTCGTTGGGTGGACTCCCTCTGAGTCTTCGCTTCCTTGCAGGAGCTGTTGGAGTCCTAATCTGAAGTAGCTTCTTATACACCTTTCTGTTGTGGGATGTAGAGAGATGGTCAACTCCCTCTGAATATCTGCATCCTTGCATAAACTACTGATGTGTGCTCCTTTGCTTTCTTGCAGGAACAACTGGAGTGTGCTCCCTCTTGATCTTTGCTTCCTGGATTACCTATCCTTGAACTTACATTCATCCTTGGTTCCTATGCATGCTTATTAGTATCATGATTGTGTTATCCTTGTGATCTCATATAAAATCATACATTCATTAGTATACTATTAAAAAAACAATAATCTCAAGCATGTATAGTCATGATCATTTCAAACAGAAATAATAAGCATTAGCATTCAAGGTTTATGTAGGATTCTTATGGTTAGTCAAATCATAAGAAACATAACATGTCTAAACCTGTAATTACTCAAACCTATGACTCTTCAGGTTAGTTGAATCATCAATCAAGATA
Organism: Larix kaempferi; assembly: GCA_027924585.1. NCBI lineage: Eukaryota > Viridiplantae > Streptophyta > Pinopsida > Pinales > Pinaceae > Larix > Larix kaempferi. Next base: position 1,812,412 of record BSBM01000130.1, on the reverse strand, counting down.
AGAGATATAAAATGCATAAAACCTGTGATTATTCAAACCTATACCATCATGATTCTTCTGGTTAGTCATATCATCAATTATGGTAAGAAACATAATATGCATACAATCATGATTATTCAAACCTATGACTTCATGAATAATCATTATCAACAACAGTATAAGATCCTAACACAAGGTAGGATTCTATCTTGATATAGGAAAAAAATACTTAGATTAGCATGCTAGCTATTTATGTCTAACATACTCACATGATGTCTTCTTGTTCTTCTTCAATGACTTGTGCTAGTAACCTGTATATCTCATAGGTTAACTATTACAAAACCAAGTTATACATACCTCGTAAATGGATCTTCTATGAGATCCATGACAATGGATAAATCTTTGTCCTCATGTTATCATGATCATATGTTCTTGGACCAGAACATGATTTGTCTTTCTTGGTGTACCTTTCATGTTAGTAGACAACATAAACCTCATACAACACCATAATGCATTAGTACAATCATAAGTGTCAACAACCTAACCAATGAATATATTCTATCATGTATTCATAATTTTGTTAAGGTGATACGACAAATCTAAAATCAAGATTGTACTAACCGTAATAACATGAAGACAAACATACCATAAACTTAATCATGGACAAATATCGAAACATACCTCGATGATTCATACCTGTCGAGATCGCTTGTAATCTTCTTATGTAAGGTCTTATCCTCATCTCCCTCTGAAACAGGAACTCCTTCACTTATGCAGGTGACCAATCCATCTTCTTCTAGGATTAACCCAATCCACTTGATTTGCAAGAACTGGACTTCGAGCTGGATATGGGTTTGTCAGAGAAACCCCAAAAATTCAAACTTTGAATTTCAACCTTCTGACAGGATAGAAATATGCGCCTTGATGAGCTGATCAAACTGGTATATTCAGAATTTGAAAACTGCAAAGTTTTACTCCTCAATTTTGCCTTTGAAACTTCCAGATTCACTGGACATGACCCTGAACTGGGGTTTGATGAAGCCCACTCTTTTGCCCCATCAAAATGTTTGATCCAAAGCTCTAAGCTTCTATTTTTCTGAGGAGCTTCCAGCCGTGGTCACAGATTTCAAAAATTCCCATTTTTACAGAAGCCCTAATTTTCCACTTTTCTGATCAAAGTCCCAAACTAGGGTCTAATCAAGCCCGGCCTTCTGCCCAACCAAAAATTCTGATATTGGTCTCTAAATTTCTATTTTGATGAGTAGCATCCAGCCGTGGTCTCCGATTACAAAAATTCCAACTTTCTCCAAAGCCCTAAATTCCGGAAGCCATGAATGAAGGTACCAAAAAATAATTCTGTTTTGACAGAAATATGTACCTGATTGTTTCTGGTGTAACTCTAAATTTTTTTGATCCACAGGGTCTAAAAAAGTTTCCTGAGATATCCTGACCTGTTATCTTTCCATCCTGACAGGTCTGACCTCAATTGGATTCTCTGAGAGAGAGTTATGCCAAATGTCGCAACGTGACCTGTTTTGGGATAAAACAGGAGAGTGAACTTGTACGGCGTGCCACGTGTCACTGTTTTAACTTAGGCCTCTAAAAACGTTTTCTGAGATAGCTCGGCCTGTTACCTTTCCATCCTGATAGGTCTTACCTCAATTGGACTCTCTGAGAGAGAGTTATGCCAAATGTCGTAACGTGACCTGTTTATGGGATAATACAGGAGAGCGAACTTGTACGGCATGCCACGTGTCACTGGTTCAACTTAGGACTCTGAAAACGTTTTCTGAGATAGTACAGATTGTTTACTACCTGTCACGTTTTACGAAATTTCATTTGGATCTTCCTAGCCCAAGATATGACCTTTTTCCCAAGGTCACCTGATTTTGACTCAGATCTGGAAGAGGCAGAAACCCTATATTGTACAGATCATAAATCACAAAGTACAACGAATTAGAGGTTGTACTTTGGACACAAGATACCTGGAGATCTTATCTTCGGCCTGTAACAATTTCAGATCCAAAAACTTCGCCAAAACAGATTTATAGCGAAAGTTCTACGATGACTGGTTTTTGCTATATCAAGCCCTAGCATCATAAGTGCAACAAGTGTCATACATGCCATATCATGCCTTCTTTCAGGCTAGCTCTGATACCATGTTAGATTTTCAGAATTTACTTCAATCTGATCTAGGATATTAACTGAGAGAACAACATGTACAGCATATCTACAGCATATCAATCATGGAGACAATAATGCAAGCACACAAGAGACACAAAGATTTACTTGGGGAAAACCATAAAGGTGAAAAACCCCAATAACTTCCTCAGAGATAGATAGAGCAATGATACAACCAACCAATAGAGATAGCCATAACCTAGCAGCAATCCTCCTCCTCCATAAGTGCACCTCTCCTCCTTGAGAGCATGTGTGAGAAGTGAGTGAACAAATAGAGTGCCTCCCGCACTCTATTTATACTTGACTTGACTTGTCTTTTTACCTAACTCATGTAGGCTCGAACTTAACCACATAATATAATGCTGACTGGGCCGACCCCCAATAGGGTGGTCTAATAACCCTTCGACCCACATGGCCGACCCCCAATAGGGTGGTCTAATAACCCTTTGACCCACATGACTTATACAAGGCCGACCCCAACAAGGTGGTCTAATAACCCATCAAGTATAAGTTACGACACTTACAATATAAATGACGACACTTCCGTATAGAGGAATAAAACCATCTCTATAGTAGTACATACAACATATATGAAATACATTCGAAAGTTACATACACATCAACAATCAAATATCACTATATCAGGGATATGGTGCAGAGAGGAGCCGTGAAGCTCCTGTATGTTGCGACGGACGAGCAGATTGCAGATGTGCTGACGAAGCCACTAGCCAGGGTAAAGTTCGAGTACTTCAGAGAGAGGCTTGGCGTTCTTCAGATCGAGGACACTTCGAGGAAGAAGTGATGGACACATTTGCTGAAGCCATTCCAAGCATGTTGGAAGGAGGATCCTTCACATGGCTGTGGATGTAAGCGCTGGATGATGAGCATCAGGATGATGTTCTAGTTTCTGCTGGATATGATCAGTTGGATCATTTTTATGTATGTATGTACGCATCATGTGGATGCTGGATATGATCAGTTGGATCATTTTTATGTATGTATGTACGCATCATGTGGATGCTGGATATGATCAGTTGAATCATTTTTATATGTATGTACGCATCATGTGGATGCTGGATATGATCAGTTGGATCATTTTATGTATGTATGCATCATGTTGGATGCTTGGACCATGTATCTGTATATGTATCAGGTGGATAAATTGTATGATCAGGTGGATCATGTATGGTGATATGTATCATGTATTTGTATCAGGTGGATACATTGTATGATCAGGAGGATCATGTATGATGATATGTATCAGGTAGATACTTGGTATGCATCAGGTAGATGCATTGATGATCAGGGTGAACATGGATGACGAGCTTCAGGATGTTGCTCCAGACGACATGCAGCAGGATGTTGCAGTGATGATCAGGATGATCATGGATGACGAGCTTCAGGATGTTGCTCCAGATGACATGCAGCAGGACGTTGCAGTGATGATGATCAGGATGATCATGGATACATCAGGATGATGTATGGTGAGTATCAGGTTGATACTCTATGGCCGTGGATCAGGTTGTGCAGATGAGCATGTAATAGCGCCCTGGGAGATTTGCAGATGGTCTTTCGAGGTTTTGCCTATGGCATGTAATATCGGTGCCCTGGGACATCTGGCAAATGCTCTTTCGAGGTTTTGCTCTGGGAGGACATGTAATAGCGCCCTGGGAGATCTGCAGATAGTCTTTCGAGGTTTTGCCTATGGCATGTAATAGCGCCCTGGGATATCTGGCAGATGCTCTTGCAAGGTTTTGTCCTATGGCATGTAATAGCGCCCTGGGAGATCCGATAGGTTGGGCTGTGTGCCCGTAATCAGTCCTGGGATGCTCTTGCGAGGTTTTGCCATGACCACATGTAATAGCGCCCTGGGAGATCTCAGGTCGGAGTTGTGTACCCGTAACATCCTGAGATGCTCTTGCGAGGTTTTGTGGTAGACCACATGTAATAGCGCCCTGGGAGATTTCAGGTCAGAGTTGTGTACCCGTAACATCCTGAGATGCTCTTGCGAGGTTTTGTGGTGGGGTCACATGTAATAGCGCCCTGGGAGATCCTATAGGTAGAGCTGTGTGCTCGTAACAGCCTGGGATGCTCTTTCGAGGTTTTGTGATGCACGTAAAAGTCCTGAGGATTACACAGTATGGCCAGTGATGATGAAGACCTGCAGGTGGTGGGCCTACATCCAGTATGAAAAAGGACTGGCTCTGTAGAACTTCCTATGACGAGTAGAGACAGAGATTGGTTGAGATAGTAGCAGCAGTGACGATGATGATGACGATGCATCGATGATGATGATCCAGAGAAGAAGACTTGTCTAGCAGATCTGTGTCGAGAAATACCTTCCTAGTTAAGAGGGAGTGTTGATGTATATGTAACTTCGGAATGTATTTCATCTGTGTATTATATATATATTTATTGTACCCTTATAAGAGATGTGTTATTCCTCTATAAGGAAGTGTCGTCATGTGGACTGACAAGTGTCGCAAGTGTGTGTACTTGCCAATGGGTTATTAGACCACCTTATGGGGTCGGCCCTAATTAATATATAATATAATGTGGATGTATCCAAGTAGACAAGTCGGCCCCAGTAGGTCACTGGGCAAAAAGGTGAGTATAAATAGAGATAGGAGATCTCTATTTTACTCACTCGGAAAAGCAACTATCTCTCTCTCTGAAAAGTGGCGCACTAGTGAGGAGGAGGAGGATCATCTGCTAGGAGACTATCTCAGTATTACTTGGTTGTATTTTGGTTGAGCCATTGCTCTCTCTATCTCTGAGGAAGTTGTGGGGTTTTTCACCTTAAGGTTTTCCCCACGGAAACTCTGTGTCTCTTGTCTCTATGCTTTTGATTCTTGTGATGCTTGTGATGCTTGTCATATTATGATTGTCATGCATTGATATACTGTAGATGTTATTCTCTCAGCAAAGATCCTATAGTATTGTGATTTAATACTAAAAATTTAACATATTTTGAGTCCATGATGACCCATAGTTGACCACTTCGATATCCCTGGGATCATCTCCACTTTCCACGATGTATATCCCTAAAATATCTCTTTGAAGATCTGAAGATAGGATTTCTTTGGAAACTTGTTGTAACTATGCGATTTCTCCTATTTTCTCATAAGCGTTGATGTATAAAAGACATGGGAGACTCTTCAGAGGGTTAGCCTCAATTGCACAAGATATATTGAACACAGTATCACGTTTTTATATAAGAGAATCCTGGTTTATCTGATTTAAATGTGTTGATCAATTTCACGTGATTGAGAGGTTGTTCAGCTCCTGTTGCCGAAGGCAGGGCCCCCTTCTGTAACAGGTGCTGTTATAAGTAGGATTTCTTTCCTTTATGCATGTGTGTTCAGGTTGATAGATTAATTATTGATGCAGTGTTGATTGGTTCAATTATTTGATATTCAGAATTGGTGTGTTGAAGCATAGCTGAGTGTGAATCTTTTATTGAGCGATACGATTCTATTGTCCAGTCATTTTTATTATCATTTACAGAGGAACATATGAATGATGAATGTTGAATTAGAATAATTTCTGTAGTGAATGGATGCATTAAAGTTATTCTTGGAATTTTGTTGTTAGAAGGAAAGAGTGGAGGCAGATTGTAAGAGTTTAATTAGTTTGTTTAATTTCTTCATTCTAGTTGCAGCTTATCGAATTATCTTCATTAGGAATTTCTCAGTTTGTTAATTTAGAATTTGAAATTAATTTGGTTTCTGTAATTTGACAAAGTGTTGTTGGTAGTAATTACTTTCTGTAGTATAGCAGAATATCATAGCAGAACATTTCTCGAAGTGATAGTTAGATGGTTTCATTAGATTGCAAGATCCTTTCTATAGTTAGAAATTTCCTAGGATTCCATTCACCAAAATATTTCATCCTAATTTTGATTCAGTAATCCATTAATCTTCTCTGTGTTAATATCTTCCAAGTTGCAGTGTCTGGCATATATTTTTCTTGGTAGCTCATAAGCCTTTGTGGCCTTGGGTTGATAATTTATGAATAGCTTTTCATTTCAATTTAATTAAAAAGGAATAAAAGAGCTCATCATGGACGAATAGAACATTCTTGAACTTGCCATGCTCCATATGTACTGTACCCAATCCTTTGGAAAAAAATTGAGAGTTGTCTCCCATGTGAATAGTAGGCCCATCTTTGAGATCTAAAGAGGAAACAGATTCTTCAGAGGCAACCATGTGGTTGGAGGCTCCAAAATCTATGAGGAGGGCTTTTGATTTTGAAAAACCAGCCATCAATGCATGGCAATCCTCATGACCATCAGATCCACTTCTAGAATCAGACATCTTTGCATCTTTTGGAATAGCAATTTTGTTCTGTTCAAGAAGCTTGGTTTGTAGGTCTATTTTCTTGTGCATGCAAGCTTTCTCAGAATGGTATCCTCTCTTGTAGTAGGGACATTCAGATCTCTTATGTTTGTCCTTCTTGGGGCTAGAGGCTCTTTTTGATGGAATTGACTTGCCATTCAGCTTGGATTTAGATGGATTCTTGTCTTTTTGCCTCCCTTTCACATTCATCCCACTACTCCTCCAGCTAGAAGAGCTTGATCTTTGGAGGTGTTGATGGCACCCATTTGAATCAATTTGTCATCTTCTTGAATGAGAGCTTCGGTGAAGACTGCTAAGGTGGTCATCTTCCATCCAAGAATTGACATTCATCCAGAATGGAAGGTAGATACAAAGACTGAAAACTGAGATCCTAGTTTGCTCGGAATGGAGAGCACCAATTGATCATCACTTTTGGTGATGCCACAATGCTTGCATTGTAAAACCAATTTCTAAAATTTTGAGAAGAATTCTTGAATGGTCTCGAAATTTATAGGTTGTAGGGAAACCAATTCATTTTCGAGAATGTGGCCTCTTATCCCATCTTGTTTGCCAAAGAGACTCTCCAATTTTGTCCATAACTCATTTGGAGACTTCAATCCGTCAACATGAAACAATAGGTCCTTAGACATATGAAGGCATATGAAACCAAAGGCTTCATCCATTTTATTTAGAAACATGGTTCTCTCTACAACTGTATGTGGTATGGTATCTTTTTCATAAACCAATCTGGAATCCTTCTATGCATAAAGTGTACTTTCATCTCACTCTTCCATTCAAAGTAATTGAAGGGAGTGAGGATCATAGGAGAGGAAGAAGCATTCGAATTGCTCATCTTGACTTCAGGAACGAGTGCAAAAATGAAACTGTTGATACTGCTGCTGCAACTGCTGGAACTTCTTGATACCTACAAAAAACTCTCAAGAATGGAGGTAGAATATACTCTCAAATGGCTCTGATACCATGTGAAAATGCTCACAGTAGACCCAAGAGATGATGTAAACCTCACAACGAAAGAACTTAGGAATAATAGAAGAAGAATAGAGTAGTAGAACATAGATCCAAAGGAGCTCAGATACAGGTAGAATAATTACACATGTTACATTAATCTGAATAGTAAAACAGTAAATATACAATACTCAGGATTCGAATACACTAGGCGTGACTCAAATTAGCCTGCATGGATAGATGCAAAATCAATGGAGTGTCATCAAGCACAACTAGAAGTCTATCTCATCATTGGTGGAGTCATCAATGCACAAGTAACTGTCAACCATCAGTCAAACTGAGTCTAACTGAGTGTGGAAGGTGTAACTAGCACATGGAGGCACTAACTGAATGAAGGAGGCTCAGTGGAGGGCACATGAGTAGCTATCTGGAGTGGACATTCAAGTCTCATCGGAGGTCCATCGGAGTGATACAGTCAGTTGAGAGTCAGTCTAGCCTTAAATCAAGGAAAGAATTGATGATAACTCAACTAACTGAAGTACAACAGGAATGGTGGGTGAGAAAAGGCGCCCTTCTCAAGTGGTGTGTAATGTCCCCTTCCATCAACGATTGCAGGGAAGGAAACATCAGCAACACACTGGGGCCTTTGGCAGACTTAGCCCCAATTCCTTTTATCTCATAAAATTCATAACAATTAAAAACTTCTCCATACATATGCAACTTCAATAAAACACAGCGGAATTGAACATAACATACACACAATTACTTCATGCGTTCAGCATACCCATATCAATCATACATGTAAAAGTCATTGATTATCATATTGCATAAAACATGATGCCTTTTTTTCATTAACATGAATAATTAATCCTTCAGATTGAGTGCATTGCAGAACACAGACTGTATATAAATTAAATCACAAGAATACTTATCTGGAATGTAAATGTCCAACGACTGGCTAAGTGAGGGCAACGTTCCACCCAACCATAGATCTCTATCCAGCCTATATTCTTTCAGCTAAGAGATCACCCCCGAGTTGGGCTGTGTATCCACTAAGGAGGAACTAGATGGCTCACTCATAGTCAGGGTTTCACTCAAACAGCCATGCTAAGCCAACACACAGTTGGGTTTTTCAAGCATGCAATAGGAGATGGAGGAGGATGCTAGTCCACTAATATCAATCCCAGAGCCACTTACACTTCAAGCTGGACTCAAAAATCCCATCCTCTGTTCATACATCCACTCTTGGATTTCTCACAACTCTGTCACAAATAACTCCAAATCCGTCACTGATTTTTTGGGCAGTTCAAACTGGTTTTTCCCATGGATTTTGGGGTAGATATTGCTCCAAAATTCGCCCCAAGGTTCCTACCAATGGATCCCCCATTGGATTTCACTGTCCAATACCAAATTAGGACGTTTTTGGCTTCCCAAAACGTGGGTTCTCTCATAGTCGCGATTTCTGGTTTTCTCACTGCTGGGAGCTCGTTTTTGGATGGAGAATGAAGCTGGCTGCTTCCACCATGGGATAGGGATGAGAATGAAGCCACCTCTCATGAGGTTGAGTGACTTCTTGTACCAGAAAACAAATCCCATACCTATCCATACGAATTTCAGGGCTGCCCATGCTCCATCAAAGTCATTGACTTAATTCTTCAACCACTCTCTTACAACAGGAATAAAGGTCCTCTAGGGAAGTCAAAGGGTTCTCATAATGACATATGGAAGCCTAGGGTTTAGTCCCATAGCCCCCTCACCACTCCCTAGTGGATACACATGGCCCCTTCTCATTCGTTGCCTCCATAGCCAGTCTTGGAATTTTATATTGCATGATGTTTATTTACATCCTATTACGATTTCCATGGCTTAAGAGCACATGGTATCAAAAGATCAATGCTTGCCTTTTTAAATCAAAATTTGGGCTTTCACTAGCGGGTCCTTGGCCTTGAGCTCCATGCTAGGGAAACATACATCACATGTACACATTATTTACATTAAGGCTAATATATCCTAAGGGTCGAATTGGGGGTATTACACGGTGGGTGAGAAGTGGGTGCATCACTGGCTAGGAGGGTTCAATTTGAGTGGAAATAAGCTCCCGACTGCTGGAATACTAGGGACTAGGTGCTAGAGGTGTCAACCTCATGACTGGACAACATGCGAATGCATGCAATGCATGTAGAATGCGTGCTACATGTAGAAATGCATGAAAGACTGCTAATGAAAATAGCTGAAAGGCTAGTAGGACTAGGATGGAGTATAGGAATATCCTAACACCCCCCCTTAATCCATCCTGGGCCCTAGTAACTAGGACCAAAGGTCACCCATACAATCAAAATAAATGATAAAAAGAACTGTCCATAAACCGAGGAAATGGGGAAAACCTCATGGGAAAAATACCCCCCCTCAAAAGAACAGTAAATAACTCAAAGAACCATCATACTAAGCAGAAAAGAAGAAAGCCTTCATCAATGAAAAACGTTTGCAAAAAACTTGGCAAGTTGATCCCCTGTAGGATGTCAAAATAGGTTCTAGATCTGAATCTGGTCTTCTGATCTGCCTTCCATTGTGTAGAGGATGTGTTGGACGAAGCAAGTATTTCAGGAATTCTTTCTGCAACTGGATTGAATGGATCATGAGGAGTCTTCCCAAGGGATGGAAGAGAGAACCCCATCATCATGCTGCATCTCTCATGGAGAGGTAGATGGAATAATGCAAGGTTGGCATGATATTGAATTCTAGTAGTTCTGTGATCAAACGAATCCTCAACTGTGTTCTCAGTAGGTGCAAGGACTGTGTGATCCCATATTTGTTATAGGTCAAACCTGCACCTCTCCATCCGTGATCACCTTGAGCTGTTGATCACACAAAAGGACAACTTGGATGGAGGAGCATGTTGACCCTAGATGAGACTTTGACTTACTCCACCTCCTGAAAAGACTGGAAAAACCCTAAAAATGTCATTCTGAGATATGAGAGCTACTCTACTTCAATAGACTAGCGCCTGTACCCTACTCCAGTGTGTAATATTAGCGCTCAATCCTTATGAGCGCTACTCCTCTTCAGCAGAGTAGCGCTCAACATTCAAAAAGTGATTAGCACTAGTTTACAAGCACTATAGTAGCGCCCTGAACGCTACATCACTGAGCAATAGTAGCGTACATCTCAAAAGATGATTAAAAAATAATTAATTTCACAAAGAGGTTTAGTTGCAGTTGGTTTCCCAACTTCCCCAACTTCCTCCATAACCATCTCTCGACCTGAACTGCTTCTCTTGTCCTATAAATACAGGGAAGAATAAAGAGAGGGGTTAGAGACATGAATGTTATCAAGAGACTTTTAGAGAGAAGCTTGCATTTGGAGGAGATTATGCTGGAAGATATCCAAGCCAGAGAAGAGCAAGACCCCAGGATCAAGTTGCAGGAGCATGTCACAAAGTCAGGTATATTTTGTAACATCAATTTGCATTTGACAATAAAAGGTTGAAGCGTCTTTCTTGTCCCAAATTAAGTGTTCATTGAAGTGATATACTAGTTTGGATCTGTTTTGGTTAATATTGGATGTTTAAATTGCTTTGTCTTTTTCCATCATTATATATTATCCAAGATACGCTGAGAAAGGTACTTGTATTGCAGGTTTAGTGAACGGGAGGTGGACTTGAGGATCGAGCGCAAGATCGAATAAGAGCTAGGATGGAATGCCATTCGAAAGGTATGTTCTCTAGGCCTATAACCTATTTCCTTTCATGAACATCTCTGTAATGCAGTTAATATGCTTACCTGTCATCCCCTTTCAGTTGATAGTATTTGTTTCCTTACTATAGGGTAGTTTTTCCCGCCAACAGACTGGCGACTCCGCTAGGGATAATTGTGTTTTTGCTCTAGGAAACCTTTTCTTGTTTGTCTTCCCAGAACCATTTCAACTCCTTTTATGTGCTGAGAGATCCTGTAGGTACCCCCCTGCTTGTTTTTCTCTGCTTCAATCAGTCTTTTTGCATCTTTTCAAAGTCAGTTTTTAACTTTTAAGACCTGACCACTACTTTGTTATACATACAGTAGTGCCCATACGCTACTTTGCTATACATACAGTAGTGCCCATCTCTTCAGGAGCGCTAGTTTCCCTACTGCACAGTAGGGTATATTTCATGTAGCCTTCTGTTGGTGGTCTGTTTGAGTTTTTAGCCTTTTTGGTGGTCTTCTGACTTTGTTTTTATATCTCCTTAACTGGTATTTGAGGGTTATAACTTTTCTTTAAGTCGTAGAACCTTTCTTTGAGTCTTTTTACCATCTTTAGATCGCTTGCTTACCTGTGGAATGTTTGGACTGTTTATAACTCTTTTGGAAGACTAGGTTTTGTTCTTTGGTGAACACTTCCGCTTATTCTTGCCCTGACTGTATGTTGCTGATTTACAAACGTGTATGCTTTTGCATTCACTGTTTGTAGCAACATTTGTTTGCTCTTTACCTATCTTATCCTTTGTTTTAGGGTTTGGTCTATTTTGGAGCCTTTAGGGTGTCTTCCGAACTTGTTGATTTCCAACCTTCTGTGACTTGTTGTCTTTTCTGGTTTCAAGTGTGTTTAAAGTGTTTTAGGCTGATTCATTTCTCAGTCCTTGTATTAGTAGGGTGGTTGGTAGCTTGCTTGCCTACTTTTTGCTTAGCGTAGTGGTCTTGTTAGGGTTTGATGCTTTGGGTCAGTCCTCTTGTGTTGGATTCCCAGTTTTAAGTATCTTTTTCCTATTGTTTTCTCCCCACTTTGTTTCTGAGTATAGAGGCTTTTTCTTTTGCAAAAAACCTGTAGGACAAGTCTTTGTTGAGCTAGTGCCTTGACAGCTGTAAGCTTAGGAACCATTTTTAGCCATACTTACACATTGCACACAAGTCTTATTTGCTTTCCATGTTTATAGTTCTTTTTCGTTTATAATAACAGAAAAAAGCAAAAAAATTGGTAGCTTAAGATTAATAAGGCTTATATTTGTTACAAGATAGCATAGGTTATTTTGTGTACAATTTCAAAAGAAAACAAAAAAGAAATTTAATTAGATTTGCTCAGTTTTTTCAGTTTGGAAAGAATTTTAAATGAAAAAAAAAAGTTTTGTTGTCGAAAGTTAGAATTTATGCACTTTTGTTTTTCTGTCGCAACCACGCCACACAAACGCACTACCTTTTGAGTAGTAATAGCCCTAAAAATCTTTAATAAAATTGAATAGAAACAATTTTTCTTTTTTAGGGATACACTACACCAACTAGTCTTGGTTAGGATCTTGAGTTTAAATCACCTTAAACCACTCAAGATCACACATTACGCAAAAATCATAGTTCGACTATCACAGGTAAATCCATTTCACTCAAAGCTTGCCTGGGATCTATGCAGTAGGTCTTGTGAGATCAGATTGTTGGGAATACTCCTCCTACTTTCTGTTTCAAGCATATAATAGGATTGGATCGCATTTGGGGACTCTTTTGAGTTTCGGGCTCAGTTACCCTGCATACGCCTTCTGATTCGACTAGAGACTATTCCCCCAGGAGTTTTCGGTGTTGTGGTATCCTTAGTATCTGACTATAGGTTCATACACAGGTGACAACGGAGGGTATATCTGTTGTACCTAGGACAGACGTGGGAGGAAATCCCTTGCAGGTCTTTGGGAGGGCGGTTGGGTGATTCCAGTGCTTGCACCCTTATTCATTGTATTGTGGACCTTGGGTAACTGTTCTTCATCCTTCGTTGATCTGTTCTGGGCCCTCATCATCCCAGACTCTTCTCCGGAAGGCATCTCGTTTGCTTGGTTTTCATACTTAGGACTTTTTAGTTGGCGTGCAGTTTGCCCCCTAGTATAGTGGCCACTAGGTTTTCTAGTTTTTATTTATATATATAATCATGGAGAACCAAGAACTTCGTAGATCGAGAAGGCTTCAAAACCTCCCGCCACTTAGAACAGAACCTTTACCGCCAGCTAGACGACAACGGGTAAACCCCAGTGTTTCTTCAGAAACCATTTTTGAAACAGAACTTCCTGAGGAAATTTTTACAACGAAAAATCCTGAAATAGGAATTCCTGAGGAACTACCACTTGAAATTGAGTTTCTTGAAGAACAACAAACAACAATAGAAAACCCTGAAATAGAGGTTCCTGAGGAACCACAACCGGGTACTCCAGATCAGCGACATTTTAGTTCAGTTGAGATTGAAAATCTTACTTCTGCGGAGTATAGCACTCCCTTTAATCCTCCTCTGACCAATCCTAGAAATCCGCTTCTGTTACCCGTTGGTTTCCAGTAGCCCGATTATAGTGCATATAATTTCTTTCCTGGACATTTTATGTTTACTCTAGGAGGTGAACAGGGAGTTCCACAAACTCCCAACATAGGTATGAACACTAACACTATAAATCCTCCTTTTACTGCTACACCGAGTTCGGCATAGACAACCTCTGTGTCCACTCCATATTTCAGTTTTAATACTGGTACGTTAGGTATGCCGAGTTCAACAACTATGGCATCTACCTCTACACCTACTGTTGGACCTAGCAGTACAGCCAATTTAGTGCCACCTCCTGCGTTTCAACCGTTATATCATATACCCAGTACTTGGATTTCCACACCCGCTGTAGGGCCAAGTGCTTCTGCAACTGTGCCTATCATGAGTACCATGACCGCACCGTCTACGTCAGCTACCACTGGTTTCAATACCTTTGCAGGTCCCAACATGAATCAATGTAATATGCCTGCAGGTAATGTCCCTTTTTCCTTATTTTCAGGAGGAGGGGGTAATATTTTTAACCAGCAATATGACAGGGCTAACACCTAGCCACAGTGGACGAACCCACAAAGCACTAACCCACTTTCATATGGGTGGGGAAATTTCAATAATACTTTCGTGCAACAACAGATGGCAGGGGGCAACCCCTACCAACAAGTAGTTGGGGGAAACCCCTATCAACAGATGGTAGGTGGAAACCCCTATCAGCAGATGGTCAGGGGAAACCCTTACCAACAGATGGTTGGGGGTAACCCCTACCAGCAGACGGCTGGGGGCAACCCCTACCAGCAGTTCATGGGTCAAACTATGGGTGGTTCCCCTTTTTCGACCCCAGCTTATCAAGTACCGTCTTACCGGTCTCGTTTACCATTTCTGGCAACTTTAAATTTGCCAGATCTTTCCAAACTGACCAACGATCCAGTGTATCATAATGCTACATGGCCACCAGTTCCTACCAAGTTACCTTTGGACATTCCAAAGTTCGAAGGCAAAACAAGTGAAGACCCTGGTGACCATGTCACTACTTTCCATTTATGGTGCTCCTTGAACTCATTAAATGAAGATTCCATTAGATTGAGACTGTTCCAAAGGACTTTAACCGGTGCTGCAGCCAAATGGTACATTGAGTTACCTGTAGCTACATTCTTTAATTTTGGGGATCTCGTGACTATCTTTTTGAATCACTTCCAGCTTCTTGTTCGGTATGATGCCGGAACAAACCTTTTGTCTACATTTAGGAAAAATAAAGCCACTCATTTATCTGATCACATTCAGGAGTGGCGAAGACGGAAGAGGCTCATTAAATCCAATATACCTACAAAATTCCTTCTTGAGTGGTATTTGAAATCACTCCTTCCTTACATTTCTAAGGAAGTAGCTACGTCTGGAGTTTCTAACGAGGAAGAAGCCATCCTACGGACCTAGTAGTTAGATCTCGTTTACGCACAATCCAGGTTACTGTATGAGATCATACCTGATGCACCGTGATCGAATACTGATCTGAGTAGACCTAAACCTAGACCACATGCTAACGGCATAGTGGGTTCAGTTGACTTTGCAGCTTTCGAAGCATTGACCAAACAGGTTCATGCCTTATCTGTCAAATAATCAACTGCAGAAGTTTCTTCCGTCACAACCTTTCCTTCTACTTCTGAACCTATCAACCAAGTTCAGAACAATCAAAAGGGCCCTCGGCATC
Organism: Larix kaempferi; assembly: GCA_027924585.1. Lineage (NCBI taxonomy): Eukaryota > Viridiplantae > Streptophyta > Pinopsida > Pinales > Pinaceae > Larix > Larix kaempferi. Next base: position 1,796,992 of record BSBM01000130.1, on the reverse strand, counting down.
CCAATAACAAAAAGAAGGGCAAGAAAGGAGAGGGGAACCATCAGAAGCCCAAAAAAGAGAATGCCGAGGAGGGTAACCAAGAGAAAAAGAAAGTTAAGTTCCCTTGTAAAATTTGCAAGTAGGACCACCTTACTCACCAATGCCCTCTGCTCGAAGAAGCCCAGAAGATATTACGAGAAAAGAAGCCTGCCATACTGAAAGATCCATTCCCTAAGGGGCAGAGCTCAGCTTCTGGCACCTCCAACACTGGGGGCACTACACATGCTATGGTTGATCAAAATTTTATTAACATGGTTAATTCGGATGCACTCTTACAAATGAGAGCTAGGAATTATACCCCGGACGCACAGAAAAAGGATAAAGAGATTCCAGAATCCTCCACTCCACTCCACATACCTGTGGACCCAATGCCCAAGATCCCGAAAGGTGTCTTGAAATGGGCATCGCACAATCCCAACACTCGGGCCGCCTCCAACTACAATGTGGTCGAATATTTAGCCTAGACCCCTTGTGCCATGTCTACCTCAAAAGTCTTTCAAAGTTGTCCTTTACAATGAAATGCACTTCTGGCAGCTATTGGAAGTATGGAATCCTCTAACATGTCTGCACGATTTGATATGGCTGATATCAAATACCGGTTTCCCTACCACGTTGCTCTTCAGATTGAAGTCGTCCATGGCCCAATGACCATCAGACGAGCTATCGTAGATGAGGGCGCGTCGACCTGCGTAATGTCAATTTCCTGTTGGAAAGCTTTGGGTTCCCCCGAGTTAGCCCCTTCTAACACACTACTTACTACATTTGATGGCAAGACTTTCTGCCCACATGGGGTTTTGCCATCATTTGATGTCACATTGGCCGGTAAGATAGTTGCTGTAGAAGTAGAAGTTCTGGACGCTCCGCTTGATTACAATATGTTATTAGGCAGGAGCTGGACATATGCCATGCGAGCTATTGCATCGACAGTTTTTCGAGTTGTTATGTTCCCGTTTGAAGGTAAGGTCGTTACAGTTGATCAGCTTTCTTTCACTCAGAGAAACAACCAGACTTCTTCAGAGACCACAATTCCCTTAGTTGATCAAACCGCCCCAGTTAATGAGAGTTTAGGAGCAGGGTTGTACGGGTCGTTAATAGGAACTTTCGACCTCCCCTCCCCTGTTCTTTTTATGCATTCTGATGTTGGTATTGCTACCGAAACATTCACGGTTGGTTTAAGAACTGATCCTTGGATCCTTCCCACTACGTCATAACCTTTTGTGCCTCCATCCATTGCAGAAGTGGCCTATATGGAAACACAACATGCTGCAATGGAACATATCATGATTCCGCCAGTCTCTGCTGAGTCAGATATGGACTATGCTCCGGCATGGTCACTGAATTCCACTCACTCGTTCGATTGTTTAGACACGGTTTTTCCGTCTGATGAAGCCATCTTAGAATTCATGATGGGCCTGGACCAACCATGGGAACATATGCACCACAGGTCCTACATGCTTCCAGATCTAGACAGGATTGAGAGAGGGGAATTCCCTGTGAGACCCGGTGGATTGGTTGATTTGTCATATTTTCCTTCTACTTCGAGAGTTGTTTATGCTGAGGTAAATATGGCTAACATATCGAGAACAATTCCGATCAACATTTCCACCAAACCCGGGGTCGTGGAAAACATTTTTATTGGTGCAGACTGTTCTCCAGAAGAGATCGCTCTGTGTACAAAACTTTTTAAAGAATTCCGCGATGTTTTTTCCTGGTCATATGAGGAGATGCCAGGTATAGACCCAGCCATCGTGGAGCATGTCATCATGACATACCCTAACGCAAAACCTGTGAGACAAAAGATTTGTCCTGTGAACCCTAGAAAAGCGGCCGCCATCAAGGCGGAGGTTGAAAAGTTGCTTAAAGCCGGTTTCATCTATCCGATTGACATGACGGAAAGGGTTTCAAACCCCGTTTCGGTTGATAAGAAGCAAGGTACCATTAGAGTCTGTACTGACTTCCGGGACTTGAACAAAGCTTGTCTGAAAGATAAATATCCTACACCGTTTATCGATCAAATCATAGATGCTTATGCGGGACATGAGATGTTCTCTTTCATGGATGGATTTTCGGGATACAATCAAATACAAATCAAACCTGAGGATCAACATAAAATAGCTTTCATTTGCACATGGGGGACCTTCGATTACCGGAAGATGCCATTTGGCTTGAAGAATGCTGGAGCTACCTTCCAACATGCGATGAATTTCGCTTTTCATGATATCAAACACATAGTAGAACCTTACTTGGATGATCTCCCGGCGCGATCTCGAAAGAGACGGGATCATCCAGCTCATCTTAGACAGGTGTTTGAAAGGTGCAGACAATATAAAATTCGTTTGAATCCTAATAAATGTGTGTTCTGTGTTGAATTGGGACGTCTACTGGGCTTCATTGTCTCTAGTCATGGCATAATGGTCGACCCGCTGAAAGTAGAGGTGATTGTAAATCTACCTCCTCCTTGCACCTTGCGACATCTCCAAAGTCTGCAAGGCATGTCTAATTTCTTACGGTGATTCATCATAAACTATGCTAAAATTACTAAAGGCTTTATGAGGCTACTCAAACAATACTCCTACTTTGTGTGGGACAAGGCTGCTCAAGCATCCTTTGAAGCCTTAAAAAAAAGGCACTTCTTTCAGCACCCTTGTTGAGCCCGCTAGACTACACAAAAGATTTTCTTTTATATCTGGCAGCGTCTCTTAATACAATTGGTATAGTTTTGGTTCAGGAATATGATACGCTCCAAGAGAATGTTGTTTACTATCTTTCTCGCGCATTGATAGCCCCTGAGGTTAAATATTCGCACGTTGAGAAGTTAGCACTTGCCGCAGTCTATGCGGTACAGAGGCTTTGTCACTATATACTTTTACGGACTACTACTGTGATAACAGAAGTCAATCCTTTCCAGTACGTTCTCACCCGACGAATCATCGGTGGGAAATATAATAAATGGATTGTAATCCTACAGGAGTTCGATTTGGTCTTCCAATCGGCCAAGTCGAAGAAATCACTAATGTTCGCTAAGTTAATCTCAGAGTTTCCATGTGACCTAGAGTACGTTGAGGAAGAATCATCATTTGAACATATCTTCCTCATTGCTTCCTCTGACCCATGGTACGGGGATATCTTAGTATATCTCCAGACTTTGAGGTGTCCTTCTACTTTTTCTCGAGAAGAGCAACGCAAACTCAAAAGCCATGCGAAGAACTACCTCATCATCTCAGATACTTTGTATCGACGTGGGGTAGATTCCATTTTACGATGTTGCTTAACTCTAGAAGAAGCCAAAGCAGTATTAAATGATGCCCACAGTGGAGCTTGTGAGGGGCATCTTTCCGGGTTGGCAACGGCTCAGAAGATACTGCGTGCCGGATATTTTTGGTCCACGATCTTTAAAGATTGTGTGGAAGCAGTGAAACGCTGTCGTCCATGTCATTTTTTCACTAAGAAAATGAGGGCACACCTAGCTCCTCTTCATCCTGTAATTACAGCAGGTCCCTTCACAAAATGGGGGGTTTATTACATGACTTGCAATCCAGTTTCGGCTGGAGGACATCATTACATCATCGTTTCCGTTGACTACTTTACTAAGTGGGTGGAGGCAATGCCTACTGTCAAGGCAGATGGAGAAACTGCCACTTATTTTGTGTTTAATCAGATTATTGCATGGTTTGGCATACCTAAAGAGATAGTGATTGATCATGGCAGTCATTTCCAAAATAGCATGATGACCGAGTTGTATACAATGCTTGGTTTTCAACAAGAACTTTCATCTTCATACTATCCACAGGCGAATGGACAAGTCGAAGCAGTGAGCAAAACTTTAAAGGTTATACTGCAGAGAACTGTTAATGCCAGTCGAAATAACTGGCACATCATGCTGTACCTGGCTCTTTGGGCTTACCGAGCCAACGTTAAGATTGCTATCGGATTCTCTCCCTTCCAACTTGTGCATGGGATAGAAGCAGTCGTACCGATTGAATGCGAGATTCCTTCGCTAAAACTAGCAGTTCAGTTACTACCCGATACTTCAATACTAGAAGAACGTTTGTTACACTTAGAACATCTAGATGAACAGCGCCGTGACGCGCTCACAACAAACGAGGTCCACAAAAAATGAGTCAAAGGATAGTATGACAAATCCATCAAACCTAGGGTTTTCATTGAAGGAGACTTGGTCCTACTTTGGGATCAAGACAAAGAACCCCTAGGACCCGACAAATTCAAATCCAGGTGGCTCGGACCTTATATAATTTCCAAAGTATTGAAGAAAGGTTCCTATGAACTGATAGATTACGAAGGTAATAAGTTGGCCAATCCTAGAAATGGGCTCTACCTGAAGAAGTACTATGCTTAGGCTGACGTACTTTTTCTTGTAACATAGCTGTATATTTTTGTAAAGCTAGTTTTCGTTATGCTTGTTAGTTAATCTTATGTGTGTTTTTCATTTCGTGTACTAGATGTCAACCGAACATTTCTTAGGATTTGTTGATGGCGCCAGTCGCCACACCTGTCAGTTAGCTGCAATAGCTTGGGTCATTTACTCACCCGCTGGCCAACTTGTCTCTTCGGGGGGGGTTTGTTTGGGTCCTACCACGAATAATGTGGCTGAATACAGTGCAGTTATAGAACTTCTCCGAGATGCTCTCAGTCATGGCATTTCACATTTGGAGGTAAGACTTGACTCACAACTAATTGTATTTCAGTTAACAGGTGTCTACTAGAGTAGAGATCCTGGATTGCTACGTTAGTTTCTACGAGTTAGACTATTGGAAAGACAGTTTGATTCTATTATATATGAACACATTCCAAGAAATTTAAACGCATTAGCTGATTCATTAGCAAACTATGTGTTAGACTGGCATTTGTATCATACACTTTCATAAACAACATTGCACACATACAATTCAAACACATACATATGTAAATAACCGATACTGTATATAGCTGATACTGTATCAAAAAAATATGAGTTTTGGATCACAAGTCTATCAAGTCATGCCATAAAAGTACAAAACTGGGCATAGTAGCCTCAAAAATATATACATAGAATGTATCCCTCTCCTATGGAGAAGGAGGGACCTCATCATCATCTACTGCATTGCGATAGCATATGACTAGCCTAGCTATCTTCCGCAACACCCTAAGCCATGCTGGGGGCACCCCAACTACATCTTCCTGCATATCAATAGGTATTTGATCCATACGACATGCAGGAACTTCATGAGTCAACCGACTCACTTTTCTCTCTATGGTCCCCAACATAGCATCTGCTGCAGTAATATCAACTGGCCTCACAAAGATGGTAGGATGTCCCTCGGGACGAACAGGCCCAAGATCTGCATATGACACTTGTTTAGCACTTCAAAATTCATTTATAAAAATCAAATACTTGAAAAGTTTGAAAAAATTAAATAATTCTCAAAAAATTAAACATACCAATATCTCCCCAGGCTCCACCTGGAGGAAGCACCAGTTCTGGATCATGATGGAAATCCAATCCAGCATATGGAAACTGCTCGAAAGAAGGCACTTGCCTCTCCCACCACCCCCAGAAATCATCAGTATGATAACAGTAGTGACTTTCCCCACCACCCTGGTGGAGGAATATTCCACCCCAACGGCCTAGTCTGGGCTCACGGGGGTTAACCTGAGGTAGAGGCATCCCCAAACTAATAGCAGGCATCCTCTCAAAGAAGAAAGTACACAAAATGCTACCGTACCCAAAATTCTTCATTGTGCCGGATTTACAACCTGTCAATTGAGCTTTCATGCTCGCCAGTAAACTAGTACACCAATCATATACATGACCGTGTAAGCATTGTACACCAACATGCATAGAGTGCCTATAAGCTAGGTGTAGTGAGGCACTACCTACCACTCGGTTAATCATACTCACTATCACCTTCAAGGGGAGGCCTTCAATGGTAGAAATCAAGATTTGGCTTCCTGATTTCTCAGCTCTAGCCACACAATATGTATTCAAGTACTCTTGCACAGATCTTATGCCCACACGAGAAGACCCTTTCAGATTTATTACATCTCCCCTCCGTGAGAGACCAGTAATGAAATAAATGTCATCAACTGTAAGCTCCAAAGTTTGCCCACGGATGACAAAAGTATTGGTATCCACATCCCAGTATTGAATAAGTCTTCGAAATAATTAGTTTAGGGCCCTCATGTTTACGGTTCAGTAAAACTTCAATAAACTGCATCTTTGGAGAGCATGGAGAGTGGCTGGGTCTTGCATGGCCAGCCTATCCATGTCCTCATGTTCTCTCTCCCTCCATTGAAGAACCATCCTACACAAAAAGTGACATTTTTTTAGTCTCGGCGCTTGCTTTTAAGTTTTCAAGCTTGAGCGCTACTGTGTATACTACACAGTGATGTATGGGCGCTACTCTGTGTGAGCATAGTAGCGCTCATCTCCTTTACACACTACTGCTCTTGTTACACAGTAGCGCCCGCGCAGTAAAAGGTGTGAGCATTGCGTGGCAAGAAATTTTTGGCTCAAAAAATAAAAACTAAACCATAAAAATGCAAGTAGGGAAGATTCTAACTCACTTGGTGGAAGAAGAACGGTGTTTGGATGCTTGTTTTGATCGCCATGGAGATTTGAAAATGCCAAGTTTGCCCCAAATATTTGCCCTACAAAAACAAATTGGAAATTGAATTTTAAAATGAAATTATATATATGAATTGGATTTTAATTTTTACCCACCATTGTTTAGTTCTCTATAGTTTCAAATTTTTTATCAAAATCACCTAATTAATCAATTGAAACATACATATGGTGTAATACTAATCCAGCTCGCATTTTTCCTTAAATTTTTATAGGATCGATCTCCTAAGTTTAAAAATTCTTGATGTTAGACGTTGTCAACTAGTTGATAGTTCAAGTTCATATATCATTCGAGATTTTTTGTCGCATTAACTAATATTTTGTTGAAGACCTAGTTTTGGCAGGGTATGAATCTATGATCCCAGAAGCTGACCTTTAAGTCATTTTAAGCTCTTGTTTGGACTATTTAAACCTAAACAAGATTGCCGAGCAAGATTGTCCTCTTCGATCTCGTTAAAGTAATCGAAGGCTCATCCACTCAGGTATAGAATTATCCCTTTTTCGGGCCTAGGTGGATTAGTTACGGAAAAGGTATACTCTAGGTATACTTCTGTATGCGCTAGAAGAGTTCTTCTTCCTTGGTTTTATACTTTTTCGGGGGAGGAGACTAACTGCACGAAAAAGGACCTTTTGGAGCCTTTCTTTAGGGTTTTCAGGCTCTCTAAATATGAAAATACCAAGCGAGCATTCACCTACTCGAGCTCGATGTGAAATCCACGAGAGGGTAAGTAGAGGACTGTTTAAGTTTTTCAACTCTATAAACAAGAAAACACCGTCGAGCACAGACCAATCCGGGCTCGATATAAAATCCATGGATAGGTGAAAAGAGGATTGTTTAAGTTTTTTAGACTCTATAAACAGGAAAACACCGGCGAGCATTAATCTGCTTGGGCTCGATACTAAAATCCACGAGCAGATATATGGAGTTATTGTTTAAGTTTTTCAGACTCCTTAAAATTGAAAACACCAGCGAGCAAGAACAGATCTCGGCTCGATATTAAAATCCAGAGATCAGTAATATAGAGTAATCTTCTATCTCTTCTTCGAACTCTGTAAATAATGAAGAAGGTCCTGAGTCTTCCTCCCATGGGCTCGTTAAAATTTTTACATGGTTGGATCTATTGAGTTTTTCATTCTTTCTTGGACTCATTAAAATAACAAGAAAGGTATTCTTTTATCTAAAAAGAATAAGGGATGGGAAAGATGTGTCATATATTCAATGTCAAAGGCAGTTCAGTCAGTTCTATCCTTGAACACAACACCTACTTGAGTCTATCTTGTCGGTTGGGTTTAGTTTTTGACCTCAGGGTGAACCTGATCTCCGAGTTGTTTACTCCCCCGGTTGGTTATTCTTCCAACCATATGGAGGGTCTGATAATGTCTCTTACATTTCAGGCTTATCATTTACCCCATTATGTCGGAAACTGCCTGAGTCACTTTGTGTCGTGCTCACTGTTCAAGGATATACCCTGTGTCGGCCATTCTGTAGTTTACCTTGACCTCATGTGTCAGCCATCCTAGTGTCAGTCTTGTTACATATTCCATATCAGCTCATACCAGTTGAGTGTTCCTCGAGTTGGATGATGGAGGATGCCTTAAGGCCTCCCTTCCAATGAACTTCTTCCCATCGACATCAACTCATTTTACTCTGGGAATTAAGTTTAGAGTTTTGGTTAGTACCTTGGAAATTGTAGTCACCAGTGGCAATTTTCCTGACTATTGAATGTTGAGAATACATCAATGTCTCTTCTTCGACAGGATCCCCAAGTGTTCAACTCCAAGTCCATCTATTCACACTTGGCGGATCGTACTTGGTACCTTGGGCCCCATCATCATTATCGGTGGAAGTCCTCGCATTTGTTAACGGTATACATCATTGACCGGTAATCAAACGATACCCCCCATGTTCGACTGTCAGCTCATCTATTCACATGGTTAGGGTTTGTACCTAGAGTTGTTTTGGATGAAGACCTTGGGATTTTGGATGACATTACCTCATTCTGTTCTCACCCAAGTTGCGTAAGACTGAGCCTCACTTATATTCGGCTCTCCATGAGACATAGATCCAGTTTGTTGTTATGGCTATGATCTCTCAGTTTGACATGGATCCACGCTTGTATTCCAAGTGGCCATGCTATATATACATCTCCTTGTTATGTATCAGAGGTCATGTTGTATCACACTACACATCTATATGATGTCAAAGATGTAATTGCTTGCTGACCTTGATCTTTGTTTCAGGTGTTCTTGTGACTTGTTTCTGCGGTTCTTTGCTCCTCTTCTGGCTTTGGATTATAATGTATTTTGGCCATCGTTTCCCTCTGACCTCACACAATAGGGGGCATCTATTATAGTTCAAACCTGCACCTCTCCGTTCATGATCACCTTGAGCTGTTGATCACACAAAAGGACAACTTGGATGGAGGAGCATGTTGACCCTAGATGAGACTTTGACTTACTCCACCTCCTGACAAGACTGGAAAAACCCTAAAAATGTCATTCTGAGATATGAGCGCTACTCTACTTCAATAGAATAGCACCTGTACCCTACTCCAGTGTGTAATAGTAGCGCTCAAGCCTTATGAGCGCTACTCCTCTTCAGCAAAGTAGTGCTCAACATTCAAAAAGTGATGAGCGCTAGTTTACAAGCACTATAGTAGCGCCCTGAACGCTACTTCACTAAGCAATAGTAGCATACATCTCAAAAGATGATTAAAAAATAATAAATTTCACAAAGAGGATTAGTTGCAGTTGGTTTCCCATCTTCCCCAACTTCCTCCATAACCATCTCTCGACCTGAACTGCTTCTCTTGTCCTATAAATACAAGGAAGAATAAAGAGAGGGGTTAGAGACATGAATGTTATCAAGAGACTTTTAGAGAGAAGCTTGCATTTGGAGGAGATTATGCTGGAAGATATCCAAGCTAGAGAAGAGCAAGACCCCAGGATCAAGTTGCAGGAGCATGTCACAAAGTCAAGTATATTTTGTAACGTCAATTTGCATTTGACAATAAAAGGTTGAAGCGTCCTTCTTGTCCTAAATTAAGTGTTCATTGAAGTGATATACTAGTTTGGATCTGTTTTGGTTAATATTGGATGTTGAAATTGCTTTGTCTTTTTCCATCATTATATATCATCCAAGATACGCTGAGAAAGGTATTTGTATTGCAGGTTTAGTGAATGGGAGGTGGACTTGAGGATCGAGCGCAAGATCGAATAAGAGCTAGGATCGAACATCATTCGAAAGGTATGTTCTCTAGGCCTATAACCTATTTTCTTTCATGAACATCTCTGTAACGCAGTTAATACGCTTACCTATCATCCCCTTTCAATTGATAGTATTCGTTTCCTTACTATAGGGTAGTTTTTCCTGCCAACAATATTGGCGTTGGATCTGGATTGAGAACATGTGTTGGTTCTGGATTTGAATGTTCTTGAACTTTGATCTCAGCATCAATATCTTCATCTTCATCTTCATTAGAAGAAGAGTCACTTGAATCTTCATTAGATTCTGAAGGAGTAGGAAGAGAGAAGGGCAGAAAATGAGAGAACTCATATGCCTTGCAGGCATGATTTACAAACCCTTTCACTATAGTCTTCCCAATAGAGATTTCTGTGATCTCAACTGTGTCGGGACCAAAAGTCACCTCCTTAGGTGATCCAGTGTGAGTCATCTGATATACAGATAACAAGTTTGCTGTCAAGAAGGGGACGAATAGAACATTCTTTAACTTTCCATGCTCCATATGTACTGTACCCAATCCTTTGGAAGAAATATGAGAGTTGTCTCCCATGTGAATAGTAGGCCCATATTTGAGATCTAAAGAGGAAAAAGATTTTTCAAAGGCAACCATGTGGTTGGAGGCTCTAGAATCTATGAGGAGGGATTTTGATTTTGAAAAACCAGCCATCAATGCATGGCAATCCTCTTGACCATTAGATCCACTTCCAGAATCAGACATTTTTGCATATTTTGGAATAGCAATTTTGTTTTGTTCAAGAAGCTTGGTTAGTAGGTCTATTTTCTTGTGCATGCAAGCTTTCTCAGAATGGTATTCTCTCTTGCAGTAGGGACATTCAAATCTCTTATGTTTGTCCTTCTTGGGGTTGGAGGCTCTTTTTCATGGACTTGACGAAGAGAGACGAAGTTCGAGCCATAGCTCAGAGTTCAGTAGCGAACCAGGAGAGGGGGAGGTTGACACACTGAGAGAGCACACAAAAGTTACTTCTGTATAGTAATGGCTGAGGCCGATAGATAGTTAGTTAATTGCATTTACAGTTATTCCGCATTGTAACTGATTGATAGAAGTAATATAAGACACTTCTTGCATTCTGCTTTACATCTTATTTTGTGTGAGCATCGTGGTTGTGTCTTCTGTATTTTTAAGCGAGAACCTTGTTTCAACGAGGCACCCTTGCATCATTTGGTATCAGAGCTATAATATCCTGAGAGCTGAAGGATAGCTATACCAGAGTAGGAAGTAAATCCTGGGTGTAGAAGAACGTCAGTGATATTTAGCCTGCAAGTGCATTGAACAGCTCCAGCTGAGGTTGGATAGAGTTGAGCACGACTTGTTGAAGTCTGGTTGCGATTGGACGAGTGAGAGTTTGAGCAGAGGTTGAAAATGGCTCACAGAGGAGTTAATGTTCGAGGACGAAGAGCATGTGGCGCAGTAGTCACAGTTGATCGTGATATGTTCGATGAATGCATCCGAACAATGCGAACTTTGACAAATGAAGTCGCAGCGATCAAGGAGAGCCAAAAGCATGGTTGTATTCCTGATGCGTTAGACCACAGCGACGAGGAAGTCGAAGAGGTGGAACCACGGGAAGTAGCAGAAGATGAACTAGAGGAAAAACTCATCAAGCTTCTTATGGATATGAGAGGTTGAGCAAAGATAGATGTTTGTACCTACCCAGGAAGTCTAGACCTAGAAGACTTGATTGACTGGTTCAGAGAGATGGAGAAATAGTTCGACATAGAGCATATCGAGGATCCTAAACGAGTTAAGACTGCATGTTTGAGGTTGAAGGGTCATGCCTCATTGTGGTGCGACAATGTACAAGATGATAGAGTCAAGAAGGGCAAGGAGAAAATCAAGTCTTGGGATAGGATGGTCACCAAGTTGAAAGGAAAGTTCTTGCTGAATGACTATCTAATTTCTTTGTTCAGGAAATTGCAGAACTTTCGACAAAAGGAGATGACCGTGAAGGAGTACATGGAAGAGTTCTATATATTGTCGATAAGGTTTGGCCAGACCAACGAAGGAGAAGAAGTTGTCGCTAGGTATGTGAACAGCTTGAAATATGCCATTCAGGATGAATTGAGCATGTCAAGATTCAGAGCAGTGGCTGAATCCTACCAGTTAGCTCTGAAGGAAGAAGAGAAACTATCAAGAAGATCCCCAGCGACCAGAGGCAGGACGACTGGTCGAGGTGCGATGACTATCACCGTGAAAGGTCAAAGTAGCAGTTACAGAAGGGAGACTGTCGAAGATAGTCGACATGCGGAGGGGACATCGACAAGAGAGAAAGTGCAGGAAGACTGACGCAATGGTCATGAGAACCATGGTCGAAGTGTGTATGGTCGAGGTGGTCCATCCAACAGAAGGGGAGGTAATAGACCAACCATCATTTGTTACAAGTGTAGAGGAGTGGGACACAAGGCATATGAATGCCCAGAGAAACTACATGCTGCAGAGGAGACGAAACCCAGACATCGAAGAGATGAGCAAGTTGACGAGAGGGAAGAATCGACATCCGACAACAGTGGATATAGTAAGAAGAAAAGTCGGGCCATGATATCTAGCAAGACACTGGTTCTGGATGACAGATGCAACGAGCAAGAGCCGACAGAGCAGAATGTGATCTTTCGAACAAAGGTACGAATCAGCGAATGGCGTTGCAAGACAATAGTTGATGGTGAAAGCACTGAGAATCTTATGTCGACAAAGGTAATCGAGAAAGAGAATTTGAGATGTCGAGAACATCCACACCCATACAAGATCCCATGGTTGCAGAAAGGACACCATGTGAAGGTGACCAGACAGTTCCTGATTAACTTCAAGGTTGGGAAGTTAAAAGACAGCGTACTGTGCGACGTAATCCTAATGGACGCATGTCGTCTATTGTTAGGAATACCATGGAAATATGATCAGAAAATTATCTATGATGGTTGAGCCAACACAGTCACTGTGTGGAAAAATGGCATGAAGAGGACTCTTAAGCCAAAATTGGAGGAGCAAGCTGACGGTAAGCAAGGCGAGAGAAAATTTTAGGAGAAGCGCATGCTGATGTGTTCAACGAAAGAATTCCTTATGGAGGAGGAAAAGCAGTCAGGGTGTTACTCTATCATTCCAAAAATACCATGTGTTGAGAGTACGAGAGTGGAGAAAATTTCGGTCGAGGTCGGAAAGATGCTCGAAGAGTTTCAAAGCATAGTGGTCGATGAGACACTGATGGGATTGTCGCCAACAAGGAGCATATCCCATCATATCGACTTGATTCCAGGGTTGAGTCTGCCAAACAAGGTACCACATAGGATGAGTCCAACAAAAGGTCAGGAAATCAATCGACAGGTCCAGGAATTGTTGGGCAAAGGGTTGATCAGAAAGAGTCTGAGTCCGTGCGCGGTACCAACAATATTAGCGCCAAAGAAAGGTGGAGAATGGAGGATGTGTACATACTCCAGAGCTATCAACAAGATCACGATCAAGTATCAGTTTCCATTGCCGAGAAGGGACGACTTGATGGATTGTTTGAGTGGAGTGAAGTACTTCACAAAGATAGACCTGAAGAGCGATTATCACTAGGTTCGGGTTAGAGAAGGAGACGAATGGAAGACAACATTCAAGACAAAGGAAGGGATGTATGAGTGGTTAGTCATGCTGTTCGGATTGACTAATGCACCTAGTACATTCACGCGATTGATGAATGAAGTACTGAAACCATTCTTGGGAAAGTTTGCCATAGTCTACCTAGATGACATCCTGATTTTCATTCGAACCAAGACAGAACACTTGGGGCACATTCGACAGGTATTGCAGAAGTTGTAGGAAGAGAAGCTGATAGTGAACCTGCAAAAGTGTTTCTTCATGAAGGAAGAACTAGTATACTTGGGATTCATTATCTCGGGTAAAGGGTTGGTGATGGACCCAGAAAAGGTGAAGGTGATATTGGATTGTCCTGAACCAACAAGTGCGACTGGAGTGAGGAGTTTCCATCGACTTACCACTTTCTATAGGAAGTTCATCAAGGGATTCAGTCGGATTTGTGCACCATTGACAGAGTGCATGCGCAAAGGGGAATTTAAGTGGACGGAAGCAGCCCAACGAGATTTCGACAAGTTGAAGGAAAAGGTCAATGAGAGCCCAGTGTTGGCGCTCCTAGATTTCGATAAAGTTTTCCAGGTCGATTGCGATGCAAGTGGAATAGCAATTGGAGCAGTGTTGAGCTAGGAGGGCCGACCAATTGCATTCTTTAGTGAGAAACTGGATGATGCGAAGAAAAAATATTCAGTCTATGACAAGGAATTCTATGTTATTGTCCAGGCATTGAAGAAGTGGAGGCGTTATTTGTTGCCCAAAGAATTTGTGTTGTACACAGATCACCGAGCGCTGAGGTATCTAAATACTCAGTCGAAGTTAAAACAACGACACATGAAATGGGTCGAATTGCTATAGGGATATACGTTCATGTTGTGACATGTTAAGTTTATACTAATTTGGCTAGCAATATCACTGAAAGAAACATAATCACAAGATAGACAGATATTTTACCCTTGGAAACCCTCATCGGGTAGAAAACCCAGCAAAGCTTTCCTCAATAAAGATGATCAACCAAATACAAGATGTAGTCCAAGACTAGAGCTCCTTCTCTACCTCCTATGCAGACCTCTCTCTTACTTGTGCGCTACTTTCTGAGTGATGGAAGAGTGAGATAAGTGAGGAGCATCCTCCTCTACTTATACTTGTTTCCTGACTGACTTTTTACACTATGGGGCCGACCTCTCCTAAGAGGGTCTAATAACCCCTAATAAATTAACTCAGGGCCGAACCCCAAATGGGAGATCTAATAAACCTAGTTACCACAATCCATCGAAGGAATAAACATCTCCGGATATAATATAGGGTCACCTCGGAGGGATGTAACATCTCCAGAATAATAAAGTACAAATATAATATTCTTAGAAGTTACAATATTTCAACACTCCCCCTTAACGAGAAGGATATTATAGCAACATTTGTAGGAGCAAGGAGTCATCAACATCATACATGATACATCTATAAATCATTGGAAGCTTTCTCAACATCATCAGTAACTCAACCAGTTACTGGAACATCTTCAAGATCTTCAATACTGGAACATCAACATCTTCAGTACTGAGTATTCATCTTCTGCGGCACTTGAACAGCTACAGTAACATCATCATCTGGATCACTCGATCGACCGATCATAACATCAATTGGATCCTCTCGATCTACAACATCTGGATCATCTTGATCAACAACATCTAGATCATCTCGATCTACAACATCTGGATCATCTTGATCTACAACATCTGGATCATCTTGATCAACAGCATCTGGATCATCTCGATCTACAGCATCTAGATCATCTTGATCTACAGCATCTGGATCATCTTGATCTAAAGCATCTAGTTCATCTCGATCTATAGCATCTGGATCATCTCGATCAACAGCTTCATCATCTGGATCTACTGATCATCATCATAACAACATCAACAGCATCACATCATCAACTGGATCCTTTGATCAACATCATCGTCATCTAGATCATCACGATCAACACACGATCCAATTCCAGGATGATCAATCCTGCTCACTTTAAGACATCTCTCATGTCTATGGACGATACAATCTAGATCTTACTTACATGATGATCAATCCTTATCAGTTTAAGACAAGTCCCATGTCTATGGATGATGAAATCCAGATCCAATTCCCAAGATGATCAATCCTAATCCTTTTAAGACAAATCCATGTCTGAGGACGATGTAGTCCTTGATCCATTTAAGACAAATCCATGTCTAGGGATGATGTAGTCCTTGATCCATTTAAGACAAATCCATGTCTAGGGACGATGCAGTCCTTGATCCGTTTAAAACAAATCCATGTCGAGGGATGATGCAGTCCTTGATCCATTTAAGAAAAATCCATGTCTAGGGAGGATGCAGTCCCGACCACAGTGCCAGTCCTTTTTCATACTAGATGTGACCTAGATCAGATCTAGGATTTATCATGTACATTTTGAACTAAATTCTCAGGGACGATGTAGTCCTATCATCAATTTTTTTGGAGACAGATGTCTACGGATCACTTTAGGGGACCGAAGTCGAGGGATGATGCAATCCCTCTTGTCCGCTAGGGACTTCTTTCTAGAAGACAGATTTTTACGGATCAATTCAGGGGACTGAAGTCCAAGGATGTGTTACACCAAAATGTCATCACCCTTGTGCAAGTGTCACAAGTGTTGCAAGTGTTGTCGTCATGACCTAGTGTCGTCATCATGACCGTTGCAAGTATCATCATTATGACCAAGTGTCGTCATCATGACTGTTGTGATAATGTCGTCATCTTGACCATTGTGTAAACTCTTTACTATTTTACCTAAACCCATTTTAGAGTAAAAAACACATCCCTGAAGTTTCCCATGACTGGAGGGCTTAACTGACCTACTTTTCAAGGTCGTCGCAGCCTGCCCGTGTGCAACATGCGATTTCATAGGTTGTCCTAATGCAACCTGTGATGATGTCAGTTATTTGGATAAAAGAGTATCTTCGAGCCCATTCTCCCAGATGAGTGATGTGGAGGCCTATCCCTAGGCTCTAGGTGAGGTGGCATTTCAGTTCCTAACCTTACAGGAAGATCCCTTAACCATCTCCCCCTAATCCTCAACCTACCCTATCTCTTTAGCCCTATATAAACACCCACTCTCTCCATGAGAAGGGGGAAGGTCTATGGTACCCTTATGCAGGTAGAACCCATATTGGTGATTGGGAAGCTTGTGCCATCTTAGAGGTTTGGCTTGGACATGTTGGATGGAGGATACAATGTTGAGGCTTTGGTTGTAGCTTCGTCCTTTCCATGTAATTCCCACCTTTTTATACAGTTAGTATAATCTCTTTCCATAAATGTTGTCTCGTTGATGATGTTTACAACTTTATTCCTCAACTGTTAGTTTAGATCAGTTATTGTTTAGATATCTTGTACTGCTTGTATCGTTTCCATATTGTCTTGACAGGTCTTGCAGCTGGAGATCTAACGACCGCAAGACTTGGAGCAACAAAAAGGAGGAGGATCCACGATCTGAAAGGTACGATATCTAAGTAATCAATCTGTAACTAGATCTAGGAAATAAGTTTTGTATTATGTACTATTTGTTCTAGACTCACATTGAGCTAGGGAGATCCGACTCGCGTCCGCTCGGGTGGATTGTCCGTTAACAAATTTGGCGACTCCGCTGGGGAAGAACATTGTTGTTTTCAATCTGAATGCCAGTTTCAGTTGATTGCTTTTCCAAGCCATCTCTTTGTCCATTTGCATCTTAAGCCCTTTCACCATCAGATCTTAGCTTTGAAGAGTCTGATTTCCTTCCTTTGAGTTTGTACTTCTCATTGGAAAACCTTTTCATTGCTCATTGACTAGAGAACTGGTTCATTTTTGGACTTAGATCTTGCCTGTCGCACATGGTCAGTGTACCCAGAGCGACACTGTGTCATTTTTTATCTCTTTTCTTTGCCTGTTAGTCTGTCGTCGCAGCCCTTCCATTGGTATACTGCGACGTCGTCGCACTTCCCGCACTAGTGAACTACGCCGTCGCACTGTGCATAAGCACAGAGTGCGCCGATTTTCCATTTTTTTCCATATAGGCACCTTTTCTCCATTTTTTATTTGAGTTTTGGTTTGTGTACAGACTCCTCTGCACTGTACCTTCCAAGCAGAGACCCTTTTGTCCAGCAGTGTTTTGTTTGGCTTATTTGTATTGGTTTTTGGGTCTTTTGAGTTTTGGATTCATGTTTGGCCCCTTGAGTAAAAACTAGTGTTTTGCTTGCATTTTTAAGTCGTTTTGACCCATCTCAAGGTCTTGAGATCATTTTTGGTTTGGCGTGACTAGCTTGTTTTAAAGACTTGAAAAGTGTGGGATATCCATGTCTTTTTAGCCTCTCTTTCTTGGGTTATGCACCTTGTTTCCTTTACATGCTAAGCTATCTAATGATTATTGGAAAAGATTGATTCTTTGTCTCCACTTTAGTTCAAAGAAAAGCTTGATTTTGTCACTCTTTTGTTATATTCATGAAATCGAAAAACATAAGTATTCTTCTTGCTTTATTCTGATCATTCATAGGAAGAAGAAAAGGCTTGTTTCAATTTTGTGTGCATTTGAGTTCAATAAGATTGTTAAGTGCTTGTCTTTGTCTTTCATTTGATTGGAAATGTTTGTGGAATCCTTCTTTCCGTAGCTTAGATGTGTCTTTTTCAAGTGTAAAAAGATAGGAAATGAGTTATAATTATTGCATTTGGTAGATTTTGAGCCTCTCTTGAGTGCATTTGAGTTGTTTGGGTGCTTGCCATTTTTATTTGGGAATTTCTGAAGGATTAGAGTGTTGTAGATATCTTCTCACTTTCTATATATAGATATGAAAAGCGTTGAGTTATCAAATTTCATTTTTGGTACGTGCATTTGAAAATTGAAAAGTGCTTCATCATTTTGTCTTACACATTGTTAAGATTAGTTGCATCTTTCATTTTCTTTGCGCTCTTTAGCTGATTATTGCAGAAAGTTAGAATTATTGCACTCTAGGAAGGAATTTTTCTTTTCGCTACTACTTAAGTACTTTTGGATTGAAAGGAAGAAAAATATCTCCTTACCTTAAGTAGTTTTCATTGAAAAGGAAAGGAAAATGTGCATTATCATGTAGTTGAGGATTGCATTATGTTTACATTTATGTACTCACCTCATGCATCCACCTAACCGTACAAGATAAAATTAACGCTAGCTTAAGTTAGAATCATTTAGTAACTGTGTGTAAGTTAGAGATGTGTTTCGACGTCTTTAAGCGTGGAAGTTGTCGTTATTTTCCAGCACTGTAGTCCAGGGGTATTGTAGTCTTCCATGTACATCGGTATATCGAGCTCCTTCACGTACCCACCAAGTACCATAATCCGTACTTGGCGTATATCGAAAGGTGTATCACGTACTCGACATGTATATTGGAAGGTCTCATTCCAATGGTTGTGCATTAGACAGCACCACTACGGATTTGAGCTCCCACGTACCTAACGTATATTGGGAGACACCATTAGGATTCCTGAAACCAGCCAAGTTAACCATTTGGTCGTCTTGGAAAAGCAATACACCGAGAACAAAACTCGGGGAGATTAGCACGCATGTACTGTCCAGGTAATCGGGTATGCAGGAAAGGGTACGGTCCCAATCCTCCTTGTCGCGTCATATTGTTGGACCCTGCAGTATATAGCGGTTTGCGATGCCTTGATAATCCTGTGAGGTTCTAGACTTTTTAATCCAATCCTATTCACATAGTTTGCTTGTTTCTTTTAGACTTGAGTAGTGCTTGACTTGTGTGGTACTTTAGAGACTCTTAGGAAGTTTAAATATGGAAGATTCTTTTGGGACTACCAACCAAGGGGCCCCTTTCTAGGGTATGCCATTTGTTATTCCCCCTTGTGGAACTGTTGGTCCTCCCTTTATGGCTACGTTGAGTCTTCCTGGATTGACGATAGGATTACCAGTATGGTTATTCTCCAATCCAGTTACGCCAAGTGCACCCATCATGTCGGACCTAGGTCCTTCACCACATGAGCATCAATCTCATGATGACCCTTCTCCTTCTCCATCGAAAGTTGAATCGACTTCCATCTCTTCCTCTTCTCCTACTGAAAACTCTGATGTTAGTAAGAAGGCTGGTGTGAAGAAGAAGAAAGGGAAGATTACGAAGAAGAAAGATAAGAAAGAGACCAAGTGTCAACCATCTGCCTCTGATGGCACTCATTCTATGAGAACACCTCATAAGCCAAAGTTCCCTTGCAAACTTTGCAAGGGTGATCACCTTCTCAAGAATTGTCTCGGTCTTTCCCGTGTGTCAGAAGTGTGATCTACAAAACCAGAACCGCTTGTATCGTCAACCTCTGACCATCATGTTGATGATACTCCCTTGACCGGTGACCCATTGGTGACGAGTCAAAAGGGTAGAGCTGCAGACCCTTGTTGGATATGCAAGGGCTTGCATCGTACTTACCTTTGTCCAAGCATGGATGAAGCTTCCCGGTGGTTGGAAAATATTACTAGTTCTCAACAGGTGCTTCCAACAAGTGATAGTAAGTTGTCCCTCGATCCCCCGCTGGTTGACCAAGTGATCAATTCAGTTTCATCTGTAATTGATCCCACTCTTCCTTCCGAGAGTGAAGTGATCGAGTCGCTGTCATCTCCACTTGATCCCGCTCTTTCATTGGAGAAAGTCAAAACTAAAGCAGTCACCATGACACAATCTTCGTCTCATTCTTATCTTCCAAGTGAGAGTGAATTGGAAACCATTGATGTTTTCCTAGTCATTTCAGAATGTCCTAGGCAAGGGGAGAGCCGGTCCATTCCTACAGGATCCCCTCCAAGTACTGAGGTCATTTCCTTTGATTGGAATGGTCTAACAGAATCTCGTCTTCCTTCGAGTATTCCTTTTCAAATATCTGTGGAGTTTCCGATAAAGAAATCTTTTGTACGATAGTTGATGAGGGAGCTTCTGTTAGTATTTTATCCTCAATTGCTTGGCAAGCTATAGATTCCCCTCAGCTTGTGCCAGTAACTGACCAGATTTGGCCTTTAATCGAAGGCCTACCAGACCTTTAGGGATTCTCCCGCAGTTACTTATCACATTGAGAGGTAAAACAGTTTATGTTGATGTCATGGTTGTCCAAGGTCCTTTAGATTTCAATATGCTCCTTGGACGTGATTATGTCTATGCTATGAAAGCTGTCGTGTGCACACTCTTTCGAGTGATGTATTTTCCCTATGATGGGAGGATTGTGACCATTGATCAGCTTTCCTACGTGACACCCACTCATCATATGACTCCTAGTCATCAGACTTCCCTGAATGTTCCACATGTTTTAGTGGTTTCTTACCCCTAAGGATGGGGGTACGAGCACGGTTTATGTTATGTTTCAAGCTCGTTAAAAAATGAAACCAACCACCCTAGCATAGTTTCCCTTTGGTTTCAAGCTTGCATAAAAATGAAACCAATCCATTAAGGCATAGTTTTATTCTATTTCAAGCTCGTTAAAAAATGAGATAGACCCCTCTAGCATAGTTTACCTTTGGTTTCAAGCTTGCATAAAAATGAAACCATCCATTCGAGCATAGTTTTATTCCATTTCAAGCTCATTAAAAAATAAGATGGGCTCCCTCAAGCATAGTTATTGTCTATTTCAAGCTTGTGTAAAAATGAAATAGATCTCCCTCCCTTCAGTTCGAGTCTCTCACTAGAGTTAGAACTTGAACCTTCATTTCATTTGATTCTCGTTTTCCCCCCCTTGGTGAACATTTTCATATTAGTAGCCAGGTTGGTAGTTGGGTTAGCAAGCATCATTTTCAAACGAAATAAAGCTTGGGGGGCATGCCACATGTCGTACTGTCAACAATCATGTTGAGGAAACACTACCATGTTAAACTGCTAGCAATCATGCTAGGGGCAATTACCAACCTCTGGGCATCATGTTGGGAAGGAACCCGTCAATGGGCCTTAACCTATGAGCATAGTTCCCATTCTATGTAAAGCTCGTTAAAAAATGAAATAGGTTCCCGTGAGTAGATTTCTAATCTTGTGTCAAGCTCATTAAAAAATGAAACAACTCATTTTTCATTGAGTCGAGTCTTCCCATTGACTTAGTACCTGGACCTTCTTTTCACCCGCCTATGCCTTAGGAGGATGAAATGAAACTTGGGGGCATGTCTTCAACCTCTGGAAGTTACGTTGAAGTCAACACGGTCGCCTCTCCACACCATGTTGGAGCTAAGTCACTTACTTCTAGCAATCATGCTGGGGGCATGCACCAACTTTTGGATTTCATGACAGGAAGAAATCCACCATTGGGAACATTTTAGAGCATACTTTCCTTTTTTAGGTTTCGAGCTCATTAAACCATGAAAATTATCCCGAGCATAGTTCATTTCTTGCTACGAGCTCGTTAAAAAATGAAGTAGACATCATGAGCATTCTTTCAACATATCTTCGAGCTCGTTAAAAACAGTAAGATAGTATTTGAGCTTACTTTTTCACTTTTTTTGTGCTCTAGTTGAAACATGAAAAGTGGTTTGAGCTTAGTTTTTACTTTTTCGTGCTCTGGTTGAAACATGAAAAGTGGTTCGAGCTTAGTTTTTACTTTTTCGTGCTCTGGCTCAAATATGAAAAAGATTTTGAGTGCTTTTGATACCATTATCGTGCTAGTTAAAAAATTTGAGTAAAAAGGTGTGTCTAACGAGTATAGGTTTATCACTTTATCCAGCCTCGCTAGACTATTTACGCAAAAAGGAACTGTGCCGAGTTTACTTTTTCCTTTGTCGTACTCGGTCATCAACCATGACAAAGTTGTTCATGGAATCCTTTTTAAGCTCTTTTCAGACTCCCTAAATAGGAAAATATTGCCAAGCGAACTTGATGCTTTCACTCTTGTAAAATCATTTGAATGATCGTCTGTTTGGTGATAGTTTACCCCTTTTTCGGACCAGGAAGCACTATTTACGAAAAAGGAATACTCCAACCAACCATGGCTGGAAGAGTCCTCTCCCGCATTGTTTTACCCTTTTTCGGGCGATGAGGCTAACTTTACAAAAAAGGACCGTTGGAGTCTCCTTTAGTTCTTTTCAGACTCTCTAAACATGAAATGACGCCGAGTTTCCCTTCTCTGGACTCATTAAATTTTAAACATTGAAGGGCCCATTATAGGATGAACCCCTCCTTTCCTAGGTTTGTGAAACATTTGGGATTGGAATCATCTATGAGATGAGCTATACCGAGCATTTGGTTACCCTCGTCAAGCTCGTTAAAAACACATGAGGCACTCATCAATCATGATGGGGAAAAAAGAAATATTTTGTGTTACATCTTAATTACGGCAGTACATAGTCACTCTTGAACATGGCACTCATTTGCATTTGCATTCAGTACTTGGATAATCTATTTGTCCTCGAGTCTTGTCAATTCCATGAGTCGCGTCGCTCCTTTGGATCAGCCAAAGAATTCTTCCACCATTAGTTGCAATAGGGGTTGGTATCATTCTCGTCATGTCAATACTGCCAAGTCATGCCATGCCCATGTTCAAGAGATGTTCATTACTCATCACCTGCAGTCAGTATACCTTCAATCATGTCGGTCTACCTTGAGTCAGTCTTGCACATTACTGTACTTACCGATCTACTCTACACATCTCTTGTCGTGTTTCGTGTCGATTGATGGGGGATTCATCATGGCTCTCCTTCGATGGATTCATCCTTGTCGACATCAACTCATCATCCGAGGATTGAATCTAGAAACCAACCAAGTACCTTGGCCTTGCGTGCCTCAATGGCAAGTTACATCGTTTTCATCATGAGTTTACATCATTGACTCCTGATTGGAAGATTTCATCTTGCGTTTGACTTCAACTCATTTATTCACGCTTGATGATATGTACTGTGATACCTTGGGAATCATTGACATCAATGGTGATATCCCTCGCACTTGTTAACGGTTTACATCAATGGCCGGTAATCAAGTGGTTTCTACCATGTTCGACATCAAGAAATTTGTAATCACAAGGATAGATTCGTATCATTGCGGGTTCAGCTTGAAGACCCTGGGGAGTCATGTTTTACCCAGGTTGCTATGGATTTTATATGGAGTCATATTACATGGATCCACTTTTGTATTGGTCGTGGCTGTGTTATCATCTCATCATGGATCTATGCTTGTGTCTAGTAGCCATGATTGTGTTCATTCGGTCTTTACTATCATGGATCTGCAATGTATTGGTCGGCAGCCATGTTTTGTGTTGTATGAGACTTGTGGATCTCAGGTCATTTCTGCAGCAACTCCTTCCAACCAGCAAGTCCTTGCCATTTTTCTTACTACAAAGCATTTCACCTGTCTCATTCCGTCAGCTTCATGCTTTGGGGGGCATTTTGTTACACCAAAATTTTGTCACCCTTGTGCAAGTGTCACAAGTGTTGCAAGTGTCGTCATCATGACATAGTGCCGTCATCATGACCGTTGCAAGTATCATCATTATGACCAAGTGTCGTCATCATGACTGTTGTGATAATGTCATCATCTTGACCATTGTGTAAATTCTTTGCTATTTTACCTAAACCCATTTTAGAGTAAAAAACACATCCCTGAAGTTTCCCATGACTGGAGGGCTTAACTGACCTACTTTTCAAGGTCGTCGCAGTCTTCCCTTGTGCAACATACGACGTCGCAGGTTGTCCTAATGCAACCTGCGACGATGTCAGTTATTTGAATAAAAGAGTATCTTCGAGCCCATTCTCCAAGATGAGTGATGTGGAGGCCTATCCCTAGGCTCTAGGTGAGGTGGCATTTCGGTTCCTAACCTTATGGGAAGATCCCTTAACCATCTCCCCCTAATCCTCAACCTACCCTATCTCTTTAGCCCTATATAAACACCCACTCTCTCCATGAGAAGGGGGAAGGTCTATGGTACCCTTATGCTGGTAGAACCCATATTGGTGATTGGGAAGCTTGTACCATCTTGGAGGTTTGGCTTGGACATGTTGGATGGAGGATACAACGTTGAGGCTTTGGTTGTAGCTTCGTCCTTTCTATGTAATTCCCACCTTTTTATACAGTTAATATAATCTCTTTGCATAAATGTTGTCTCGTTGATGATGTTTAGAACTTTCTTCCTCAACTGTTAATTTAGATCAGTTATTGTTTAGATATCTTGTACTGCATGTATCGTTTCCATATTGTCTTGACAGGTCTTGCAGCTGGAGATCTGACGACCGCGAGACTTGGATCAACAACAAGGAGGAGGATCCGCGATCTAAAAGGTACGATATCTAAGTACTCGATCTGTAACTAGATCTAGGAAATGAGTTTTGTATTCCATACTCTTTGTTCTAGAATCACATTGATCTAGGGAGATCCGGCTCGCGTCCGCTCAGGTGGATTGTCCATTAACAGGATGATGCAATCCCTCTTCTTTCTCAGAGACATATGTCTATGGATCCTTTTAGAACATGTGTTCAAGGATGATGTAATCCCCTCGTCAACTTAGACCTTGTCTAAGGACCTTTCACCAACCTCACTGTCGGTATCACCAATATAGGTATCCACATCATCGACTTAATTGTCGATGCATGCAATATTATCATCAACGACCATATCACTCCCCCTTTCGAGGAGGGTCCTTCTGAACTACACCAAGCTTGTCTCAAAAATACTCAAACTTTACATGATCACAGTGGGGTCCATCTCTAAGTCAAATAGTCCTGATAACAGTTTTCGAAGCCATACTGCTTCACAACTAGCAGAGCAAGCAACTATGTATTCTGCTTCAGCTGTGCTAAGAACCACACTAAACTGCTTCCTGCTAAACCATGAGATCATGGCAGATCCTAGACAATAACATCCTCCTAATGTACTTTTCCTGCCTGATACACTTCCTACCCAATCAGCATCTGTGTAGCCATGTAATTTGAAATCATGATCTCCGAGATAACATAGAACAAAGTCTATCGTACCTTTTAGGTACCTCATCACATGCTTTGCAGCAATCAGGTGAACTCGTCTAGGTTCCACTAGATACTGAATCAAGGTATTCACGGAAAAGCATATATCTAGTCGAGTATTTGTCAAATACATCAATGACCCAATAATCTGTCTGTACAGAGTCATATCCATTAACTCTGATGAGTCATCAACTAACAACTTTAGGTTGGAATCCATGGGAGTGGCCATGGATTTACATTCCAACATGTCAAATCTCTTCAATATTTCCACAGCATACTTTCCCTGGTTGAGAAAGATTCCTCTTGGGCCTTGCCATACTTCTAGACCTAGGAAGCAATGCATTAATCTGAGATCTTTCATCTCAAATTCTGAAGAGAGCCTCTTCTTGCACTCGATAATCTGTTTCTCATTTCCAGTCAGAAATATATCATCCACATATAGCAACAATATGATAGGTTCATCATCCATAACTTTGAGATAAAGGTTAGGATCAACTTTACTCTTGGTAAATCCCAAGCTAGTCAAGAAACTGTCAATTCTACCATACCAAGCTCTGGGAGCTTGCTTCAGTCCATACAAGGCCTTCTTTAGTTTGCACACATGGGTTCTTCCATCTTCCACCACAAATCCTTGTGGTTGTTCTATGTACACTTCCTCCTCAATCACACCATTCAGGAAGGATGTCTTCACATCCATCTGGTGTAATTCCCACTTCATCATGGATGCAAGTTCCATGATGGTTCTAATGGAAGTGTACCTTGAAACTAGTGCAAATGTTTCTTCATAGTCAATTCCCTCTTTCTGAGAGAATCCTCTAGCCACAAACCTTTCCTTATACTTTTCAATGATGCCATCCGCAGCATGCTTTATCTTGTATATCCATTTGGAGGATACCACACTCTTGTCCTTTGGCTTGGGAACTATATCCCAAACATCATTCTTCATTATTGATTGGTACTCCTCAGTCATTTCTTCTACCCACTCTTTATTATGGGATGCTTCTTCATAACTAGTGGGTTCTTGATCTACAAGATCACACATCAGGGCCACATAGTTGGAAAATGTCTTTGGTTTCTTGCTCACCCTAGTGGAGCCTTCAGGAGCTCCATATTTTTCTGCTCCTAGTATAATGTCTGTTGCCCAAGCTAGCTTTCTCTTCCGTGAAATTTCTATGACAGGGGGTTCTTGTGGTTCCAACATGTCATGGTCTTTAGGAGTTGTCTCTTCAGGGGTGGGTGCAGCTTCTGTAATTTTGGAAGGTGCCTCTTCCTCATATACTTCTTCATGTTGGCACTTTCTAGATCTCTTGAGATATGTCTCTTCATCAAATGTCACATCCCTAATTATTTCCATATGATGGAATCCTAGGATGTATATTCTGAATGCTTTGGATGCCTCACAATATCCAACAAATATTCCTTTCTTCCCAGAAGGATCTAACTTGGTCCTCTTTTCTTTTGGAATGTGAATGTATACTGGGCATCCAAATATCTTGAGGTGACTTACCTCAGGCTTCTTCCCTGTGAACTCTTCTTCTGGGGTCTTGAAATCAAGAGCACTATGGGATAGTCTATTCTGCACATAGACTGCTATCTTGGATGCTTCAGCCCATAGATACATAGGTAGGTCTTGATCATGTATCATTGTTTTTATTGCTTCCATAATAGTTCTATTCTTTCTTTCCGCAACACCATTCTGTTGGGGATTGTAGTGATTGGTTAGTTCCCTCTTGATTCCAGCTTCCTTACAAAAGACTTCAAAATATTTTGAAGTATATTCTCCGCCATTATCTGTCCTGAGTATCTTAATCTTCTTTTCTGAATGGTTTTCTATCAAGGCTTTGAATTCCTTGAACTTTCCAAAAACTTCATCTTTTCCCTTCAGAAAATATATCCAAGTCTTTCTTGAATAGTCATCAATGAAAGTAAGGTAGTATTCATATCCACTTAAGTATGTGGATGGCATTGGTCCACATACATCTGAATGAATCAATTCCAATGTACTCTTAGTCTTTGTATCACTCTTTGGAAATGGGTTCTTGACATTCTTTCCTTTTGCACACCCTTTGCAAGTGCCATCATGATCAATCTTTAAATCTGGTAATCCTATGACTACCTTGCTTACATGAGGTAGTGCTTTGTAGCTAATGTGAGAAATCCTTCTATGCCATAGCTCACTTGGGCTAGTGGCTTCATGAACAAGGGCAGCTTCTGGATAGCCCTTGAGATTGTATAGACCTCCTTCCTCTTCACCAATAACAATTGCATCCTCAATTGATTTTCCTTTGGGCCAAATTAGTACTTTCCCATCTATGAATGCAACCCTATAGCCTTTCTTATCCAAAGCAGAGATAGAGAATAAGTTATTCTTCAATGGGATATTCCTTCATCTTCAATGGGGTTCTAGAATCAAGCTTGTATCTTGCTTCACCAATTCCCTTGATGGGATATTGATAGTCATCTCCTAGAGATACCTTCTGTGGAGAGGTCTTCTCTTCAAGTCTTGAGAGAGTCTTCTTTTGTCCTATCATGTGCTTTGAAGCACCACTATCAATGAGCCATATATCTTCTCCAGGTGTCATAGACCTAGAGAGTGCAGAGAATAGAACATATTCTTCCACTTCTTTTTCTATTTTAGTTCTATTCTTTTGAGGCCTTTCCTCTTCCTCTTCTTCACTATCATCTTCTACCAAATGTGCTTGATGTCTTTTGTGAATATTCTTCTTCTTCTTTGAAGGACAATTTCTAGCAATGTGTCCTAGTTTGTGACAACTATAAAATTGAACTAAGGAGAGATCTCTTTCTGAGTTCTCCCCCTTTTCTTTTAAATCTATGAGGAGGTTGTGAATCCTTGTGACCATTCTTCTTGGAGTTGAAATGACTCCTTCTTCTTCTTCTAATGTGAGTAGCCAAAGCTTGATCATCTTCCTTGAGAAGGGCTTCTCTAGTGGCTACCCTAGCTTCTTCCTGAATGCAATCCTCCCATACCACATCAAACTTCATACTTTCTTTCCTGGCACACATAGTTTGGATGAATGACTCCCAAGGTCTAGTGAGACCATTTAGAGCAGTCATGACTAGTTCATCTTCATCAAGGGTATCTCCAATGGCATCTAGTTGTTCCTTGAACTGGGAAACCCTTGAGAAATAATCTTGAATAGATTCTCCTTTATTCATCTTGGTGCTCTTCAATTGAGCTCTCAGATTCATCTTCTTATTGATGTTATTTCCCTCATACATTCTGGAAAGGGCGTCATACATTTCCTTTGGGGTCTTCTTAGATGCCACTTGGGGAATCAAGTGGTCTTTGATAGAATCAACAATGATTCTCTTTGCCCTAATTAGGTCCTTCCTATACTTCTCTTTGGAATCATCTTCCTCAGGTTTTGCAACTTCATCCTTGATATATTGAGCAAGATCATTCTCTTCAAGAATGAGACCAATTCTATATTTCCATGCCTAGAAATTTTCTATACCTTGTAGTTTTTCCTCAAGCTTAGTGCTTGGGGCCATCTTGCCCAAGGGATTACCAAAAAATGAAAATTACAAAAATGAAAAACTGACCTTACCAGGAGATTGGCTTGACTGAGGCGAGGTGACTGATGTACTTACTTTCTAGAAACTTCAATTTTTCATCCCCCAAACTTGACCAACGAACTTCGGACCTGCTGTAGAAATCTGGTTCTGGTTTTCTGGTTTTTCGCACTTTTCGTCAAACTAGGGTTTACTTTCCCAGAGTTCTACCCAGCCAAAAAGTTCGATCTAGGGCTCAAAAGTTCGATTTTGAGGAGCGCTATCCATCCATGTAATAAGAATCCAAAAATTCCAACTTTTACAAAAACCCTAATTTTCACCGGAGGAAGACAGAGAGATATTTTCACCTTGTGAAAGATGTCCTATTCAGGATAGCTCTGATACCATGTTAAGTTTATACTAATTTGGCTAGCAAGATCACTGAAAGAAACATAATCACAAGATAGACAGATATTTTACCCTGGGAAACCCTCATGGGGTAGAAAACCCAGCAAAGCTTTCCTCAATAAAGATGATCAACCAAATACAAGATGTAGTCCAAGACCAGAGCTCCTTCTCTACCTCCTATGCAGGCCTCTCTCTTACTTGTGCACTACTTTCTGAGTGATGGAAGAGTGAGATAAGTGAGGAGCATCCTCCTCTAATTATACTTGTTTCCCGACTGACGTTTTACCCTATGGGGCCGACCTCTCCTAAGAGGGTCTATGTTAGGAACCCATGTCTTTACTTTGTTAGTATATTGTTTTTGGACGCATATGCTTTGTAAGTCGTCCCGTAGTATTTGTTGATCCATAGTTTGTGTTATTATTGTTGGTGCATATGCTTTGTAAGTCGCCCATAGTTTGTATTGGCCCATGGTTTTGACTCATAGTATTGGTGCCTAGACTTAGCCCATGGTTTTTATTGACACATAGTATTGACCCATGGTATTAACGCCTAGACTTAGTATATAAGTGTGTTTTGAGGCCTATGAAGGCACCGTGAAGTTAATTGTATTGAGCTTGCTCAAAGGAGGTTGCCCCCTCGAAGTGGCCCGTGATCAATATAAAAGTGATTCTAAGTTCTATTATTTCTGACATCTTGTGTATTTGCATTAATTAATTATTGCAGGTTCTTCACATCTGGTATCAGAGTACTTTCTTGGGCTTGTTGGGTGGAATTTCTGCCAAATTTTTTTTCGCATCTGTTGCAAGTTCGGATCTGGGGATAACCCCTATCCGCTTAACTGTGGGAAGTACTTGGGAATAAGCCCTAAAACTCATTGTGAGGAGTACCACAGGAACCCCAAAGTAGCTGGCCCATTGAGAGGACCTGCCAGCGAAAAGGGCAACGATCCCTACCTAATTGACTAGTTCCCACCTGTGAGGTAAACTAAGAGTTGTCGTTTGTGGCAAAGAGGTTATCAGTTTTACCTGAGCCATGGAGTTAGGGGTACTGCCCCAATACACAAGCCGTCAGATAGCATTGGTGGCCGAGTGAATCCCCTGAACCGATAGGAAGCCGCACATACCTGGGGTCCATATCTATTTTCAACTGAACTGATGCCGATCACTTCCGCTCCAGATCCAGCCGTTTCAAATCTATTCTGAAAGTCGTTCCAGACCCAGTCGTCGTTTCAGATCCAGCTGTTTTCTATCATTTTCTCGCTGTTGCAGATCCATCTGTTATGGATCCCTTCCGCACCGCTGTTGCCGATCCATTTCTAAAAAAAAATAAAAAAAATCTATTTTTCGGCCATATCTCCCTTGTTTCAACTCTATTTTCCCTGAAACTTCATTGATATCCCTGCAATCCCATTCTGCATATTTCATTCCTGAAGACCCTGTCCCAAATTCCACTTCCCAAGACCAGAAATCTCACATTTGTCTATTTTTAGGGTTTTCCATAACTCCTTCAATTTTCACCCAAACGCCGTCAAATTTTTCCACCGTGTTCCTTTCCTAATTATGCTTATTTGTCCCTCTCTACCAAATTTTCTCATTCTTTCACCCCGCTTCTGAAATCCCCATTTTTTGCTTCCCTGTCCATCAGAAAGTGTCCAAAACCT
The DNA here is from genome assembly GCA_027924585.1 of Larix kaempferi. NCBI lineage: Eukaryota > Viridiplantae > Streptophyta > Pinopsida > Pinales > Pinaceae > Larix > Larix kaempferi. The sequence continues at coordinate 1,765,988 of BSBM01000130.1, read as the reverse complement.
AGTCAAACCCCAATTACCCATCCGAGTTTTTCCCAAATCCAAATCTTCCTTTACTAAATAAGCTTTTGTTTGTGTTTTTCTATCCATTTCCAAGAAAAAAAAAAAACATGGAGGAAAGACTTGCAGCCATCCAAACCAAACTCCAAGATCTTGATGAAAAATTTCTCAACCTCCATCTTCGGCATTCGGCCATGAATAATAACCGACAGCCACAATCTTTTGCAGCCACCGGATTCTCTTCTTCCAGCAATTTTCGCGGGCTGAAGCTTTATTTTCCTCGCTTCAATGGTATTGATCCGACTGGATAGATATACTGAGCAGGACAATATTTTAGTCTGCATAATACTTTTGATGTCCAGAAAGTTCCACTTGCATCCTTTCATTTGGAACAAGAAGCCCTTCAATGGTACCGTTGGTACATCAAAGCTCATCCCGAGCCAAACTGGACAGATTTTTTCCAAGTTCTTTTGCCACAATTTGGTCCTAGTGCTTTTGATGACTTCACAGGAACACTCACTAAACTTCACCAAATTGGCACAGTGAGAGAGTACCAGACAGAATTTGAGAAACTGGCCAATCACACAAAAGGAATTCTGATGAATTCTACAGGAATTGTTTTATCAGTGGTCTCAAGGATGAAATCCGCTCAAAGGTCAAAATGTTTTGTCCCAACACAATGATGGAAGTCCTAGGGTTGGCTAAGTTGGCAGAGGACAAGATCGTAGCTCAACAACGCTCCAAACCCACCTTTGTTCCCTTCAAAAATATGGGTTCCCAATGACCTCCCATCACGCCTGCTCCTCAACCAACTCCTATCAAGCATTTGTCTGAAACAGAGATGCAGGCACGCCGAGAAAAAGGGCTTTGTTATAATTGTGATGAGAAATTCACTTGGGGACATAGATGTGTTCAACAAAAGCTCTATCTCTTGGATGTGGATTCTCTGCCTGCCTCAGAACTTGGTGAAGAAGCTATAGATACAGTAGATGATCAGGTCGACATTCAACACTCGCCTGTTGACACCCCATCTCAGGACGGCCCACCCGAGATCTCTCTCCATGCTGTAACCGGCGTCACCACCCCACAAACAATGCAGGTCAGGGGATACTTCAAGAAGCTCCCTCTTACCATACTCATTGATTCTGGTAGAACTCATAACTTCATTGACCCTCGGATTTCCAAATAGGCTGATTGTTTTGTCCATCCTTGCTCCAACTCTGAAGTCATGGTTGCCAATGGGGGCACCTTACCTTGCAAAGGGAAGTGTCACAATGTGCGTATCTCTATGGAATATTATAACCTATGCTCTAACATGTTTTCCTTGTCCTTAGGCGGATGTGATGTGGTTTTGGGCATTCAATGGTTCTGCACACTTGGCCCCATCTTATGGGATTTTGTTGAACTCTGGATGCAGTTTTCAACCAATGGGACACAACACAAAATTATGGGCTTACAACTAGGGTCTCTTCGCATCATCAGTTCACATCGCCTCGAAAAGATCCTTAAGAAGAATTCACATGGTGTCATTTCTCATCTCCATTCCCTTCAGATGCACCCACCAATGGTCTCCACTACTTCCTTGGATAGATATGCAGGTGTCTTTGTTGCACCAGTGGGCTTGCCGCCTTCACGAGACCTTTCTGGTAAGCATTTAGCCGCATCTACATGTCAGCAGGACATGATGGCTATTTTTCATACAGTACAGAAGTGGCAGCCATCCCTATTGGGGAATTATTTCTGCATCAAGACTGATCTCCATAGTCTGGAAACTTTCCTGGAACAACGGGTCTCCTGCCTAGCACACCTGAAATGGGTTATCCAACTCATGGGTTATGACTATGCGACCACTTACCACAAGGGTAAGGACAATATGGTGGAATATGCTCCTCCTCGCACATTTGATGACCTAGTTTCTCTTACAGCTATTTCTCTGCTTGTTCCAAATTGGTTGCAATTTGTTCAACGGGGCTATCTCTTCTATGAACTCCATGCTTCTTCATCAGTAGGGCACTCTGGGTTCCTCAAAACGTATGACCAGGAACAATGTAACTTATTTTGGTAGGGACTCAAAAGGACAATTCAACGGATGGTGGTTGACTGTGATACTTTCCAGGTCAACAAGGGTGAAATGACCCTCCTTTCGGGACTGCTCGAACCCTTGTCTATCCCTCCACAGATTTGGACAACTATTTCTATGGATTTCTTAGAAGCGCTCCAGTGGTATAGTACCACATCTCAAAGGACACCATATTAAGCAGTCTCTAGACAGGAACCACCAGTTCTTCTTCCATACACCTTCAGCAGCTCCCCAGTTCAGACAATTGACTCAATTCTTCGAAACCGTGATGAGCTTCTTCTCATTCTGCAGGACAATTTTCACATGGAAAGAATTTGACTGAAACAACAATCCGATCAGCACTGTTTTGAGCGCACTTTTCACATCGTTGATATGGTTATTCTTCATCTACAGCCTTCCACGCAATCCTCCCTAAAACTACAAAGGCGCCAGTGGCTCGGAATGCAACCCGAGGATGTTACAGGGCACCCACTCCTTCAGATTCTGCATTAATTTCCACATCTAAATCTTTGAGGACAAAGCTTTTTCTAAGGGAGAGGGGATGTTAGGAACCCATGTCTTTACTTTGTTAGTATATTGTTTCTGGACGCATATGCTTTGTAAGTCGTCCCGTAGTATTTGTTGATCCATAGTTTGTGTTATTGTTGTTGGTGCATATGCTTTGTAAGTCGCCCATAGTTTTGTTGATCCATAGTTTGTATTGGCCCATGGTTTTGACTCATAGTATTGGCACCTAGACTTAGCCCATGGTTTGTATTGACACATAGTATTGACCCATGGTATTAACGCCTAGACTTAGTATATAAGTGTGTGTTGAGGCCTATGAAGGCACCATGAAGTTAATTGTATTGAGCTTGCTCAAAGGAGGTTTCCCCCTCGAAGTGGCCCGTGATCACTATAAAAGTGATTCTAAGTTCTATTATTTCTGATATCTCGTGCATTTACATTAATTAATTATTGCAGGTTCTTCACAGTCTAATAACCCCTAATAAATTAACTCAGGGCCGATCCCCACATGGGATATCTAATAACCCTAGCTACCACAATCCATCGGAGGAATAAACATCTCCGGATATACAATAGGGTCACCTCGGAGGGATGTAACATCTCCGGAATAATAAAGTACAAATATAATATTCTTAGAAGTTACAATATTTCAACACGACATAGGTCGGGAAAGTCGAATAAGGTTGCTAATGCGCTGAGTAGAAGAGTTGCAGTGTTGAACACGAAGATAGTTCAGGCAACAGGAATAGAGGCGGTGAAGACAGAGTATGCTACCGACGAGGATTTTGCGAAAGCATGGGAAGCTAGTCGTGAACCATGGAGTGTCGACAGGACTCCACACTTGGATTATTTTATCCAAGAGGGATACCTATTTAAGGGACGACAACTGTGTATTCCCAAAGGATCAGTGCGAGAGAACCTAATCTGGGAGTTGCATAACGACGGATTAGTGGGCGATTTCGGCATCAACAAGACTAAGGCATTGGTCAAGGAAAAGTATTACTGGCCAGGAATGGTGACAAATGTCGGAAAGTGGATTCGACATTGTAGAGTTTGTCAGTTGGAAAAAGGGAGAAGTCAGAACATGGGGTTGTATACACTGTTTCCGGTACCGAATACGACATGGGAGCACCTGAGCATGGATTTTGTGCTAGGATTACCGAAGACGCAGCAAGGAAGCAACTCGATATTTGTTGTAGTTGACAGATTTTAAAAAATGGCACACTTTATTCCGTGTCGGAAGACAAGTGACGCCACAAGCATTGTTGTACTATTCTTCAAGGAAATAGTCAACTTGCATGGGTTTCCGAATAGTATCACATCGGACAGAGATACCAATTTTATGGGGCATTTATGGAGAACCCTATGAATGAAACTAGACACGAAGTTAAAGTTTAGCTCGGCATATCATCTGCAGATAGACATACAGACCGAGGTGGTAAACATAAGTTTGGGAAACCTTCTGAGATGTTTGACGAATTGACCCAAGTAGTGGGAGAACGTGTTGGCGCAAGCGGAGTTTGCATACAACAATTTTGTGAATCGGTGGACAGGTTTAAGTCCATTCTAGATTTTTCAAGGAAGAATCCCACATGGAGTGGTGGATTTGGTCGGGTTGCCGACAGAAATCAAGAAAAGTGCGGATGCAGAATCATTCACAGAGCACATGAAAGAATTTCATGAAGATGTGCGAAGGCGCATAGAAAAGAGAAACGCAACATACAAGTTGAGAGCCGATAGGAAGAAGAGACTATAGTCGTTCAGCGAAGGAGACTTGGTCTATGCTCATTTCCGGAAGGAGAGATTTCCGACAGGAACCTATAACAAGCTAAAGTTGAAGAAGATTGGACCATGTAGGATCTTGAGGAAGATTTCGGACAATGCTTATGTGTTGGAGCTGCCGAATGACTTGTCTCATATCTGTACAAATTCGAAGAAGGTTCAAGCAGCAGGAGTGCATAAGTGTTGAACATTGACTGGATAGTGCAGGTTCCAGATCAACAAAAGGAGGAGATCGTAGAAGTAATAGAGGAACGTGAAGTCGGGTGTACGCATAGTTCGGGAAGGAAAGAATACTTGGTGCAATGGAAGGATGATGAGTTACAAGAGGCGACATGCATTTCCGAAGAAAATTTTAGGAGACTGACGGAGCAGTCGAGTTCTTTTTCACCTAGGGAGTCTGATGCAGGAGCATTGGGACCTAGGTGGATCAGTCGATATTGATCGACACAAGGGGGCCGACCAGAGGGAGTGCCGACGACTGCTGGTTCATGAAGCAGATTGTTGAAGTCAATAAGTCGAGCAGAAGCTGTCGAAGCAGTTGACAAGAGAGGAGAGGTCGAGTGTCGATAGACGATAATCGATAGGAGACAAGTTGTCACAGAGTCGTGGGAAGGTCAACATGTTGTCGAACTGCGATGTCGACAGGTTGGGTGAAGCCTAAGCGCAGAGTGAAAACCGATAGTTGAGTCTAAGCTGACGAAGGACAATATGGCTGACGGGATGGTTTACTGTAGCATGTCAGAAGAAGCGTAAAAGTCAAGGAGAGTACTTGGAAACAGTTCAGAGTTGTTAAGGAAGTTAATAGCAGTTATTGCAGGTGGGTGAAGACATGACAAATGTCGTCACAGGAAGAGGCTATGCAGCACGTTCGGGGGCTGACAGTTGCAAGTCTGCAGGATCATGGAAGGATTGGTTGACAGAGGATGCGTTTCTTGGGGATCACAGTGGTCTCGGGAACAATAGCAGCAGGGTAGAAGACCGGAGAGTTGGGATCAGTTGAGGGACTTGGCATTTTGGGAGAGTCAAGCAAGAAGAGAGACGAATATTGATCCATAGCTCAGATTTCAATAGCGAACCAGGAGAGGGTGAGGTCTACACACTGAGAGAACACACCACAGTTACTTCTATATTGTAACGGCTCAGGCTGACAGATAGTTAGTTAATTGCATTTACGGTTATTCTGCATTGTAACTGATTGATAGAAGTAATATAAGCCACTTCTGGCATTCTGCTTTACATCTTGTTTTGTGTGAGCATCGTGGTTGTGTCTTTTGTATTGTTAAGCGAGAACCTTGTTTTGACGAGGTGCCCCTACGTCAATTATGATACAGTGTCCCAAACTTGCTGTCAACTTTATTGATAAAAAATTCTATGTAGTTGACAAGGAGACATAGAAGACCATTTCTCATGGTGTGGAGGATCACGGACTATTTAGACTAGTTGACAGTGGAAAAGTCAAGGAACACGAATTGGAAACCAAGAGTGCATTAGACATCAATACACTCTATAATTAATGGTATGGGCACCTTAACCTCACTTACCTATCTCATTTGGCTTGACAGAATATGGTATATGGACTTCCAGACATCTAGTAGAATATTTAGGGAATATGTGAAACTTGCCAGGCATGGAAGAAACACATAACATCATTTGATGAAAGAAAAGAATGGAGAGAAACCAAAGTCCTTTAGCTGGTTCATGCAAACATATGTGGACCAATGAACACACCAATCATCGACACCAAGTTTTTCCTTATATTTTTTTATGACTATTGTAGGAAGATGTGGGTGTAGTTTTTGAAGTTAAAATCCAAAGTGTTTAATGAATTTCAAAATTTTAAAGCATTAGTAGAAAAAGTGTGTAGTTGTCTTATAACCACTCGAAAGTTCTATAATGGTGGAGAATTTCGTGAAAGACTTCAAACATTTTTGTTCTAAACATGATATTTACACCTTACACTCCATAATAGAATGGTGTGGTTGAGAGATGGAACTGCTACATAGTCACAAAGATGACTAGATGTAGGATGCAAAACGTGTCTGTTCCTAATAGGTTTGGGTTTAGGCAGTGTTCACAATAATATATATGATGAATATATCTCCAACGATGGAGGTGAAGTACAAGACCACTAAGAAAGCATTGTATGGGAGGAAGCCTGGAGTTAGTAATCTTAAGGTTTTTGGTTCTACTACATATGCCTAGATTCTATATGAGAATAGAACTAGGCTAGATCCTGTGAGCAAGAAATTCATGCTTTCAGGGCATACAACATTCATAAAGTATATAGGTTGATTGATGTGGAAATCAATCAGGTGATATTTAATAGAGATGTCATATTTGATGAGAAAGTTCAAATGTTCCATTCTTCTTCTTCAAATATCAAAATTACCATGGAGCTTCCCATCATGGCTCATGATTCAGATGTTTAGATTCATATAGATCCATTTGAAAGGGGGAGATTTTGAAGTTTATGAGGAGGCTCCCAAACCTAATTTGCTAATTTTTTATCCACAGCCTAATCAACATTCGGGTGACAGATGTGTAAGCAACCTAAGTTCTAGTGATGATATTGACTTGGATGAGTGTAGTAAGAAGATTTATTGCTTACACTTGATTGACATAATAGATATTTGAAATAGAATATATTGAATAATTGATGATAAATCATAAAATTTACAATGCTCCCATGATTGTATACCTTTATAGGCATTGACTAATCACACGAGTGAATGGGTGTGACATATGAATCTTCATTAAGTATTAATTAATTATTATTTATATTAGTTATAACTATTTATTATGTGTATTAATATGTTTGTAACATTGCCATCCCCTTAAAATTTTCTTTGTCCTAAAAGCAAGGATAATGAGGGGTATCATCGAATAAAATATTCTATTTCCCACGACGAATATTATTATGGAAGGTTTTCCCACTTGATGAGGTATTCTTTAATGATTTTGAAATGCAACACCTTTTTTTCAGTTGTAAGAATACCTTCTTTATCTAAAATAATTATTCCTTTGTTATTGAATTTAGGGATCTATTTGCACTAGTTGGGATTATCCCAACACCTTCTTGAGACATGATACATGATACATGGAATACATTATGGATGTGACTATTTTCTGATAATTTCAATCCACAATCTAGTTTGCTATTTTTCTTGGTAATTTTAAAAGGCCCATAGAACTTAGGGGTCACTTTGTTATTTCTTTGTTTCTTGAGGGACAATTGTTTGTTGGGTTGAAGTCTTACAAACACCCAATCACCTTCTTTGAGCTCTCTTTTCATCTATGTTGGTATGCTTGTTGTTTCATTCAATTACGAGTTGTTACTAAGTTCTCTTTTAGTATTTTAATGATTTTATGCTCCTAAACTAGTTGTTTCCTTACTACTTGGAATTTAGTGTCAATGACTACAAAATATTTCCATCTGGGTGGTTCATAACCATATAAGGATTGGAAAGGAGTCATTTTAGCTTATGTGTGATAGGTAGAATTATACCACCTTTCGGCTAAATTTAACAAGTGGGACCACTTATTTTTCTTATTTCTCACAAAACAATAGAGGTAAGTTTCTAAGCCTTTATTTATAATTTTTGTTTGATCATTTGTTTGCGGATGGTGGGTTGAGGTTGTATTAATGGTTATCCCAATTTTTTTGCAAAATATCTCCAAAAAAAACCTATAATATTTAGTGAATAGGTGTGACATGTGACTCTTCATTAAGTATTAATGAAGAGTCATTGTGTCTAGAATATGCCTTAGCTAGGATTGTAAAACAATAAATTAGACCATTAGATATCATGACATCACTATAGACATCATTACTATTATGGAATATTTCCCCTACGGGTAAGTGAATACTCCCTTGGATTGTGATTCCTTCAATCTAAGACAGAAAATAAACAAGTGGACACTAACATCTCCTAGACCTAACTCATACACAGGCAATCAATGTAGAAGGAATAAATAAGGAAGTACATGAACTACCTCTCTTTCATATGGTTGTCCTCGCTGCTCCTAGTTGATCCAGCTCCTAGTATTGAGATCCAAGATCTAAGTGCAAATGGAAGCCTACACAAAATAGAGAACTAGTCCTTTCCAATAAAACAAGTGTATCAAGCATAGATCTAACTATCAAAAGATATAAACATTCATGTATCCAACATAAGAGACATAAATGGGGAGAATATGCCAAGTTTTGTATTAATTTAAAGCAAAATAAGAAGAACTTACAACCATGAATTTAATGTAGTAACAACTCCTCCAAGATTTCCTTCCAACCCCTTAAGGTGTCTTAGGATCATAAGTGTGATGCTCTCACCTTTTCTCATGCCCTTCAATGGAGAATGGCTCTCATTATGTAGGATTTGGTAGAATATCCGTCATGGAGAAAGAGTTGGATGAAGAGAAGATTTAATGGATCATTCTAACACACCTAGGGACCATGATAAGCACATTCTGTGGTGGTAAAAGTATGACACCTTAAGGATGACTTCAAGTATGGCATTTTTGTGTATAACAAGTGCCCCCTAAAGTGTGAGGTTGGAAAAAGGAAATTGATGGATGAAACTTTACAAAAATATGGGTAAAAGGGTGCTAGAATAGTAGAGCTAGATGGAAGTTGCAAGAAAAGAACCAATCAATATACATGTATCATCCCCGAGGTAGGCGTACCCTTGCTTGGAATAAACTGACTCAAAGCATGGCTTCCGAACAATACACTACGGATCCATGAAAGCACTAACTAAGTATATGGCCACAAAAAAATACAATGTGGATCCATACCTCGATGACTTGATCAGATTATGGCCACGGAAGAATACACAATGGATCCATGATACAATAAAGACATAGCCACAAACCAATACAAAGTGGATTTGTGTGACAATATATACACCGATGAGATTGTCAACATGATGACCATACTTGAGTTTGCTAAATACTTAGATAATATCCATCGCAACCTGGTGTTGGCCCCCCAACAACTTGCCCTTGATTTTCCAAAATCAAGGGGCCCCCATGTAAATTTTGTAAATATTTAGCTTTTGATTTCATTTTATCTTGCTTGACTCCGTTAGCTGAGTTCGTGGCTTTATTCCTTTGGTCCTTTCTTTGGTCTTTGCACTGCTTGATTTTTGGCTTGGTTTTCATGGCTTTAAGTATATGGTGATTTTTGTCACTTGACTCTCTTGGTTTCTTGGATGCTTTGATTTTATACCATTGTTTGAGCTTATTTAAGTTGATAACATGCATTGGTTTTGCTTAATTGGATCAAATTCATGGTTCAGAAAGTCTTGCCGTATTTGGGATTATAATGCATAATGATTAGATGAGCATTTCGGTAGGCCAAGACAATTTATTAAAATGTTTAATTTCATGGATTTCAACCATGTCCTAACAAACATATTTAAAAGCATGAAAATGATTTAACAACTTTTTTTGAAAAAAAAAGGTTTCTTTCTCCCAAAATATAATCATCTTTTGGTAAATAAATTTTGTCCTTTTTGGGGCGATGGAAAGTATTTATGATTTATTAGATATTTGTATATATGGAAACTTTTATAATATTGTTAAACCTTATTCCGTATAATTATTTTCTTAAAAATTATATAATATTTCTCTAAATATCATATTGTGTCTATATCATATTATTATTAAAATCAATATTTATTAATTATTATTTAGCCTAAATCATATTTAATATAATTTTGAGACAATGTTGATCACATATTAATGTTAACTTTTGATTTGATATTTAAAGGCACATTATTAGCTTTAATCATTCTATGCAATAAATGGTTATTAAGCCTAAGAATGATCCTATGATCACATGATATCAATTAAGCTCTTTTACGTGGCTTGAATTATAATTGACACTTTTATTTCATACTCATCAGCATGATATATTTCCCAACTTTATTAAAGTTATATTCAAGTTATATTCATTTTCCAAAGATCCATATTTCTTGAGTGAAGATTTCCTTGAAAATATTATGAAGTCACGTTAATTTATAAAAAAGACAAAAAGACTTTTAGAAGTATTGTTATTTTTCTTATAAATTCTCCTTCAAAGGTTTCTTGAATATAGTGATTTCAATTATGATTTCATGGACTTCTTTATTCTCACAGTTTCAAGAAAAGATTATTTTAATATTTATTTTGGGAAATAGTTTTGAACAATGTTTTATTTGTCACTTATTTTGCAGATACAAATAATTAAACTTACAATACGTTGGAGAAAGATTGAAATTTATTTAGAGAGAAGTGGAAGCCCGTATTTGAAGGTATGCAACGCAGTAAGAACACATCTTCACCTTGGAAAAACCACCATCATAAAAGAGAATATCGTTGGCAATAAACTTATAAAGATGGAATTTCCACGACGAATTACATAATATTAAAGGAGTATATGCCGGCCCGTAATGAAGGAGGTTGGCTCATTAGTTCTATCAGTCCAACGCTCCAAAGAAAAAAACGAAACCATTCCATCTCATGAAAATTATGCCAACCATTGATTACATCATTAAATATTGATGTTATAGTTTATGCCACGAATTCATTCAACGTGGACTCCAAAAGCATTGATTACGTCATTAAATATTGATGTTATAGTTTATGCCACGAATTCATTCAACGCGGACTCCATGATATCATAGTAATGTTTTACATTGACGACACACCACCAAAATGAAATCGCAGCTGATTTTCTTTGATAAATATCTCTCATTTTTAGGGCTTGCTGTAACAATCTCCAATCTATAGGTCTGTCTCACGTATCAAGTTTCACTTTATTGTGGTGGTTAAGATGTTATTCTATGCTATATGTCGGCCACCATATCAATGAATAAGAACACGCTTCATCAAACTCTAATCTGTTACTCACACCACACATAGATACCAAGACATTGGATTCAACAATTAGAAGGATTCGAGAAACCTGTCCAATTTATTATTCAGAATTTTTTTTGGTTCCTCCCGAGGTTTGAGGTTGGATGTAATAAAATAATAAGAATGGATTGTGATCAATATTACTGTTTTGTAAAAGAGCTCTGTCACAACCTCTTTAAACTGGTTTGAGAATTTATATTCCAATAGATAAAAAAAAGAATCTTGTTCATATCTACTATATCCATATTTTTGGTTAATGTATACTTTTTAATTATGTGCTAATATCAGCTTTATTATTCCTCGAATTGTATGTTGTTTTTGAATCTGTTTAATTCATCACACTAGCATTTTAATGATAAATTTTTATCATTATTTTTATTAATTGTGTTCTCAAAAATACATGTTGTTTAAATTAGAATGATTGAATTTTGCATTCTCATTCTAGTTTCAATAGTATTTATTTTAAATTCAGATTTGAAGATGACATTAATATTTTTTACTTTGTTTTGGTAAGGATAGTTTAAAGTAATTAGTTTTAACAGATAATTTCATCACAGTTTAGCAGCTACTAAACTGTTGTAGCAGCTACCAAATTTCCGTGTTATGATTAGGTTAGATTAGATCTTTGCTAACAATGCAATTAAGTTATTTTTCATTTAATTTGAATAAGTAGGAACTAACAGCACATCTAATACAAAAACTAATCATGAGACTCTCTTGTTGAGAGCAAACATCAAAGGTAACATGGCCTTAATCCTGTGAAAGGAAACTACCCCAAACATATAAAGGGTTGCTTTAAGAACTTCATGTGGGTTGTCTTTCCATAGTTGGCCAATTGACAGAAAATATGGCTAACAAATGGCGCTAGAAGGAGGTCTATGAGGTAAACAAGTGGTTTTCTTTTAAGTTTTTATTATTTTAAATACCATTATCCTTCGGCTCTTGTATTACAATATTTTTAACATTTTATTCTTATGTGATGTCACACATGCACCATAGGGATGGTTAGTTGGAAATATAACCTATTTGAGTCAGTTCTATTATGTCTTATCAATTATGGCTCATTCCCAAATACCTTCATGGGAGTCCAACACGACGTTGAGCCTGCAAGGGCCATTACATGAGCTCCCTAGAAAGGCAATTTCTTTCTTGTCAAATTTTAATGGTGAATGGAATATAACAGCCCTTGAACATATAAGAAAATATGAGTCTGTATTATGTTTACTTGATATTCAATATGAATATGTCATATGCAGGATTTTTCCCTTCACTTTTGAAGGTAAGGTATCAAGCTGATATGATTTTCTTCCCATTAACATTATTCATGGTTGGTATGATTTTAAAAGGATTTTTCAAAGTGCTTATGGCATTTATAATGCAACTAATATATATCTTGAGTTGGATGAAATTCAGGTCAAAGAAGGTGAATCTATATGTTATTTTAACACACGCTTTCAACAGGTTTATCATCAACTCAAAGACCATAAAAAACCTTCAGGTGACATTCTATATGAGTGGTATGTACGTTCTTTACCCAAATCTATAGCTATGTTTATTGCACAAAAGGGTATAATTGATTTTGATAGAGCATGCGAGCACGCACAAGCTTTAGAGAAGGATTTTGAGAGGTATTACTTGAACCCTTTTCTTCTTTATTTACCGATAATGAAATATCCATAGTTGGGTATTCTCAATAAACTCAGAATGAATCCATAATTTCTGAAATAACCCACATATCCGTAGATATAAAAATGATATATAAATTTATAGATTGAGGAGATGACAATTATACAATTGATGGCCCGCTTTTATAGCAGCTTGGGCATTAACTATTTGAGGAGAAACATCCTCTCATTAACGATTACTCCTACTTATTATTAATAATTATGTATTATTAATTATTTGTTACATTGCCTTCCCCTTAAAGGAAGCTTTGTCCTCAAAGCTTATTGAAAACAAATGATTTTTTTGTTTGAACCGACATCTCTAGATCCTTTATTTAGTACTGGTGACACTTGATGAAATGAGTCGATATGAGTTACGAATCCCAAGGGAGAATAATCGCATCATCTCTGATGTGATCCATCCGAGATCTATTTTTATCGGAGCTATTTGATCGCTTTGTGGGACGTAACTTTTTGTTTGATGCTTAGTGTATTGATTCGATGTTCTTGCTTGTTTGACATTGTAATTCCTCTGTGTATGTTCATTTTGACCCTATCGTTGGTCAAAATGACGTTTATAATTTGGGTGACGATAAGGAGACCTTGTTGTCTGTTCTTTTGCTTCGTTGCTATGAGTTGGAAGTTGTATTTTCGCCCCTTGATGTTTAAAGGTTTTGTTCTGTATCTTTTCCAACTTGTTTTCTAACTACATGTTATCATTTTGACATTTTTTAATCAATTCTACTTGCGATTTTCTGTCATCTTCAGACTTCTTAAGTTGTTCCTTAATATCTTTGTCATGACTTCTGATGCAGCTATTTTCTTCCTGCTTGTCTAGAAGTTTTCCTTCAATGTCTTCCGTAGATTGTTCTGTCTTTCGACTATTTTTCAACTTCTTAATTTTTGTGACTAGTGTCTTGTTATGATTTCTTAATCTGAAAATCCCTTTGGAATTGTTGGATAGTGCTTTATTACTCTTTGCGATCTTTGACTTATGAGAATTTTTAGACTCATCATTTTGTTGTTGAAGAACTTTTATCTGTTGTCGATATTGGTCAACCACTGATTCATGATCCTCTAATTTGTTTTGTATCTGCACCAGTTCTTCATCCTTGTTGCAAACGATTTTGTTCAAGTGTATTATTTCTGCTTTGTAATCTTGTATTTCTTTCTTTATATCTTGATTTTTCAATCTCTGATTAAAATCGTTTTCATTTTTTAATTCCTCAATTTCCGTAGATAATCTCTCAATACGGTTTTTTAGATAATGATTCTCTTGTTCTATTAATCTCTTAGACATATCCCGCTTCATCATGTCAAATTCTTCTTCTAGTCTGGACTGCAATTCTGCTTTAAAATTCGCCATAATTCCTGGCTTGGACAATAACTTGGTATTCTTGATTGTTTTTTTTTTTTTTGACTTGTTCTTCTTTTGACTTTGATTCATTTAGCAATAGATAGACTCTGGCTTCTTCAGCGATAAATTGTCTTCGACTTTTTCGATGATAGAAGGTCTTTGAACTCTTTGACTAGTCTTCCTTGACTTCTTTTTCGACGATAAATAGTTTGACTTCTTTTTCTTTTTCTTTGACAATAAGTAGATACAGAAACTGTAATACTTCCCAATATGTCTCTCTTGGAAGAACCTTCTTTGACTATATTTTTTTTCTTATCACGTCAAATAACCTTTTTTTCCAAAAATAATTATTTTATTTTTATTTTTATTTTTTATTTATAATAATAATTATTAATTAATTAATAATATTATTATATTAATGTTTTATAAACTATATATATATATATATATATTCCAAAAAACTAATCTTGGGTTGGATTACGAAGAGTTCAAGCCTTTGAGATAATAATAATATGTATTATTATTATTATAATTATATAATAACTATAATAAAACTGGATTATTATTACCTTAGTCATATAATAACTAAAGTCATCCTAATTAAGGTATGAGTTATTATAAATAATGGTTTCTTTATAAAACCAAGGCTAGTTTTATAAAACCACGGGATGGTTTTATAAAACCAAGGCAATGTGTGGTTTTATAAAACCAAGGTTGGTTAAATAAAACCTATGTTGTATCTTTTTTTATTCTTCTCCTTTTTTATGCGGTCTTCTTTCTTATTCTCTCTCTTTTTTTTAACTTCCCTTGATTCCCTTCTTTTTTTTTCTCTTTTAATATTTTTTTTTTCTTCAATAAGGATGGCTAAAAGCCTAATGTAAGGTTAAAAACCTAAATCTCAAAGAAACTTTGACTATTTGGCCACAAGATGGAATCAACAAGCTCTGATACCAATGAAATATCCATAGTTGGATATTCTCAATAAACTCAGAATGAATCCATAATTTCTGAAATAACCCACATATCCGTAGATATAAAAATGATATATAAAATTATAGATTGAGGAGATGATAATTATACAATTGTTGGCCCGCTTTTATAGTAGCTTGGGCATTGCCTATTTGAGGAGACGTATCCTCTCATTAACGATTACTCCTACTTATTATTAATAATTATTTGTTACAATGATGATGATAAAGATAATGATGAAGAAGATAATAAATCTGAAATTTCTAGGTTGTATGAGAAAGTTAAGGTTTTGCATGATGAAATTATGTCTCTGCATAATAAAAAAATAGATCAGTTATGCATGATGAAAGGAAAATTGCAACTATGTATACAACATCAATTTGTTTACAAGGAAATCATAACCTAGCTGTAAATTCATTGCAAAATATTGGTTATCATTTTCCTCCACCTAGAATTGAATATGAGGAATGCCTTACTTCTGACTCTCATGGTTTTGAATCCACATATGAAACCCTTGAAGTAGATAATAATTCAAGTACATAATTTAATCACTTTGGTCAATCTTGTAGCAAATCTGAAACCGATTTACAAATTAATGTTCCTACTCTAGATAATATTGAACTCAAAATGGAATCAAGTTCATGTTGTGACACATCTTTTACTAGAGTTAAAACTTGTTTAGAATCCGATCCCCTAAATCATCAATCTCTCCTTGTTTCAAATTACAAATCTAAAGTGCATATTGGAAGATCAACATCTGATCCAAAGATAACTCTAGATTCAATTGATAAATTTGATCATAGCATTTCAATATCAAATCAATTTATGAGCTATCCTAAATCTGAGTTTTCGATTTCAGGCCAAAATAATAGTTTTGTTTCATATGATTGTGTGAGAAAAGGTGACTTTATATACTCACCTCCTACTAATACATTGGGTAACAATTTGGAATATCAAACGGAAATTTCCCATTCTCCCGAAATTCAAGTTTGTGTCGAATCAAAATTTTACGATTTAAAAGAACACAAATCGAATAACAATAGCCTACTTACCATAAAACAATGTTTAGAAGATGGTGAGGGGAATTTTTTGTGAAATAATTTCTCTTCTGATTTAAGAGATTTCTATAACTACCCAATTTGCTCACAGGAATTTTATACATAACAAATGTTGCATGAATGTTCTTTTCCTTCTAATTTTGAAGATGTAACAAGTACTCTTAATGATGAATTAACAAAAAATGTGTCTCAATTTGATGATCTTTATGAAAGATGTATTTGTTTACATGAAAATATTCGTAAGGAAAAGATTGCACATCATACATTAAAGGGATCCGAGCAAATTTTAGATTCACTTTTTGAAAATCAAATATCAGACATAGAATTAAGATGAGATCAAATCTCTTCAGATGAATGTTCTGGTTTTGTATCTTATCAATCTATCACGTCGAAAGAAGGGATAGTAAAAATGAATGATTTTACGCATGTTTCCCTTAACTGAAGAATCATCACAATCTGTTTATAGTCATTGTACATATCATGATCCAATAGAAGCTTGGTTAGAAGAATCATTTCCCACAAGATTCCCAGTAAATAATAATTTTATTATCTTGCACTTGTTAGAGATAGTTCTAGATAGTTATGGTTTTGATTTTTATATTTTACCATTCTTGTTTCGGATTTTCGATGTACATGGGTCTGTTGTTTTGATTTTACATGACTGGTTACATTGGCTATATGATTTCACTTGATTTTTTATTTTTATTTTCATTTGATCTCTCTTGTACATATGTAAGTATGGCTTGGTTTTCCTTTTTATTTTATTTTTATTTAGTTTTGGTTTGTTTGATTTTAAGGGGTCATGTATATAAATAACACTATGGGAGTGCATTACCTGGTATTAACATGTTTATTTATTTATTAAACTTGATATATTTTGAAGAAAGCATTTTGAATGATATCTTGTCGTATTAGATTTTATTATTTATGGCCAAACTACTCCTAGCCTTGAAAAAACCTTTCACGAACTTAGCTAAGTAGTAAGTTAAATTCCTGAGCATTATTCTCGGACAAGTTTATTTTTTGAATGATGACCAAGTCATAGTAAGCTCACTTTTTGAAGATTTTTCTTCCCAAAATTTATAGCAGTCGGTAACATTGACTATCACTAGGCTATCCACATAATCTAAAGAAAAAACGTGCAATTTGAATGATTCTTCCCATCCATTAAAATGAATTTGTAAATAAATAAACAAAACTTTGGTTGAATACTAGGAGGTCTCTCCATAGAGCCGACCTATCATGATCATCAGTCTTGTCAGGGATGACATCATTTTTTATCACCACGGTGATGGCTCTTAGTCATAATATCAAGGGACAAGAGGTCTCATCATGAGCCGACATGTTCATATCCAACAGTTCTAGTGAATGATGTTGTCAGTATCTGGTTACCACGCCAGAACGGCAGTCTTAAACCAAATTTCTAATTAATATTACCGTCTTATGTAAATAAATCTTAACAATGAAAGAGGTTAACTGAGGAAGGGAAGGTCTAATCACGACTTGGTCATTTTATGATCATGGGTCCTATTGGATTGACTTTTCCATATTTGGTTACCAAGCTAAGGCATTGACTCTTTGTTTTATAATCCAGAGACAGGGGGTCTCATCATCATCCATCCTGCTCAATTTGTGATAGTGCTTGTGAATGATACTACCATTATCTAGTTATCATGCTAGGGTAGTATTCCTTAGTTAATGTCTTTATGTTCATATAATAATTGTTGGAACGGGGTTAGACCCCATGAAGTGCGGAAGCCGACAACAATGAGAAGGACCATCCGTGGAAGAAAGGACCATTCATGGAGAACAAGGAGCCGATGAAAGCGCAAGATTGGTTTAGTTAGTTAGAATGGGTCATTTGGACCGTTTTGTAACCACCTTAGATGGCTATAAATAGGATTATGATTGTAATACTAAGGGAATCGCATATGATCGGATCGGATCCTATCTTAGAACCAGAAGACTAGCGAATGAATTGTGTAATGTTTTTCTCTGCTTTCGACAAGTTTTGTATGGATCTGTGGTAAGTGTTTTGGAACTATCCCTTCGAGGGTTGTAACGCAGGTTTTTTTGATGAGTTAATGCATGAAGATGTTCGGCTATGTTTATGTCTTATGTTTCCGTTCATGTTGAATGATGAATGTGATTGCTATTTTTGATATTTTTAAAGTTCTGTGGTTCAGTAAGTTCTGTTGATGCGAATGCTAGTCTTACCATGTTAGTGTGAATGTCAATTACACTTTGAATATGCAAATGATGAATGAAAGTATGAACTGTTAAGCATGATGAGAAGATATAATCTCTGGTTTCTGTGGCGATAGAGTGAGAATAGATGCATGTCCTCCCCCCACTATGGAAACATGGTTCCTGCAGCCCCCATAATCATCTCAGGTGAGACTTCACTCGCTCTGCAAGTGTTACTGGAAAGCGTAAAACATTTCTGGGATGGTGTTTAAGGGTGTTTGGTTGGTATTTGTTGACAGCAGTGCGAAGTGAACCCCTGTCGACAAAACTGTGTCAACAAATGGTTCAGTTGCCGGGACCCTGAAGAAGAAAGAAGAGGACATGATGTGGCACCTGACGAAACCAGAGATTCAAGATTGGTTTGACAAGAAGACGGAATAATTCATGGAAGGAGAAAATCGGAACCCTGGGAAGACAGCAAGCAGCTGGTTGCAAAAGCATATCTATTCGGATATCAATGAGGTGTTTTTCTGTGAATTCCCGGTATTGCTGCACGAGTGGTTGGTGCAACTGACATTTCAGAAGAACAATTTCCAAGGAGGTGAACCTAACTGTTGGACTCTAGAATTGATCCAACAGTTAAAACGGGTCGACAATAGGGTATCAAGGGTTGTCAACTTCTGGGTAGACAGTATCCTAGAGGGATACATCACTGAGTTTTCTGTTGATACAATCAAATCATATAGTGACGCAGAAAGACAATTTTTCAAAGGACCTAGAGGGAGATTCCTACTATCGATGAAGTTGTGGATTAAGATGCTCGTCTGCAAAAAGGGAATACTGAGGATGAATTCCGACGAGTAGAAGATCAGTGTGCAAAGGTTGTGGGTACCGCATGAATGCGGGTCTGATAGAAAGATGTGGGGTAGATGGACATGAGTGATGACAAATTTTTAAGGGAGGCTAAGGAAGATTGTGGTACCTTGAGAAGTGGGGCGATATTCTGACGACCAGAGAAGAAGAGGAGGACTGAGAGAGAGTCTTCTGAGGGGACCGAAATAGAAGACTGCGAAACATGACCACAAGGGACGAAGCGACCTTATTACGATGAAGAAGAAGGTGAACAGGCTACCCCAAAAGCCAAAGAGGGACGGATCGTAAGATACAACATACCTTTAAATCCACGCACTAGGGTGAAAACGTGAAGTTGGGTAATACTTCCTTGAGAATCGGGCGTAAAAAAATGTAGCAGAGGTTATTCGGCCGAATAATCAATTTTATTTGATCGAATAACTTTGATTATTAGGTCGAATAACATTGATTATTTGGCCGAATAACCCATACTTTATTCGGCCAAATAACGTTCTCCGTTAAAATTAAGGAGTACCTCGAAGTGTGTGCGAGGCAGTGCCCGCCGTGAAAAAATCTCCGGTCTTTTTAGTTTATTCTGCCGAAAAATTATTCGGCCGAACAATTATTCAGCCGAATAATTATTCTGCATAAAATCCCAGCTGCGGTAATTGTTTTTCATTTTTTCTGCCAATAGCTTTGGACCCCGCCTGTGGACCCTGCTACGATTGCACCCGTGGACCCTGCTCCAACCTCGCATGTGGATTCTCTCCCGCCTATGGCTGCCGTCGTCGCCACCCTATCGAATTTTCCACCCTGTGGTTGTTGTCGTCGCCACACTGTGGTCTCCCCCCTATCGAATTCGCCACCCGCCACTCTCCATCTTGTCACCCGCCACTCTCCATATTGCCATCTTGTCACCCTCCATCTCCACATCCGCCATCTCCACATCCTCCATCTTCCATGTCCGCCATCCGCCACCCTTTTGAAGTCTGCTCTCCGTCGGAACCGCCACCACCTACAGCTTCGATGTGGATTTTACGAGTTCAGCGTGGAGGTTACAGCGTCAACGTGGAGTTGATTTTTGTAGGTCTGTTTTTAGTTTTTGGATGGTTTAGATTTAGTTTTGGTTTTGGTTTCATTTTTTTTCTTTTTCTTTTGCTAATTAATTTTGTTGATCTTTGGAGGACAATCTGCTTCATTCGGCAAGTTTGTGTTCGGTTCTGTTGTGGCATTGGTGTTCGTGTTCGGTTCTGTTGCGGCATTGGTGTTCGTGTTCGGTTCTGTTGCGGAATTGGTGTTCGTGTTCGGTTCTGGCTTGCTTCTGTTTGTCGGGTTCAATGAATTGCTGTCTGCGAGTTAGTTTTTGTCAAAAATTAGGTATGTTCCTAATAGTTAATTAGATTGTATTAGTTAGTTTAAAAAATTTAAGATAGAGAACAGAGTTCTTGAACTCCGTCCATGTTCTTATATAATGTTTATACACTCGTTTTAATGGTTTATATGTAAATTTAATAATAATTTTATAAATATTTTGAAAAAATAAAAGTAATTTTGAAATTATATTTGCAAATGGTATTTCCGCTTTATGTATAGGTTTCTCTTTTTGGTTGAAATTTGCACGATTTGGACAGAGTTCATGAACTCTGTCCACATGGATAGAGTTCATGAATTGTCATGATCCTTTAAATGCACCATTGAAAAGCTCATAATTACAACAAACCACATAGATTTATTTTTGTTATTTTTTAATTGGCAATTTAATGATATTTTTGTTATGTTATGGTGATTGTAACATGTCGTGAAACGCAGTTTAATTCACTTTAATTTAATTGCAAGCTCATTTGAAAGTGTTATAATATAAGTCTTAGCCTCAAGTTAACAACCCATGGGAAAGATTACTTTCTGTGTATATACATTCACTATCTTGTCGTTTCCACATGGGCAGAGTTCATGACCTCTACCCACATGGACAGAGTTCATGAACTTTGTCCATGTGGGTAGAGTTCATGAACTCTGTCCACATGGACAGAGTACATGAACTCTGTCCACATGGACAGAGTACATGAACTCTGCCCAAAATGAACTCTGCTTAATCTGCTGTCATTTTTCAGAGATGACTACTTCACCCTTTATTAATCTGTTATCATTTTTCATAGTGATTATAGTAATATTTACATTTCATGCTCAAAGTACCCATATAAGGATCATAGTGTAATATGGACACAAAGTAAGCACTAAACAACGTTTAGTACAACTATAACACCATATATTACGTATACAGTTGAACCAATGTGATTAGTAGTAAGATCAGTTCATATAAGGATAATTAAGAGTTGACAGTTAATAGATCAATAAGACTCTGTAATTCACAGTTCGTTAACTATCACAACTTCTATAGCTTCCAATGTACTCCGCTTTAATGGGATTCAGACTGGTTAAGTACTGGTTTTGATATGAGTAAGCCTTGAACTATCATATATTAAGGTAATTCTTAATCCTTTTTGTAATCATAATAGTCTTTATTAGAGGTCTAATTTATGAGCTATTAAAGTAAATATAAAAATTAAACTTAGTTTTCCAAATTATTCCAATGAGCCAAAAAAGCACAAAACAAAGTAGTGGGGTTTGACGAATTGCTGTCTGCGAGTTTGCCAAAAAATAGGTATGTTCTTAAAAAGTCTAGATCATCAATTTTAGCGTATTAGATAGTCAATTTTAGCATAGAATTAGCTAGTTGTACATCAATTGATTACAGTTGTTAGATAGTTGTAATTTGCACTATTTGGACAGAGTTCATGAAATCTGTCCATGTGGACAGAGTTCATGAACTATGTCCATGTGGACAGAGTTTATAGATCAATACATCAACCTAAATTTCTAACACAACAAAGACAATTGTATTGTACACATTATTTTTATGTATTTAGGGAATCCTTGTTAAGAGGCATTGATATCAAAACATGAAAGTATTATGCCACAGATATATGGAAACATGAGACTCACTAATACATTTTTCACATTAACAATTATCCAATGATATTAGTCCACCTAGCATTGAGTTCACACAAAGTTGACACTAATCCAACTCCTTTGAGTTCAAGATATAGAATTTATTTGGGATACCAAATTATATTTAATATGATAATTTATATTTTAAAAAACAAATTAACATTATACTCTAGAGTTAATAAACTAGATTTCATGAATTGAGAAACTAATTCTGGGAAAATGATGGTCTTGAGTTTTTGCCAGGAAATGGTGACGATTCATGGTATTATGTTTTCTTTTGCTTGCAACATGGAAAAATCAGGAAACATAATACTAGGAATCGTCATCGTTGCTAGGCTAAACACTTGTAACGTTCACTTAATATTTAACCATATTGGTTCCATTCATTTAAAACATCAAAAACACTTAAAATATTGGCACATCAATTCCTCATACATCCAACAATATTATCTATACTCATTTTAAGAACTATTAGATAATATTAGGTATATTTAGGTCCTTATTAAAGAACTTAGTTCCTTTAGCAGCTAGGTCTTAGAAAATGTAGAATTAACATGTATAATTTGTATATGTTTTGAGTTGATAGTTGTGTAAGTGCAGATATCATATCAAATTGAAAGAGATCAGTCTTCGGGGAAAAAGCATAGGAGTTCATCACATTCTTCGGGAGTTGGTGCCCCATTTGACAATCGAAGATTGTCAACTTCACCTCGTGATTCAAGTTTATTGTACAGTTCACATTTAGTCGATCATCGACGAGGCTGTTGGCAGGAAATACTACCCTATAGTGAGGAAATGGACACTATCAACTTAAGGGGATGACAGGTAAACATACTGATTGCATTACAGAAGCGTTTATAAATGGAAATAGATTAGAGACCTTGAGAACATACCTTATGAACGAAGTTTGATCCTAGCTCTTGTCCAAACTTGCGCTCGATCCTCAAGTCAATCTCCCGTTCGATAAACCTGCAACACAAAGACATTTCTCAGCGTATCTTGGCCAATATAATAATGATGGAATTGACAAGTAATTCAAACATCAATCATGAACCAACATTGGTCCAAACAAATACATAATCCAATAAGCACTTGATTTGGGACGAGAAAGATGTTTCAACCTTTTATTGTTAAAAGTAGATGAATGATACAAGTATACGTGACTTTGCAGCATGCTCATGCAACCTGATCCTAGGCTCCTGCTCCTCTCTAACTTCATAATTCCTCCAACATAACCTCCTTCAATGCAAGCTTCTCATATAGAAGAGTCTCTTTATGGATTTCATGTCTAACCCCTCTCTTCAACCCTCCTTGTATTTATATGACAAGGCAGGCAGTTCACGGCGAGAGGTGGTTGCAGGGGAAGTTGGGAAACCAACTGTAACTAATCCCCATTCGTCAAATTAATTTTTTTTTTATCATATTTTAAGGTGTGCGCTACTATTTCACAATGGAGTAGCACCCAGGGTGCAACAATAGTGTTTTACAACAAGCGTTCACCACTTTTCAGATGTTGTGCGCTAGTCTACTAAAGAGGAGTAGTGCCCATGAGGAGGTGTGCGCTACTATTGTACACTGGAGTAGAGCACATGCGCTAGTTTGCTTGAAAGGAGTAGCGCCCATGCTAAAATATGTTGTTTTCTAGGGTTTTTCCAGCTTGCAAGGAGGTGAATCAGGCCAAGGTGTCATCTAAGGTCATCATGTTCTTCAATCCAAGTTGTCCTTTTGTGTGATCTACAGCTCAAGGTGATCACAGACAGAGAAGTGCAGATTTGACCTATAACAGATGCCCCCTAATGTGTGAGGTCAGAGGGAAGTGATGGCCGAAATACATTACAATCCAAAGCCAGAGGAGGAGTAAGGAACTGTGGAAGCAAGTCACAAGAACACCTGAAACAAAGATCAAGGTCAGCGAGCAATTACAATCTTGACATCATATAGATGTGCAGTGTGATACAATATGATCTCCGATACATAAAAAGGAGATGTATATTTAGCATGGCCACTTGGAATACATGCGTGGATCCATGTCAAACTCAGAGATCATAGCCATAATGACAAACTAGATCTATGTCTCATGGAGAGCCGAATATAAGTGAGGCTCAGTCCTGCGCAACTGGGGTGATAACATAATGAGGTGATGTCATCAACATCCCAAGGTCTTCATCCAAAACAACCCAAGGTACAAACCCTAACCATGTGAATAAATGATCTGATGGTCGAACATGGGGGGTATCATTTGATTATCAATCCTTGATGTATACCGTTAACAAACGTGAGGGCTTCCACCGATAATGATGATGGGGCCCAAGGTACCTAGTACGATCCAACAAGTGTGAATAAGTGGACTTAGATTCGAACACTTGAGGATCCTATCGAATAAGAGACATTGATGTATTCTCATCATTCAACAGCGAGGAAAATTTCCACTGGTAACTGCAATCTCCAAGGTACTAACCAAAACTCTAAACTTCATTCCCAGAGCAAAATGAGTTGATGTCGATGGGAAGAATTCTGTTGGAAGGGAGGCCTTAAGGCATCCTCCATCATCCAACACGAGGGACACTCAACTGGTATGAGCTGATATGGAGTAATACATGTAACAAGACTGACACTAGGATGGCTGACACATGAGGTCAAGATAAACTGCAGAATGGCCGACACAAGGTATATCCTTGAACAGTGAGCATGACACAAAGTGACTTAGGCAGTTTTCAACATAATGGGGGAAATGATATAAGCCTGTAATGTAGGAGACATTAACAGACCCTCCATATGATTGGAAGAATAACCAACCGGGGGAGTAAACAACTCGGAGATCAGGCTCACCCTAAGGTCAAAAACTAAACCCAATCGACATGATAGACTCAAGTAGGTGCTGTGTTCAAGGATAGAACTAACTGAACTGCCTTTGACACTGAAGATACGATACATATTTCTCATCCCTTATTATTTTTAGATAAAAGAATACCTTTCTTGTTGTCTTAATGAGTCCAAGAAAGAATGAAAACTCAATAGATCCAACCATGTAAAAAGTTTAACGAGCCCATGGGAGGAAGACTCAGGACCTTCTTCATTGTTTACAGAGTTCGAAGAAGAGATAGAAGATTACTCTATATTACTGATCTCTAGATTTTAATATCGAGCCGAGATCTATTCCTGCTCGCCGGTGTTTTCAATTTTAAGGAGTCTAAAAAACTTAAACAATAACTCCATATAGCTGCTCATGGATTTTAGTATCAATCCCAAGCAGGTTAATGCTGGTCGGTGTTTTCCTGTTTATAGAGTCTGAAAAACTTAAACAATCCTTTTTACACCTATCCATGGATTTTATATTGAGCCTGGATTGGTCTATGCTCAGTGGTGTTTTCTTGTTTATAGATTTGAAAAACTTAAATAGTCCTGTAATGTCCCTTGTTAGGAATTTTATTAAAATGGCAATTTTCCACTTTTTTTCCTAGTTCGACCTTTGACTAGTTTTGATCTCTAGGTCCCAAATTTGCCCCAAATGATCCCAAATATTCTGAGAAGGTATATGAATGATATTAGAAAATAAATATGTGTTTCGTGGATTCCTTTGGACCTTTAAAATACTTCTACAAATCCTCTTTCAATTATGGTCAATGTAGGTAACTTTACTAGTGATTTCCCTTTGACTAGTATTGGTCTCTAGGTCTCAAATTGACTCCAAATTCCTTCAAATATTCAAGGAAGGTGTATGAATGATATTATGACTTGAATATGATTTTCAGGGATGACATATTTCCACCAAAATACCTCTGCAAACTCTCTTAATATTCTGGACCAAGTATGCAATTTTACTAGTAATTTGGGGTTCAAATCCCCCTGGGGTAAGTACTGAAAATGGCTTCCCAAATGCCTCCAAACCCACTCAAATTTCTGAACAGAGGTAGGGAATGTATTAAGGATGTTATTAAGGTCTCATTTGCACCATTAATTGATTATTATATCTATTCCAACCCTCTCCCATTCAATTGCAAAAATCACCAATTCGACCCTTGGGGAAATGGCACTATTTCTTCTCCCAATGCAATTAAACTGAGTAAAAACACTTCAAATGCTCAAGTATATTACATGAAACTTATAAAATACATCCATGGCAGTCCATTAATCACAAATGCATCATATAATCATCCATTCATTCGAAATCATCAGCATTACATTGATTCACAACAAGGTAGTGGGGAAATGGCACTGTCCTTTCATTAAAATTGAGATTTATACATTTCTACTTGGAATTTCGAACTGAAACTTTCTGTAGATGAACAATAGAGTATTTAATTCATATTAAAAAATAAATGGGGCATTAGAAGCTCCCCCAAAGAGCACAATAGCTCACCAAAAACGCCCTCCCTAAAGGATCAAGAATATGGCATCAAAAATGGAAATGGTTGAAGGAGTGAGCTGCAATAGAAGAAACCATGAGCTTCCCTGTAGCTTACACCTGCTTTTAAATACTCCATTAAAGATCCAAATTAAAGGTTTGAATGGACTTTCCAATTTCCAACTTGGATGGGAATCTTTCACCCTCAAAATTGGCTAAGGCAAGCAACTAGTCATCCACTAGCTCTCCCTCTTCACAAATGCAATTGCAAATTATACAAATGATAAAAAGCTGGTTTCCTTCTTTTTTATTGACATTTATAATGTTCTAATGTCCTCCATGGGTCTAATTCCTTCCAAGAGACTCATGCCAACTCAAGTTGGGAAGAGATTCCAAAGAACACCACTTGTACAACAATTCTTAGTCTCCCACTTCCACCAAATCACATGTGGAAGCATCTTAGCTTCCCTAACACCCTTGAGCGCCCTCTTGGAGTCTATTTTTAGCCCTGACATGTCATATATGTCATATTTCAACCTTCAAGTCTGATTTGTGTCATAGGTGTCATAGCATCTTCATCATTGTTGTCATAGAGCTAGAGAATCTAGCCCAAGTGTCTCACTAGCTCCAAATTGCCTCTTCCTCTTCCATGGGAGTTATTCTTCCTCTATATTTCAAACTTGGATGAGTCATTCCTTGAATAATACCTTTTGGAATCCCCCAAGTATGTTACAATTCACCTTGAATTCGAATTGGTGAGAGAATGATGCCAAGTGTAGTGGGGAAATCTAGCCATATGTGGGTCCCACTTCCTCCATGTGTCTTCATGATCAAATGCCACTTTGATTTTCACTTGTATATATTTATTTATCTCCTTTATTAAATATTTATTCCATCCTAATGTTCCAACATCATTTATTATCCCCATTATTCACAATCCTAAAGCTTCCACCCCAAACCTAGGAAACTAGTAATTTTCCTCCTTGGCAATTATTTGACCTTTAGCATCAATTTGACAAACTCTAATGAATATGGCCAATTTTCTTAGGATAGTGTGACCCAATGCCAAATTTTGGACATGAAAAATCCTCCCTTCCCAATATTGCTTGTCCTCAAGCAATTTCAAACATGGGTGTTGAAGAACCTGCTTTCTATATAATTCTTTGAAGTTGCCATTGAATTTCCCAACCTTGAGTCCTTGAGTTTCCATGAAGATTTTAGAGAGGAACCACCATTCTTGCTGCTGCACTACTATGATAAAAATCACTTTATTAAGTGGGAAATCCATCTCCCATACTGCTTGTTTCCCAAAAAAAATTGAAACCAATGAGATAAAAATTATTCCAGGGTCCCATTGCTTTTATTGCACCCCAACAATTAAGAGTGCTCTCAAACCCATACCATCAGATAAGAGGATTCCTGGATCCCATTTTCTTGCATGCATTCTTCCAAACATCATGAGTGCAAAATATATATCATCAAAGTACATAACAACATAACGAAAATGTACATCAAGAAGATGCTTCATCAAAGAATCATAAAAGTGCTTGTACCTCCAAATAAGTAGACCATCATTTTTCAAGTGAATACAAGCATCGAGTGAACAATCAAATCTGATCCAATGACATAGGTGAGTATCCAATGTCCTATAATGCTGCTCCAAAAATATGTAAGATGCATCAAAACAATCATCCATGTATTCTTTCATCCACATAGTTAATGAAATTCCTCCAACATCCATTGAACTAAGCAAGGAGAAAGGAAGATCATGAGTCTTCAAGTGACTCAAGTGAACATCATAAGTGTGTCCATGAAGATATGTATCATCACAAGGAAAAACATATTCTGTTGCAAATGTAAATAATGAGGTGCTCTATTCATGTCATCCTCAAAAGGAGAGGTAGGAGTTACACGCCCCTCATGTGGCACCATTAGAAAAAAACCTTTCACCCAATTTTCATCCCCAATTGATGTGGCTGAAAAAGAAGTGTGGGGTGAGGAATTATGAATCAACTTTAATTTTTTACAACTCTTACCCATTGAAATATTTAATTCATCTTCTCCATAATTGGCTGGCCCAACTATTGTGAGATCATGTACCTCTTCCAAGGCTTTGCAACTCTCTCCATGAGGCAACTCATAATCCCTCTGAACAAGGACAAGTGCTTGTCCTTCTTCTTGTTTGAGTGTAGCATCTTCAAGAACCTGCATATCAACATGTACCTCATGTTCCACAATTACATTAGGTTCCTCCTTTGTGACATAAGTTATTTCATCCTTTTCCTTGAAAAGAGAACCATTGCTCATTATTTTTTCCGAGTTGCTTCCAAGTTCACTAACCAAGAATTTGAACTCTTGCATGAATTGCCTCCACTTGTCTTCAAAGGAAAGTTTCAGTAATTTTCTAAACTCCTCATTCTCCTCTAAGGTTCCTTTCTCATCCTTTCTCATGGTGACCAAGGAATGCACTTCTTCTCCTACTTCTTCCCTTTCACCAAAGTACATCCAGTTTCAGTTTCTAAGGGTGGTGGCTTATTTCTTTGACTCCTATTATTCATTAATGTTCTACCAAATCAGGTGCCAAGACCATGCTCTGATACCACTGTAATGTCCCTTGTTAGGAATTTTATTAAAATGGCAATTTTCCACTTTTTTTCCTAGTTCGACCTTTGACTAGTTTTGATCTCTAGGTCCCAAATTTGCCCCAAATGATCCCAAATATTCTGAGAAGGTATATGAATGATATTAGAACATAAATATGTGTTTCAAGGATGCCTTTGGACCTTTAAAATACTTCTGCAAATCCTCTTTCAATTCTGGTCAATGTAGGTAACTTTACTAGTGATTTCCCTTTGACTAGTATTGGTCTCTAGGTCTCAAATTGACTCCAAATGCCTTCAAATATTCAAGGAAGGTGCATGAATGATATTAGGACTTGAATATTATGTTCAAGGATGAAATATGTCCACCAAAACACCTCTGCAAACTCTCTTAAGATTCTGGACCAAGTATGCAATTTTACTAGTAATTTGGGGTTCAAATCCCCCTGGGGTAAGTATTGAAAATGGCTTCCCAAATGCCTCCAAACCCACTCAAATTTATGAACATAGGTAGGGAATGTATTAATTATTTTATTAAGGTCTCATTTGCACCATTAATTTATTATTATATCTGTTCCAACCCTCTCCCATTCAATTGCAAAAATCACCAATTCGACCCTTGGGGAAATGACACTATTTCTTCTCCCAATGCAATTAAACTGAGTAAAAATACTTCAAATGCTCAAGTACAGAACATGAAACTTGTAAAATACATCCATGGAATTCCATTAATCACAAATGCATCAGATAATCATCCATTCATTCGAAATCATCAGCATTACATTGATTCACAACAAGGTAGTGTGGAAATGGCACTGTCCTTTCATTAAAATTGAGATTTATACATTTCTACTTGGAATTTCGACCTGAAAATTTCTGGAGATGAAGAAAAGAGTATTTAATTCATATTAAAAAATAAATGGGGCATTAGAATCTCCCCCAAAGAGTACAATATCTCACAAAAAATTCCCTCCCTAAAGGATCAAGAATATGCCATCAAAACTGGAAATGGTTGAAGGAGTGAGCTGCAATAGAAGAAACCATGAGGTTCCCTGTCTCTTACACCTACAAATAAATACTCCATTAAAGATCCAAATGAAAGGTATGAATGGCCCTTCCAATTGTCAACTTGGATGGGAATCTTTCACCCTCAAAATTGGCTAAGGCAAGCAACTAGTCACCCACTAGCTCTCCCTCTTCACAAATGCAATTGCAAATTCTACAAATGATCAAAAGCTGGTTTCCTTCTTTGTTATTTACATTTATAAAGTTCTAATGTCCTCCATGGGTCGAATTCCTTCCAAGAGACTCATGCCAACTCAAGTTGGGAAGAGATTCCAAAGAACGCCACTTGTACAACAATTCTTAGTCTCCCACTTCCACCAAATCACATGTGGAAGCATCGTAGCTGCCCTAACACCCTTGAGCGCCCTCTTGGAGTCTATTTTTAGCCCTGACATGTCATATATGTCATATGTCAGCCTTCAGGTCTGATTTGTGTCATAGGTGTCATAGCATCTTCATCATTGTTGTCATAGAGCTAGGGAATCTAGCCCAAGTGTCTCACTAGCTCCAAATTGCCTCTTCCTCTTCCATGGGAGTTACTCTTCCTCTATATTTCGACCTTGGATGAGTCATGACTTGAATAATACCTTTTGGACTCCCCCAAGTATGTTACAATTAACCTTGAATTCGAATTGGTGAGAGAATGATGCCAACTTTAGTGGGGAAATCTAGCCATATGTGGGTCCCACTTCCTCCATGTGTCTTCATGATCAAATGCCACTTTGATTTTCACTTGTATATATTTATTTATCTCCTTTATTAAATATTTATTCCATCCTAATTTTCCAACATCATTTATTATCCCCATTATTCACAATCCCAAAGCTTGCACCCCAAACCTAGGAAGCTAGTAATTTTCCTCCTTGGCAATTATTTGACCTTTAGCATCAATTTGACGAACTCTAATGAATATGGCCAATTTGCTTAGGATAGTGTGACCCAATGCCAAATTTGGGACATGACAAGTCCTCTATCTACCCTCTCATAGATTTCACATCGAGCCCGAGTAGGTGAATGCTCGCTTGGTGTTTTCATGTTTAGAAAGCCTGAAAACCCTAAAGAAAGGCTTCGAAAGGTCCTTTTTCGTACAGTTAGTCTCCTCCCATGAAAAAGTATAAAACAAAGGAATAATAACTCTTATAGCGCATACAGAAGTATACCTATAGTATACCTTTTCCGTAATTTATCCACCTAGGCCTGGAAAATGGGTAATTCTATACCTGAGTGGATGAGCCTTCAATTACTTTAACGAGCTTGAAGAGGACAAGTTTGCTCGGCAATCTTGTTTAGGTTTAAATAGTCCAAAGAAGAGCTTAAAATGACTTAAATATCAGCTTCTGGGATCATGACTTCATAATCTGCCAAAACTAGGTCTTCAACAAAAATATTAGTAATCGCGAAAAAAATCTCAAATGATACATAAATTTAAACTATAGACTAGTTAAAAAGGTCTACCATCAAGAATTTTAGTCTTAAAGGATTGAACCTACCAAAATTTAGTGAAAAAATGAGAACCATTAGGTGAAATTACCATAACACCATATGTAGCTATTAATCGATTAATTAGAACAATGTGGTAGAATTTGAAACTATAGACATTTTACCAAGAGTGGGTAAAATTTAAAATCAAATTCAATATATGTAATTTCAAAATTAAACTCAAATTTCATTTTTTGTTTTTTAGGGCAAGAATCTGGGATCAAACCTTGATTTTTCAATCCTCCATGGCAATCAATTTGAGCAACCAATCAACATTCTTCCTCCACCAAGTAAGTGTAAATCTTCCCAACTTGCATTTTAGTTGCTTATTTGTCAATTTTTTAGCAAAAATCCACTTGTAAGGAAATGTTCATAACGTTGTTTGCGCAGTCGCTACTCTGTAGTGAGCATAGTAGAGCATACAGGGAGGTGTGCGCTACTATGCTCACACACAATAGCGCCCATGCGTTACTGTATAGTATGTACAGTAGCGCCCATGCCTGAAAATGGAGAAAAAAGTGCCGAGGGCTAAAAATTTGACATTTTTTGTGCAGGATGGTTCTTCTTTGGAGTGAGAGGGAACATGAGGACATGGATAGGCTGGCAATGCAAGACCTAGTCACTCTCCATGCTCTCAGAAGATGTGGTTTGTTGAAGTTTTACCGAACCGTCAACATGAGGGCACTCAATAGATTGTTTCGAAGACTTGTTCAGTACTGGGATGTGGATACCAATACATTTGTCATCTGAGGGAAAACCTTGGAGCTTACACTCGAGGACATTTACTTCATTACTGGACTCTCTAGGAGGGGAGATGCAATAAATTTGAAGGGGTCTTCTAGCAATGTGGGTGTATCATCGGTGCAAGAGTACTTGAATACATATTGTGTGGCTGGAGCTGAGAAATCAGGAAGCCAAATCTTGATTTATACCATTAAAGGCCTCCCTCTAAAGGTGATTGTGAGTATGATCAAGCGGATGGTAGGTAGTGCCACACAACACCTAGCTTCCATACATTCCATGCATATTGGTGTAAGATGCTTGCAAAGTCATGTGTATGACTAGTGCACTAGTTTATTGGCAAACATGAAGCTTCAACTCACGGGTTGTAAATCCGGGAGAATGAAGAACTTTGGGTATGGCAGCATTCTATGTACCTTCTTCTTCGAGAGGGTACTTGCTCTTAGTTTGGGGATGCCTCTACCTCCAGCTAGCCCCCGTGATCCAAGATTGGGCCATTGGGGTGACATATTCCTCCTCCAGGGTGGTGGGGACAGTCACTTTTGTTATCATACTGATGATTTCTGGGGGTGGTGGGAGAGGCAGGTGCCCGCCTTCGAGCAGTTTCCATATGTTGGATTGGACTTCCGCCATGATCCAGAGCTAGTGCTCCCTCCAGGTGGAGCCTGGGGAGCTATTGGTATGTTTTTATTTTAAGAATTATTTAATTTTTTCGAACTTTTCAAGTATTTGATTTTTATGAATGAATTTTGGAGTACTAAACAAGTGTCATATGCAGATATTGGGCCTGTCCGTCTCGAGGGGCATCCTACCATCTTCGTGAGGCCAGGTGATGTTGTTGCAGCAGATGCTATGTTAGGGACCATAGAGAGGAAAGTGAGTTGGTTGACTCACGATGTTCCTGCATGCCGTATGGATCAGATACCTATTGATATGGAGGAAGATGTAGTTGGGGTGCCCCCAGCATGGCTTAGGGTGTTGCGGAA
Source organism: Larix kaempferi (assembly GCA_027924585.1). Classification (NCBI taxonomy): domain Eukaryota; kingdom Viridiplantae; phylum Streptophyta; class Pinopsida; order Pinales; family Pinaceae; genus Larix; species Larix kaempferi. Next base: position 1,732,416 of record BSBM01000130.1, on the reverse strand, counting down.
GATAGCTAGGCTAGTCATATGTTATCGGGATGCAATAGATGATGATGAGGCCCCTCCTTCTCCATAGGAGACGGATACATTCTATGTATATTTTTGAGGCCACTGTGCCCAGTTTTGTACTTTATGACATGACTGGATAGACTTGTGATCCAAAACTCATATATTTTTTGATACAATATTGGATATATATACAGTATCGGTTATTTACATGTGTTTGAACTTTATGTGTGAAATGTTGTTTATGGAAATGTATGATACAAATGCCAATATAAGACATAATTTGCAAATGAGTCAACTAATGCATTTAAATTTCTTGGAATGTGCTGATATATGATAGAATCAAACTGTCTTTCCAATAATCTAACTTGCAAAAACTATCGTAGCAAAACAGGATCTCTAATCTGGTAAACATCCGTTAACTGAAATACAAGTAGTTGCGAATCAAGTCTTACCTCCAAATGTGAAATGTCGTGAATAAGGGCATCTCGGAGAAGCTCTATAACCGCACTGTACTCAGCTACATTGTTCGTAGTGGGGCCCAAACAAACCCCCCCCCGACGAGACTAGTTGGCCAGCTAGTGAGTAAATGACCCAAGTTGCTGAAGTCAACTGTCGAGTGTGACAACTAGCGCCATCAGAAAATCCTGAGAAATGTCCAGTCGACATATGATACACAAAAAGAAGACACACATAAGATTAACTAAGCAAACACCAATGAAAACTAGCTCTACAAAATATATAGCTATGTTACAAGAAAAAGCACAACTTCCTAGGTGTATTACTTCTTCAGGTAGAGCCCATTTCTAGGCTCCGGTAGCTTATTACCCTTGTAGTCTACTAGCTTGTAAGCACCCTTCTTCAGTACTTTGGAAATTATATAAGGCCCGAGCCACATCGACTTGAACTTGCCAGGTCGTAGAGGTTCTTTGTCTTGATCCCATAGTAGAACAAGATCTCCTTTAAGGAACACCCTAGGCTTGACTGACTTATCATACTGTCCTTTGACTCGTTTCTTGTGAACTTCGTTTGCTGTGAGAGCGTCGCGGCGCTGCTCATCTAGATGCTCTAAATGCAACAAACGTTCTTCCAGTACTCAAGTATGCGGTAGTAATTGAACAGCCAGTTTTAACGAAGGAATCTCGCATTCAATTGGAACGACTGCTTCTATCCCATACACAAGCTGAAAGGGAGAGAACCCGATAGCAGTCTTTACGTTCGCTCGGTAGGCCCAAAGAGCAGGGTATAGCATGATGTTCCAGTTGTTTCGACTGGCATTGACAGTTCTTTGTAGTATTACCTTTAAAGCTTTGTTAACTGCCTTGACTTGTCCATTTTCCTGTGGATATTATGAAGACGAATGTTATTGCCAAAAACCTGGCATTGTATATAACTCGATCATCATGCTATTCTGGAAATGATTGTCATGATCAGTCACAATCTCTTTAGGTATGCCGAACCTTGCAATAATCTGATTAAATACGAAATAAGCGGCAGTTTCTCCATCTTCCTTGACAGTAGGCATTGCCTCTGCCCACTTGGTAAAGTAGTCGACGACAACGATGATATAATGATGCCCTCCAACCGAAACGGGATTGCAAGTCATGTAATCAACCCCCCATTTTGTGAAAGGGCCTGCTGTAATCACAGGATGAAGAGGAGCTGGGTGTGCCCTCATTTTCCTGGTGAAAAACTGACACAGACGACAGTGTTTCATGGCTTCCACACAATCTTTAAAGATTGTGGCCCAAAAATATCTGGCACGCAGTATCTTCTAAGCTATTGCCAACCCAGAAAGATGTCCCCCACAAGCTCCAATATGGGAATCATTTAATACTGCTTCAGCTTCTTCTAAAGTTAAACAACGTCGTAAGATGGAATCTACCCCACGTCAATACAAAGTATCTGAGATGATGAGCTAGTTTTCGCATGGATTTTCAGCTTGCATCGTTCTTCTCTAGAAAAAGTGGTAGGACACCTCAAAGTCTGGAGATATACTAAGATATCCCTGTACCATGGGTCAGAGGAGGCAATGAGGAAGATATGTTCATCCAGGAATGATGATTCTTCCTCGATATGCTCTAAGTTACTCGAAAACTCTGAGATTAACTCAATGAACACTAGTGATTTCTTCGACTTGGCCAATTGAAAGACCAAATCGAACTCCTGTAAGATTACAATCCATTTATTGTACTTCCCACCGATGATTCATCGAGTGAGAACATACTGAAAGGGATTGACTTCTACTATCACCGTAGTTGTTCATAAAAGTATGTAATGACGAAGCCTCTGTACCGCATAGACTGCAGCAAGTGCTAATTTCTCAACATGCGAATATTTAACCTTAGGAGCTATCAATGCGCGAGAAGATAGTAAACAACATGCTCTTGGAGTGTGTCGTCCTCATGAACTAATACTATGCCAATCGTATTAAGAGACGCTGCCAGATATAAGAGAAAATATTTTGCATAGTCCGGCGGGCTCAACAAGGGGGCTGGTAGTAGTGCCTTTTTTAAGGCCTCAAAGGATGCTTGAGCAGCCTCATCCCACAAGAAGTAGGTGTCTTGTTTGAGCAATCTCATAAATCCTTTCGTGATCTTAGCATAGTTTATAATAAAGCACCGTAAGAAATTAGACATGCCTTGCAGACTTTGAAGCTGTCTCAAGGTGTGAGAAGGAGGTAGATTTACAATCGCCTCAACTTCCAATGGGTCGACCCTTATGCCATGACTGGATACAATGAAACATAGTAAACGTCCCGACTCGACGCAAAATACGCACTTATTAGGATTCAAATGAATCTTATATTGTCTGCATCTTTCAAGCACAAGTCTTAGATGGGATGGATGATCCCGTCTCTTTCGAGATCGCGTTGGGAGGTCATCCAAGTACGGTTCAACTATGTGTTTGATATCGTGAGAAGCGAAATTCATCGCTCGTTGGAAAGTAGCTCCAGCATTCTTTAATCCAAACAACATCTTCCGGTAAGCAAAGTTTCCCCACGGGAAAATGAAAGCTATTTTGTGCTGATCTTCGGGTTTGATTTGTATTTGATTGTATCCCAAAAATCCATCCAAGAAAGAGAACATCTCGTGTCCTGCACAAGCATCTATGATCTGGTCTATAAACGGTGTGGGATAGTTATCTTTCAGACAATCTTTGTTCAAGTCCCGGAAGTCGGTACAGACTCGGATGGTACCTTGCTTCTTATCAATCGGAACAGGATTTGAAACCCATTCCGTCATGTCAATCGAATAGATGAAACCGGCCTTAAGCAACTTTTCAACCTCCACCTTAATGGCGGCTGCTTTTCGAGGATTCACAGGATGGAGCTTTTGTCTCACAGGTTTTGCATTAGGGTATGTAGTGATGACATGCTCCACGATGTCTGGATCAATACCTAGCATCTCCTCAAATGACCAGGCAAATATGTCACAAAATTCTTTGAAAAATTTGGTATACAGGGCTATCTCTTCTGGAGAACAGTCTGCACCAATAAAAATGTTTTCCGCGACCCCGGGTTTGGTGTAAATGTTGATCGGTATTGTCCTCGATATATTAGCCATATTCCCTTCAGCGTAAACAGCTCTTGAAGGAGAAGGGAAGGATGACAAATCAGCAAATCCACCGGGTCTCAAAGAGAATTCTCCTCTCTCTATCCTATCTAGATTTGGAAGCAGATAGGACCTGTGATGCATATGTTCCCATGGATGATCCAAGCCCATCATAGCTTCCAAAATGGCTTCATCAGACGGCAAAACTGTGTCTAAACAGTCGAAAGAGTGGGTAGAATTCAGCGACCATGCCGGAGCATAGTCCATATCTGACTCTGCAGAGACTGGCGAAGTCACAATATGTTCCATTGCAGCACGTTGTGCTTCCATGTATGCTATCTCTGCAATGGTTAAAGGCACTAAAGGTGTTAAATTTTGAGCATTAATTCACAATACTCTAGGATCTTTACTGAGAGAATAACATGTATAGTATATCAATGCATATCAATCATAACAAGCATGTCAATCATCACAAGAAGCAAAAGCACGAGAGACAAGAGACACAGAGTTTCCGTGGGGAAACCCTAAGGTGAAAAACCCCACAACTTCCTCAGAGATAGAGAGAGCAATCGCTCAACCAAAATACACAGAGATAGTCTCCTAGTAGTAGATGATCCTCCTCCTCACTAGTGCGCCACTTTCTGAGTGAAGGAAGAATGAGTTTCCGAGTGATCCAAATAGAGATCTCCCGATCTCTATTTATACTTGTTATGTTTTCCCAGTGACCTTATGGGGCCGACTTGTATAGCTAGGTACATCAACCATATATTACATAAAATAAGGGCCGACCCCACACATGGTGGTCTAATAACCCATCAGCAAGTTCACACACTTGCGACACTTGTCAATACACATGACGACACTTCCGTATAGAGGAATGACACATCTCTATAGGAGTACAATAATATATAAATTAAATACATGGATGAAATACATTCTAAAGTTACATATACATCAACACTCCCTCTTAACTAGGAAGGTATTTCTCGACACAGATCTGCTAGCACAAGTCTTCTTCTTTGGATCATCGTCATCGATGCATCGTCCTCAAATCATCGTCATCGTCACTACTGCTGCTATCTCAAACAATCTTTGTATCTACTTGTCATAGGAAGTTCTACAGAGCCAGTCCTTTTTCATACCGGATGTAGGCCCACCAGCTGCAGGTCTTCATCATCATTGGCCATACTATGGAATCCTTAGGACTTATTACGTGTGTCACAAAACCTGGTGGTAGCATCCCAGGATGTTACGAGCACATAGCTCTACCTGTCGGATCTCCCAGGAGCACATTACATGTGACCCATCACAAAACCTGGCTGAAGCATCCCAAGCTATTACGAGCACACAGCTCTACCTATCGGATCTCCCAGGAGCACATTACATGTGATCTCACCACAAAACCTGGCTGAAGCATCCCAGGCTATTACGATCACACAGCTCTACCTGTCGAATCTCCCAGGATCACATTACATGTGGTCCACCACAAAACCTGGCAGAAGCATCGGAGGCCTTTTTCATCCTATCTAGATCTCCCAGGAGCAAATTACATGTGGTCATGGCAAAACCTGGCTGAAGCATCTGAGGCCTTTTTCATCCTATCCAGATCTCCCAGGAAAAAATTACATGCCATAGGACAAAACCTCGCAAGAGCATCTCAGGATGTTACAGGTACACAACTCCGACCTGAAGATCTCCCAGGGCACAAATTACATGTCCTCCCAGAGCAATGTCTCGAAAGAGCATCCCAGGCTGTTACAGGTACACAACTCCAACCTATAGGATCTCCCATACATGCTCATATGCACAACTTGATCCACGGCCACAAAGTATAATCTTGATACTCACCATACATCATCCTAATGTACACATGATCATCCTGGTCATCATCACTGCATCATCCTGATGCATGTCATCTAAAGAAGCTCATCATCCACGATCATCCTGATCATACAATGCATCCACCTGATGCATACCAAGTATCTACCTGATACATATCATCATATACAATGTATCTACCTGATACATACATAGATACATGATCCACACAATGTATCCATCAACATACATGATCTACCTGATCATACCTGATACATATATAGATACATGGTCCAAGCATCCAGCATGATGCATACATACATAAATGATCCAACTGATCATATCCAGCATCCAACATGATGTGTACATACATAAATGATCTAACTGATCATATCCAACATCCAACATGATGCGTACATACATAAAAATGTAAATGATCCAACTAATCACACAAAGCAGAAACTAGAACATCATCCTAATGCTCATCATCTAGCGCTTACATCCACATCCATGTGAAGGATCCCCCTTCCATCATGCTAGGAATGGCTACAACAAATGTCTCCATCACTTATTCCTCGAAGTGTCGTCAATCTGAAGAACACCAAGCCTCTCTTTGAAGTGCTCAAACTTCACTCTAGCTAGTGGCTTTGTCAACACATTTGTAATCTGCTCATCTGTCGCAACATATAGGAGCTTCACTGATCCTCTCTACACCATATACCTGATATAGTGATATTTGATCTCTATGTGTTTCGACCTGTCGTGAAACATTGGGTTCTCAGACAGCTTCACACAACTATGTTTATCACAGAAGATACCAGTAGCATCCAACGGGAGATCAAATAACTCATACAGTAGCTTCCGAAGACATACTGCCTCATAACTAGCCGAACAGGCTGCAACATACTCTGCCTCGGCTGTACTCAATGCTACGCAGGACTTCTTCCTGCTAAACCAAGAGATCACACCTGATCCCATACTGAAGCAACACCTAGATGTGCTCTTCCTATCTGCAGCACTGCCTGCCCAGTCTGAATCAACATAACCCTGCAGGTTAAACTTTTGATTCGCTTCATACTTGAGCCCATAATCAACTGTACCCTTCAGGTACCTCAGAATATGCTTTACAGCAACCAAGTGAACACTCCTCGGATCCATCAGGAACTGGCTCAATGTGTTCACCGCAAAGCAAATATCTGGTCTCGTGTTCGTCAGATACATCAAGGACCCAATCATCTAACGATACATAGAGACATCAACCGACTCAGATGAAGCATCACAAAGAAGCTTCACATTTGATGCCATAGGTGTGGCCATGGCCTTGCAATCCATCATCCCAAACCTCTTCAGGATATCTACAGTATACTTCCTTGTCCAAGGAAGATCCCATCTGTACTCTGCCACAACTCCATACCTAGAAAATAGTGCATCATCCCCAAGTCCTTCATATCGAACTCGGTAGCAAGCTTCCTCTTTGTATTGGCAATCAATCTCTCATCTCCTGTTACAAATAGGTCATCCGCATACAGGAGTAGAATCACAGTATTCCCTTCCTCAACTTTGTAGTAAAGGTTGGAATCCGCTTTACTCTTGGTAAATCCCAAACTAGATAGGAAACTGTCCATCCTACCATACCAAGTTCTGGGAGCTTGCTTCAAGCCATACAAGGCTTTCCTCAATCTACACACATATGACTCCCTGTCATGTGTTTCAAAACCGAGTGGCTGCTCCACATACACTTTCTCTTCAACTACACCATTCAAGAAGGCAGTCTTGACATCCATCTGGTGTATCTTCCATTTCATTGCTACAGCCAGGGAAAGTACTGTTCTGATGGAAGTGTACCTGGCTATAGGAGCAAAAGTTTCTTCATAATATATTCCCTCTTTCTGAGAGAAGCCACGAGCTACGAATCTTGCCTTGTACTTTTCTATGCTGCCATCTGCAGCATGCTTGATTTTGTAGATCCATTTGGAAGTCACAATAGACTTCCCTTCAGGTCTTGGGACAACATCCCAAACATCATTTTTCATTATTGATTGGTATTCCTCGACCATGGCATCCTTCCATTCTTTCTTTTCTATTGCTTCTTCATAACTAGTGTTCGGGTACACAGGGTACTACCAAAGGACCGAACACCAAGAGAAACCACTTCACACAAACAGATCACAGATCAACACACCGATGTTTTGACGTGGTTTAAACCCTCTTGAGGGAAACACTCCACGGCCCCGGCCAAATAGCTTCTACGGGACAATTTATTATGCAAAGAAAGAAAGTTACAAATGAGCTTCTCATAATCGATCAACTAAACAATGACCCTCCATGCTCTTTAAATAGAGATCATGGACCAATCGGGTGTTAAGCCACGGATCAAGGTTAGGTTTGATCTAAGAGAATTTGAGCCGTCGGATCACTCTATGTCGGAAACATATCGTGACCGTCGGATTAAGTATTTACAAATGCATACTAATGCATACTAAAGAAACACACTATCCCTAACGGATATATTACACAAGTTGATCTTAACTAACTCCTAAGTGTCTAAATATCCTAACATCCCCCCTTAAGAACAACTTGGGATAGGATTGAAGGATTTACAAAGGTGACACTATTAGGAGAAGGAAGGAGGCATTAGAGCCTATCCCCCCTTAATGACAAGTTCCTGAACTCCTAACATAGATCGAAGTTTAGAAAACTTCGCTTCTGTAAGAGACTTGGTGAAGATGTCTGCAACTTGATCATCTGTAGGGCAAAAGAGCACTTCAAGAACACGATCATGAACAAGATTTCTGATGAAGTGCATATGTAGCTCAATGTGTTTGCTGCGTTGATGTAGAACTGGATCTTTGGCAAGCTTGATGGCACTTTGATTGTCGCACCAAAGTGGAGTAGGCTGCTGCTGCTCGAATCCAAACTCTGAAAGGATCTGTCGAAGCCATAAAGCTTCCTGACTGGCATTAACTGCTGCTCGATATTCTGCCTCTGCTGAAGAAAGAGCAAGAGCTTGTTGTTTCTTACAAGCCCAAGTAATAGGTCCAGATCCCAGACTGAAAACATAACCTGCAGTAGACTTTCGATCATCAGGATCGCCGGCCCAATCTGAATCAGTGAAACCAACCAACAAAGGTTTCCCCCCTGTACTGTAATGAATCCCAAACTGAACTGTACCTCGAATATATCGAAGTATTCTTTTAGCTGCTTTCCAGTGACTTTCATGAGGTGTCTGCATATAACGGGCAACTCGACCAACGGCAAAGGAAAGGTCAGGACGGGAATGAGTCAAGTATAAAAGACAACCAACAAGCTGACGATACAAGGTGGCATCTACTTCTGGTGAAGTACAAGTGGCAGAAAGTTTGACTCCAGACTGGAAGGGAGAAGGGGCTGGTGTACAATCTTCCATGTGAAAGCGACGAAGAAGGTCACAAGCATACTTAGACTGAGAAAGAAAGATTCCTTCTTTGGTTTGCAGAACTTGGAGACCAAGAAAATAATGCAAATGTCCTAAGTCTGACATTTCAAAGGTTTGTTTAAGACGGGATTTCACATGGGTTATAAGCTTAGGGTCACTACCAGTAAGAATAAGGTCATCAACATATAGAACAAGTATGATGAGATGGTTTCCTACTTTCTTGGTATAGACATTGGGGTCAGAATGGCATCTAGAAAAACCAGTGTCAAGGAGAAAGTTATCCATTTTGGCATACCAAGCTCTAGGAGCTTGCTTAAGGCCATATAAGGATTTCTTAAGGCGACAGACAAGGCTAGAGTTATTCTGAACATAACCAGGAGGTTGTTCCATGTAAATTTCCTCCTGTAAATCACCATGTAAGAAGGCGGACTTGACATCCATTTGATGGACTTCCCAGTTGTGTAAAGCTGCAAGGGAAAGAACAAGGCGGATGGAGTTCATTTTTGCGACGGGAGCAAAGGTTTCATTGTAGTCAATCCCTTCAACTTGGGAAAAACCTTTGGCAACTAACCTTGCCTTAAGTCTTTCAACACTTCCATCTGATGCATACTTAGTTCTGTAGACCCATTTACATCTGACAAGTTTTCTTCCTTTTGGAAGAGATACAAGATCCCAAGTATCGTTCGCCATTAAGGAACGATATTCTTCATCCATGGCTGCATCCCAATCTGGATTCCCTGAAGCTTCTGCAAAAGTTTCTGGATCATGATGCTCGGAAACTTGAGCCAAAAGAGAAGAGGCTCGCTGAAACTGAGAACGTGTTCGACGTTGATCTCTAGGATCACCGGCAAGATCACCAGCTGCTTCACATGTTGAACGGACCCATCGAGGAAGCACTTGTGCTGGTGCAACTGGAGGAACATGAGCAGGCGGAGGTGGATTTTCATCCTCACTGTCATCATCAGAAACTGGAGTTGGAAACCTGTCAAGGAAGTTGGAAGAAGAAGAAGAAGGCACAAACGCCGAATCAGGCTCGCAGGCCAAAGATGGCACACTCGCCGAGTTAGGCTCGCAGGCCAAGATATTTTCATCAAATTTAACATCTTTTCTAATGATTATAGCATGAGAATGTGGTTGAAGAAGTCTATAACCTTTTACATCTTCAGAATATCCAACAAATATGCACTTTTCACTTTTAGGCTGCAATGCTTTCCGTTTTTCATCCGGAATGTGAGCCCATGCTTCACTACCAAACACACGAAAGTGACTTACATCAGGTTTAATTTTACTCCATGCTTCTTCCGGTGTTATACCTTGTAATGCTTTTGTGGGGGTGCGATTAACTATGTAATTTGCACAATTAATGGCTTCAGCCCAAAATTGAAGACTTAGTCCCTTAGATTGGATCATACAATTAGCCATTTCTTTTAAAGTGCGGTTCTTCCGCTCAGCTACACCATTTTGTTGTGGTGTATATGGAACAGTGTGTTGTTGTTGGATGCCTTGTTCAGTGCAGAAAGTAGTGAACTGTTTGTTAACATATTCTCCTCCATTGTCAGATCTTAACTTAATAATTTGATGACCAGATTGTTTTTCAACAAGGGCCTTGTAGGCCAAGAACATGTTAAATACTTCGCTCTTAAGTTTTAGGAAATAAACCCAAGTGCGTCTGGTGTAATCATCAATGAAAGTTAAGAAATACTTGAAACCAGAAAAGGAAGCAGATGGAAGAGGACCACACAAGTCACTATGCACAAGCTCCAAGGGAACCGAGGCGTGCCAAGAGGCACGTTTGTCAAAACTGTCCCGATGATGTTTTCCGAGTACACAACCGGAGCAAACACCATCTCTGCAAGATACCATCGGAAGACCTGTCACCATATTTTCTTTACATAGTTGTTGCAATGAGCGATAATTTAAGTGACCAAATCGCTCATGCCAAAGTTTGCTCAAGTTATCACTATGAGCAACAAAAACTGAAGGGAAAGGTGATGACCCAAAGTTGTTAAACTTGTACAACCTGGTAATATCATCAACAATTCCGGTAGCTAGAACCTGTTGAGGATCTTTAAAATCCTTGATTACAACTTGGTGAGGTGTAAAGGTCACAGTTTTACCTTCACCAGAATGAGTGATCTGATAGACTGATAACAAATTGCAGGAAATTCTTGGAACACATAGTACATCACTAAAATGACCATTATCTACTGGAACTGTTCCAGCTCCTACAACACTTAGAGATCTATCATCACCAACAAATATTTGTTTGGTGTTACATTCATGCATAGTAGAAAAGATGGCTTGATCCTTAGCCATATGATAAGATGCTCCAGAATCAATGAGCCATTCATTTGAAGTAGAAGAAGAAGATGCATTATAAGAATAACCAGAAGCACAAAGTGCATGTCCATGAGAGGTAGATTCTGATGGCGAATCTAGGCTGATGTGGTGCTTCTTCATTGCTGCTTCCAAGGCTGCCATCTTCTTGAAACACTTTGATTCATCATGATTATCTTTCCCGCAATAGTTGCAATGCCTCTCAGTCTTCTTGCCTTTTGGCTTGGATCCTTTGTCATTTTTTAAAGAAGGAGCTGACTGAGAGGGTTTGGGACCCTTGTTTGACTTATTATTGCAAAAATTTTGTTTCTTAGGAGGCTTGGACTTTTCTTTCTGTTGGGACAATAAGGCTTTCCCAGATGTATCTGCATTGTTGATTATTCCAAGGTGAATGAGTTTATCTTGTTCTCTAATCAAGGAATCACAAAAGGATTCAAGACTAGGCTCTTGATAGCTAGCTGCATTCAAGGATGCTTTCATGGAGTAAAATGTAGATACAAAAACAGAATATGCAGGTCCAAGTTTGGAAAGAATATGATAAATGCACTGTTTGTCTTCCCTCTCAATCTTACATTCTGCACATAAGAGCTTGAGAGTTTTGTACTTAGATAAATAGTCTTGAATGCATGAAAAGTCACTTGGATTTAAAGAAATCAACTCATTTTCGAGTTGGTGACCTCGAATTTCATTGTGTTTACCAAACACAGTTTCCAACTTGTCCCAAGCAGTATTAGGTTCATCAATTCCAGATATGTAGAATCGCAAATCAGTAGAGATTGACATCCCAATCAATCCACGAGCTTCATCACATCTATTTGCCCATTTTATTTTCTTATCATCATCAGTGGGTTCTTTTTCTTTTCCTGTGGTAATTCTGAAAAGTCCCCTACTTCGTAGAACATCCTCCATACGAGATTTCCATGAGAAATAGTTGGAACTGTTAAGTAGAATATCACAATGGGTGGCCATATTTGTAAAGTAATGGCTGTAAAAGCAGAAACCAATAGTCTGGATGTGAAGAGCTCGAAAAAATAGGCGGTTTCAAAAAAAACGGCACTGGAAACTGACTCTGTATGATGAAGTTATGCTTGAACAAAGAAACTGTTGAAGATGTCCCCAATAGTGACGTGGCAGCTAGAGAATGTCCAGCAAAAAAAAGAACCCCCCTCTTCCCAATATGAACCTTTTGACAATCACTTTTACAAAAAAGTTGCTTTAAGTGAATCACTTTTGTAAAATAAGTGATTTCACTTTTACAATGATATTACTTTTTAAATAGTGCAACAATAAAAAACTTAAGTGACTCACTTGTATTTTTATTTTTTATTATTTAAGTGAGATGCACTTTTACAATAAAGTAACTTGAAAATAGAAATTGCATGCACTTTCCTTTTTAAAAGTAACTTCCTAAGACTTGAACTCAAGACCTATTAAGGAATAAAGCAACTTTGAACCAAGTGAGCTAGATTAAAAGGTATGTAAAATATGGGAATGAGGAAGGGGGCTTTTTTTTTTTTTTTTTTTTACTCTTCTTGCTCGGTTTGCGTGCTTGCCCTTTTTCCTGCAAAACAGACCACAAAACGAAACAAAAAAAAATTTCCACACTTGTGGAGTTAGATCTTGTTAGCTTGCCCGGAAAGTCTACGTGTTCTCTCTGTTTCTGATTTGCCGAGATCGCGCAAGGTGCACGGCAAAGAGCATACGCAGCCGAGAAAAACCCTTTTCCTTTCTGTTTCTGATTTGCCGAGATCGCTCAAGGTGCACGGCAAAGAGCATACGCAGACGGAAAAGCAACAATCCGAACCAAAAAAAATCTAACAGTAAAAAAAAGATGAAATATGAGATTTTTCTTTTCAAAAAACGAAATAAAAAAATGCGTCACTGTAACATTATACCTTCAGATCTGATGAAAAACGCGTTTCTGGAGCAACCGGGAACCGTTTTCGATCAAACGAAAACTATTTTTCAATGGAAACGACGCTCCGGATGCAATGGAACACCTCCCACAGCCCAGAAATGCACAGAAATACCAGAACTAGAAACCCTTTCGAGTTTCGGCAACAGCAGTTCAAGATCTAGATCATAACCGGAAGCGGCACTTCATAAAAGCTCTGATACCATGTTCGGGTACACAGGGTACTACCAAAGGACCGAACACCAAGAGAAACCACTTCACACAAACAGATCACAGATCAACACACCGATGTTTTGACGTGATTTAAACCCTCTTGAGGGAAACACTCCACGGCCCCGGCCAAATAGCTTCTACGGGACAATTTATTATGCAAAGAAAGAAAGTTACAAATGAGCTTCTCATAATCGATCAACTAAACAATGACCCTCCATGCTCTTTAAATAGAGATCATGGACCAATCGGGTGTTAAGCCACGGATCAAGGTTAGGTTTGATCTAAGAGAATTTGAGCCGTCGGATCACTCTATGTCGGAAACATATCGTGACCGTCGGATTAAGTATTTACAAATGCATACTAATGCATACTAAAGAAACACACTATCCCTAACGGATATATTACACAAGTTGATCTTAACTAACTCCTAAGTGTCTAAATATCCTAACAACTAGAAGGTTCTTTGTTCATGATATCACAGAGTAAAGCAACATAGTTGGTATGTGATCCGGTTCTCTTCTTTGCTCTGTGTTCTTCTTCTGGAATGCCAAATCTCTCTGCATCTTGAATGAGCTCTTTAGCCCATGCAGGTTTTCTCTTGTGAGAGTTGTCCTCACATGGTGTATCTACATCTGGAATTGCTTCAGACATGGTAGTGTCTTGAAATCTAGTTTCCTTAGGTTCTTCATAATCTTCAACATGTGTCTTTCTTGATTTGACGAATGTTGAGTTTTCATCAAATGTCACATCCCTGCTGACATCAATCTTCTTGAACCTTGGAAAGTATATTCTGTAACCCTTCGAGCTTTCACTGTAACCCACAAAGATACCCTTCTTTCCTGAAGGATCTAGCTTGGTCCTATTTTCTTTTGGGACATGTGAGTATACTGGACAACCAAATATTCTGAGATGGCTGACTTTAGGTTTCTTACCAGAAAAGACCTCTTCTGGTGTCTTGTTGTCCAATATCTTGTGGGGTGTTCTGTTCTGCACATATACAGTTGTCCTAGCTGCTTCTTCCCATAGATGCATAGGTAGATCCTGGTCATGTAGCATTTTCCTTGTTGCTTCCTTGATTGTTCTGTTCTTTCTTTCCGCAACTCCATTTTGTTGTGGATTGTAAGGAGCGGTCAAATCCCTCTTAATCCTTGAATCACTACATAATTTCTTGAAGTCACCTAAGGTGAATTCTCCACCATTGCCGTATCTGAATGTTTTGATCTTCTTATCAGTTTGGTTCTCCATCAAGGTTTTGAATTCCTTGAACTTATCAAATACTTCATCTTTGTTCTTCAAGAATTAAACCCAAGTCTTCCTGGAGAAGTCATCAATGAAAGAGACATAGTAAACATACCCACTCAAAGAACTAGATGACATCGGACCGCATACATCGGAGTGGATAATTTCCAAGATACCTTTTGCCTTGCTTTCACTACTTGAGAAAGCCTTCTTAATGTTCTTACCTTTTGCACATCCTTTGCAAACACCTTCATGTTTGGTCTTGATTTCAGGAAGACCCTCTACAACCTTGCTTGCAATTGGAAGTGCCCTATAGTGCATATGAGCAAGTCTTCTATGCCAAAGTTCACTTGGCTCCATGGATTCATGCACCATGGCATGTTCATGTTGTCCCTTTAGTTTATACAATCCTCCATCTTGCTCTTCAATCAATACTGCATCATCAATAGTTTTACCTTTTGGCCACATTAGGACTTGGCCATCCACAAATGCAACCCTCATACCTTTTGCATCTAATGTGTATATGGAGAGTAGATTCTTCTTGAGCCCAGGTACATACAAAACATCTTTCATCTTCAAAGACTTCCCAGAGTCTAGATTGTAGGATGCCTCACCACTTCCTTTAATAGGGTATTGGTAGCCATCCCCAAGTTTCACCTTATGGGGTGACTCATGTTTAGATAGATTAGTAAAGGATTCCTTAAACCCAGTCATGTGTTTTGAAGCCCCACTGTCAATAAGCCAATCATTACAACCATGGGAGATAATACCTGTGAGAGCAGAGATTAGAACATACTCTTCTTCGCTTGATGAGTTATCATCACTTTCTGCTCTAGCCTTCTTCTTGGGAGGTTCATCATCCTCGGCAGCATGAGCATGATACCTTCTTTTGATTCCCTTCTTCTTCTTGTTGAAGTTGTTGTTGTCCTTCTTGTTCTTGGGACAATTTATGGCAATATGTCCTTTTTCATTACAGGTGAAGCATATTCTTCTTTCTTTATAGTGATGTGAAGATTTCTTGGAGTGAGATGGCTCTCTCTTGGAATTCTCTTTCTTGGTGTGAGCTATGAGAGCTTTATCTTCATTCCCCATCTTTTATTCTCGTGCCACAAGCCTTGCTTCTTCTTGTGAGCATTATTCTCGTAGTCTACTGAAGGATACCAACTTCTTTCTTGCACAAATTCCTTGAATAAAGAAGTCCCATGACCTAGGTAGGCCATTTAGAGTCGTCATGACAACTTCACCATTCTCCACCATTTCATCCACTGCTTCTAGTTGTTCCTTGATCTGGGAGACCCTAGAAAAATAAGATTGAATGGATTCTCCATTCTGAAGTTTTACCCCTTTCAATTGGTTCCACATAGTCATCTTATGATTTATGTTCTTCCATTAAAATAGCTTGGATAGTGAATCAAACATCTCTTTGGGTGTCTTCAGAGATGACACATGGGGGATGAGATGGTGCTTGATAGAATCAGCAATGATTCTCTTTGCCTTGACCAAGTTCTTCTTATGCAATATCCCTTGATAGAATCAGCAATGATTCTCTTTTCCTTGACCAAGTTCTTCTTATGCAATATCTTAGCTTCTTCATCCTCTGGGATAGGGATGTCTTCTTTTGCATATGAGTCCAACTCATTCTCTTCCAGGATTAACCCAATCCTATACTTCCAGGCTTGGAATTTATCATCCCCTTAAAGCTTATCCTCAAGCTTGGTGTGGTGAGACATCTTTAAAGAGTACTTCAAATGGAAATAGAAAAGATTTAGAGCTTACCACTTGATTTGCTGAAAATTAGATCTAGTCCCGGATTAGGGTTTGTCAGAGAAACCCTAAAAATTCAAAATGTGAAATTCAACTTTCTGAAAGGATAGAAAGATGCGCCTTGATGAGCTCATCAACCTGGTGTATTCCGAATTTGAGATATGCAAAGCTACACCCTTCAAGAATGTCTTTTTGTCTTCCCGGGTTCACTAAGGAGGACCCTGAATTAGGGTTTGAGTTTCCCAGAGATCTACCTAGCCAAAAATCTCGATCCAAAGCTCTAAACTTCGATTTTTGCGAGCTTCCAGCTATGTCTTCAGATTCTAGAAATTCCTATTTTTGTGGAAACCCTAATTTTAGGGCCAAATCTGAAAATGCTCAGAATTGAATTCTGACTGGACAGATAGATTCTCCTTAATGAGTAGAGTCAATCTACTATACTTCTTTTCCAAAATCTGTGGAGAGAAACCCAATAAACAAGAAACCCTGGTTTCCGTCACTGCACAATGTCTTCTTCTCAGGTTAGCTCTAATACCATGTTAAATTTTGAGCATTAATTCACAATACTCTAGGATCTTTACTGAGAGAATAACATGTACAGTATATCAATGCATATCAATCATAACAAGCATGTCAATCATCACAAGAAGCAAAATCATGAGAGATAAGAGACACAGAGTTTCCGTGGGGAAAACCCTAAGGTGAAAAACCCCACAACTTCCTCAGAGATAGAGAGAGCAATGGCTCAACCAAAGTATAACCAAAATAAACAGAGATAGTCTCCTAGTAGCATATGATCCTCCTCCTCACTAGTGCGCCACTTTCTGAGTGAAGGAAGAATGAGTTTTCGAGTGATCCAAATAGAGATCTCCCGATCTCTATTTATACTTGTTCTGTTTGCCCAGTGACCTTATGGGGCCGACTTGTCTAGCTAGGTACATCAACCATATATTACATAAAATAAGGGCCAACCCCACACATGGTGGTCTAATAACCCATTGGCAAGTTCACACACTTGCGACACTTATCAATACACATGACAACACTTCCATATAGAGGAATGACACATCTCTATAGGAGTACAATAATATATCAATTAAATACATGGCTGAAATACATTCCGAAGTTACATATACATCAACAGAAGGTTCTGATACAGTAGGAAGGATCCACGGATCAGTCCTAAGACCAACCATGAAAGTCTTAGTAGAAGTACCTACATCAGAATGCATAAAAAGAACAGGGGAGGGTAGGTCAAAAGTGCCTATTAACGACCCATAAAGCCCTGCTCCTAAACTCTCGCTTACTGGGGTAGATTGATCAACTAGAGGAATGGTGGTATCCGACGAAGTCTGGTTTTTTTCCCGAGATAACGAAAGTTGATCGACCGTGACTATCTTGCCTTCGTGAGGGAACATAACAACTCGAAAAACTGCCGATGCAATGGCTCGCATGGCATACGTCTAGCTCCGGCCTAATAACATGTTGTAATCACGTGGAGCATCCAGAACTTCGATCTCTACAACAACTGTCTTACCGGAAAGTGTAATTTCAAACAAGGGAAGAACTCTATGTGGATGGAAAGTTCTGCCATCGAAGGCAGTAAGCAATGTGTTAGAGGGGGCTAGCTCGGGAGAGCCTAAAGCTTTCCAACAAGAAATGGACATCACGCACGTCGACGCACCCTCATCTACGACAGCCCATCTAATGGTCATAGGACCATGGACCACTTCAATCTGTAGGGCGACGTGGTACGGAAACCGATATTTGATATCAGACATATCAAAGCGTGCAGTCATGTTAGATGATTCCATGCTTCCAATCACTGCCAGAAGTGTGTTTCGTTGTAATGGACATTTTTGCAAAACTTCTAAGGTGGACATAGCACAAGGGTTCTGGGCTAGATCTTCAACCACATTGTAGTTAGAAGCAGCCCGAGCATTAGGGTTGTGCAAGGCTCATTTCAAGACACCTTTCGGGATCTTGGGCAGCAGATCCACAGGAATGTGGAGAGGAATGGAAGATTCAGGAATCTCTTTATCCTTGTTCTGCACATCTGGGGTATAATTTATTGCTCGCATTTGCAAAAGTGCATCCATGTGAACCATATTAATGAAAGTTTGATCAACTAAAGCCTAAGTGGTGCCCCCGGCTTTGGAGGTGCCAGAAGCTGAACCCTGCCCCTTAGTAAATGGATCTTAAAGTACGACAGGTTTCTTTTCTTGAAGCAGCTTTTGGGATTCTTCGAGTAGAGGGCATTGGTGAGTAAGGTGATCCTGTTTGCAAAGATTACAAGGGAACTTAACCTTCGTCTTCTCTTTGTTACCCTCCTCGGCATTCTCTTTATTCTTGGGATTTTGCTGGTTCCCCTCTCCTTTCTTGCCCTTCTTTTTTTTATTGGGCTGCCGAGGGCCGTTTTGATTGTTCTGAACCTGGTTGACAGATTCAGAAGTAGAAGGAGAGGTTGTGACGGAAGTAAATTCTGCAGTCGATTGTTTGACAGATAAGGCATGAACCTGTTTGGTCAATTCTTCGAAAGCTGCAAAGTCAACTAAGCCCACTATGCCGTCCACATGTGGTACAGGTTTAGGTCTACTCAGATCAATATTTGATCGTGGTGCATCATGAATAATTTCATAAAGTAACCCAGATTGTGCGTAAACGAGGTCTAGCTGCTGGGTCCGTAGGATGGCTTCTTCCTCCGTAGACACTCCAGAAGTAGCTACTTCCTTAGAAATATAAGAAAGGAGTGATTTCAAGTACCACTCAAGAAGGAATTCTGGAGGTATATTGGCTTTAATGAGTGTATTCCGTCTTCGCCACTCCTGAATGTGATCAGATAAGTGAGTGGCTTTATTTTGTCTAAATGTAGACAAAAGGTCTGTTCCAGCATCATACCAAACAGGAAGCTGGAAGTGGTTCAGAAAAACAGTTGCGAGATCCTAAAAAATAAAAAATGTAGCTGCAGGTAACTCAATGTACCATTTGGCTGCAGCACCAGTTAAGGTCCTTTGGAACAGTCTCAACCTGATGGAATCTTCATTTAATGAATTGGAGGAACACCATAAATGGAAAGTAGTGACATGGTCACCAGGGTCCTCGCCAGTTTTGTCTTCGAATTTTGGAATGTCCGAAGGTAACTTGGTAGGAACTAGTGGCCATGTGGCATTGTGATACACTGGATCGTTTGTTAACTTGGAAATATTTGGCAAATTTAAAGTTACTAGAAATGGTAAACGAGGCATGCAAGACAGTATTTGATAAGCTGGGGTCACAAATGGGGAACCACCCATAGTTTGACCCCTGAACTGGTGGTAGGGGTTGCCCTTGGCCGTCTGCTAGTAGGGGTTGTCCCCAGTCATCTGCTGGTAGGGGTTGCCCCCAGCCATCTGCTGGTAGGGGTTTCCCCCAGCCATCTGCTGGTAGGGGTTTCCCCCAATCATCCGTTGTTGTGTGAAAGTATTATTGAAATTTCCCCATCCAAACTAAAGTGGGTTGGTACTCTGAACGTTTGTCCACTGCGGCTGAGCGTTAGCTCCACCGTATTGTTGATTAAGGATGTTACCCCCTCCTCTAGAAAACAAAGAAAAAGGGGTGCTTCCTACAGGTACATTACCTTGATTGATATTGTAACCTGAAAAGGCATTAAAACCAGGGGTAATCATGGCGGACGACGCGATCATGGTACTCATGACAGGCATAGTTGCAGAGGCGTTTGGCCCTACATTTGGTGTGGAAATCCAACTGTTGGGTATGTGATACAACGGTTGAGTCACAGGAGGTGGAACTAGATTCCCTATACTGCTATGTCCAAAAGTGGGTGTAGAGGCAAATGCCATAGTTGTTGAACTCGGCATGCCTAACGTGCCAGCATTAAAGTTGAAGGACGGAGTGGACACAGAGGTTGTCTGTGCCGAACTCAGAGTAGCAGTGGAAAGAGGATTTACAGTATTCATGTTCATACCTATTGTGGGAGTCTGTGGAACTCCCTGTTCACCTCCTGTATTAGTCATAAAATGCCCAGGTGTGAACAAGTATGCACTATAATCAGGCTGTTGGAAGCCAACGGGTAACAGAAGCGGAATATTAAGATTAGTCAGGGGAGGATTAAATGGAGTACTGAACTCACCAGAAGTGAAATCCTCAATCTCAACTGTATTAAAAGTTTGTTGTTTTGGAGTCCCCAGTTGTGGTTCCTCAGGAACCTTTATTTTAGGTCTTTCTGTTGCAGGTTGTAGTTCCTCAGGAATTTCTATTTCGGCACTTTCTGTTGTAAGTTGTAGTTCCTCAAGATGTTCTATTTCACCAGTGTTTTCCAAAGGAGCACTGGAATCTACCCTCTGTCGTCTACCTGGCGATAGTGATTCCGTTCTAAGTGGGGGAAGGTTTTGCAACCTTCTCGACCTACGAAGTTCTTCGTCTTCCACGATTATATATAAAAATAAAAACTAAGAAAAAATCCTAGTGGCCACTAAGACTAGGGGGAAAACAGCACACCACTAAAAAATCCTAAGTATTCAAACCAATCAAACAAGATGCCTTCTGGAGAAGAGTCTGGGATGATGACGGACTAGAACAGATCAACGAAGGATGAAGAACAGATACTTGGGGTCCACAATACAATGACGAAGGGTGCAAGCACTGGAATCACCCAACCGCCCTCCCAAAGACCTACAAGGGATTTTCTCCCATGTTTGTCCTAGGTACAACAGATATACCCTCCACTGTCACCTATGTATGATCCTATGGTCAGATACTAAGGCTACCATACATGCGAAATATCCTGAGGGGACAGTCGTCAGCCTGATCAAAATGTGTGGGTAGGGTAACTAAGCCCGAAATCTAGATGGATCCACGTATGCAAATTGACCATGGTTTATGGTCAAAAGGAACGTGAGGGAGGTATCCTCAACGATTTCGATCTTCCACGGCCTCATGCTTAGCTCTAGTTTTAGTAGAGTTTCCCAGGAATATTTGACATATATGGGTTTACCTAAATGAAAATCTTACTACGATTGTTGGGTAATGAAACAAGTTCTGAGCAGTTTAAGGTGATTTAAACTCAAAACTCTAGCCTAAGATAGTTGGTGTTGTGTATCCCTAAAAAAGAAAATTGTTGCTATTTAATTTTATTAAATATTTTTAGGGTTACTTTTTTACTCAACGGGTAGTGCGTTGTGTGATGTGGTTGCAACAGAAAGCAAAGTGCATTAAATATAACTTTCAACAGCAAAACTTTTTATTTTTTAATTCAATGTTCTTTCCAAATTGAAAACTAAGCAACCTAAGCAAATTTTTCTTTTTTGTCTTCTTTTTGAAAATCAAACAAAATAAACTATGCTATTTTGCAGAAATTATAAGCCTCACTATTCTTAAGCTACCAACATTTTTCTTTTCTGTTATTATAAACGAAAAAGAACTCTAAAGTAGGAAGCAAATAAGACTTATAAAAGATGTGTAAGTATGGCAAAAAGGCTCCTAAGTTCACAGCTGTCAAAACAATGGTTCGACAAAGACTTGTCCTACAAGTTTTTTCAAAAGAAAAATCCTTCACACTTGGAAACAAAGCAGAAAGAAAACAAAGAGGAGAGATGCTATAAACTGGAAATCAAACTCAATAGAAATGTCCCAAAGCACCAAACCCTAACAAGACCACTAAGCCAAGCAATCAGTAGGAAAGCGAACTAACAACCACCCTACTGACACAAAGACTGAAATATGAAGCAAACTAAAAATACTCCAAAACTCACTTGATACTGGAAAAGACAATGAAGTCAGGAAATGTTGGAACTCAAAAGTTTGGAAGACACCCCAAAAGGATCCAAAAATGGATCAAACCCTAAAACAAAGGATAAGATACCTAAAGAGAAACCAAGTGTTGGAACAAATAGCAAATCCAAAGCATACAGGTTTGTAGGTCAACAACACACTATCAGGGTATAGGTAAGCGACTGTGTTCACTAAGGAACAAGGCCTAGTTTCCAAAAAGAGTAAAAAATGAACCAAACACTTCAAAAGTAAACAAGTGACCTAAAGATGACCAAAAGGACTCAAAGAAGGGTACTGAGACTCAAAGAAGAGTTACAAACCTCAAATACCAGTCAAGAAGGCCCAAAACAAAGTCAGAAACCTACCCAAAAGGAAGAAAACTCAACCAAACAACCAACAAAAGGCTACAGTAATGTGCCCTACTATGCAGTAGGGAAACTAGCGCATCTGGAGAGGTGGGCGCTACTGTATATAGACAGACTAGCGCTTGTGCGCTACTGTATGTATATTAGGGTAGCACACAGGTCTTAAAGAGTTAAAAAATAACCTTGCAGAGGTGTAACAGGACTGTGTCAAGCAAAGGGAAGCAAGCAGGGACTACCTACAAGGCTTCTCAGAAGATTGAAAGGGGTAAGAAGTACTGGATAGACAATCAAGAAGGGTTTCCTAGAGCAAAAAAAACAACTTCCCCAGCAGAGTCGCCAGTCTGTTGGCGGGAAATACTACCCTATAGTGAGGAAATGGACACTATCAACTTAAGGGGATGACAGGTAAACATACTGATTGCATTACAGAAGCGTTTACAAATGGAAATAGATTAGAGACTTTGAGAACATACCTTATGAACGAAGTTTGATCCTAGCTCTTGTCTAAGCTTGCGCTCGATCCTCAAGTCAATCTCCCGTTTGATAAACCTGCAACACAAAGACCTTTCTCAGCGTATCTTGGCCAATATAATAATGATGGAATTGACAATTAATTCAAACATCAAGCATTGACCAACATTGATCCAAACAAATACATAATACAATAAGCACTTGATTTGGGACGAGAAAGATGTTTCAACCTTTTATTGTCAAAAGTAGATGAATGATACAAAGTATACCTGACTTTGCAGCATGCTCATGCAACCTGATCCCAGGCTCTTGCTCCTCTCTGACTTCATAATCCTCCAGCATAACCTCCTTCAATGCAAGCTTCTCATATAGAAGAGTCTCTCTATGGCTTTCATGTCTAACCCCTCTCTTCAACCCTCCTTGTATTTATAGGACAAGGCAGGCAGTTCAGGGCGACAGGTGGTTGCAGGGTAAGTTGGGGAAGTTGGGAAACCAACTGCAACTAATCCCCATTCGTCAAATTAATCTTTTTTTGATCATATTTTAAGGTGTGCACTACTATTTCACAATGGAGTAGCGCCCAGGGCGCAACAATAGTGTTTTACAACAAGCGTTCACCACTTTTCAGATGCTGTGCGCTAGTCTACTAAAGAGGAGTAGCGCCCATGAGGAGTTGTGCGCTACTATTGTACACTGGAGTAGAGCACATGTGCTAGTTTGCTTGAAAGGAGTAGTGCCCATGCTAAAATATGTTGTTTTCTAGGGTTTTTCCAGCTTGCAAGGAGGTGAATCAGGCCAAGGTGTCATCTAAGGTCATCATGTTCTTCAATCCAAGTTGTCCTTTTGTGTGATCTATAGCTCAAGGTGATCACAGACGGAGAAGTGCATATTTCACCTATAATAGAGGCGATAGGAGTATAGATGGTTCCCCTTCATCTTCTGTGGGAGAACGTCGATCTTGACCTTCTGTTGGTATGAACATAAATCTTATAATACATGTATAAATTGTATTTTCATGTGTATGTAGTTTGTACATGTTCACACATAACTTTGTTTGTATTTGAAGCAGAGAGGGAGGAAGATCGAGCAAGGGAGAAAGACATGGGTGCAGAGCAAGGTCACCAAGAGGTTCGTCATCCTACACAAGGTGATGAAGGTTGATTCAGGACGGAATTTGTTGAACTAGCTGAGGGTTGTACACCCATATCAAATTATCCATCTGATTTATCTGCGGAGCTTCCATGGAAAAGTGATCTTGCACAAACGACCCTTGAAAGTTGTAAATCTCACTATGACAAGCTGCAACGTGATCTTTCTTCTTTGGATCTCCTTCCAGAGAACAAATAAAGTATAGATATGTGTTGTTGCTACAACTTCCCCCCAATTTTTTTTTTAAAATATTGGGGCCCCTCCTTTGAAATAAGAAGAAGTTTGCTTAAGTAAAACTCAATATTCTGAGCCGCAACGACGGAAGCTCTGAGCTAACTTTGTCGCAACGACGAAAGGATTGGTCCAAACTTTCCAAAATGGCGGAAGGAAAAGACTAAATCAAGCCACGGCAGAAAACTTATCTTAAAGCTTCCGAAAAGATGAAACCTTTGAACAAGTGAACCCACGGAGGAACAAATTCACCAAGTTTTTCCGCAACTGTGGAAGAATTCCCCTAAACTCTTCCGAAATAATGAAGGTCTTCAAGAAACTCTTCCGCATCGGCAGGTGGAGTGGCACTTTTGTTTTCTTTTCGAAAGAAATCGGATAACTCTTCTGTAAAGGCACGCAAACTCACTTAAGTTGGTCGATGCATAGGGCACACACTTTCTCTTGTGGAAAAGTTCAGAAAATCCTCCCCCAACGGTGGCCAAACTCCGCTTTTCCTTCCGTAGCAGACGGAAAACTTAACTGAGTCTTTTCGATTTTGGCGGTCGCATTTCTTAAGAAAAAGGTCGATTTAACACATCCGTACGCCGTTTCAACCCCGTTTTAATGGCCTGCAACCACCCTATTAATAACTCGCACGTATCAGTCCCATATATATAAGGCATGAACCCCGTTGGTTTTCACTATTTTCGTTCGTTGGAGCACTCATTCCATTTTCCATTCAAGTTGCACGCACCTGCTCCAAGTTCACCGGTTCCGCCGTGGTATCAACGCCTTCTTACCATCGTCTTTCAACAGGTAAGTACCTTGTCAAGCCTCATGGACTAAATTGCATTGGTTAAGATGATTATTTTTTTCCTGGTTCTCTTATTCATGTCAAGCTGTGTAGTTTAACTTCGGCCGAAGCAACCCATGCCTTTACCCATTTAAACGCATCAAGGTCTTGTTTTCATATGAACATGGACATTTCCGAGATACTGAACACCCATTAAGCCATCAGTTTTGAATCTCCAGTATAGCCCCGTCCACCCTTACATGAAGAACAATCGGTTTTTCGCCCAACTGTGAAAGTTTATGCTATTTGAACGTAGCACTCAAAAATTGCCTTGTGCCCAAAGTTGGTCATTATGGAATGCGTACCCCTTATTCTTCATGGTTTGCATTATAGAGGCCCCATAAATAGGCAAGTTCGATGAGAATAAGTGGGAATTTGAATTAACATGAATAATTACTTAAACATTGCGTAGTCATTACGATTGAAATCTGCATTCAGTTTATGTTAGACGCACCAAACTAGAAAGATTGATTGGCATGCATGTTAGTAAGTTGTTGACACCGCGTCATACTTTCTTATGTCTACCTATGTATTTTCATTTGTCAAGATTATCAAAATGGTTAAAGGTGGCAAAAGAAAATCTAGATCAGCCATCACAGAATCCACTAAAGATGCAAGGGTTGAGACCACTTATTAGGATACTAAATGCATTACAGGTGTACTACCGGAGGTCCAATGGGGTGACTTATATCAGATGATAAGGGATCAAGAAATATCGGAAACCCTATTAGAAGAAGAATACATGTACCGGAACATCAAGACATCATGCATATCAAAGGCAGCCACCCGCCCCGAGCTCTTTCCTTGTGCGGAGGTTGTCGGATGGATTTTGCAGCACGCAGACACCCAATATGAATTCTTTCAGATAGCAAAAAGGATGCCTTTGCATCTTTCACTCCTGCTTATGTTTCAGCAACTTATAAGTTACCCCACCCAACTCAGCACCTAAGTGATGAATGGTTGGCACAGGTCGAAATGGACAACCTGGAAACAACAGGGAAGCTGCTCGTCGCAAGCAAGCAGTTTAGAAAGAAGGACAATGAAGAGTATGAGGTTCAAAACCTGAGGCCTCCTTTCAGGATGATTGCTCTTATGTTGAGCAGAAGTTTTGGAAGACCTGATGGAACTATGTTTATGCTTCAATAGGTACCCATTATCCATTTTGTATCCTTCTGAGGAACTATTTTCAATTGGGATGACATGATTTCAGAAAGTCTAGCATCATTCATAACTACCGCACTAGAAGGGCTAGAAACAAATAGGTCAGAATTCTACATGCCATCTTACTTGGTAGACTGTATTATGGCTAAGCATCCCTTCCCAAAACTAGGATGCATTTGGAACCAGGCCAAAGGCTCGGTATATACCGCCTATAAAATATTTTGGGTGCGGAACTACAGGTGGCATTACAAGACCATTTGTGAGGAATTCATCATGCACCTCTATGAGCTAATGTTTAATGAAGAGCCTAATTGCCTATTGGAAAATGCCATGGTGATTCTAGAAAACTATGGTGACTTTTATTTTTCAAAGGATGGCACCTACATTAGGATTAATGGAGGCTCGAAACCCCCATATATCTTGCCTAAGTATGCCACTAACTACATAATCCACAAAGAGGCGATACGACAAGTCTTCCTAGATGGAGTTGGTGGTACATTGTACAACAGGAGGAAGGTTGCTTTTCCACCTTTTCCCTTCTATTTGGGGGCTTATAAGTTCTCCAAGATGGCATATGTTGAATATTTTATAGCAGAACTAAGGGGTTTTCATTTTGGGGAAAGAATCTTTCAAAAAAATGATAGACAAGGTAAGGTCGCCCAACATTGCAAAACAATACATTCTCCATTTGAATATGCACATTACTATGATTCGGAGGAGGAAACATACAGGGGAGTCATCAATATGACCAAGCTGTAAGTTTGCCAACACGGTAAAAATGGAGCTAGCTCTAGTTCCGCAATTCTCAAAGGACCATAACAGCATCGAGAAAAAGAAACCTCGGGAACTACTAAAGTTCTCTCTAGTGAGGAACAAAGACTCCTGCAACAAGCTGAGTAAATCGAGAAAAAACTTGAGGAAAGAGCAAGAAAGCCCAAGAAGATAAACTCTAAGAAGAAGAAACCTATAGAAACCAAGTAGCCGAAGACGAAGCTAGACGGGCTTAGCAGGAAGAGAGGATCGGGTTGGAGGAAGCTGCCAAGCAAGAAAAGGATGAAAGACTGAGAAAATCAGTAGAAGAGGAGGCACTAAAGAAAGTAGAAGAGGAGGCATTAAGAAAAGCAGAAGAAGAAAAGAAGCAAGAAAAGAATGCTGGTCCTCAAAGCCCAAATATTCAAGACCTTGATATCAATATCCCTATTGAGGAGCTTCCACTTGTGGCCTTCACACCATCTAGGGGAAGCACGGTATCTACATGGGGTAGGTTTGCCTTTAACAGAAAAAGGAAATCTATCATCGAAGAAACAATTACTAGTGTCAGAAGGCCTTTTCAACCTGATATCATCACCAGGCATGAAACCACCGTCATGCAGGGTACTTAGAACGATCATGGGCTCATGGCATCAATCTCTGTAGCATCTGTTATGGCAACAGCAGATAATATCAATATTTTGGGAGATGAATTGAAGCAGGAAAAGGAGAAAGCTCGCCAGTTACAGGAGGATTAGCTTAAAGAAAATAATTTTACAAATTTGATGATCGAGAAGAATGATGCTCTCGCGTCTCAGAAGGAATGATTAAATATAAAACTTCAATAGCTGGAAGCTGATAGGAGAGCCCTGGAAATGCAAACAAGGGCACTAGAGATAGTGAAAAGAGAACTTGAGGATAAAAACTTGAAGCTTGAATCCAAAAAGTTTGATGCCGCTCAGCAAATTGAGGACCTAAAAGAAAACATTGAAAAGCTGGAAGAAGGAAGAGAACTACTGGAACTACAATTAGAACAAGCGACCAGTAAGATGGATGATATGGATCCCTTTTATGAGCAAGCTTGTGAGATAACAAGAGGGATATACGGGGTACAACAACTTATAATGGAAGAGATTTGCAATATTAAGGCAATCATTGCTAGAATTATAGAGATCGGCAGGGAAGCCACTAGACGCAACAGAAAGTATGTGCGTATTATTGAAGATATCCGGAAACATATGGAGTGGACAGAAGGGAAGTCTGGTTTCCTAGCAACTCTTCTGTTTAAATCTGTATCTAGTTTCAAAGCAGATGTACGCCTTTTAGGTTTTTGAAAAGAATACGGAGTAAAGTTGAGCAAAGTGTCCATGGCTACCATTGACCAATGCAACGGTTTGTATCTTCATATGCGGATGGCCCAAGAAAAATGCCTGATGAGGATGCCTCATACTTTAGAAGAATTTCCGGAGACAACCCAACGTTTGGCTGAGCTGAAAGATGTGTTGAATGTAGAAATAGAGTACGTCAAGAAGGTGGACACATTGACCACAGAAGACCTCCACCAGTGGATTGGTCAAGCCACTGTTCACAAATACATCTTAGAAGAAAGTCTCCGGGTTGCTAAAGTAGAAATTTCAAATATGGAAGAAGGACTCACCAAGCATGAAGTCTCACTAAAGTCCATGCTTCCTCTCTCTGCCAACAATGTTATAAAGGAAACTAGTGCTTGGGAAAGCCACATAGAGGAGGAAGGCAGGGCATTAGCAGCCAACCAAGTTTCGACCTCAGAAAATGTTCCAGCGGCTGCAGTAACTCAGGTCTCAGTGGAAACGCGCACAGCCTCAAAAACACCTGATTTAACATAGGAGCCAGCGCCAAGATAACTCACATTTGCTCATATATGTTGATTAAATCTAGCACGTCTTCTTGGTTTTTTGTTTTATGTATACCTTTGAGACATTAAAATGACATTTGGATTTTAACTCCCGTTCCTTTTTTGTAAATTAAATTGGGATATTTATCTTTTTATAAAATTAGCACTACAGGACAAATTAAAAGAATGTGAATGGTTAGGGTATGGGTGGAAGCTCATGGAGCGTTTTGTAAAACTATATATGGCTAGATTATGGAGTAGAAAGGGACTTTTTGGCAGGTGAAACTTTTTTTGGATGTACATGAACTATTTCTGCTACACCAATAAAAAAAGATTTTGGCCTGTGGAAGCTGGTGCATTGTTTGCTTTGAGTTGTGATGAATGACAGCTGAACTATTTCTGCATTTTTCATACACTTTTTGTGAGATCTGTCCTAGCTCTTATGAATATGTTGTGAATGATCTTATTTCTTTGCAAATATCTATATCTCATGAGTAATTGAATGTTTTTTATAAAAAATACAATAAATCAGAGCTATCTTTGATATCATTCACATTCTGCTGAAACTACGTCTTGATGATTAATGGATATCTGTTTAATTCTCCAGATGTTTCTTTCAGTCGTATTACTCATATTTTAATTTCTGCTCCTTGTAAGGATAAGTTAGTTTATGTTGAAATAGTTAGAATAGATTTGTTTAATAGCACCCATTTAATTTAGGCACTTGCATATCATTCTCAATTATAAAATACAAAAATGGTGGATTGGGTCGTAACCGATAAAATAAACAAATCTTTAAAACCTATACAGTAGTCGGACCATTAACCGGATGGATTCCCCACAACAAACGATGAGCGATCTAATTGGGCTTGCTTACCGGGGAGAATCCCTTGCTGATTGATGCTGCGATTTTTGAGGCATGAATAGTTTTTGGAGATAGAAGGAGGGCCACCAGTGCATGGCTGGCAGAAGAGACCCTTTTGTTAATAAAATTTCCACTTAAAACCCACCTGAAACAGTTATTCCAAATATTCCAGATCTGGAATCAAGAAATCAAGAAAATCCTAGTTCTGAGGTAGAACAACAAGGAACATTGTACGCTGTCCCTTTTGAAGAGGTAAACTGCTTCAGAAGACATACTCACTCCTACGTTAGGAGTCTTGGAGGACTAACCACAGTTCCTCTGTTAGCCAGAATCATAGCCCCTCGAAAAAACCCTTAGTGTACAAGGGATTCCGTTCTTGTTCAAAGTCTAGAAGAATTATTGGATTTATCTTTAGAAGAAATCATTGAACCTTTTGACGAAGTTAGACCCGAGACTCCCACAAATCAAGAACAGCAACACACTCTAGGACATACTCCTCACAACTCACCACCGCATACACCACCACGTTTTCCACCTAGAATCATGGTCGTACCCGCATGGAGAGCAAGAGGATAATTAAACGTAGTTGGGCCATTCCACGCTTTGCCTAAAAACCCAGAAAAGTTTTTTCCTAAGTACGACCCTGGCAAAGGGATCTCCGCTGAAGACCACCTCAAAAGTTTCTATTTAGCCTTGAATCTTCTTAATGTAGAGTACGAAGACATGGTCTATCGCCTTTTCTCTTACACTTTTGAACCCAAAGTATCCTCCTGGTATTTTAGCCTGCAAGCTAATTTGATAACTAGTTGGGAAGATTTTAAGAAGTGTTTTCTAAAAAAATATGGAAATCAAAAAACTGTAGCTACTCTTATGAAAGAATTATTGTCTATGAGAATGGAAAAGAATGAGAAAGTCCAAAAGTTTAATCAAAGATTCATGACACTGCTAAACAATTTTAGTGATGCAACAAAGCCTACTAAGGAATGCTTGGTAGAGTTACACAATAGCCCTTAAATCCCCACTAGCAATGTTCGTCAAAAGAACGAAAAAGGTTACCCTGACAGAAAATTTCGAAGAAGCAAAGAAACTAGAAGAAGAGGTCGACAGCATCACCAAACATGCTCTAGATGTAGAGGTCAAGCCAACAGCTATTAAGAAACCTTTTTTTTTAACTAGGGATAAGGAAGAACCCGCCGTAGATTTAGATAATGTCATAAAAATGATGCAAAACCTCTCCAATAAGATTGTAGATCTAGAAAAGGATAAGGCAACTGGTTCTTCAAGGCCACCGTTCAAGCCATTCTATAAAAAGAAAGAATAAAATGGACAGTCAACCCCACCGGTAAACAATTCTGTTGTACTGAAATTAAATGAAATAGGCATGGACCACTTTTTTACTTTCCAACAAGAGCAGCACTCAGAAAAACGTTGTCCACAATGGATCAATCCGATGAGTCTAGTAATGAACCAAATGTTAGATGCACAAATTCCTAAGCAAGCAAATCCTTAACAAGAACAAATTATTGAGAAAGAAGAGTCTGCTCTCGACACCACAATGATCCTTTGGGATTGGACTCCTACCCAAGAGCCATCTTGCGAAGATTTCGTAGATGAAGTACAAACATCATCTATTAACATCACTACCAGAAGTAAAGGCCCAGTGATTGATCCGATAGTAGAAGCACCTAAATCCAGGTCTAGTCAAATACCGAAAAGGCACATAACTGTCATTCCACCCCAACCCAAGACAAATCCAGTAGTCGCTCCCACAGTGACTAAGGACCCAAACTCAGAAATAACCAAACAACCACAAATTCCTTTAAACAAAATAGAAAATCAATCGAAAACTTCAAAGGAATGTGACATGAGCTATGATATAATCGAAGATATTAAGAAAACAAAAGCAAATATCTCCATTTTTTATATGTGCAGCTTTCCGCAACAAAGAAAGAAATTAATGGAAGCTTTTGATACACAAACAAGTACTTCATTAGAAAACACCGATGAAAACCTGGAAATTAATGAAGCAAACATTGGTGGAAAATCAAAGTCTCAAACCCTCCCTTTCCTCTTAACGTTTGATATTTTTAATCACAATGTTCACAATTGTTTGGTAGATTCTGGTGCTAGTTCAAATGTCATGCCTCTATCTATTTATAGGAAGATTAATGGGCAACCTATTCCATCCCCATCTCAAATCATTCAATTAGACAGAACGGCTGTCAAGGTCATTGGTGAAATGAAAGAT
This sequence comes from Larix kaempferi, assembly GCA_027924585.1. Classification (NCBI taxonomy): domain Eukaryota; kingdom Viridiplantae; phylum Streptophyta; class Pinopsida; order Pinales; family Pinaceae; genus Larix; species Larix kaempferi. Next base: position 1,700,450 of record BSBM01000130.1, on the reverse strand, counting down.
GTACTTATTCGGTTGTCGTCCGATTCAAGAGTGTGTCAATTCATTGATATCATGGTGGTTGATATTCTTGAGGCATATGGTTTAATTTTGAGTAGGGACTGGTCTGCGAAACTAAATGGATACTTTGCAATAGATTGGTCTCATTTATGGCTTCCCTATCAGAATAGGCAAAATCAAATCAAAATATTAAGAGAACTGCACATGAAACAAAATGTCACTCAACTAGAAGAAAAAAACGAAGCTGTAGCTTTTTTGTCGTCAGTTTTAGGGAACTATTTCCTAGAAATCGAACCTCGGAATTATCAGACAGAAGATGCTAGCCATGATTCAGACAAACAGCCTGATCTTCTTTAGTTTTCACGAGCTGATGATATTGATTGTAACATAGTAGATTTAGTTACTAACTCAGATAATAATGATACTAACTTAGTTAGAGAAGAAAATATTTTATGGACTCTTTACTTTGATGGCTTCAAAACTCAAGAAGGATCCAGAGCCGGTTGTATTCTGATCGAACCTAGACAAACTAAGCATTTTTTATCCTGTAGATTAGAATTTGAATGTACAAATAATATTGTTGAGTAAGAAGCTTTAATTCATGGGTTAAAGAAAGCCATTGGTCTTAATGTCAACTTTTTGAAAGTCTTTGGTGATTCTGAAAGTGTTGTTAAGCAAATAAGGAATACAATTCATTGTCTTTCACCACATCTAAAGGGTTACCAAGCTGAAGTTTGGGATTTAATTTCATGTTTTGATGCTTTTAATATCGCCTTTGTCCCAAGATTGCAAAACGTTGCAGTCGATCTGTTAGCCACTTTTGCTTCCAGGTTAGTGCCTACTAATAATAAATGTTCAATTGAATTAATTTTCAGACCTTCTGTTCCGGACAACATTACAAATCTCAGAGTATTTGATGATGACAATCAGATTATCAGTTTCTTAACCAATGAAGATGCTTTTCAAGAAGCCATCATAGAAGAAGAGGAGCATGATTCAAATCTACAAAATAAAGACACTGTGAAAGGGAACTTCATTCCCAGGGGAGTGAGAACTCTAGAAGCACTGTTCAATTTGCAAAGCAAGTTCAGGAGACCTGCGAATGCCAAAACTCACAGCTCGTCCATGCAGCACGAATTAATAAACTTGGGCACAGAAGCGGAACCAAAGTATATTAATCTTGGTAAAGATTGTACGCTGGAAGAAAAGAGGAAGTTCATTAAACTTTTCCAGCAATATAAAGATATGTTTGCTTGGACTTATGATGATCTAAAGACATATGATACCCGCATTATTCAACATGTAATACCAATGAAGGAAGGTGTCAAACCTTTTCAGCAACAATTAAGAAGAATGCATCCGACACTTGAACCTCTAATTCAGAAAGAGTTAAAGAAATTGTTAGATGCAAAGATTATTTTTAAAGTCCGTCATTCCGAATGGGTGGCTAATTTAGTTCCAGTAAGGAAGAAATTGGGAGAAATTAGGCTCTGTGTAGATTTCTGAAATTTAAACAAGGCTTCTGATAAAGACAACTATCCTATGCCCCCAATGGAACAGATATTGCAAATGGTATCAGGATCAAAACTCTATCTCTCTACTAGATGGATTTTCTGGTTACTACCAAGTGCTAGTAAAAGAAGAAGACTGACTCAGAACCACTGTTCGCACGAAGTGGGGAACTTTTGCATACCGAAGAATGCCTTTTGGTTTAATAAACGCAGGAGCTACATTTCAGCGAGCTATGGACATTGCTTTCTGAGGATTGGTTGGTCAATGTGTAGTAGTCTACTTGGATGATGTGACTGTCTTTTCAAAGAAAAGTGAAGACCATTTGTTCCACCTGAAGCAAATATTTGATCGTTGCAGGAAGTATGGCATCTCTTTAAATCCCAAGAAAAGTGTTTTCGCTATTCTTGAAGGTAAACTGTTGGGTCATATTATTTGAAAAGAGGGGATCTCAATAGATCAAGAGAGAGTGCAAGTTATTAGCAAAATACCCATGCCCCATAGTAAGAAGTCAATGCAATCATTCATGGGAACTATAAATTTCGTTCGAAGGTTCAAATCGTCAAACTGTTGCAACAAATGGTGAAGTAAAGTGTACAATTTAAGTGGACAAACTTGGAAAAGGTTGCATTTAAAGAAATCAAAGCTGTCATAGCTAATGCACTTTCTTTGAAAAGTTTGGACTTCGATAAGGATTTTATTATGTACACCTTTGCTTCTGATAACTCTCTCGCAGTTGTACTCACTCAAAAGGAAGAATCAGGGGACGAGTATCTGATCTCTTTTATGAGCACTGGTCTGTAGGGCGCTGAACTGAACTACCCAGTGGTAGAAAAACAAGCATACGACATATTCAAGGTAGTAAAACAGTTCAGGCCGTATATCTTAAAAAATAGAACTAAGGTCATAGTCCCTCACCCTGCTGTCAGGTCTCTTTTCATTCAGAAAGAATTGGGAGAAAGGAGAGGAAATTGGGTTACTACTCTTCAAGAATACGACTTAGAATTCAAGCCAGCTACTATCATCAAAGGTCAAATCCTCTACAAGCTGCTTACTGAAATCCCAGCTGACGAGGAGCTAGATTGGAGGAATGAAGCTGAGCTTAACATGGTAGATGTATGCACAATTTTTACGACCCCAGAGTCTTGGTACAGGGACTTAGTGCATTATTTACAGTCGGGCTACTTACCAGAACACTAGAGTCCAAAGCAAAGAAGAACCCTCCGTCTTAAATCAACAGCTTATCAGGTCATTGAAGGAGTACTCTTCAAGAAAAACTATGATGGTGTTTATCTCAGGTGTTTGGAAAAGGAAGATGCTGGTAACGTGGTCAAAGAACTACATGACAAACTTGTTGGAGGACATTACTCCGGGGATACCACGACACACAAAATTCTTAGAGCAGGATACTATTGGCCTACTCTTTTCAGGGATGCTCATGTCTATGCCAGAAATTGTGATGTATGTCAACGGAGTATTGGAAAGCTACCTAAAGCAGCGAGTCCCTTGCAGCCAGTTATCATAAATGAACCATTCGAGCAATGGGGTATAGATATTATTGGCGAAATAAACCCAAACTCCTCGCCACAGCATCGGTACATTCTGACCGCTACAGATTATTTTACAAGATGGGAAGAAGCTATTCCACTACGAAAAGCTAATGAGGATGCGGTTATCAACTTCCTGGAAGAAAACATCATAATTAGGTTTGGGGTTCCAATTTCTCTAGTTTTTTATAATGCACCTTATTTTTCATCAATGAAGATTAATGAATTCATGTATGAGAGAGGAATTAAGTTGCATTAATCATCCAGTTACTACCCCCAAGGAAACGGGTTAGCTGAGTCTACCAATAAAAATCTCATTCGAATCCTGAAAAAGACTGTGATCGAAAATCAAAGAAGTTGGCACATAGCTCTCCCTCACACCCTATGGGCAGACAGAGTGACGCCTAAGAACGCCTTAGGAGCTTCCCCTTTCAACCTGGTCTATGGCAAGGAGGCTATTCTCCCTCCAAATATATTACTCCCATCTTTGAAATTGGCCCAATCCTCCCAAGGTTCTAGTAGTCAAGCCCTACAGTCCAAAATTGATACCCTGCTAAAACTGGAAGAGTCACGGGAAAAGGCCAAAGACTGTTTTCATCATTACCAAGATATAGTCAAACGATGGTTTGATAAAAGAAAATCCGGTAAGAAATTTTTTGAAGTAGGGGACTTGGTTCTCAAATGGGACCACGAACACAACGGTAAGGGAATCCACACAAATTTTCAACACCTATGGCTTGGCCCTTACCAAATCTCTGAAAAGCTTGTCCCATCAACTTATAGATTGAAATATTTACAAGGAGAGGAACTAAACCTCCCTCTCAACGGCCTCGCCTTAAAACAATACTTTGCATAAATCCCAAGAGGGTTTTTTTTTTTTGTACATAAATAAACACTATGTTCTTTCTTTCACTTGATTTTTGTTTTCTTTTATCGCTTTTAGTATGCCAGTTAGTTTGATTTTACCTTTGTTTGTTTTCACTCTATTGTAAAGCCCTTTTTGTTTTAAATAAAGCTAAGCGTAGTCTTGGTGTGGCTGAGAGATGAGACTCCAGAAAACTCAAAAGAATGGTCATGCGGAAGCTCACTGATAAAGGAAATACAGAGTTGTAACTTCGCTTTCACTGATTGGTTTTCTAGAATACAGAGATCCTCTTTTATGTTTGGACAAAATAACCCCTGTCAAATAGCTAAGATTTAACATTTCCTTCTGACTATCTTAGGGCCCCATTCACTCTAACGTAATGGATGTCTTAGGAAGTTCACTATGGCAAACCCATGGAGAGGAAGCATGTCTCACAGATGTATGGAATTTAAAATGATCTCATGTTGCAAGAGAAGCCCAAAGGCATATGCTGAAGAGTCTGGTTTCCAGAAATTCTCGCCTCAATTAAAGCATGGCTGAGAAAATAAAGGAAACTTGCAAATCAAGGAAGCTGAAGGAAGTTGTTCAAATAAACCATCCCAGCAAGGTTCTTCTCTGTCCGTGAAGCATGAAATCAAACAAACCTTCTGCTCACACAAAAGGACATTTTGGATTGAAGGGCTTATATCAAAATTTTCAAAGCAAGAGAAACTTATTTCTGGAAGACTCAAAGTAGCTAAAGGTCATGAATTAAAGAAACATCCAAAAGGATGTTAAAAAGCATGGGAATGAGGAACAAATGAATATGCTTGTGGGATATTGTCACGATCCTTTGGAGTCTTATAATAGTAAGCTTCCGAAATACATTTAAAAAAAAAATAAACCCCACACTTTGGCCCTTAGAGAGTTTTTAGGAAGTTTGAATCGAAGCGGCCTTTTTCTTTATCACAATTATGTTAAGAGTGTCACTATATTCTTCGAGGCTGAACTATGGAGACATTCTGTTGCACATGCAATCAATGCTTTGTAGCTCCCCTGACCATGAGATAAGTTTGTTTCAGAGATCTGTGTCCACCAGCGAATCACCAATTGTTGTTGCTACAACTTCCCCCCCAAAAAAATTTTGAAAAATATTGGGGCCCCTCCTTTGAAATAAGAAGAAGTTTGTTTGAGTAAAACTCAAGATTCTGAGCTGCAACAGCGGAAGCTCTGAGCTAACTTTGCCGCAATGATGGAAGGATTGGTCCAAACTTTCCAAATGGCAGAAGGAAAAGACTAAATCAAGCCGCAACGGAAAACACATCTTAAAGCTTCCGAAAAGACGAAACCTTTGAACAAGTGAACCCACGGCGGAACAAATTCACCAAGTTTTTCTGCAACTGCGGAAGAATTCGCCTAAACTCTTCCGAAATAGCGAAGGTCTTCAAGAAACTCTTCCACACTGGCAGATATAGTGGCACTTTTGTTTTCTTTTCGAAAGAACTCGGATAACTCTTTCGCAAAGGCGGGAAAACTCACTTAAGTCGGTCGATGCATAGGGCACACACTCTCTTGCGGAAAATTTCGGACAATCCTCCCGCAAAGGCGGGCAAACTCCTCTTTTCCTTCTGCAGCAGGCGGAAAACTTAACCGAGTCTTTCCGATTTTGGTGGTCACATTTATTAAGAAAAAGGTCGATTTGACCCATCCGTACATCGTTTTAACCCCGTTTTAATGGCCTGCAACCACCCTATTAATAAATCGCACGTATCAGTCCCATATATATAGCGCATGAACCCCGTTGGTTTTCACTATTTTCATTTGTTGGAGCACTCATTCCGTTTTCCATTCGAGTTGCATGCACCTGCTCCAAGTTCACCAGTTCCGTCGTGGTATCAACGCCTTCTTACCATCATCTTTCAATAGGTAAGTACTTTGTCAAGCCTCATGAACTAAATTGCATTGGTTAAGATGATTATTTTTTTCCTGGTTCTCTTATTCACATCAAGTTGTCTAGTTTAACTTCGGCCGAAGCAACCCATGCCTTTACCCATTTAAATGTGTCATGGTATTCTTTTAATATGAACATGGACATTTCTAGGATCCTAAACACCCATTAAGCCATCAGTTTTGAATCTCCAGTATAGCCCCGTCCACCCTTACATGAAGAACAATGGGTTTTTCTCCCAACTGTGAAAGTTTATGTTGTTTGAACACCGCACTCAAAAATCGCTTTGCACCCACAGTTGGTCATTATGGAATGCGTACCCCTTATTCTTCATGGTTTTCATTATAGAGGCCCCGTAAATAGGCAAGTTCGATGAGAATAAGTGGGAATCCGAACTAACATGAATAATTACTTAAACATGGCGTAGTCATTACGATTGAAATCTGCATTCAGTTTATGTTAGACGCACCAAACTAGAAAGATTGATTGGTATGCATGCTAGTAAGTTGCTGACACCATGTCATACTTTCTTATGTCTACCAATGTATTTTCATTTGTCAAGATTATCAAAATGGTTAAAGGTGGCAAAAGAAAATCTAGATCAGCCGTCATAGAATCCACTAAAGATGCAAGGGTTGAGACCACTTATCAGGATACTAAATGCATTACAGGTGTACTACCCGAGATCCAATGGGGTGAATTATATTAGATGATAAGGGATCAAGAAATACCGGACGCCCTGTTAGAAGAAGAATACCTATACCGGAACATCAGGACATCATGCATATCAAAGGCAGCCACCTACCCCGAGCTCTTTCCTTATGCGGAGGTAGTCGGATGGATTTTACAGCACGCAGACGCCCAATCACAAATTCTTTCAGATAGAAGAAAGGATTCCTTTGCATCTTTCACTCCTGCTTATGTTTCAGTAGCTTATAAGTTACCCCACCCAACTCAGCGCCTATGTGACGAATGGTTGGCATAGGTCGAAATGGACAACCTGGAAATATCACGGAAGCTTCTTGTCATAGGAAAGCAGTTCAGAAAGAAGGACAAGGAAGAGTATGAGGTTCAAAACCTGAAGCCTCCTTTCAGGATGATTTCTCTTATGTTGAGCAGAATTTTTGGCAGACCTGATGGAACTATGTTTATGCTTCAATGGGTACCCATTATCCATTTTGTAGCCTTCCGGGGAACTATTTTCAATTGGGCTGACATGATTTTAGAAAGTCTAGTATCAGCCATAACTACCGCACTAGAAGGGCTAGAAACAAATAGGTCAGAATTCTACATGCCATCTTACTTGGTGGACTGTATTATGGCTAAGCATCCCTTACCAAAACTAGGATGCATTTGGAACCAGACCAAAGGCCCGGTATATACTGCCTATAAAATATTTCGGGCGTAGAACTACAAGTGGCATTACAAGACCATTTGTGAGGAATTCATCATGCCCCTCTATGAGCTAATGTTTAACGAAGAGCCTAATTTCCTATCGAAAAATTCCATGGCGGTTCTAGAAAATTACAGTGACTTTTATTTTTCAAAGGATGGAACCTACATCAAGATGTATGGAGGCTCGAAACCCCCATACATCTTGCCTAAGTATGCCACTGACTACATAATCCACAAAGAGTCGGTACGACAAGTCTTCCTAGATGGAGTTGGTGGTACATTGTACAACAGGAGGAAGGCTACTTTTCCACCTTTGCCCTTCTATTTGGGGGCTTATAAGTTCTCCAAGATGGAATCAGCTGAAGATTTTATAGCAGAACTAAGGGGTTTTCATTTCGAGGAAAAAATCCAAAAAAATAATAGACAAGGTAAGGTCTCCCAACATTGCAAAACAATACATTCTCCCTTTGAATATGCACATTACTATGATTCGTAGGAGGAAACATATAGGAGAGTCAGCAATATGACTGAGCTGCAAGTTTTCCAACACAGTAAAAATGGAGCTAGCTCCAGTTCCATGATTCTGAAAGGACCAGAACATCATCGAGAAAAGGAAACCTTAGGAACAACTAAAGTTCTCTCTAGTGAGGAACAAAGACTCCTGTAACAAGCTGAGGAGATCTAGAAAAAAAAACTTGAGGAAAGAGCAAGAAAATCCCAAGAAGTTAAACTCCAAGAAGAAGAAACCCAGAGAAACCAAGCAGCCGAAGATGAAGCTAGACGGGCTCAGCAGGAAGAGAGGATTAGGCTGGAGGAAGTTGCCAAGCAAGAAAAGGATGAAACACTGAGAAAATCAACAGAAGAGGAGGCACTGAAGAAAGCAGAAGAGGAGGCATTAAGAAAAGTAGAAGAAGAAAAGAAGCAAGAAAAGGATGCTGGTCCTCAAAGCCCAAATATTCGAGACCTTGATATCAATATCCCTATTGAGGAGCTTCCACTTGTGGCCTTCACACTATCCAGGGGCATCACGGTATCTACATGGGGTAGGTTTGCCTTTAACAGAAAAAGGAAATCTATCATCAAAGAAACAATTACTAGTGTCAAAAGGCCTTTTCAACCTGATATCGTCACCAGGCATGAAACCATCGTCATGCAAGGTACTCAGAACGATCCTGGGCTCATGGCATCAATCTCTATAGCATCTGTTATGGCAACAATAGATAATGTCAATATTTTGGGAGATGAATTGAAGCAGGAAAAGGAGAAATCCCACCAGTTACAGGAGGCTTTGGTTAAAGAAAAGAATTATACAAATTTGATGATCGAGAAGAATGATGCTCTCGCATCTTAGAAGGAAGGATTAAATATAAAACTTCAACAGCTGGAAGCTGATAGGAGAGCGTTGGCAATGCAAGCAAGGGCCCACTAGACATAGTGAAAAGAGAACTTGAGGATAAAAGCTAGAAGCTTGAATCCGAAAAGTTTGATGTCGCTCAACAAATTGAGGACCTAAAAGAAAACATTGAAAATCTGGAAGAAGGAAGAGAACTGTTGGAACTACAATTGGAACAAGCGACCAGTAAGATAGACAATATGGATTCCTTTTATGAGAAAGCTTGTGAGATAACAAGAGGGATCTACGGGGTACAACAACTTATAATGGAAGAGATTTGCAATCTTAAGGAAATCATGGCTAGAATTGTAGAGATCGGCAGGGAAGCCACCAGACGCAAGTGAAAGTATGTGCGTATTATTGAAGATACCCGAAAACATATGGAGTGGAGTGAAGGGAATTTTGGTTTCCCAGCGACTCTTTCGTTTAAATCCGTATCTGGTTTCAAAGCAGACGTACGCATTTTAGGTTTTTGCAAAGAATATGGATTAAAGTTGAGCGAAGTGTCCATGGATACCATTGAACAATGCAACGGTTTGTATCTTCAGATGCGGACGACCTAAGAAAATTTTCGGAGAGAACCCAACGTTTGACTGAGTTGAAAGACGATTTAAATGCATAAATATAGTACGTCAAGAAGGTGGATATATTGACCGCTGAAGACCTCCACCAATGGATTGGTCAGGCCACTGTTAACAAATACATCTTAGAGGAAAGTCTCCGGGTTGCTAAAGTAGAAATTTCAAATATGGAAGAAGGACTCGCCAAGCATGAAGTATCACTAAAGACCATGCTTCCTCTCTCTGCCAACAATGTTATAAAGGAAACTAGTGCTTGGTAAAGCCACATAGAGGAGGCAGACAGGGCATTAACAGCCAACCAAGTTTCGACCTCAAAAAATGTTCCAATGTCTATAGTAACTCAGGTCTCAGTGGAAATGCGCGCAACCTCAGAAACACCCAAGTTAACATAGTATCCAGCCCCAAGATAACTCACATTTGCTCATATCTGTTGATTAAAGCCAGCACGTCTTCTTGGTTTTTTGTTTTATGTATACCTTTGAGACATTAAAATGACATTTGGATTTTAACTCCCGTTCCTTTTTTGTAAATTAAATTGGGATATTTATCTTTTTATAAAATTAGCACTACAGGACAAATTAAAAGAATGTGAATGGTTAGGGTATGGGTGGCAGCTCATGGAGCGTTTTGTAAAACTATAAATGGCTAGATTGTGGAGGAGAAAGTGACTTTTTGGAAAATGAAACTTTTTTTTGGATGTACATGAACTATTTCTGCTACACCAATAAAGAAATATTTTGGCCTGTGGAAGTTGGTGCATTGTTTGCTTTGAGTTGTGATGAATGACAGTTGAACTATTTCTGCATTTTTCATACACTTTTTGTGAGATCTTCCCTAGATCTTATGAACTAATTCTATGCTGTGAATGATCTTATTTCTTTGCAAATCTCTGTATCTCATGAGTAATGGAATGTTTTTTATAAAAAATACAATAAATCAGAGCTATCTTTGATATCATTCACATTATGCTGAAACTACATCTTGATGATTAATGGATATCTGTTTAATTCTCCAGATGTTTCTTTCAGTCATATTACTCATATTTTAATTTATGCTCCTTGCAAGGATAGGTTAGTTTAGGTTGAAATAGTTAGAATAGATTTGTTTAATAACACCCATTTAATTTAGGCACTTGCATATCATTCTTAATTATAAAATACATAAATGGTGGATCGGGCCACAACCGATAAAATAAAAAAATCTTTAAAACCTATACGGTAGTCGGACCGTTAACCGGACGGATTCCCCACAACAAACAGTGAGCAATATAATTGGGCTTGCTTACCGGGGAGAATCCCTTGCTGATTGATGTTGCGATTTTTGAGGCATCAATAAGATGGTTTTGGGATCATTACAAAAATTCATTGAGGCATATGAGGATCTTGGACCAACAACAGATGGTTTTGCTAACTTGATGCATAGAAGAAGGGCCCAAGTGATGGGTCCAGATAAGTGGGATGTTGTGAAGGAGAGAGTGACGAAAGAACGGGCCATGGGAATGTTTAACTTCAAAGAGGGCCTAAAGCGAAAAGCATTGAAAGTGCAATATTTTAAGCATCCTCATCTTGCACATCATTTATATGATCGGTTCCTTGCAGCCTATGGTCGGTTGCCATGGAATGATGAGGTTTCTAATTATTTTGCTAGATTTTTTATGCCGAGTTTTTTTTTGGTATGAAGCCAGACTATTCTGATATTCATTCTAAATTTTATGGAGTTGGAAAGGGAAGAATATACAATAGAAAAGGTGCTCTTAGAGATCCCACTACTCTTCAACCTCCACCTCATATATCTCTCCCACCTAGGCTTGTGACTTACAAATTGGATATGGAGCCCAAATCAGAACTCGGGACAACTGCAAGCATGTTGTTGCTGAAGGTTTAACTTCGGCATTTTTAGGAGTTGATGTGGGATTGAGTCGAGAGAGGGCTCGAGCCACTATTCGACAGAATTTTGTTTACAAAACTAATGATGAGTTAGATGGAATGAGCATTGAAGATCTCAAGGCTTATGCTAAGCTTTGTCGTGATATAGCTTCGGATGTCTTGTCCAAAATGACACATCGAGTTTAGGAGAGGTTTGTGTACTTTCAATATATTTATTTATTTTATTCATTTTGAATTGAACTTTTTGTTACATTATATCTATGTATGATATTATGCATGTTTTAATGTACATAGTAATAAATACATTACATAAATGTTTATTGGTTGCAGTTTTCTAGAATGATGAATGAACATAATTTTCGAATCTCCACTAGTGAAAATGTTGAAAATGTAGAAGAACATCTTGGAGAGGTATATTTTTTATTTACATATTTATATTTATGTTTGAAAGATATCTTATATTTATATTTATTTTTTATTTAACTATGTATCTTATTGTTAATTTGACTTATCCATGCAGGTTTCTTTATAATTGAATTTTTTTGATAATTTACCATCTATTGTGAGATAATGGTTTTAATTTTGTTTTGTTTCGGTTTTAAGTTAATTACTTAATTTTAGTTTTTTTTGCTTGCACTATGTTTTATTTATTAACAAAATTTAAATTTTAGGGAAGAGAACATATGGTAATTGGCAGTCAAGATGTAGGTTCCTTGATGCATGTGGATATTGGCACAGAGGTAATTTTGTTCATAATTGAACTGTTCTTTGATATATAAGTTTAATATTTTAATTTTTTGAATTTAGTTTAAAATAGTTTAAATAATTTATGAGATTCATAAATTGCTTTTATATATGTTGCAACTTGGGTCTTTTCAGTCTCTTGGAGGTAAAGGGGAGACTCCAGATGAGGGGTCTCTTCGATCTCTTCGATGCAAAGGGAAGACTCCAATGGAGAATAGTGGTGGACTTCCATTGAGAGAATGAGGTAATTGAATTGTTCTTTGATATATAAGTTTAATATTTTAATTTTTTGAATTTAGTTTAAAATTGTTTAAATAATTTATGATATTCATAATCTGCTTTTATGCATGTTGCACACTGGGTTGAGTCCAAGGGGAGACCCTAGTGAAGGATAGTGGTGGACTTCTTCCTTTTTTGTTGATATATAGATTGTAGTTGTTTTGGATATCGAGGAGATTTATTTTTGGATTATACATATGTACATTGAACTCACATGTTCATGAATGTTTTTTGAGGATTATATACATGTACATTGAACTTACATATATTATGTATTTGCTTGAAATGATCTACTTTTTTTTGTTTGTTATTTAGCATATTTGGTGTGATAAATGTTTAGAATATGTTTTTGCATGTTTATGAATGTATGTATTATTAAATTTACGTATGTATGTAGATGTAAAATTTATAGGAATTTTAATGATAGGAATGCTAGGAATATTAAGAATGGATGTTTGAAAGTTTTGATAGGTACAATCTAAAGTTAGGAAATGTTAAGAATGAATGTTAGGAAATGTTGAATGTTAAGAATGAATGTTATGGTAAGAATGAATGTTAGGAAAGTGTTGAATCCTAAGAATGAATGTTATAAAGTTATGAAATGTTAAGAATAAATGTTATGAAATATTGAATGTTAAAAATGAATGTTGAGAATGAATGTTATGGTAAGAATGAATGTTAGAAAAGTGTTGAATCCTAACAATGAATGTTAAGGAAGTTTTGATAGGTGCAATCTAAAGTTAGGAATGATAAAAATGAATGCTAGGAAGTGTTGAATGTTAAGAATGAATATTAGTAAGTGTTGATAGGTGTAATCTAAAGCAAGGAATGTTAAGAATGAATGTTGAGGGTCAAGAATATTTAAAATGTTAAGAATGAATGTTACGAAGTTTTAGGAAGTGTTGAATGTTAAAAATGTTAAAAAGTTAAGAATGAATGAATGTGAGGAAGTTTTGATCTTGGTGGAATCTAAAGTTAGGAATGTTAAGAATGAATGTTAAACATGTTAAGAAGTGTTCATGAATGAATGTTAGGAAGTTTTCATAGGTGAAATCTAAAGTTAAGATTAAGGAATGTTAAGAATGAATGTTAGAAAGTGTTGAATGTTAAAAATGTTAAGAAGTTTTAAGGATGAATGAGTTAGGATGTAAAATCTATAAGTCTAAAGTTATGAGTAAGGAATGTTAAGAATGAATGTTAGGAAGTGTTGAATGTTAAAAATGTTAGAATGTTTTAAGAATGAATGAGTTAGGATGTAAAATCTATGAGTCTAAAGTTAGGAGTAAGGAATGTTAAGAATGGATGTTAGGAAGTGTTGAATGTTAAAAATGTTAGGAATTTTTAAGGATGAATGAGTTAGGATGTAAAATCTATGAGTTTGTCAGAATGAATATTTAAAATGTTAGGAAGTTAAGAATGAATGAATGTTAGGATGTAAATTGTATGAGTTTATTAGGATGTAAAATATTTTTAGTGTTGGATATGTAAATAAGAATGTTAGGAAGTTTAAGAATGCTACTAAGTCTTGATAGGTGCAATCTAATGTTTAGGAATTTGAAATCTAAGTTTTTATAGGAATTTTAAGAATGAATGAATGTTAGGTTTTTATAGGAATTTTAAAAATGAATGAATCTTAGGAATCTTAGGAAGCTTTGAATGTTAGAAAGTTTAGGAATGTTAGGAAGTTTCGATAGAAATAAGAATGTTAAGAAGTTTAAAAATGAATGTTAGGTTCAAATTTTGATAGGAATGTTAGGAAGTTTTGATAGGAATGTTAGGAATATATTAAGAAAGAATATTTATTTGATATATATAATCTTGGTTTTAAAATAAAAGTTGAATTTCATATAAATGATAAATTGAAATTTGTAAAAATGATTCATATTTTCAATTTTTAACTAATGATTCTTATTTTCAATGTTCAGGTCCATTTTATGCGGCTAAAATCATGGCAAATGAGGATTTAACGATTTTTTTTTTTTAATCATAAGCAAAGATTACAGAATTGTGAAGGTTATGCTAAATTAGAGCAATGGTTTTAGACAACAATTTGATGAATTTTCATTGATTTGTTGTAAATAATCATTTCTCTAATTTAGCATAAGCTTCGTAATCCTAGAATCTTTGCTTGTGATTAAAAATCAAATGATCGTTATCTCAATTTGCCATGATTTCAGTTATGTGAACTTACACAAGTGATATTTTAAAAAACTCATGGATCATTTATTTATATGGATTATTTAGCCCACCATAAAACTAGTAATGGATCAATCCATTTTATGGATCAAGAATAATAATTTCCCATTTATTAAGTATATTAGAGAACCATGAAATGGATAAGATGAAATTTAGTAGGTCTCTCAGTGATTCTTCACTTACATACTTCAGTCAAAAGTAAAGATTCGAGGCGGAGTGTGGGGACAGCCACATCCGTTATCTCATCCCTTAAGTGCTCTAATATGGGGACCCGAATAAAGTACTTTGCACAGAATTTGAGACGAAATTACACATTAAAGTTTTCATTACCAAATAATTTTCGAATTCATTTCAACATACTAAAATATGATCATTTAAACATTCTAGTTCCCATTCAAAATCATAGACATAGTTGAAAGAAAAAAATATATTGTACACAACATTTGACATGGACATGGACAAAAACATTGATCAATTAATTTTTGATATAGTTAAAAACATCGCAATGGAATGTCGTCCTCAATTATCCATTCATAGTCATATTTGGACAGTTTCCATTTTTTAGTTTTTAATTGTTTTTTGGATGGAACTTGTACCAATTTTATTCGAGATGCACATACTAAATGACTATATTGACAACATATAACATCAGGTTCATAATCATGAAAGTAGACATAATTTTCAGTCATATGGGTCTGCTGAAAAAAATAGCCCTTTAAAATGATGGATACTTTCTCATATGTATATCCGTTGTCATTATAGTCTTCCAATAACTTCATATTTCCTTCTGTGCATCGCATCAAATAATACTTCACATTTTCGTTGTTGTTTATAGGTGCAGTCACAACGAAAACATCCCCTATTCAAATTACAATTGGCGTTAGGATTTTTAAATCAATTAAATTGACTAATATACATGTATAAGGTGATGGACAAGAATGAACAATCGACAAAACAATTGTAAGATCATTACCTTCTCTAACAAGATCTGAAATTATGTCGCCATCAGATGATATTGCTATTTCGTCTTATTCTAATTCTTCTACGCTTGCTAGTGACATTTTTCCTTTAGGATTAATCTCTGTGTGTTTCCAATGTTTTACGTAGTTGTTCATTATGTTTTCACAAACTTCTGTAGTATCAACATTTTTAGTGCAAATGTGACAAAAACATGATTGCTTTCTACTGTCAAATGCATACACGTTTTGGAAGGCATTTGTTTGAATAGAGTGAAAATCTCTAGTCCCATGTATGGTGCTAGCATCATATGGTATTGATCTATTTATATCTTGGACACCAACAAGCCAAAAAAACCTACACAAATGACAACTTTTGATGTTAGTGTACATATATTTAAATGTTAATGTACATTTTTTTAAATTGACAATTAATATAAATTAAAAAAATCGTGTACATACCTACACACATCTTTTGATTGTTGATTATAATTATGGCTTAGATGTAATTTACACCATTGGACAACCTCTATAGCTTAATGAAATCGTGCAGAAGAATGGTTCATTTGCCATCTTCGAAGTGCTCTTTTTACGCATGCTCCTGCACCATCATGTTCACCTTTTCCATGTCCAGTTTCAAAGAAATTCCAGTGATATTTAATGTTCAATTCTTTAAGAAGTCGACATAACCAATAAAATGATCGCGAAGATTTAAATTGTCCTGCACATCCATCCGACCATATCCAATGTTCATTTAATTTAACGTCACATCCTTTTAGTGAATCGTAGAAAATACTTTCAATACAATGTTGAACAAAATGTGTATCATGTGTACGATCATCGTTGATATAAATGTGATATTATTTAATCACATCTCGATTGTCCCACGTGCTTTCAATGCCATCATCCTGTTGAGAATGTCTATATAAAACATGGACAAATATCGAAACTTGGTCAGAATGATAGTATTCACTCTGTATCTCTTTTTGTGCAGCAAATGTATAGTTTTCTGCAAAATCAACCACTGACAAAATTGTTCCTGGTGGAAAACTTTCACGAGACTGTTTGAATTGAAGGTCTTGCTATCGTGCTCTATGTGAATGCTTGGTGTATTTATAAATTTCACTTTCAAATTTCTTGAGAAAATCTGTCACACATATTTTATATTCTCGCAAATCAATTCTTTTAGAATGTGCATCACTAGAACTTGTAGCATAACCAATGTATTCATATCTTCTCCAATCAACAGTTACATTTGATAGCGAGTGCTCATTATCGATAGGATATTTATTGTGGAATAAGACCAGATTTCCACAACGATGTCAATGTTTTCCATTGACACATTTCTTATTATAAAATATTTCATCGTGATCTCTCTCACATAGAGTTTGAGATATAAATTCACGTACTGTAAGCGGAGGTGGTGAATTCGTTCAAAACATTTTACCAAATTCAAGAAACGTGTCATAATATAATTGAAATTGCACATGATAATGACAAAAACATGTGTCACGTATAGTAATAGGTCTAACATACCATGGTTTTTGTTGCACAAATGTAATGATTGACACATTAATTCCACAATGATCTTCCTTGAATTTATTGAACAATTGTACTTGTGTCATATCCATTATATGTTTTGGACTACTTTCATATACCCCTCGTGATACTCTTTGTCATATCACATCCCTTGAATTTGGTGAAACTCGAGCATGTGCCAACCAATATTCCCGTACAATATCTTTAACACCTGCTCCCATTCTATCTTTGTAAGGTTGTCTACAAATAATTGCCCAGCAATCAAGTTCATCATTTTCATCTATTTGCATTCTGAATTTGCTATGTTTGTATAATGTCTTTCTTGAGGTTCCAACTGTTTTTGCTAGTTCTGTTGTCAAACGTTTTTGTTTAGTACTAGCTGAACAATTGCTGTATGAATTGCTCTACGTGCAGCACTGATATCTTTCTTCCTGGATTTTTCAAATTCTTTTATTGCAACACCTATATTTTCTATCACATTATGTTTCAATTTCGACTCTTTTGTCACTTTGTGAATACTCAATAATAACGTAGCAACTTCTAACTTCTTTGACACTAATAAACATCTCAAAATTTGTGCTTGTCTTGCTATTGAATAATCCTTCAGAACATGATCATAAACTTTTTGAGCACGATATCGTGCAACATGTTTGGGTATTTTTTTCCATATTTGTTGCAATCAATGTGTTCTAACATTTCATCGTCAATGGTGAAAGTACCTATACATTAAGTTAACATATATATCCAAAAATACAATTCATTATAAAAAATGAATTTGAAAAATACATGATATATACATATCAGGTCCAATTTCTGGATCTTGAACTTGATCTTCAATATTGACTTCATCGACATTAACATATAAATCACTATTTACATTTTCAACGATGGTCTCTTCAACTTCAATTTGTTCTTCTTGTACTCTATTTTCAATTTCCATTTCATCAACATTATCATGTAAATCTATATTTATATCTTCAATAATTATCTCTTCCGGTTCTGCAACTCTTGCTTTTTTGACATTATATCTGAGTTTTTTTTCTCTATTAACATCATCATCACGTTTACGATCACCTTTTTTTGAACGGTTTCTCTTACTACCCATGATTGTTTAATCTATAAATGATAAATTAAAGAATCGTCACTTTATAGTAAAAAATAATAATTTAAGATCTAAAAACAGTTACGAAATTTATAAAAACATGAATTGAAATTTGCTTCACCTTATCAAAATCTTGTAAGAGTCTTTTGAAGAAAAACTCCTTGGAAATAGATTTCCTTTGAAAAAACCCCTTGAAAAGAAATCTCCTTTGAGAAAAACCTTCTTGGAAAGAAATAAGAACTCCTTGACAATAAATCACCTTTGAAAAAACCCATTAGAAAATAATAAGAACACCTTGTAAAGAAATCTTCTTTATAAAAACCACTGCAAAAAAACTTCTTTGAAAAAATACCTAGGAAAAAAACCTTCTTTGAAAAAACCACTAGGAAAAATACTTTGGAAAAAAAACTTCTTTGCAAAAATATCTTGGAAAAACCCTTGTAAAGAAATAAATCATTTGCTCAAATACTCTGGGAAAACAACTTTTTGAAAAAATCACTTTCAAAGAAATAAGAAGGAAAAATACATCTCATTTGCAAAAATACCTTGAAATAAAAACTTCTTTGCAAAAATACCTTGAAATAAAAACTTCTTTGCAATAATAGCTTAAAAAAAAAACTCTTTAAATGCACCCCTTGGAAAGAAATATTCTTTGAAAATACCACTTGGAGAAATACGTTGTAACAAAACTCCTTTCCAAAAATATCTAAGAAAAAAGTACTTTGAAAAAACCCCTTGCAAATTAATGACTTCTTTGCAAAAATACATTGGAAAAAAACTATTTGAAAAAATCCTTTGCAAAGAAATAAAAAATGCAAAAATTTCTTGGAAAAAAACTCTTTGCAAAATACTTTAGCAAAACAAATTTTTGAAAAAGCCCCTTTCAAATAAATAAGAAGTGCAAAAATACCTTGGAAAAAAACTCTTTGCAAAATACCTTAGCAAAACAATTCTTTGAAAAAAAACCCTTTCAAATAAATAAGAAGAAAAAATACAACTTTGCAAAAATACTTTGGGATAATAACTCTTTAAATACAACCCTTGGAAAGAACATCCTTGGAAAGATTATGTAAAAAACCCACTTGAAAAAATACTTTGTAAAAAAAAATCATGTGCAAAAATATCTAGGAAAAAAAATACTTTGAAAAAACACCTTTCAAAGAAAGAACTTCTTTGAAAAAATGCCTTAAAAAAAAAGTTATACAAAAATGCCTTGGAAAAAAATTCATTCAATGTGTCCTTTGTAAAAAAAAAGAAGAAAAATACCTTATAAAAAAAACTCCTTTTGCAAAAGAAATCTCCTTTGAAAACCCTTTCAAAAATATTTTGGCCAAAAATGTGTGAAAATAATGAATCATTTTAGGTTTATTTATATGAGTATAGACAACGCACATTTTTTTTCCCCGGTTGACGAATTTTTTTTTTCGTTTGGTTATTTGGCCAAACAACCTTTGTTGTAAATAACGACGTCGTTACGGAAAAAGATTATTCGGCCGAATAATCTCTCAGACCTGAACACTTGACGGTTCTACACAGTTTGCAGGTTTCTCCATTTTCGTAAGGTAAAAACAACCTCTTACACTACAAAACAATTGTCAGACTTGATACCATTATTTTCATCATTGAATCTACTTTCCGTAGGTATAGATTTTGTTGTGTATATGTAAGATCTAATATTTTTAATTGTTTTTTTCATAACATGTGTCGAGTTTGGATTCATCTTTTTGAAAAAGCGGTGAAATGAAAAATCCATAACTTAAAAAATACACCACCAAAAATATTGAAAAAAATATGGTGCACTTAATTGGAGTGTCTAATTCAAAACGGTGTTCATAGATTTTTTAGTTTTAGAGTCAATTGAGATAAAAGTGGCGCAACAAAAAACATGTTGAAAATCGACTAGGCTTCTCCATTGATC
This sequence comes from Larix kaempferi, assembly GCA_027924585.1. Classification (NCBI taxonomy): domain Eukaryota; kingdom Viridiplantae; phylum Streptophyta; class Pinopsida; order Pinales; family Pinaceae; genus Larix; species Larix kaempferi. The sequence continues at coordinate 1,680,616 of BSBM01000130.1, read as the reverse complement.
GAATTCAAAAAAATATAATAATTAGTATATCGACCAATTGGTTACAAACTTATAGTCATGCACTAGTACATTGTGTGTAGATTGTCGTAGCATATTTGTTTTTTGCAAAAAACAAGTTTAACAATGATTTTACGTGCGCAACAAAACATGACTATTTTGTAGTCCTTTCATTTTATAAGAAAACACTATCAAACATTTGCGAAATCGACATATCAAATCTCAATAAAAAAAATTGAAAAATTTATGAATAGAAAGCTAACATAATTCTCTAGAAGTTTTCTTTTTACTGCAAAGTGAAATTCTAAACAAAAATATCACTTTTGTTCGCCCAAAGTTGAAAAACATGAAAAAATCATATTTATTTTCTCACAAGACCCCTCAAAATAGACACCCATCTTCATGGATTCAACCACTACCCAGAACTTTGTAGGAATAAATACAAGTTATTCCCAGGACTAATTACGAGCTACTACTCAACCTGCAGGATCTCCCAGGACTGATTACATGCGAACAAGCAAAACCTCGAAAGAGCATCCCAGGACTTATTATGAGCTACTACTGAACCTGAAGGATCTCCCAGGACCGATTACATGCGAACAAGAAAAACCGCGAAAGAGCATCCCAAGACTGATTACGAGCTACTACTCAACCTAAAGGATCTCCCAGGACTGATTACATGTGAACAAGCAAAACCTTGAAAGAGCATCCCATGACTGATTACGAGCTACTACTCAAACTGAAGGATCTCCCAGGACTGATTACATGCTACTGCACAACCTGCAAGATATCCACGGCCACAAAGCATCAACCAGATGCTCATGATCATACAGATCATCCTCGCACGGAGCATCATACGGATGCTCATGATCATACGGAACATCATACGGTTGTTCATGATCATACGGATCATCATCATATGGAACATCATACGGATGTTCATGACAGAGCATCATATGGATTCTCATCACACAGCACTTACATCCACAGCCATGGGGAGGACCCGCCTACCACCATGCTTGGAAGGGCTCTTGCATCTGTGTCCTGTCACTTACTCCTGGAAGTATATTCGATCTGAAGAATACCAAGCCTATCTCTGACGTACTCGAACTTCACCCTGGCTAGTGGCTTGGTCAACACAACTTCTATCTGCTTGTCCGTCGCAACATACAGGAGCTTCACTGCTCCTCTCTACACCATATCCCTAATATAGTGATACTTGATCTCAATATGCTTCGACTTGTCATGGAACACCAGGTTCTTGGACAACTTCACACAACTCTAGTTGTCACATAAGATACAAGTAGCATCCAACTGAAAATTAAACAAATTAGACATTATCTTCCTTAGCCATACTGCCTCACAACTAGCCAAATAAGTTGTGACATACTCTGCTTCAGTTGTACTTAGTGCTATGCAGGATTGCTTCCTGCTAAACCAAGAGATCACACCTTATCCCAAACTGAAGTAGCACTCGAAGTGCTCTTCCTATCTGCAGCACTGCCTGCCCAATTTGAATCAACATAGCCCTCTAGGTTAACCTTTTGATTCGCATCATACTTGAGTCCATAATCAACCATACCCCTCATGTACCTCAGAATATGCTTTGCAGCAATCAGGTGAACATGTCTTAGATCTCTCAGGAACTGGCTCAATGTGTTCACAGCAAAGCAAATATCTGGTCTCGTGTTCGTCAGGTACATCAAGGACCCAATCGTCTGACCCAGTTATGTATTGGAGATTATGTTCTATCATACTGAACTTCTATTTGATGTCAATATTGTAATTTCTTCCTGACCTTGGTTGTTGTTTTCAAGTACTTTTGTGACTTCGTCCTCTAGTTTCCTTGCTCCTCCTATGACTTGGATTGTAATGTATTTCAGCCATTGTTTACCTCTAACCTCACACATTAGGGGGCATCTATTATAGGTCAAATCAGCACTTCTCCATCCGTGATCACATTGCCCTGTCGATCACACAAAATGGCACTATGGATGGAAGAGCTAGATTAACCTTAGATGAATTAGTGCCGAGATTCCACATCTTCAAAGTGAAAACCTTATTTTTTCTACATATTTCATTGGAAAACTGCGACTCTAATAGTTGACATATAACGGGTCATGTGTGGGTTCCAATATTGAAAACCCGCACACATTACTTAAAACTTGTATGCGCAAGTTGCTAAGAAAACTAGCCGCGCACCATGTTCCTGTTTCCTAGTGTCATAATTGCGGGTATATTAATATGAAAAGAAAAAATATATTAAGAATACGAATTGGGATTAGTTGAGTTTGGTATTATAACTCCCCCAACTTCCTAATTCAACTGCCTCACGAATCTAGCTTCCTGCCTTGGCCATAAATACAAGGGAAAGCCATGAGGAAGGGGCCAATGGAGAGAAAACTATTGTTTTGCTGAAGGAATTTCAAGTCAAGAGAGGAGCAGGATCCCAAAACTTGGTTGTAGAAGTGCTTGAAGCAAGATCAGGTATATCAGTTGTATTTTGTTGCATTTCTTTGACAATAAATATCAAGATACCCTTCCCATCCCAATGGAGTGTTAATTATATTGCATTTTGATTTAATTAATGTTGTATTGTTTGTCAATATCATTATATGTTTATAGTCAAATAGTTTTGAGGAAGGTCTGTGTGTTTTGCTGGTATATTGTTGTGGAGATTGGGAGAAAAGCTAGGACCAGACGCCATAAATAAGGTACTCTTTCCTAAACCCTAATCTCATTTATTTACAGTAATGAATATGAAACCTTATGTATCTATCTGTCAACCCCATGTGCATTGATAGCATCTATCCCCTCCTATAAGGTATTTTCCCTAACAACAAGGGGATTTTTGTCTTTGGAACTTAGTTCAATATTTTGAAGGAAATGAAAGTAAGCATTATATTTTGTGGCATATGTGTTTGGACTCAATATTGTTGAAGACTAATGCCATAATTTCTTACATCAAATGTGTTATGAAGGGCCATAATCCAAGTATTATTGTTTCTTATTTTGAAGAAGTTTAATTGTGGTTCTTTCCCCCTTTGGAATATTTTTGTTTATCTTTGGAAATGCCAATGTGTATCTTTTATCCTAATTAAGAGTTGGTTGACATTCACATTGTTTGTTGGTAAATACACCCTCAAGCATGTTTGGAATTTCTTCTAAATTTGGGTTTTCACAAGGATTTTATGTATAAGTGGACAAGAAGATATGGTTGCTTGTAGGTTGTTAATCCTAGTTGCATTCACTCCTAATCTCATTCAAGAGAAGCTCATAGTTGTTGTCCTTCCTAGATTTTCATTGACTCTACTTGTCCAATGGATTGACACTAGTCTTGGTCCATCCATCACCTTATTTAGAAAAATATATATATATATATATTACAATCACTGTTTTGCTAAATTTAACCCTTCATTTCACCTTGAGTTTCCATTGCATAACTCTAATAATCCTATTCTAGGGATACCCCGCTTTTGCTAGAGGAGACCTGGACCAAAGTGAGAAGAAGGGTTGTTGTGGTGACAATGGGAAGTCTTCTTGATTTCCTCTAAGGTTGTGCTTGTGTTTTAGGGATTTGGCACTTGAAGTGCAGGTTTGGGAGGTAACAAAATCCATTCTTCTTGCTTCAAAGTAGATGCAAGGGAGTAATGGTTTGGGATTGGGGTATGTTATGCTCCATCTTCTAGTGACTCATAACATTAGTACCTCTATAGGTGGGAGGAATGGGGACCAAGCACACCCAAAAATAGATGGAGTCATATTGAGAGGGTGTAGAAACACTTGATAACATGTTTTCTTAGAATAAATGTACGAACCCCATATGAGATATGTTTAACAGAAATAACTATATATCCAATAGAAATAGAGGCAATAAGGAAGCAATATTGTACAAGCAAAGAGTGGTATATCATTAAAAATGCATACAATGGTTGCAATGACATTGCATAAAGTTTATACCAGCAAAATGAGAGAGAACACAAAAAACTGTTTGAATTCAATTGCATTCTTTCTCAAAAGCCATTTATGTGAGTACATGAAAAAGGTGATTGTTCATAATCCACTTAATCACATGCTTATTAAAAATATAAGACAATCTGTCACATACCCCAATTTTACTAAAATAATGTAATTATTTTTATTAATATTCCTGAGACATTATGTTAAATTTAATGCTAAGTAGGAATGGATGACTCAGCAGAGTCTCCAGAAATGGAATGTAAATTCTGAATAATTATTATTAATAAATAAATTATGGAGACAACAGCATGGGAGAGCTGTTAAAAGAGGTTACTGGTCTAACTGGTGGATGGAACTAGGTGGAAAGAAAAAAGATAAGTGGCAGCATCCTCAAACACTTCCTGAGTTGCAGGTGGCAACTTCCCTATATTTTGGGGTCATGATTCCCCAAGAAAGTGGAATCTGAGCAGGTGGCTCATTAATGACAGTTAACCCAACTAAGACCTAGGCAATCTTTTAAATAGTACTCAATGAACTGAGCTGGGGGTTCAGCATTGTTCTAGAGGGAGAATACATTCAGGTGAATGCTATTCAGGAGTCCCATTGAGGAAGTGGGAAAAACAGTAAGGAAGTGTTTTTGAGTCAGGAAGTTGCAGTAACTTGGTTCCAGTATAGCTGCTTTGGCTGAGGGAATTGTTGGCTGTACCTAGTTCCTGCTAGTTAGACCAGGGCAAGCTCGGGGGTCCTGAGAAGTGCTGTCTGGGCACTCTCCAGGAATTGGTAGGGAGGAACAGCCTCCCATTGCTGTTATTGTCTACCATTGATACAGGTTCTGCCACTTTTCCTGCTTTTTATTTAATAAATTTAAATGTAGAATGGACTATCTCATCTGTGTTTGAACAGTATTTATTTTCAGTAAAGTAGCCTCTCTGTATCATCCTTTGATAGAATTTGCAAAATTTATATGTCTTAGAATTTTCCTACTTATCATACAGATCGAGTAATTTGTTTATGCAGGATATGGTTGTGATTATTACAGTAATAAAATAGTATGGGATTTTATATAGGTTTATTATTAATAGTTAAATAAAAATATAGAATAATTATACAGTAGTTATTCCAGTAATACACTTATTAAAAACAAATATAAGAACAGACACATAGATAAATTTTAGAATTTCAGTGAAATATTCCCATAGAGAAATTTACAGGCATAAATTCTATTAGAGCAAATATACCAGTTTATATCCGCTTCATGTTTTAGTCAAACTAGAATACAGGTTATTCTCTGTATCAAGCTAAAGGTAAACAAAATTTATATCAGTAAATTTATCTATACTCAGAACATAACCGACTGTTATCGATTATCCAAAAGTAGTGGATTGCAATAAGTTTTCATTTTAAAAACTTTCCCATACAATCCTATTCAATAAAATCGTAGTCAAATACAAACATATAAACTGTAAATGAAGAATCATGGCGAGAGTTGTTTATTTTTTTTACCTAATACTATAGTATTTATAGCCAGGTCGATTACAACAGAGTTGACAGAGTTATTTAAAAGACAAACTTATTGACTGGCTCGAAGCCGAGTCTTACAACATAGAAAAATTCACTGCGCCTTCATCCAAACCCATCCATTATCACAAGCATAGGTTACTGCCCATTTCGAGCTCATTTTACATGTAATACACAGCACTGTCGAGGGGTTTTCATATCAATAGTCAAACATTATAAGCACGCAGAGAAGTTATCAACGAACTTAGCCATTGTTGGCTTTTACAAACCCTACTATTAATTATTGACAGGGAGACATTCGTCACTATGTAAACACAAAACCAAAATTTTACAATTCGTTGCCAGCCACAACAGAACTTAAACACTTCTCCTATTTTCTTATATATATTAACCTGGGAGAGAACCCCAACTCACCAGGGTTAACAACATTTTTATTTGGCTAACGCAGTAAGGGTAGTGAACCCCCAACACAATCTTTAACACTCAAAATCAAAGAAAAACGCAGAGAACTATTATATTACCATTACCTACAGCTGAGATATCATTCTCTGTGAACATCTGAGAAACACAAAACAATCCTATTTTTAAACATTTTGTTCATTTAATAAAAACGCAGATAGTACACGGCCTCTTGACAGGCCAAACATTACAGTATTTATATAACTTCTACAGGGTTGGGTAAAACCCTATATATATTCAAAAGATAATGACAATAACAACCCCGAGGTCTTCATAACAAACTGAGCCGTAGATTGTTCCTCGTAAACATGCCAGGGTAACAAACTCTATCTACTGTAAGCAAAAGGTTTAATACATGTGACTGTATTCATGCTCACAAAAACGACAACCACCCAGTTACAAAGGAGGTCCTTCCAGACATAACCTTAGCAAAACAAAACCAACAAAGGGAGAGACAGCCATGGTATAACCAGGCTTACCCGGAGGAGCCAGCGCTGTAGAGGAAGCCTCGTACACCTTCAGAAGCGGTTATGACCTGCACATTACCAAGTGACGAGGATTGTCAACATTCTTTTTAAAATACACAAACGTATTCAAACTGAAATCTACGAAAACCATTGTTAATTCTTACCTGAGCTATCGGAGGAAGCAAACCCAGTGGACAACCTGGTAGCCAAGAGATGAGCCAGGTAGCAAAACCTCATCACATTCGTCAGAAGGATGAGCAAGGAAAACTTCCAGTTCCTCTCTATTGATAGCCGTGACAGGTAATATATTTTAAACAAACCCTTAAGCTGTGAATGAACCAGTCGGGGAGCACGATTTTAAATCCATTATACGACCATCTCATGGATCAAAACAACAGAGAAAACCCTGCCTCTAACTCACACCAGCAACAGTGTAAGACTGTATGTAGCAGGTGACTTAAACACAGTGACAGCAACGATACCAAGATGCTCAATGAACTGTAGCAGACGCCAGTAGCAGAGTCCACAGACTTTTAAACCACCCGAGGATAAAACTACGTGACCATAACCATAAGAAAATTGCATTTTACAGTGCCCAACTGACGAGTTCGGACATGAAGGGTTTCTCTCTTACAACCCAAGCCCGAAGGCAGAGAAATAACCAGGTAAGGGTTTCAAGATAGGCTTATATATCCCCAAACGCAAGGACGAGAGCCAACCACGTAGCCCTTTAAATTATCAACTTACCATGGGTCGACTTCCTATAGTTCAGCTGCAGCTCGAATTATTGTTCATCGATTTTATATCATTGCATGGATATAAGCCTTATTCATAGTATGGATAATCACTATGATTGATACACAATCATCACATAGTGCATGTTTTATAACCGAGCCATCGATATTCCTAAGGTACATATTATGTATATCCCCTACAATCATTTGAAAAGTGATGTAGTCAATGAAAAAGGAGAGCTCCACATCATTAAAACATTGAAATATTACCTTGGCAATATAATTGGATACAGCATTGTTATATAAGTTCTTATTACCATAATACTTCCAATACTATTGTTAACAATCAACGACGAGGATAGTAATCTTTTATCTTGTGTAGTATTGATATAAAATCATCTATAATTCCACGCATTGGACGTAGAATGAAAACAAGGAACAAGGATTTTGGCATAAGTTAAACTTGGCGTAATCATAAAAAAATATACTAAGTAGACAATGGATCATAAATTATAGATGAATATAATAGAACATCGCTAGAGGTATCACAATTCCAACTCATGTTAATAACAAGTGATCACAGTCGTAATCACAGCTAATATTTGACAGTATATCACATAATGCTAACGTCACATTATGCATACAATGAACATAATACAAACAACCTGTTTCCAGTGACAGTATACAGCAGTAACCTAGAGTCATGGTCACAACGAAACGAATATGTTGGAGACATTGTAATTCATCAAAACGCCTAATGATACTAATATCATGTCATTACAGACTATCAACCATGTATCAAGCATAAATTTCATGAAAAGAACTCTACCGTATTACACGACAACCAGCAATAATATTTAGATCTTCTTTGAGTTTTTACAGTGCAGGGAAAGGAATTTGATGCTCATAAAAATTAATTTACAGTGATCCATACTTCACCGGTGTACCTGTGAACAAAAGATGAATTATGCTTTAGCTCGTAAGCTAAGTAAACCAGTCAGCTATGGCTAGGTACCTGTGAACAAAAGACAAATTATGCATTAGCTCGTAAGCTAAGTAAGCCAGTCAGCTATGGCTAGTTCTCCCTTTGAAGTTAAAAACGAAAACAATCAATAACAAAAATCAAAACTCATATTAGTATTATAACAGAACCGTTTAAACAAAAATTACGATTAGTTACTTAAAATAAACAGGACCAGGAATGCAATTAATTAACATTTATTGTTATAATAAAAATTTTAAATTTTTCAGACATTTCAGGTTCTGACATGTGGTATCAGAGCCAGGTTCAAACACTTGGCTTGAATGTGACTCCACTAACTTCCGCAAAAACGGTGACCATAAAAGAAAATTTAAATATACAAATAAAGTACTAACTTATATTCTGTTTCATGATACAGAGCAGAAAATTTCCTCTCCTGAATTTTATAGGCAGGTATGGAGAAACTAGGAGAATACGCTGAGCAAGAATCTCCAAACACTGTAACAAGACAGATGTCAAGAGAACCTGAGACAGAGGATGTAATTAATCACACCACTGAGCTGATGAAGACCATAAAGGGTTTAAGGACAGAGATAGAAACAGTCAAGAAGGATAATGAAAGGATTCTAAAAACTCAAGAGCAGTTAAATCAGCTGTTGATAGAAAAATTTCAGACAGAAGGAAGGAGCAAACGAGCTGACTCAGAAGAAGTTAGTCATCAAAGAGGGTCTAAAAGGACGAAACCAGCTAAATCCGACAGCAGTTCATCATCTGAAGAAAGAAAGGGACAACACAGTTATCACACTAGCAGTGACAGCAGTGAAGCTGAGCTGCACAATAGAAGGAAAAAGTACAGGCCTTATGAAGAGATTTCCGGGGAGTTTAAGAAGATAAAGCCCCCAACTTTTAATGGAGAATCTGAAACTGGAGAAGAGGCGGAATCCTGGTTATCCGGGATGAGAAAATATTTTCAGATCTATAACTACTCAAATCAGCTGAAGGCACGAATGGCCATCTACAACCTCTCGGGAAAGGCGGACATATGGTGGCAAGATCTGAAAAGGGTCAAGGGGATTAAAGAGAGAGAAGTTAATTGGAGTACTTTTAAAAGATACTTCAAGAAGAAATTTCTGTCTCAACAGTATTATGAGGAGAGGGCCAAGAAATTTTATGAACTAAAGCTAGGATCTATGACGATGAAGGACTTAAACAGTAAGTTCTTAAGTCTGTTGCGGTATGTGCCGTATTTTGTCGAAGAGAAACCAAAAATACAGCGGTTTCTTAGTTGTCTGCCCTATCATATCAAGGACAGAATTGAATATGACAACCCCAAAACACTGGAAGAAGCTATGCGAAAAGCTAATTTCTGTTATGAACAGAATAAAAAGAAAGAGGGGATAGCCAGCTGGAAAGCCAAAAAGAACAGCAATCAGACCGAGTACAAGAAAAAGGAGTTTGTCTCACATAAAAGTTTCAAGAATGGCAAAAACGGAAACCACTTTAATGGTAAAAGCTTCCAGGGAAACAAAAATGGAGCTGTCAGCCATTCCAACAATTACAAAAGCAGCAAGGAGGCTCCTAATAATCATGGAAACTACACCAAAAATTTTGAGCGAAAAGAACCTGTCAAGTGTTGGGAGTGTAATGGGCCACATTATGCTTCAGTTTGCCCAAACAGAAAGAAACAAATCAGCAATATTCATACTGTTCAAGATGAAATGATAGTTGGATACTTTGCAGGAACTATGCCCCGAATCAATGCAGCGTTGGAAAACCGCCAAGCTGACTATCAAACTTCCATGGTGGAAGTAGGAGGTATGATTGACAAAACCCCTGTAACTATTTTAATAGATCCGGGTGCTAGTCTTAGTTATATTTCACCTCAGCTGGTAGAAAAATGTAAATTGACTGTTGAAAGATTTGATAATTCTTGTTCTGTACAACTAGCTACTGGGGCAAAAAGGAAAGTAAATTGTTATGTGAAAGAATGTATCTTAAACATGAATGATTTTAGAACTACAGTTAAACTAAACATCTTGCCACTTGGCTCTTATGACATACTTATCGGAATGGACTGGTTGGAACAACATAGGGTCGTTTTAAACTGTTTTGACAAAACTTTTAGATGTATAAACAGTAATGGACAGCCTGTAACTGTCAGGGGTATTCCTAGGAAAATAGTAGTTAGGCAGATTTCTGCTTTACAACTCAAAAGGGCAGTCAGAAAAGGGTGTAAGACCTATGCTGTAACTATTACAGATGAGACAGATAAGTCTGAAAACAACAAGAAAACAGTAGAGAACATCCCTGTAGTCAATGAATTTATTGATGTTTTTCCTGAGGAAATCCCAGAATTACCTCCCAAAAGGGAGCTAGACTTTACAATTGAGCTGGTACCAGGTGTTGTTCCCAGTTCAAAAGCCCCGTATCGTATGAATATTTTGGAGCTTAACGAGTTGAAAACTCAGTTAAAGGAGTTAATAGACAAGAATTATATTCGACCCAGTGTATCCCCTTGGGGGGCACCAGTGATTTTTGTTAAAAAGAAGGACGGAACTATGCGACTTTGCATAGATTATCGTCAACTGAACAAGATGACGATTAAAAACAGGTATCCGTTACCTCGTATAGATGATCTGTTTGATCAGCTACGTGGAGCTACGGTATTCTCTAAGATCGATCTGAGATCGGGTTATCATCAGGTGAGAATTAAAGAAGAAGACATTTTCAAAACAGCTTTTAGAACAAGGTACGGACATTACGAATTTGTCGTAATGCCATTTGGGCTTACTAATGCCCCAGCTGTTTTTATGTGCTTAATGAACAACATAATGCATAAGTACTTAGATAAATTTGTTGTCGTATTCATCGATGACATTTTAGTTTATTCTAAGAGTGAGGAGGAGCATAAAGAGCACTTACGTATAGTCTTACAAGAACTGAGAGAACAGCAGCTCTTTGCGAAATTCAGTAAGTGTGACTTCTTCAAAGACGAAATCCAGTACTTAGGACATGTAGTCACTAAGGAAGGGATTTCAGTTGATCCTGAAAAGATTCGGGCAATTGAAGAATGGCCAGTACCAAAAGATGTAACGGACGTTAGATCTTTCATGGGAATTACCGGTTACTACCGGAGGTTTATTGAAGGCTTTTCAAAAATAGCCAACCCAATCACTTCTTTGCAAAAGAAAGGCAAGAAGTTTGATTGGAATGCGAAGTGTGAAGAAAGCTTCAAGAAACTTAAGACCTTATTGACAACTGCGCCTATTCTTAGAATAGCAGATCCAAATAAAGATTTCGTGGTTTGCACCGACGCTTGTAATGATGGTTTAGGCGGAGTGCTAACTCAAGAGGGACATGTCATTGCTTACGAATCTAGGAAGTTGAAAATTCATGAAAAGAATTATGCCACCTATGACCTAGAATTAGCTGCTGTAATTCATGCTTTAAAGATGTGGCGACACCACCTAATAGGCAGAAAATTCACTTTACTAACGGATAATAAAGGTCTGAAATACCTTTTAGATCAGCCTAATTTAAATGCAAGACAAGCCAGGTGGTTGGCATTCCTAAGTGAATACGATTTTGAAATTCAACACATAAAAGGGAAGGAAAATAAGGTGGCTGATGCCTTGAGCAGAAATGCAAAGCTAAATTTTATATCAGCTAGCAGAACTTACACCTCTGATTTAAATGAACAGCTGGCTGAAGGGATAAAATTAGACGAAAATTATCAGCATTTACAAACTGCATCCAAAGAACAACACACAGAAAGTTTGATAAAAGGGTATAGTTTAAATGAAAACGGATTTTTATTGTTTAAAGACAGGCTGTATGTTCCATATGCACCTAAAGTTAAACTGTTAATTCTAGACGAAATTCATAAAAACCCTTACTCCGGGCATCCAGGCTACCAAAAGACTGTCACCATGTTGAGAAAAGAATATTTTTGGCCTAATATGAAATCTGAAACAGCTGAGTATATAGCTAGATGTTTGGATTGCCAACAAGTGAAAACAGAACACCAACATCCAGCTGGATTGCTGCAACCTTTACCTATTCCTAGCTGGAAGTGGGAAATAATCAGCCTGGATTTCATTACGGGTTTACCCAAAAATCAACATCAGAATGATTCAATTATGGTAGTGGTAGACAAATTAAGTAAATCAACACACTTTATTCCTGTTAAAACCACATACAAGGCTGCAAACATAGCAGATATCTTTCTAAAACAGATTTTTCGGTTACACGGTATTCCAAAAGTTATTATATCAGACAGGGATCCTAAATTCACAGGAAATTTTTGGAGATCTTTGTTCAAATGATTAAACACCACTCTGAATTTCAGCACCTCTTTCCATCCTTAGACGGACGGACAAACTGAAAGAGTTAATCAGGTATTAGAAGATCTGTTAAGGATGTACGTTAAAGATCAACCAGGTAAGTGGGAGGATTATTTACACTTAGCAGAATTTGCATACAATAACAGCTATCAATCATCAGCTAAGTTTAGTCCTTTTGAGATTCTGTATGGACGAAAATGTAACACTCCTATCTCTTGGAGTAATCCAGTAGATAGATTAGTGTTAGGACCTGATTTATTGAAAGAAATGGAACAGATTGTGAAACAAGTGCAGGAAAACTTGAAGATTGCCCAGGATCGGCAAAAGAGTCAAGCAGATTTGAAAAGAACTCCTAAAGAGTTCCAGGTAGGTGAACATGTGTTCATCAAGGTAAGGCCAAAGAAGAGCTCCCTAAGATTAGGAAGTTGTGCAAAATTAGCACCACGTTACTGTGGTCCGTTTGAAATTTTATCTAGAATCGGTCAAGTTGCTTATCAGTTAGCATTACCACCAAATTTAAAAGTACACAATGTTTTTCATATCTCTGTTTTGAAAAAGTATGTTCATGATGCTACTCATGTTATTGATTGGAACATTGTACAGGTAGAACCAGAAGGGGAAGTTCTGGTGGAACCGGATTGTATCCTCGGGAGGAGGGAAATTACTCTACGGACCCGCATAATTGGACAGGTGAAGGTGCAATGGAAGCACCTTAGTCCTGAAGAAGCCACCTGGGAGCTGGAAAGTAAGATGCGGGAAGCATACCCACATCTATTCCAGCAGGTAGCTGAAGAAGAGGAATAAGTAACATCGAGGACGATGTTACATTTTAAGGGGGTGTGTATGTCACATACCCCAATTTTACTAAAATAATGTAATTATTTTTATTAATATTCCTGAGACATTATGTTAAATTTAATGCTAAGTAGGAATGGATGACTCAGCAGAGTCTCCAGAAATATAATAGGTCAGGATACCATAGGAACCATTTTCAGACCCTATAGATCTGAAATTTCGGAGTTACACCAGAAACAATCAGGTGCATATTTCTGTCAAAACATAATTGAATTTTGAGCACCTTCATTCATGGCTCCAAGAATTTAGGGTTTTAGAGAATGTTGGAATTTTTGTATCAGATACCAAGGCTGAATGCTCCTCATCAAAATTGAAATTTAGAAACCAAGATTGAATTTTTTGGTTGGGAAGAAGGTCGGGCTTGATCAAACCCTAGTTCAGGACTTTGATCGGAAAAGTGGAAAATTAGGGCTTCTGCAAAAATGGGAATTTTTCAAATCTGTGACCATAGCTAGAATCTCCTTGGAAAAATCCAAGTTCAGAGCTTTGGATCTAACTATTTGGTTGGGTGAAGCTCCAGGAAACTAAAACCCTAATTTAGGGTCCTCCCTAGTGAATCTGGAAGATTGAAAAGCAAATTTGAGGGGTGAAACTTTGCAGTTTTTCAAATTCTAAGTATACCAGGTTGATCAGCTCATCAAGGCACATCTTTCTATCCTTTTAGAAGTTTGAATTTTTAGGGTTTCCCTGGAAAACCCTAATCCAGCTCCAGATCCAGTTTCTGCAAATCAAGTGGATTGGGTTAATCCTAGAAGAGAATGGATTGGTCACCTACATAAGTGAAGAAGTTCCTGTTTCAGAGGGAGATGAGGCTAAGGCCTTACATAAGAATATTACAAGCAATCTCGACAGGTATGACTTATCCAGGTATGTTTCGAGATCTGTTCATGATTAAGTTTATACTATGTTTGTCTTCATTAAGGTTAGTACAATCTTGATTAACTTTATACTTGTCATATCACCGTAATAAAATTATGAATGTGGATATTCATTGATTAGGGTTTTGACACTTATGATTGTACTAATGCATTGTGGTGTTGTATGAGGTTGATGTTGTCTGCTAACATGAAAGGTACATCAAGAAAGACAAATCATGTTCTAGTTCAAGAACATATGACCATGGTGACATGAAGACAAAGATTCATCCATTGTCATGGATCACATAGAAGCTCTACTTACGAGGTATGTATAATTTGGTTCTACAATGCTTAACCTATGAGATATGCAGGTTCCTAGCACAAGTCATTGAAGAGAACAAGAAGACATTGCTAGACATAACTAGCAAATATGATAACCAGGTATGTTTTTCCTATATCAAGTTAGAATCCTACCTTGTGTTAGGATCTTATACTGTTGTATGGTTGATAATGATTATTCATGAAGTTAGAAATATAAGTAATCAAGGGTTTATGCATATTATGTCTCTTACATTGATTGATGATATGACTAAACAGAAAATTATTTTGGTCAAATAAAGAATATGCATGAGTAAAAGAAGTATTCCCTGAAACCTTGAATACTAATGTTTATTATCTGTGTATGAAATGATCTTGACCATACATGTTTAAGATTACTTAGAATCATAATGTTTTTTATAGTATTAAGATTATACTAATGAATGTATGTATGAGACCTCGAGGATAACACAATGATGATATTAGTAAGTATGCATAGAGATCGAGGATGGATATAAGTTCAAAGATAGGTAATCCAGGAAGCAAAGATCAAGAGGGAGCACACTCCAGTAGTTCCTGCAAGGAAGCAAATATTGAGAGGTCCACCCTGCACCCAAACAAAGATAAGTATTTAAATTTTCATTTCTTGCAGACTTGTTTGTTTAAACAATATTGTTCAATGATGTTCCTAGACTTAGGGTGTGTATTATGCATATTAGAATAATTGCATTAATGGGCAGTATACTACTAATATGCATGTGATGGGTGAGTGGCCTATGGCACTGTACAACATTCCATTGCTGCTTATCTAGAATGAAACCTCTTTGATGACATGTTGGGAGTTGTGCACACTCTTAACAATGTGCTGGTAGAGATTGGAAGGCATCTAGAAAGTTACGAGATATGGATAAATGTTGTATTGAAGCATTGGCTAAAATTATTACATGACTGTATGACATATTTCTTTATGTGTAAGAATTTGTTCTGAAAACTATGAGATGTTTCTAATCATGCAATTTAACTTTTTTTGTAGGAAAGATCGTATACCATCACCTACAAAAGAAGGACTACAACATTTGTTCAGCAACAAAGTTATCTATTGAAGATATTGAAGATATTGAAGTTCCCAGGATTCGGGAAGAATTCCATGATCGAGGAGTACCAGTCGATCATGAAGAATGATATTTGGGATACAGTCCCAAGACATGAAGGGAAGTCTGTTGTGACTTCCAAGTGGATCTATAAGATCAAGCATGCTGCAGATGGTAGCATAGAAAAATACAAAGCGAGGATTGTAGCTCGTGGCTTCTCTCAGAAAGAGGGGATAGACTATGAGGATACTTTTGCTCCTGTAGCTAGATACACTTCCGTTAGATTAGTACTTTCTATGGCTGTAGTGATGAAATGAAAGATACACTAGATGGATGTCAAGACAGCTTTCTTGAATGGTGTAGTCGAGGAGGAAGTGTATGTGGTGCAGCCACTTGGTTTTGAGACACATGACAGAGAGTCATATGTGTGTAAGTTGAAGAAAGCCTTGTATGGCTTGATGCAAGCTCCTAGGACTTGGTATGGTAGGATAGACAGCTTTCTATCCAATTTGGGCTTTACCAAGAGTAAAGCGGATTCCAACCTTTACTACAAGGTTGAGGAAGGAAATCCTATGATACTCTTATTGTATGTGGATGCCATGTTTGTAACAGGAGAGGATAGATTGATTGCCGACACGAAGAGGAAGCTTGCTTCCAAGTTCGAGATGAAGGACTTGGGGATGATGCACTACTTTCTAGGCATGGAGGTGTGGCAGAGTGCAGATGGAATCTTCCTTGGACAAGGGAAGTATGCAGTAGAGATCCTAAAGAGGTTTGGGATGAGGGACTACAAGGCCATGGACACACCTATGGCATCGAACCTGAAGCTTCTGTGTGATGCTTCATCTGATCTGGTTGATGTCACTATGTATCGTCAGATGATTGGGTCCTTGATGTACCTAATGAACACGAGACCAGATATTTGCTTTGCGTTGAACACATTGAGCCAGTTCCTGACGGATCCCAAAGGTGTTCACATGGTTGTTGTAAAGCATATTTTGAGGTACCTGAAGGGTACAGTTGACTATGCGCTCAATTATGATGCAAATCAAAAGTTTAACCTGCATGGTTATGTTGATTCAGATTGGGCAGGAAGTGTTGCAGATAGGAAGAGCACTTCTGGGTGTTGCTTCAGTATGGGATCAGGTGTGATCTCTTGGTTTAGCAAGAAGTAGTCCTGCGTAGCACTGAGTACAACCGAAGCAGAGTATGTTGCATCTTGTTCGGCTAGTTGTGAGGTAGTATGGCTTCGAAAGCTACTATCTGAGCTATTTGATATCCCGTTGGAGGCTACTGGTATCTTTTGTGACAACCAAAGTTGTGTGAAGCTGTCTAAGAACCCAGTGTTCCATGACAAGTCGAAGCACATTGAGATCAAATATCACTAAATCAGGGATATGGTGCAGAGAGGAACAGTGAAGATCCTATATGTTGCGACAGATGAGTAGGTTGTGGATGTGTTGACGAAACCACTAACCAAAGTGAAGTTTAAGTACTTCAGAGAGAGGCTTGGTGTTCTTCAGATTGATGACACTTCAAGAAAGAAGTGATGGACACATTTGCAGGAGCCATTCCAAGCATGGTGATAGGAGGATCCTTCCCATGGCTGTGGATATAAGCACTATGTGATGAACATCAGGACGATGCTCCAGTTACTGATCTATATGCATCAGTTGGATGCTTGATATGATCAGTTGGATCATGCATTTGTATATGCATCATGTTGGATGTTTGATATGATTAAGTGGATCATGTATTTGTATATGTATCAGGTGGATACATTGTATGATCAGGTGGATCATGGATTTGTATATGTATCATGTGGATACATTGTATGATCAGGATGATCATAGATGATGAGATTCAGGATGTTGCTCCAGATGATATGCATCAGGATGATGCTATGATGATGATCAGAATGATCATGTGATGATGTACATCAGGATGATGTATGATGAGTATCAGGTTGATGCTCTGTGGCCGTGGATAGGTTGTGCAGATGAGCATGTAAGTTGACTTGGGAGATTCGATAGGTTGGGCCGTGTGCCTGTAATCAGTCCTGGGATTCTCTTTCGAGGCATTTCTCTGGGAGGACATGTAATATTTCCCTGGGAGATCCAATAGGTTGGGTTGTGTGTCCGTAATAAGTCATGGGATGCTCTTTTGAGCTTTTGTCCTATGGCATGTAATGTAGTCCTGCGAGATCTGATAGGTTGGGTTGTGTGCCCGTAATAAGTCTTGGGATCCTCTTTCGAGGTTTTTCCATGACCACATGTAATGTAGCCCTGGGAGATCCGATAGGTTGGGATGTGTGCCCATAATAAGTCCTTGGATGCTCTTTCAAGGTTGTGTGGCGTAAATCCCAGTTTTGTTCTAGGTCCCATCTAGTATGAAAAAGGACTGGCTCTGTGGCGGAAATCCGAGATTTGTTCTAGGTCCCATCCAGTATGAAAAAGGACTGGCTCTGTGGCGGAAATCCTAGATTTGTTCTAGGTCCCATCCAGTATGAAAAAGTACTGGCTCTGTGGCAGAAATCCTAGATTTGTTCTAGGTCCCATCCAGTATGAAAAAGGACTGGCTCTGTGGCGGAAACCCTAGATTTGTTCTAGGTCCCATCCAATATGAAAAAGGACTGGCTCTGTGGTGGAAATCCTAGATTTGTTCCAGGTCACATCCAACATGAAAAAGGGTTGGCTCTGTGATACATCCAGCATGAAAAAGGGCTAGCTCTGTAGATGATGAAGACCTGCAGGCGGCAGGCCTACATCCAGTATGAAAAAGGACTGGCTCTGTAGAACTTCCTATGATGAGTAGATTGGAGATTGATTGAGATAGAAGCAGCAGTGATGATGACAATGATCTAGTGACGTTGATCTAGAGAAGAAGACTTGTGCTAGCAAGATCTATGTCGAGAAATACCTTCCTAGTTAAGAGGGAGTGTTGATGTATTTGTAACTTCGGAATGTATTTCACATATGTGTATTGTACTCCTATAGAGATGGTATTATTCCTCTATACGGAAGTGTTGTCATTTATATTGTAAGTGTCGTAACTTATACTTGATGGGTTATTAGACCACCTTGATGGGCTCGGCCCTGTATAAGTCATATGGTTCAAAGGGTTATTAGACCACCCTATTGGGGGTCGGCCCTGTATAAGTCATATGGTTCAAAGGGTTATTAGACCACCCTATTGGGGGTCGGCCCTGTCAGCATTATGTTATGTGGTTAAGTTAAGGTCGACCTAGTAAATATTATTAGGCAAGTCAAGTCAAGTATAAATAGAGTGCGGGAGGCACTCTATTTGATCATTCACTTTCTCACTCATACTCTTATTGGAGAGTAGTGCACTTGTGGAGGAAGAGAAGCTGCTGCTAGGAGGACTATCTCTTGTACTTGGGTTGTATCATTGCTCTATCTATCTCTGAGGAAGTTGTGGGGTTTTTCACCTTTATGGTTTTCCCCAGTGAAACTATCTGTGTCTATTGTCTCTTGTGTGCTTTCATTATTATGTCCATGTTTGATATGTTGTAGATATGTTGTACATGTTGTTCTCTCAGTTAAGATCCTAGATCAGATTAAAGTAAATTCTGAAAAACTAACAATTGATGGAGTTTATCATGGTTTTTTGAATTTTCAAGTGCAAAAGAAGAGAATGAAGAAAGAGATTGCTCTAGTATATCTTCTTTGATTGATCTATCTGTAAATTCAATAGAGAAATGATTTTCATAAACATTAGATATTGTAGCTAAGGGTTTGTACTTGGAAATGCCTTTGGGATCCAAATGTTATGTTAAATCAAGTGTTGACATGCATACCTTTAATTTTTCAAAAATGGATAATAAAAGGGACTAGCTAGGTACTTCTAAGCAAGATTGCAATATTATTCTCCAAGGTTTTGTTGAGTTTTTTCATATGGTCAATATTTATGTTCCTTTAACACTTCGAAAGAGAAATATCTCTATGAAGAAATATTAGAACTTAGGCTTACATAATGCATATATGAAATTGAAATGGCGACCACTTTGGATGTGATAAATTCAAATAGTAATAAATCCAGGCGTTTTCAACATTTTCATGAGGGAATGCAATTTTGCTCCTTGTCATGCAAGATATATGATGGAAGAAATAGAAATTCATGGAATTTGGCCAACTCGTATTAGTAGGTCCATCCTCATTAATGCATATGGAAATGTGGGTTATGTACAAGTGGATTTGCAAAGTTTCAAGAAGAGGTGTGAATCCAATGCTAAGACTAATGCCAGTACATACACAATTGTTATCAAGACAGGCATTAAGAATATAAATATGAAATGGCCTTCCTCTATTTTGAAAAGATGAAGAAACAATAGTCGCAAGAAAATGTGGTGGCATACAATACATTCCTAAGAGCTTGGAATACCCTGAAATCCCACCTCAATTTTCCCACATTCCCAAGAAGAAAATTGAATGAAATGACAGAGGACTTGAGCTAACGTCAAAGAAGGAATTCACTTTCCAACTTTAGAACATGTTTTTTAGCATGCAGGTGATCTAGTAAATATTAAAGCGGCACATAATTTGATGTTATTAATTGTTGAAGGCTCTAAAAATGATGATGAGGATTCCAATAGCCAATTGAGATCTTCTGTTGTGGATTCATATTTGTGGATACTCAGAGAGCCAAAACTTTGGAATCTATTCTTTTGCAAGTATTCTATTGGGTTTTAAGAGAGTATATAACAACTGATGGGAAGTATTATGTGCAATATATTATAGGAAAGTTATGTGATGTCATTGTGCCTCATTCATGAGATAATGTGATCAAGTCTTATGCTACAAACTCCCCTGCATTCATCAACTTGGAATAAATGGTGAATAGGAGAATGACCAAGTGGTTGAAGACACTCTTGAAAGGAAGGCACAACTAACATGAAACTCCAGTGTAGTGTTCAATAATTAAGAGTTATGGAACATGAGCATATTTTCCATGAATGGTTTTGAAAATGGATCTGTTAGTGCAAAAGACAAGATCATTGGTCAAGTTGAATGGGATGAGCAAAGGTACATGGAAATAATGGAGTATATTGAGAGGCGGGAAGAGGAGGTATAGAATATTCTCCTTGGAATTGAGCATAATGAGTAATTATTGTTATTATCTTTAAAATGATTTCTCTCATGTTGATAATTGTATATTATTAGTATGATAAATACATCAATACTACATAGTAGTCACTTTATATTCACTTTGCAGATGGAAGAAAGAAGTTAGACACTGAGACGCACATGCGAAGATGTTTATTGGACTGCATGTAAGGATGAGAGAGAAAAGTTTGAGCTAATTGAGAGAGATGAAGGCGAGCTTGAAAGAACTGGCTAGTTGTTGTACATCTATGAACTTTCTTATGGGTATGGTACCTGGCCTTTCCTATGTGCTGGTGCATTGTACCATGGATTAAGCCTTGTAAGTTTCATCTAGCCTGAAATTTTATGTGCTAGTTATTCTTTAAATTTATAGTGAAATTCATAAAGTTGATCCATTTCTTCTTAAAAAATTTTGTCTATGAAATATGCTTCTGGTTTTATCCATCCTTAATCAACACTAGGGATTTTGATGTCCAAATATGTATAACTCTTAAGCTTGTTATAATGTTAATATGTTCATTCCTTTCTAGGTGTTACGGTTCTCACATATGGTCCTTAATACTTTCCCAAAGAGGTTAGCTGCTATTTCATATGGATGATGGAGGTGCTTATCCTATTTTATTTTATGGGGTCCTTGGAATTCAATGTATTTGTTATCTCCCAAGGCATGCTATATCCTTTATGTCAGAAACTGTTTTTGGTCACTCATAAATGTGCTTTCGATTTCTAAAGTGCATTCAAATTCTAGACATTATAGATGGTATTCATTGTTCAATACATTTTTGGATGTTTGGAAGGAATCCGTTGTTTATGAAAACCACTCAGTACGGTCCTTGGTTTTGGAAACAACTGACCTTTTTTTATTTAAAAATTTAAGGTAAAAATCAAAAGCCAAGGATTCTCTAACCCTAAATAACCTCACTAACTCTAAGCAAACCTTATATAGCATTACAAAATAAAAAATAAAACAAAAAATAAATTTCATTACAGTCCAACAGGTAAACAATTTGATATCATAAGTGATCAGTGTTTGATCTGTTTGATATCTCCAAGATACACTCTTCGGTCTTAAGTTATTATGCTGCCCTTTATTTTATCTTCTATTATATTTTTGCCGTCAATAATTTTTTTCAGGCCCATATAGTGGAGATTGGAAAGCATTGAACAACTAAGGATTCACAATAAATCAAATGATTCGTGGAAATCTGGGCTTTCCAAGGCTAGTATCAAAGAATATGCTTGTTGTGATAAAACTTAATCATCCCTAGAATTTATTTCCAGTACCATTTTTCATGATTAGATCCCACTCCGAAGACATGTATGCTCCAAAATGTGATGTAATAATTTCTTTCCAGTCCCATTTAATCATGCAAAATACTTGAACAATTCCTTTCAGTTACATTAAAAACTTATAGACTTATTGAAAACAAATGACTTTGATTCTGTCATTTACTCCTGATGGAATCATTCATTTGTTCAAAAAACAACTTCAAGATACTTCAAATTCATAGCATATTCTTCTGTTTCTAAAACCTTTTGTGAAAATAGAGGGAAACACAGAAATCTCACCATCTGAGCAGGAAAATTGAGATCAAATGAGTTGTAGCTAGGCCAAAATCCAGTAGTCAATTCTGTTACAGTCAATTATATTCCAAGATGTGCATGCACATTATCATCAAGGTGTTTTTGAAATTTTGGTTGGTTCTCCCTTGCCAAAGTCAAGTCAGTAAGTTGAGAAGAAATATATGGATTAGAAGAACATGAACAAAAGAGTTTTAAATTATAAATACACAAGATGTAAGCATTCAAATACCGTGATGTTTTCTCTAATTGAAAGCACAGTCAATAAAGTAAAATCATTCGGCCTCATCCCCATCATCAACGCATGCCAAAAAACCTCGAGAGCCTCTTCATCTCGCCTATTTAGAGCATACCTTGCAACCATACCGCTCCACAAAACCACATTCCATTCAGGCATACTTTCAAACACTTGCCTTGCATCCTCAACAACCATGCATTTGGAATACATATCAACAAGGGAACTACCCACACAGATATCTAAATCAAATCATGTCTTGAGAATACAAGCATGGACCTATGTGCCCTCTTCCAGTGCCATAATCCTAATAATCCCAATGGTTTCCTTGACCACACTACGAATGTGAACTCATTCAATCTCATTCCTGCTCTCTGCATCTCAACAAATAAATGTAATGCTTTCTCTGCAGGCCCATTCTGAGCATAGCTAGTGACTGTTGTGGTCCATGTGATTGCCTCTCTTTGAGGCATCATGTCAAAAAAATTGCGTGCATCGTTGATTCTTTCAAATTTGACATATATATTAACAGAATTGTTTCCTTTGAAAATAAATGATAAAAAAATCAGTGATAATAGTGTGTCCTTGTACTTGTCTTTCCTCTGCCAGTTCCCTCGAGTTCACGCACCATTCCAGAAGAAGGAGATAACAATTGTAGTCCACTGTAATGGCTCTAGGTAGAAAGGCCCTATTTAGCATTGAGATTCGACTATTATTTTTATTATGCCCAATGGAGATTCTAATGGCTTCTGCTTATTCCTATGTTGGGTTTTCTCTTGGCCATTCTTCCGACAAAGAATTGGCAATAGCGGAAGTGCTAAGATGCAATGGTTTCTTTGGATATGATTCGATGATCCCACATTAATAATCGAAAAGCATTCGATTGGATTTTTTTTATGAGAAAAGAATATCCAATGTAGTTAATGTAGTTATATTGGGGTGTTTGCGAAGTTATATATTGTAAACTACTTTATATTGTATAAAACTAGTATTTATGGGCAGGTGTTGTGAGAGCAAAACTAGTATTTATGGGGAGGTGTTGTGAGAGCTAGGTGTTGTGAGAGCAAAACTAGTATTTATGGGGAGGTGTTGTGAGAGCTAGGGTGTGACCCTCATTGATGCTATGTAGATCATGTAGTTTTAGAGTAGTTATGGAGAGGATATAGGGTGGGGGAGATTATGAATCAAAGATCGGGCATAATCTTCCAATAAAATCTCCAGCAAATTTAAAGCATTCAAAGTTCTCCAGCAAATTTAAAGCATTCAAAGATCAGTGCAGGATGGAATGAATACAATCCTCGTGCAAATCAAGTGAGAAAGTTATAGTCTTCATTCTATAGTAGGAAGACCTTTTCTTGAGTGACGATATGTGGCTGGTGATCTCGGCCTTTATCATGCTTTTGAGGAATTGAATATAGGAAGGAAATTTCAGTATTATGTTTAAAAACATTGATGGGTATCAATGAATATAATTACAAGGAAGGTGCGAGGCCGCTTTACCAACATAGGAGGGGAAGGAATTTTTCAATGAAAAAAGAGCTCCCAGTGATAAATTCATAGTTAACGAGTATCTACCTTATACCCAAGGCTAATGAAATGTAATCAAGTCTTGTAATTATGTCTAAATAGCTAGGTCCAATGCCCTCTCCAATACAAATTATTATAATAACCTTCTCATATTGCACTATTAGTTGTATAATGATGCATATATACATGATAGTTACAAAATTATGTCTATGGGGTCGATGGGTGTGATGTTAGTTGACACATAACCAACCTAGATCCAAATCCTAGGCTCTATCAAGCACCGAGAGGAATCAAATCTCCCGAGGTGCAAACCTCTCCTCGAAAAGTTCCTTAAGGTGCAAACCATGGTTTCTATTATTTGTTTTTGTTTATGGTCAACAATATCAACAAACTCGACAAACGTTACAAGATCTCCCTCATATTTACTTTTTACTTTGTACTATTCTTTTTTGTTTATGGTAGACATAATATTTATTACTTTTTACTTTGTATTATTCTTTTTTGTTTATGGCCGACAATATCGACAAATGTTACAAGATCTCCCTCATATTTACTGTTTGCTTTGTATTATTCTTTTTTGTTTGTGGCTGACAATATCGACAAACACTCGACACACGTTACAAGATCTCCCTCATACTGGGATGTAGAGCACCTCTTGATGCAATCAATTTGGTGTCAACTCGCTAGGATATCATCATGAACAATATATATAACACTAATATTTATAAATTAATCTATATATAATATTGGACCCCCTTGTCAATTAAAATTGGCGCAATATTATAAAATTTCTATTGCTGAGCTATGACACATGAGGGGGTCTACAATTTACTAAATTTTAATAGTGCAGGTGATGCAGGAGCACTAGCTCTCATGGCCAAGTGTTAAATGTTAATCAGACCTTAGGGTCTAGACATCAGCCCAAGGAGGGGTCATTGTAAAAGTTCATGTGAAAAGTGGTTATTTCTTAGTAAGCATAGATAGGGAATATGCCTGGTTGTAGGTATCAGTTTATGATCAAGATTATGTGACCGATCCCTAAAAGAGAGGGATGAACAAAATAGATTGAGTCATAGAAGAGTAATTATTGGCTTTCTAAAATTAGAGTTAGATGCTGAATTTGAGGGAAGTCGAAGAGCTGGAAACGCTGTCTTGGAAGGAGTTCAAGGGTCTCAAAATGGTAACTCTCGGAAAAGAAAGAAAACTCAGAGAGGGTATAAAAGCTCTCTGAGATGCATGTACAATATCATTATTATTCAATGAAAAGTAGATTCACAATACTGTGTGTTATTTTTTCTTTACATTCTGTGTAATGTGTTTGGACAACCTAAGTAAATGATGTAGTTCTGTGTGTGACTATAGTGCGTATATAAACTCTGCAAAAGTTTATTAAAACGTAGAGGGATCCTGTGGGATCGAATGCCCAATATGTATCTCTGCACAATGTTTGGGGAAAACCCCATTGTTGTATTGTCAAGAATGGCCGAGAGGTTTTGTGTTTAATGCACAGAAAATAATGAGAATGAATGGAATAGACTTATGAAGGAGTATCATGCATTGGGACGAGACTGCTATGTTCTCAATACCCTGAACTCTACGGTAACCTTATTGCTTGTGTACGTAGGGGCACTTCCTGTAGGA
Source organism: Larix kaempferi (assembly GCA_027924585.1). Classification (NCBI taxonomy): domain Eukaryota; kingdom Viridiplantae; phylum Streptophyta; class Pinopsida; order Pinales; family Pinaceae; genus Larix; species Larix kaempferi. The sequence goes on along the minus strand of BSBM01000130.1, from coordinate 1,654,928 downwards.
GAGAGTGAAGAAAAAATAGATGTTTTCTCCCTGCACCTGAGGACGCATTTCAGACTTACTAGAAATACAAAGTCAACTTACTGAATCTCTGTAAATCAATGTGTTTATTGCTTTTAACAGTTGTGTTAAATTTCTTTTAAGCAAAGTTACGTTTCAGATTTGAACGATTGTGCATGAAGACCGATGAAAAATTTAAATAAATGGAGTTGTGTTGATATCGATACCCTCACACTCAGATATCGGTTATTGAAGACCGTGGAATCCATCTGAACCTACGGTTTTTGCTAGTGAATCCTAGCTATGAGTGGTTGTTTGAGATCCTGCTGCTTCGTGGAAGATCTCTACAAGTGAAATCGTGGAGCTGAGATTACTGCGTGACTATTGCGATTTCGGTGGAGTTGTGACCTTATGCATGAGAGCTCGACCTGGTGACCACAGAGGGAGATATATTTGATGGTATCTGTGTCTGTGTGGGATGTCTACTGGTGTTGGTATTGAAGCTTGTTGAAGACTGCTGACATTCATCTTGTTCATAGCATTTGCATGCACACCTCTATTCTCATTTATAACTCTTATTCGTTTCATTCACAGTGAGTTTGTTAATTTTTGGGGCTTGTGTGCTCTCTGCACTGTCGCTTCTACTCCTTGGGATTGTCAAAGCTAAAGTGCCAGGGATAGAAATAGAGCCTAGTAGTGGGTCTAAAGACTTTAGTGAAATTTAAACTTGCAGGGTGTGAAATGAACTCGGCACACTAGGAGCGATCCTTGAGTTTGGACAAGCCCAGGCTTGGGTCTACCATCAATTGGTATCAAAGCGAGAATAGAGAGCAAGAAAATATTTTTGTGAAGGTAAGAAGACAGATGAGATTTTATGAGTTAAAGAGCTTTGCATGCAAGAGGTAGCAGCGGAAGTGAAGACATCTCAGCAGATGAAGAAGAAGAGTGTCCAGGACCTAGTGTTTCAAATGAGGATTGAGATACATGAGAACAACTATGTTCTCAAGAGCAGATGAGTTGTGGGAGTACGCCTAGAAGGGTCATAGAGAAGTGCTCAAGGAGGGTTCTTGATTGAGGACCCGTACTTGCCAAAAGACCAAGCACAGAGGAGGTTTGGTGAGGTAGGTTGTAGCAAGGAAGATTGTTACTGCAGAGGCTAGTGCAGCTCATAGAGAGGGAGAAACTCGAAGAAGATGACTATTAAGAGTCATAGCAGAGGTTCAGGAGATAGCCACAAATTGAAGAAGGAAGATGCCAAAGCAAATGGCATGTGGAGGCAGATGAGTGATGAAGAATATGAGAGGGAGAAGGCTGAGATAGAAGCCCGTCTAGGAGTACTGATGGAGCTGTTACAGAAGGATAAGGAAGACCAGGGATGTGGTTTCCTTATGAGGAGAAAGTTGAGATGGCATAGACCACAGAAGAAGACTAAAACTTCAAGTGAGGCCAAGGGGTCTCAATGTTCTAAAACTGATATTTTGTGTATGTTTGCAGGTACAATGAATGAAGAAAGACAATTTGTTGATATTGTCATAAAGAATGAAGGAGAAGGACAGAATCTGAACTCTGTTTTGAAAGAAGATGAGACAGCTGAGTCTCATGTTCATGCACATGCGCAGTTAGGAGAAAGTGATGCTTTCCATCATACTGTGAAAGCTGAAATTAGAGAAGGCTTGGCTTATGATGATGGCCAAGAGCAGAGAGAAGCAAAGGAGGATATCAAACATTCAAGTGATGTGTTTGAGGAAGCCGAGAAGAAGAGTATTGAAGACTTTATGAGTCATGTAGAAGGCTTGGAACAGTAGGAACATTTGATGACTGAATCATCAAATGAGACCATTGGGTCTGATAGTTTTGAAGTTAACAATCTGAGTGTGTTTGCAGGTATTGCAGGAGGCAATCCATCTTTTGGGATTGTCTTGGATGAGGGTAAAAGCTGTGAAGCAAGGTATGATGAGGAATGTCTTTCTGAAGAAGACAAAGAGAAACTATTGCAACAAAAAGAGTTCATAAACTCCTTACTTAATGAAGGAAGTATCTTCAATGGAGATGAGACAGCTATGCCTCATATGATAGAACCCGTTATTGGTGACGAAGGAGAGGAATTGGCTTTCTTAAGTGGCCAAAAGAAGATTATAGGACAGACATCTAAGGCTGTCACAGAGATGGAGGATCAAAATTTTATTCTGATGAAAAGTGAAGAAGCAGTATCCCAGAGAGACTGGTCTTATGACAAAGAAGAAGAAAGCAATGAAGATGAAATTGAGGCAGCTGTATCTCGAGTTAAAGGAGAATCAATCTTAGTACTGAAGGAGGCTGAAAGTTGCCTAACCAAGCATGAAGATACAATGTTTGAAGAAGCTGAATTGCGACATACTGATGATGTGCTTGAGACGAGTCAAGTACAAAGTGAATGGTTGGAATACTTGTTGAAAGCATTTGATTAAAAGGAAGGAATTGCACACATTAGTGGAAGAGTGTCTGTTACACAGAAATCTTCCACCCTGTGAGCATCAGCATTCTTTGGCTTGTAGGATCCATTTCAGTGACTCAGATCCATTTTCATCCTTCAGTGATACCATTCTATCCTATTTTTGTTCCTACCCGCATGTTGCATCACTATAGCATGCATACCCACGAGTTGCATCCCTATAGCCTATGGGTATCAAGTAAAATGGTAAAAACCACTATTTTATTACTTTTTACTCCCAAAAAGCGGTCATTGGGTGACCTTTGGCTCTCCATCTGCCCAAGTAACGTCTCGATGAGTCCTTTCACCTACTTTGAGAGGACTATATATTGAGCACATATGGCTTATGGACGGGAGGAAGAAGAGAATAGTAAAGGCACTCTAGTGGATTTTTGCCCTATCTTGAGTCTGCACTTATTGATCCTTGTAGTTGTGAACCATTTATTTTCACCTTCCAAACTCCTTTCTAGTTTGAGTTTGCCATTCATGGAGGATTGAAGTGGTGGAGGCACAAGTGGATTGATCTAGATATTGGTTCAGATTGGTTGCCAACAAGAGGTCATATCACTTTGTACTTCTTCTTGTTCATTAATAGAAATACTCATATTCTCCTCCATTAATGGTGTGAATGTTATTTATTATACATTGGGTTTCATTTGCTTATGATATTATGGACCATTGTTATTGATAATGTTAATGTCATTTATATATCACATGTACTTGTTAGATATTTCTTGTCAAGACTAATTTGCAGATTACAAGTGCTTGGATGTGCGCGGATTGAAATATCCAATGGGGATCTACATCAAACGATTGGATCAAGGTTGGTTACATTTCTCCATTGTTTTAACATTGTCATTTATAATAGCATTGTTTTGAGGATTGAGTAGATTTCTAGTAGTCATCTGTCTATTGTGGTACCCGCAAGCTGTAAGCATGCGGGTCGCGGGTAGGGCATCAAACGCGCAGTCAAAAAACTGACTGCCCGTGTCTACCCGCACCTGTCTACAATATAGCCTGCGAGTACAGCCGTGAAGAAGTTTTTAAGCATGAAACTAACTTAAAATATCTTACTTTGCACTCCAGGATGGTTCGAGAGTGGAGGGAGAGAGAGCATGACCAGGTAGATGAGGCTGTGCGCAATGATTTGCAACAAGCATTGCAAGCATGTGGCTTATATAAATACTGGAGTCTGGGGGGCTTAAGGGCCCAAAACCTACTACTCCGTCATTATGAGTCGGGACTATAGTTGGGCCTTAGGAGTTGTACTTGTTTCTCAGTTTTCTCCACCGATTGGTTAAGCTTCCAGTCATTACGGAGCCCTTTGTAATGCCTCCTGCATTGCACAGTTTATGTCAAGTCTATGCTGCCTGAGTCTATCCATCTGCTCATGCTCTTGTTCAAAGGAAGTCCTGAAACCAGTGTCGGCCACTCCTCAGATATCTTGACTATTGCATGTCGGCCATCCTTATTGAGTCAATCCGTTTCACCTGAGATCTTCCAAATCTTTCAGCATTGTTGGTACCTTGTGTTGGTTGATGGGGGATGACTTAATGCCCTCCTTCCAGCGAGTCTGGTTCTGTCGACTTCAACTCATTTATTCCAGGACTTGAGGCTTAGAGTTTGGTTGAGTACCTTGAGGCTTGCAGTCTTTAGTGGCAGGTTCTCTCGCCATCGATAGTTTTGGGAATACATCAATGTCCCCTGATCGATGGATTCATCCTAGTGTTCGACTTCAACTCATTTATTCACACTCTGATGATTGTGCTCTATGCCTTGATGCCCATTTTCATTATTGATGAGTCATCTCGTGTCTGTTAACAGTATACATCAATGACCGGTAATCAAACGATGTCTCATCAGGTTCGACCCCAACTCCTTTATTCACTTGATGGGACTTGCACCGTCGAAGACTTGTGTAGAAGACCCCAGGCGATTGTGGCATTCAGTATGCTACATATGACTTTGACTTTACATATGAGATATCACCTCTAAGATTTTAGCAGTTTGTACCTCCAGTTTGCACCAGTTGTCTTCTTTTCAGTAGAAGACCATATCTTACTGTAGAGGGATCATGGCTATGATCACTTATGACATGTATCTAATTATGTACTGTCGATTCATGGCCATTGTATCAGATTGTTGTACTATACCGACATGTATTCAGAGATACTATTATATTATGACGAGTGAACCGTTCTTTCCACTTGTGTCTCCATCACTCCACTTCTGAGTTTTATAATGTATTTCAGCCATCGTAGCACATTTCAGTCTCTAACCTCACACATTAGGGGGCATCTGTTACACAAAAATCTTCCACCCTGTGAGCATCAGCATTCTTTGGCCTGTAGGATCCATTTCAGTGACTCGGATCCATTTTCATCCTTCAGTGATACCAGTCTATGCTATTTTTGTTCCTACCCGCATGTTGCATCACTATAGCATGCGTACCCGCAAGTTGCATCCCTATAGCCTGTGGGTATCAAGTAAAATGGTAAAAACCACTATTTTATTACTTTTTACTCCCAAAAAGCAGTCATTGGGTGACCTTTGGCTCTCCATCTGCCCAAGTAACGTCTCGATGAGCCCTTTCACCTACCTTTGAGATAACTATATATTGAGCACATATGGCTTATGGATGGGAGGAAGAAGAGAATAGTAAAGGCACTCTAGTGGATTTTTTCCCTATCTTGAGTCTGCACTTATTGATCCTTGTAGTTGTGAACCATTTATGTTCACCTTCCAAACTCCTTTCTAGTTTGAGTTTGCCATTCATGGAGGATTGAAGTGGTGGAGGCACAAGTGGATTGATCTAGATCTTGGTTCAGATTGGTTGCCGACAAGAGGTCGTATCACTTTGTACTTCTTCTTGTTCATTAATAGAAATACTCATATTCTCGTCCATTAATGGTGTGAATGTTATTTATTATACATTGGGTTGCATTTGCTTATGATATTATGGACCATTGTTATTGATAATGTTAATGTCATTTATATATCACATGTACTTGTTAGATATTTCTTGTCAAGACAAATTTGCAGATTACAAGTGCTTGGATGTGCGTGGATTGAAATCTCCAACGAGGATCTACATCAAACGATTGGATCGAGATTGGTTACATTTCTCCATTGTTTTAACATTGTCATTTATAATAGCATTGTTTTGAGGATTGAGTAGATTTCTAGTAGTCATCTATCTGTTGTGGTATTCCCAAGCCATAGTGAGTTTTCTCCAATACAGTGTCTCAAGATGTAGTTGAGGTGGAAGCAAATGCTAGTATACATATCTATGATATGATTGCTAGTATACAAAGAACTGTGAGCAAGTATATTGTTGTAGTCGGGGAATTGAAAGATAATTCACTTTTTGAAAGTAAACTTGTAGACATTGAAGCAAGAAGAGCTGAAGAAGGCAATCAGCAGTTTCAGGATGAATGGATAAAGTGCAGCAGGGTGCAGTGGCATAGCGAAGAAGGCAAGAGTTGTTTGCATCAGCCAACTGAATTGGAAGAGACCATAGATGAACTATGGGAGCAAATACAGGTACCTAAGAAGAGCTACAGCAGAATGAAGGAAGCAGTCCGCTGTGAAGATGATGGGAAAGTGAAGAATAGTGGAGGCAAGGACAGTGGAGTATTGCAGCACAAAGTATGGAAGCCTGGAAGATTGCAACTGAAGGAAAGATGAAGATTGAAGGCTCATGTTCAGGAGATCATGTTCTTCTTTCTACCTTGGGAGTCTGATGCAGGTGCACTAGCTCTCATGGCCAAGTGTTAAATGTTAATCAAACCTTAGGGTCTAGACATCAGCCCAAAGAGGGGTCATTGTAAACGCTCATGTGAAAAGTCGTTATTTCTTAGTAAGCATAGATAGGGAATATTCCTGGCTGTAGGTATCAGTTTATGATCAAGATTATGTGACCGATCCCTAAAAGAGAGGGATGACCAGAATAGATTGAGTCATAGAAGAGTAATTATTGGCTTTCTAAAATTAGAGTTAGATGCTAAATTTTAGGGAAGTCGAAGAGCTAGAAACGCTGTCTTGGGAGGAGTTCAAGGGTCTCGAAATGGTAACTCTCGGAAAAGAAAGAAAACTCAGAGAGGGTATAAAATCTCTCTGAGATGCATGTACAATTTCATTATTATTCAATGAAAAGTAGATTCACAATACTGTGTGTTATTTTTTCTTTACATTATGTGTAATGTGTTTGGACAACCTAAGTAAATGATGTAGTTCTGTGTGTGACTATAGTGCGTATATAAACTCTGCAGAAGTTTATTAAAATGGAGAGGGATCCTGTGGGATCGAATGCCCAATATGTATCTCTGCACAATGTTTGGGGAAAACCCCGTTGTTGTATTGTCAAGAATGGCGGAGAGGTTTTTTGTTTAATGTGCAGAAAATAATGAGAATGAATGGAATAGACTTATGAAGGAGTATCATGCATTGGGACGAGACTACTATGTTCTCAATACCCTGAACTCTACAGTAACCTTATTGCTTATGTACGTAGGGGCACTTCCTGTAGGAGAGAGTGAAGAAAAAATAGATGTTTTCTCCCTGCACCTGAGGACGCATTTCAGACTTACTGGAAATACAAAGTCAACTTATTGAATCTCTGTAAATCAATGTGTTTATTGCTTTTAACAGTTGTGTTAAATTTCTTTTAAGCAGAGTTACGTTTCAGATTTGAACTATTGTGCATGAAGACCGATGAAAAATTTAAATAAATGGAGTTGTGTTGATATCGATACCCTCACACTCAGATATCGGTTATTGAAGACCGTGGAATCCATCTGAACCTACGGTTTTTGCAAGTGAATCCTAGCTGCAAGTGGTTGTTTGAGATCCTGCTGCTCCATGGAAGATCTCTACAAGTGAAATCGTGGAGCTGAGATTACTACGTGACTGCTGCAATTTCAGTGGAGTTGTGACCTTATGCATGAGAGCTCGACCTGGTGACCACAGAGGGAGATATATTTGATGGTATCTGTGTCTGTGTGGGATGTCTACTGGTGTTGGTATTGAAGCTTGTTGAAGACTGCTGACATTCATCTTGTTCATAGCATTTGCATGCACACCTCTATTCTCATTTATAACTCTTATTCGTTTCATTCGCAGTGATTTTGTTAATTTTTGGGGCTTGTGTGCTCTCTGCACTGTCATTGCTACTCCTTGGGATTGTCAAAGCTAAAGTGCCAGGGATAGAAATAGAGCCCAGTAGTGGGTCTAAAGGCTTTAGTGAACTTTAAACTTGCAGAGTGTGAAATGAACTCAGCGCACTAGGAGCGATCCTTGAGTTTGGACAGGCCCAGGCTTGGGTCTACCATCAACAGGGAGTCTCTGAATCTATCTACATTGTTAATTTTAGTAAATTGTACAAATTCATTGTCAAAATTATAATTTTCCATTGTCGGGGTGACACAACTAAAAATGACCAATTGTTATGTGGTCATTTTCAGTTTATTTGTTATCCCGTGACCAAATGCATCATTTATCTTGGTCATTTTTAGTTTAGCTCTTATCTCGTGACCAGATTGGTCATTTTTAGTTAACTCACTTAAAATTTCTCAATTTTAGTCATTTATCCCTTGAAACAATTGTGGTGACCAATTTTGTTGGTCACCTGTCACTTATCTCTCATTTTGTACTAGTGATATGAACATATGCATGTACTCCAAAAATAAATATGAGAGAAATAAGTATTATAGTATGATTAGAGAAGAAACAAGATGTCATCCCTTATTTCTTTGAGCGTTAGCTCCCCTTCAACTAGTCTTTCTCCTTCTTTAGAAAGCATGTCAACTTCAACATTTAGATACCTTAAAGACATGTGGATAAGACACCTTCATAAAGAATTATGATACCTCATTAAATTTATGTGCAATGGACCTAAACCAGACCTCAACTAGACATCATTTATCTTAAAAATACCTTACATCTAGTTTATCACTAAAGTAGAGTCACCACACACATGAATTTTTTATATACCTTTCCAAAACACATTTAATCAAAAATTTCAAGTCTATTAATTCAACATAATTATTTGAGCCTCCCCACTACAAAAATAAAAATTATTAGCTCACTATGTTTAGAACTGAACCTAAATGCATTTTTTCAAGTTACAGTGTTTTCTCAACATAGAATTCGGTGTTAAAGTGCTTTTCATATTTAGCAGTGTTAAAGTGCTTTTCATATTTAGCATTGAGTTTATCATCAATGTTAAGTTCAAATATTTAAGGTTTTGAACTTTAGTCTCCTCTAGGCTAATACAAACTTGATCACCTTGTAGCTTATATCTTGTTATTAAATGTTAGATACCAAATTCCTAACAATAACATAAAATAAGAAAGAAAAAGTAACCTAATTACTAAATTACTAATTTAAGAATTAAAAAAATTATATAAATTTAAATGGTGTAAAACTCTTTTTTATTCCTATTGAAAAGTTTATAAATAATAAAAAACAATATTAATGTATCCTTTTTATTATTACATTCTATACACTTGAAAAACATAAATTCCTTAAATTTGATTCCTGATTTAAAAACACTATTTTTTTTAGAAAATAAATAATGTTATTTCAACTTTAATTTCTTATTTAAGTTTTAATTTGAATGAGAATCACTTTTTTTTTATATGCAACTTCACTTGTACATATCTTTAACATATGGAAAATGTTTAATATTTTTTTTACTTAAAAGAATTATAATAATTATGTCATTTTTTTTCAAGAAGAAAAAAGTCTTACTTTTGTTATTACTAAGAATAATAATTATACACATTTTTGGTATGATATTCTCTATACTTTGAAAAAAGATAATAAATATATGGTGAAATGTATTTTAACTTAGGTAGAAAGTATAACAAATTTTTCATTTTTGGAAAAGATAAAAATAATAATAATCATATGAATTTAAGGAATTTTATAATGATGATGACATCAATTTTCGTTTATTGAATTTTGTTTTAAAAGTTTGAAGAGAAATGTTCTTAAATTACTATAATTATGATAAGATAGAAGGTTGGGTAGGTTTGTGTATTGTAACAAAAATTTTGAAACTAACTTAAAGCAATCTAACAGGAAGTGCTTTTCATCGTTAAAATTCATAGTGTCACAAAAATGAAAGATAAAAAAAATTTGAAAAAATATAATAATAATAATTTGTTTAAATAGATATAATTTATGAAAGAAAAAAATCAAATTAGAAAAAATTGGGTTATGATTTTTTTTTAATATTGCTTTGAGTTATGAATTTTTTTAAATATTATTCTTGAGTTATGATTCTTTTTTAATATTGTTCTTAATCTTAACAATAGTCATTTTTTAAGTTAATTTTATGATTTAAAAAAATATACTTTATATCATTAATTTGATTATCTTTGTTAATTGAATTAAAATAAAAAAATATGTTTCCATATTTTTAATTTAAATAATTTATGTTTATATTTTAAATATCTATTTTTAATATTTAAAATTTTAATTTTAATTATAAAATTTAAATTTAAATAAAAAATATTAAATTAAAATTTATAATTATTAATAATGAAAAATATACAATACTACAAACCTTGAAAATAAATACTATTAAAATATCAAACTCATTATTCCTACATTGGTTCTCTTGAGAATATAAAACGCATTCCAACACTTTTTTTCAACAGAAAGCATTCCAACATTTACTAATTTTTTTGAGCGGAAATTCCAACATTTACTAATTACTTATAGTTTAGATATATCATAATATAAAATAAAATAAATTTCTTAAACTCATTAAATTATTTATACATATTTTTTAAATTTTAAATATTATTTATAATTTAGATATATCATAATATAAAATAAAATAAATTTCTTAACTCATTAAATTATTTATACATATTTTTTAAATTTTTATTTAAATTAATAGTTTAAGTATTTTTCAAAACATAACAAAATTTTGAAATTAAATAATGCAATTTGAATCGGTGTATGATTATTTTCATTTGTTTTGAATGGAATTTATAATTTAGCTTTATTTTGAATTTTTTTTAGTTATATTGTTTCAATATTATTTTTATCTTTTGAAAGTGTATATTTTTAATATAATAAAATAATTAAAATTTAAATATAATAAAAATATTTAAGAAGAGTGAATTTATTTATATCTTTAAAAACTTAATTTAAATAATGAATACATAATATATAACAAAATTAAATTATCTTTATATAAAAATAAAATATGTAAAATAAAGATATTTAAAAAGATTGAATTCATTTATATATTCAATGTAAGTAATGAAAAATGATATAATAACGAGATCAAATTAGTCCCAAATAAATATATTATTAGACTATGTGAAAGTTGAAAGTCAGAACAAAATCTTATAATATCATCAATTTATCTATAAATTTAAAAAGAAAAAGTATAACAATGGGGGCAGCACAGTACTTGCAAAAATTTCATGCATCATTTTCAGCAAAAGTTGCACCATTTCAATACGTTAACGATGATACTCATTTTCTCTTCATAACTTTAACTTGAGTTTTCCACATATAGAATCTTTGTTAATTGGAACTTCAAAAATGGTTTTTTCAGAAAGAAAAAAAATATAATTTGATATTTTAAATAATAAAATTAAAGTTCAGAAAGTATAAGAACCCGAAACGGTTCTGCAAATACCTACTAGCACTGTTTATAGATGCCAAAACTGCTAGATCTACATACACTTAAATTACCGATCCTCAAAATACATAAATAACTTGTAGGAATTCTACCGACCATCTAAAAACTGAATGTAGCCAGTGACAAAACAAAGTAGCGAAGTCCAAAAAAGAACTCAGCTCATCCACCCTTAAAAGGCTCTTATGGTGCCCTGATCCATTACCATGTTGTCCAAGAATTCTACATGGTGGAGGAGCCTATCCATAAGTCCATTAGCATTCTTTGATAAGTGATCTGCTTCCATGTTTGTTTCATTATAAATATGTTTACAGTATGCTGAGCAAAAGAGGCTTTTAACCCGTCCATTTCATTAATCCAAGGTTCCAGTAATAATACTTTGATCGAGTGCATACCATTGAATCAATTAGTAACCACCTGAAATCACCAAAGAAGACAAAGAAATGAAACCCCTCATGCAAGCAAACCATAACAAGCATCGTGCTAGAAGCGCAACTTTTAAGCAATCCCCTTTACCAACACCCACTTGAATGTGTATGATGTGATTCCCTCACATATAAAATATAACACTTGCTCCACACATACCTAGCTTTGAAGCCCCATTAAAGTATCAGCAAATGGAATCACCTTCCATCACCGGAAAGGACATATAAAATATAACACTTGCTCCACACATACCTAGCTTTGAAGCCCCATTAAAGTATCAGCAAATGGAATCACCTTCCATCACCGGAAAGGAGACAAGTCTTATAAAAGCTGGGATGTTGTATAATGATGATGGTTGACAAGTCTTATAAAAGCTGGGATGTTGTATAATGATGATGGTTTTCTAGTATTAAATTGTATTATTAAATTTAAAAGAGCACAAAAACTGAATAACGCGTGAAGAATCGTTTTCACTTTAGGTTTGGCCAGACATGTGGAATGAATTCAGGACTCTGACTTCAACTTTGCTTATCGAATCTTTCTTTGATAGCTGAAACGTAACAGGAATGTGTTATGAATCCTTGGATGCCTATAAGACCTCATTTCCATTTTGTGAAACGGTTGCAATAAGTTGGAGTTAGTGATCGGCCATTATTGGAGTCCTCTTCCCACTTCATCCTTCTCAATTTCCTCTACTTCCATAGTCATTGTCATAGTGAAGTTCCAGCATAGCCATCCATCCTTAGCAGCAATGGGAAACTACTGCTGCGACTGCTGCAGCCGCCTCTTGTCCTGGTTTTCAGGAAATAATACTCAATCCTCTTCTTCTGCACAGCCTCCTCCTAATAATAATGCTTCCCCAGCAGTTGCTACAGAAGAAACCCCAAATCTAAGGCCGGAGGATCGCGAGACGCCTTCTGCTGTAGAAGAAGCCTTTTCTGCTAAAGAAGAAGCCCTCGATCTAAGGCATGTAACAGCAAACCTTACAAGGCAGGAGGACCCCCAAACCCCCTCTGCTGTAGAAGAAAACCCCAATCTAAAGTGGAAGGACCCCAAAACCCCTCCATCATGTCTTCCTCTTCCTGCCTCAACTTCTCATGATGCTTCTTCTTTTGCAGAAAGTGCTCCTTATGCTCCAACGCACAATGAACAGCGGCCCCATGAGGCTCCAGCAAGTGTTGACCCCTCTTCCATCCCTCCAATGGTCTCCGGACTTACGAAGAAGATAAATGAAGATGCAGCTAGCGCAGCTGATGGAGAAAATGACATCAATCTCGTTGGCCTCATAGAGGATATCTCTCAGCTTTTGAAAATCATCAAGGTAATCGCTATTTTTCATATCCAACTGAATATGTGAATTGTGTTGGAGATTATTGTAAGATGTCTATATTGAATATATTTCATTTTTTTCCCTAGACAAAATCGTCAGATAAGAGACCGTCGACTTACCACCATTGGCCACGTAGTCAAATCTTCTACAAATTAAGGGAGATCTTGTCAGAGGCAACGGACGGCGCTTCGGCTTTTGTGCGTATTAAACGTCACTGAGATTTTATAATCGACTCAACCAGAGATCTGAGTTTAAATAATAACAAATCTAGATTGCTATGATATACGATAATAATTAGCATTAAATCTGACCTTGAGATTCCCGTTGTAAATATATATTGAAACGGAATACAATAAATATTATATTGGCTTTTTTTTCATGGTTTTCAGAAAGGTACTAGTTCATCTCAACATTGTAGCGAATTAGCAATGAAAGTTGTTCAGAATCTCCTAACAGAACTAGGGCAGGCACACTGGGCTGCTGCAAGCCTTCTTGTTGTGGCAAATATACTCGAGAGATTTGAAGCGGTTCGCGCAAACCGAGATGAGTGCCTGTCTCTTTTAGAGGAAATGAGTAGTTTGGCCCAACATGTTAAAGATCTTAAAGAACGACCTTCATTAAAGAAAGGGATGGAGGTTTCAATAAAAAAAGCAACAGAATCGATCGTGGAAGGAGCCCTCATGTGCTGCACTCAAATTGACTCTTCAAAGTTTTCTGGGTTGGTGTGAATGTTGATAGTTTGAATTGATTCAATAGTATTTATACACTGGTAAAAATGAAATGAATTTCTTACAGAAAATTTATTGGCAGGTTTTTTAAAGCGTCCGTGAACAAGAATGAGCTGGCTAAATTTCAGAAGAGGTTACAGAAAATGTACAGACATATGAACAATCAAATGTTTATAAGTATTTTGGATGCGGTTGAATGTACAAATGTGCGTCCCCAACTTAAAGAACGAGAGCGATCGTATCCTGAATATGCAGGTATATTGTGATATGTAGTGAAAATAATCGGTTTTTTTATATATATTAAAATATTAATAGCCTGTTAAGAGAGTTTGTGATATGCTTTATGTTTCAGTCGGAATTGACGAACAATTGGAAGAAGTGATTGAACTTCTCGAGTGGGAAAGCGATAAAAATGTATTAGCAGTCATGATACATGGTTTGGGTGGAATGGGGAAAACCACCCTCGCTGATGCGGTGTTTGCACGACTTTACATAGAAGGCTGTAAATATTCTATGGTTACACTGTTTGATGATGTAAACTCAAATCCAAATATAATAGAGGTACAAAAATGTATATTAAAGGATTTGATGGCAGGAAGGAGAAAAGAAGAGAAGTCTGTGCAGTTGGAGAGCATTCGCTCGTTTCAAGAAGATCAGCAGTCAGTGATAGAGAACATTCGTACAATTGAAGAGGGACGGCAAAAAATTGGGCGCTTGTTAGAGGACGAGATAGCCTTTGTTTATATTGACAACGTTTTAGAAAAAGATCCACTCGAAAATCTTTTGCCGAGGAACATGGAAAAAGCTAAAAAATGTAGGCTGCTCATCACCACACGGGACAAAGAAGTGCGTAAAGGGTGTTTAATGGATGCTGTCAAATACTGTGATATGAAATACCTTCCAGATAGAGAGGCACTGAATTTATTAAAGAAAGAAATAAACTATGGGAAGACTGTTGACACGGAGCAGCTCAATCCTGACCAACTCCACAAGATAGTAAAGCTATGCGGTGGAATCCCAAAACTTGTGAATGTACTAGCAAGATTCGTAAGGTTTGAGGAGGTCGGCCAACAAAGGGCTTTCAGTATACTGATGGAAGAGAGCGAGAGCTGGAAATTTCAAATCGGTGATATAGGTGGCTATCTCTTTGCTTACGACCGTCTCCCTGAGAATGTGAAAGAGTGAAAGATCCATTTCTTGATGTTTGCTCTTTTTTTAATGGGTGGGATTGGAACGAAGTTACAAATATTGTGGGAGAGTCTAATGTAAATGTGCTAGAAAAAAGAGCGCTTGTCAACAAACAGATCACTATAACAGTGCACGATGTCATTTTGGCAATCGGTCAGCAAAAGACAGAGGGAACACGATTCATATTCAAAAGTGCAAGTGAAATTGAACAGTTTTTAAAGAAGGTACCAAATCTGTTAACTTGCAAAAGCTGTATATGTAGAACTCTATTTCCAAACAATATATGTCTCTTATTCTTAGGAATGACTTAATTATGCTTAATAATGTCATGCAGGACATTCAAGGGATCAAAGGTATCTCGTTCAATGGAATTTATGATGTAGATGGTGAAAGTGAATCAAGTAATGATGGTGTTCCATTCCATATATCGGCGAAAAAATTAGACTCTATGAGTGATTCATTGAGAATTCTTGCACTAGGAAAATTTGCAAAAGTAGAGGGAACATGCATGAGAATATTTGAAAAGTTGGTCTTCTTTCAGGGAAATGTTCCCCATCTTCCGTTCAATGTGTCACAGTCAAAGAAATTGACATACTTAAAATACCAACCTCGGAATTTGAATTTACTTAAGGAGGCAAGTCTACAGACATATGCAGTCCCTTGTTCCATTCATTCATTATTTTTTGAAAATTTTGAATCTATTTTTGATAATGGTTTTCTCATGTTGATTGCATAATTTGCAGATGCCCTCCAATCTCAAACACATGGAATTAGATGGAAGGTTACATTCCAACGATGCCTTTGAAATCTATTCAAGTGATCTTCAGCAGTGCCAGAGTTTAAGAACACTTAGATTACTCAACTTTGAAGGGTTAAAAAATCTGCCTGAAAAATGGGGTAATCTGTCAAATTGTTTGCAAGAATTGAATCTTTCAAATTGCAAGTCTCTAGAGAAATTACCAAAATCAATTTCAAAGCTTCAATCTTTAAGAAAATTAAGAATGTACAAGTGTTCGAGTTTGAAGCAATTGCCTGAGGATATTGGATCTCTGAGTTCTTTGCAAATACTGGATCTTGAATTTTGTAAGTCTATAGAGGCACTACCAAGATCAATTTCAGAGCTTCAATCTTTAAGAGAATTGATAATGCATGGTTGTTCAAGTTTGAAGCGGTTTCCAATAGGTTTTGGGTCATTGAGTTCTTTGCAAGAATTGGATCTTAGATCATGCTCTTCTATAGATGAACTACCAGAAACAATTTCAAAGCTTCAATCTTTAAGAGAATTAGACATGTATAAGTGTTTGAGTTTGAAGCAGTTGGCAACTGATTTTGGATCTTTGAGTTCTTTACAAGCACTTGATCTTTCATATTGCGAGTTGCTAGAGGAGCTACCAGGGTCAATTTCAAAGCTTCAATCTTTAAGAGAATTCAGAATGTTTAAATGTTTGAGATTGAAGCAGTTGCCAGAAGATTTTGGTTCTTTAAGTTCTTTGCAAAAACTGAATCTTTCATTCTGCCAGCTTATGGAGGAACTACCGAGATCACTTTCAAAGCTTCAATCTTTAAAAGAATTGAGTATGTCTTTTTGTCGTAGTTTGAAGCAATTGCCAAATGATTTTGGATCTTTGAGTTCTTTGCAAGAACTAGAAATTGATTTTTGTCAGTCTATAAAGGATTTACCTGGATCAATTTCAAAGCTTCAATCTTTAAGAAAAATGGACATGAGTGGTTCAAGTTTGAAGAGGTTGCCAGAAGATTTTGGATCTCTGAGCTTTCTGCTAAAGCTGGATCTTCATTGTTCCAAGTTCATAGAGGAACTACCAACATCAATTTCAAAGCTTCAGTTATTAGAAGAATTAATTATGTATGAGTGTTCGAGTTTGAAGCAGTTGCCCGAAGATTTTGGATTTCTAAGTTCTTTGCAAAAATTGGATCTCTCATCTTGCACATCTATAAAGGAATTACCTGAATCAGTTTCAAAACTTCAATCTTTAAAAGCATTGAAGATAAATGGTTGTTCAAGTTTGAAGAGATTGCCAGAAGATTTTAACGCAGTGAAATCTTTGGAAAGCCTAGTATACTCGGAATGTCCCAGTCTCGATCCACTTTCAATGCAAATGCTACTTGAGATGTCAAGTGCCATAATGGAAAAGCTTATTGAACATGTAAAAGTTGCACCCAAGGTTACGACATCTGTTTCCTCGGGAGATCAGACCATGGAAAGCTGAAAGGAGTTTTGTGCAATGCCAAGCTATGATAATAATATCATGACCCGTCCAGTATGACGTTTCTTGAATAATTTTGTGAGGCATATGGTTGATGTAGTAATTATGAAACTTCACCAATGCATTATGTACGGTTGATGTAGTCATTATGAAACTTCACCAATGCATTATGTACGGTTGATGTAGTCATTATGAAACTTCACCAATGCATTATGCCTATGCACTAATGATGGCAAACAGTATTCACTATATCAATGCTCTTCTTAAACTATGCCATGTTATGAATAGACGATGTGTATATGCATTTGTGAACGCCATTGATGAATGCATGGCTCAGCCCATGCCATGATTGAATGCACTGTGTATACATTGTCTCATACCATCACCATCCAAATTTGATTCTGTAAATGTACCTTTCAAATTTGAATCTCTTAACACGACCCTCTCCCGCTCATATTTATTTATTATTTTGGTTTAAATCTTGAGGTAAGACGCTAGAAGCCCCAAGTAAGTATTAATTGATCAAAGGTTCATGTCTTTCAACGTTTTCATTTTCCATGGGAGTAAACTATAGATAAAACCAACTGCCACTTATATTATCTTATCAAAGGTGTATTGTCAAGCCACCTATGAAATAAGGGAGAAGAAATCAACACACGAGGAGCATAGCATATTGCAATGAGAAAGCTGCTTCCCATGCTGTTTATCAGATCTGTGTACATAATAATGTTGTGTGACTTCATTGCAGCCACGCAGCCTTCCTTTGAAGACATTAACGCAGTAATGGGAGTCATTGGTTTAATCCCGACTTAATCATTCCCAGGTTATTTTACAACATTAGTTTCTGCCCCTTATTGGCCGATTAACAATGGACCATGGTTGTATTCATTGGGTGTTGGAATCATTGGATACCACATCCTCAGTGACGTTGCAAATAGACATATATGCGAACGTTTTAAACTTTTCAGCAGCATTGCATGACTAATACAGAGTTTTGTGTTTAACGATGTGAAGGCATGAAGTTTCTATTATAGAGAGAATATTTCTTCCATCAGCGTAATATTAGGGGTGGAGGATTCTCTAGTCGAACCGCTTTCTCTAACGCCTCTTTGACGACTTAGGCTCAAAATCAGAGTGAATGGCACCCATCTTAATTTTTTCTTAATGTATTGTGGTTGAGTGAGACATGTTAATTTTCTCTTAATGTATTGTGGTTGAGTGACACATGAAAGTCTAATAACATCAACTTTATGAGACTCAATGCAAGACCTAGAAGATTTAGAATATTCAGATTTATGGAATGTTGTTGTTAGCCATGAAATAAGTCAATATGTCAAGGAGTTTGACCGTCTAATGGAGATTGTACACAATTGCATACTCAGAGAAAAGTCAAGTTACGAAGTTAAAATGAGTCGAGAGAACGATTTAGAGAATTGTGATCATATAAGGTGCTTAAGGAGGTCGGTGTTGGCCTATGTGGTTGATGAGGGTATCTTTCGTTGTCATTATGTTTATGTGCTTGATTTAATGATTATGTTTATTATGTGCTTCTAATGATAACAGTGGTATCTTATCAAAAGGTTAGACAACCAAATGCAAGGAAATTGATTATTGAAAGAGGTACATGGTAAGTAGAAGCAACACATGGAAGTGGACAAAGAAGAAGTGATTGGTATAGTGTAATTTAGGCACTTGAATGAGACACTATTAAAACTTTGAGGGGGGTTGGCGATTACCCCAAGTCATGTTTGGATTGCTAGGTAAACTTAACTCGCTTATAGATTCAAATTTACATCTACAATTCATGGTTTTCGGGCCCATGGTATCTGGGAGCCCATGGTATTGGTCGTAGTATTGCATGTGAAGAAGCATACTTAAAGGTTTGAACAACTCCATTGTAAGGTTCCTAAAGAGGTCGGCATTGGCCCAATTGTGGTCAGTGATGGCCCGAGTGTGGTCGGGGATGGCTGGATTGTCCATGCCCTGACCATATTAGTTGGGAAGAATAGAGTTATTATTATGGCTAGTTTTCTTGATTGGGTTTCCAAGTTAATCCTTCGTTGTCATTATGTTCATGTGCTTAGTTTAATTATTATATTTATTGTGTGCTTCTAGTTATAACAATAATTAAACCAAGCACAAAATCATATTGACAATGAAGGACTAACCTGGAATCCCAATCGGGAAAACCAACCATTATAATAGATTTATTCTTCCTAATCAATCTGGTCAGAGCATGGCCAATCCGGCCATAGTCTGGCCAACATTGGTCTCCTTAGGCACCTGACAATGTAGTTGTTCAAGCCTTTGAATAGGCTTCTTCATATGCAATACTATGGGCCAATACCATGGACTACCAAATATCATGGGCCTGAAAACCATGAACTGTAGATGTACATTTGACTCTCTAACCGAGTCAAGTTTACTTAAAATTATTATGTTTATTGTGTGCTTCTAATTATAATGGTATCAGAGAAAAATGTTAGAAAGGAATTGCAAGCCTAAAAGAATTGATTATTGAAAGAGGCACATGGTAAGCAGAAGAAGCACATGGAAGTGGACAAAGAAGAAGTGATGGCACATTGTAATCTAGCCATTTGTATGAGAGTTGGGTTTAACCACATTGTAAATGAGCATATGGTCGTAAGACCTGTTGTAGTACTGTAACATCCTCTTTAGTACCCCTATTACTTTGTAAATGTAAATGAATATTGTACTTGTTTTCTGGTGAGGAGCCCAAGGCCAAAGCCCCACCAGTAAGCAATCCCCTTTACCAACACCCACTTGAATGTGTATGATGTGATTCCCTCACATATAAAATATAACACTTGCTCCACACATACCTAGCTTTGAAGCCCCATTAAAGTATCAGCAAATGGAATCACCTTCCATCACCGGAAAGGACATATAAAATATAACACTTGCTCCACACATACCTAGCTTTGAAGCCCCATTAAAGTATCAGCAAATGGAATCACCTTCCATCACCGGAAAGGAGACAAGTCTTATAAAAGCTGGGATGTTGTATAATGATGATGGTTGACAAGTCTTATAAAAGCTGGGATGTTGTATAATGATGATGGTTTTCTAGTATTAAATTGTATTATTAAATTTAAAAGAGCACAAAAACTGAATAACGCGTGAAGAATCGTTTTCACTTTAGGTTTGGCCAGACATGTGGAATGAATTCAGGACTCTGACTTCAACTTTGCTTATCGAATCTTTCTTTGATAGCTGAAACGTAACAGGAATGTGTTATGATTCCTTGGATGCCTATAAGACCTCATTTCCATTTTGTGAAACGGTTGCAATAAGTTGGAGTTAGTGATCGGCCATTATTGGAGTCCTCTTCCCACTTCATCCTTCTCAATTTCCTCTACTTCCATAGTCATTGTCATAGTGAAGTTCAAGCATAGCCATCCATCCTTAGCAGCAATGGGAAACTACTGCTGCGACTGCTGCAGTCGCCTCTTGTCCTGGTTTTCAGGAAATAATACTCAATCCTCTTCTTCTGCACAGCCTCCTCCTAATAATAATGCTTCCCCAGCAGTTGCTACAGAAGAAGCCCCAAATCTAAGGCCGGAGGATCGCGAGACGCCTTCTGCTGTAGAAGAAGCCTTTTCTGCTAAAGAAGAAGCCCTCGATCTAAGTCATGTAACAGCAAACCTTACAAGGCAGGAGGACCCCCAAACCCCCTCTGCTGTAGAAGAAAACCCCAATCTAAAGTGGAAGGACCCAAAAACCCCTCCATCAAGTCTTCCTCTTCCTGCCTCCACTTCTCATGATGCTTCTTCTTTTGCAGAAAGTGCTCCTTATGCTCCAACGCACAATGAACAGCGGCCCCATGAGGCTCCAGCAAGTGTTGACCCCTCTTCCATCCCTCCAATGGTCTCCGGACTTACGAAGAAGATAAATGAAGATGCAGCTAGTGCAGCTGATGGAGAAAATGACATCAATCTCGTTGGCCTCATAGAGGATATCTCTCAGCTTTTGAAAATCATCAAGGTAATCGCTATTTTTCATATCCAACTGATAATCGCTATTTTTCATATCCAACTGAATATGTGAATTGTGTTAGAGATTATTGTAAGATGTCTATATTGAATATATTTCATTTTTTTCCCTAGACAAAATCGTCAGATAAGAGACCGTCGACTAACCACCATTGGCCACGTAGTCAAATCTTCTACAAATTAAGGGAGATCTTGTCAGAGGCAACCTGACAATCTTTCTGACCGTCTCCCTGAGAATGTGAAAGATCCATTTCTTACAAAGAAGAAGTGATGGCTTCTTTGTCCACTTCCATGTCAATCTTTGTCCACTTCCATGTGCTTCTTCTTCTTTGTCCACTTACGACCGTCTCCCCACCGTCAAATCTTGCTTACGACCATCTCCCTGAGAATGTGAAAGATCCATTTCTTGATGTTTGCTCTTTTTTTAATGGGTGGGATTGGAACGAAGTTACAAATATTGTGGGAGAGTCTAATGTAAATGTGCTAGAAAAAAGAGCGCTTGTCAACAAACAGATCACTATAACAGTGCACGATGTCATTTTGGCAATCGGTCAGCAAAAGACAGAGGGAACACGATTCATATTCAAAAGTGCAAGTGAAATTGAACAGTTTTTAAAGAAGGTACCAAATCTGTTAACTTGCAAAAGCTGTATATGTAGAACTCTATTTCCAAACAATATATGTCTCTTATTCTTAGGAATGACTTAATTATGCTTAATAATGTCATGCAGGAC
This sequence comes from Larix kaempferi, assembly GCA_027924585.1. Classification (NCBI taxonomy): domain Eukaryota; kingdom Viridiplantae; phylum Streptophyta; class Pinopsida; order Pinales; family Pinaceae; genus Larix; species Larix kaempferi. The sequence goes on along the minus strand of BSBM01000130.1, from coordinate 1,633,155 downwards.
ATTCAAGGGATCAAAGGTATCTCGTTCAATGGAATTTATGATGTAGATGGTGAAAGTGAATCAAGTAATGATGATGGTGTTCCATTCCATATATCGGCGAAAAAATTAGACTCTATGAGTGATTCATTGAGAATTCTTGCACTAGGAAAATTTGCAAAAGTAGAGGGAACATGCATGAGAATATTTGAAAAGTTGGTCTTCTTTCAGGGAAATGTTCCCCATCTTCCGTTCAATGTGTCACAGTCAAAGAAATTGACATACTTAAAATACCAACCTCGGAATTTGAATTTACTTAAGGAGGCAAGTCTACAGACATATGCAGTCCCTTGTTCCATTCATTCATTATTTTTTGAAAATTTTGAATCTATTTTTGATAATGGTTTTCTCATGTTGATTGCATAATTTGCAGATGCCCTCCAATCTCAAACACATGGAATTAGATGGAAGGTTACATTCCAACGATGCCTTTGAAATCTATTCAAGTGATCTTCAGCAGTGCCAGAGTTTAAGAACACTTAGATTACTCAACTTTGAGGGGTTAAAAAATCTGCCTGAAAAATGGGGTAATCTGTCAAATTGTTTGCAAGAATTGAATCTTTCAAATTGCAAGTCTCTAGAGAAATTACCAAAATCAATTTCAAAGCTTCAATCTTTAAGAAAATTAAGAATGTACAAGTGTTCGAGTTTGAAGCAATTGCCTGAGGATATTGGATCTCTGAGTTCTTTGCAAATACTGGATCTTGAATTTTGTAAGTCTATAGAGGCACTACCAAGATCAATTTCAGAGCTTCAATCTTTAAGAGAATTGATAATGCATGGTTGTTCAAGTTTGAAGCGGTTTCCAATAGGTTTTGGGTCATTGAGTTCTTTGCAAGAATTGGATCTTAGATCATGCTCTTCTATAGATGAACTACCAGAAACAATTTCAAAGCTTCAATCTTTAAGAGAATTAGACATGTATAAGTGTTTGAGTTTGAAGCAGTTGGCAACTGATTTTGGATCTTTGAGTTCTTTACAAGCACTTGATCTTTCATATTGCGAGTTGCTAGAGGAGCTACCAGGGTCAATTTCAAAGCTTCAATCTTTAAGAGAATTCAGAATGTTTAAATGTTTGAGATTGAAGCAGTTGCCAGAAGATTTTGGTTCTTTAAGTTCTTTGCAAAAACTGAATCTTTCATTCTGCCAGCTTATGGAGGAACTACCGAGATCAATTTCAAAGCTTCAATCTTTAAAAGAATTGAGTATGTCTTTTTGTCGTAGTTTGAAGCAATTGCCAAATGATTTTGGATCTTTGAGTTCTTTGCAAGAACTAGAAATTGATTTTTGTCAGTCTATAAAGGATTTACCTGGATCAATTTCAAAGCTTCAATCTTTAAGAAAAATGGACATGAGTGGTTCAAGTTTGAAGAGGTTGCCAGAAGATTTTGGATCTCTGAGCTTTCTGCTAAAGCTGGATCTTCATTGTTCCAAGTTCATAGAGGAACTACCAACATCAATTTCAAAGCTTCAGCTATTAGAAGAATTAATTATGTATGAGTGTTCGAGTTTGAAGCAGTTGCCCGAAGATTTTGGATTTCTAAGTTCTTTGCAAAAATTGGATCTCTCATCTTGCACATCTATAAAGGAATTACCTGAATCAGTTTCAAAACTTCAATCTTTAAAAGCATTGAAGATAAATGGTTGTTCAAGTTTGAAGAGATTGCCAGAAGATTTTAACGCAGTGAAATCTTTGGAAAGCCTAGTATACTCGGAATGTCCCAGTCTCGATCCACTTTCAATGCAAATGCTACTTGAGATGTCAAGTGCCATAATGGAAAAGCTTATTGAACATGTAAAAGTTGCACCCAAGGTTACGACATCTGTTTCCTCGGGAGATCAGACCATGGAAAGCTGAAAGGAGTTTTGTGCAATGCCAAGCTATGATAATAATATCATGACCCGTCCAGTATGACGTTTCTTGAATAATTTTGTGAGGCATATGGTTGATGTAGTAATTATGAAACTTCACCAATGCATTATGTACGGTTGATGTAGTCATTATGAAACTTCACCAATGCATTATGCCTATGCACTAATGATGGCAAACAGTATTCACTATATCAATGCTCTTCTTAAACTATGCCATGTTATGAATAGACGATGTGTATATGCATTTGTGAACGCCATTGATGAATGCATGGCTCAGCCCATGCCATGATTGAATGCACTGTGTATACATTGTCTCATACCATCACCATCCAAATTTGATTCTGCAAATGTACCTTTCAAATTTGAATCTCTTAACACGACCCTCTCCCGCTCATATTTATTTATTATTTTGGTGTAAAATCTTGAGGTAAGACGCTAGAAGCCCCAAGTAAGTATTAATTGATCAAAGGTTCATGTCTTTTAACGTTTTCATTTTCCATGGGAGTAAACTATAGATAAAACCAACTGCCACGCAGCCTTCCTTTGAAGACATTAACGCAGTAGTGGGAGTCATTGGTTTAATCCCGACTTAATCATTCCCAGGTTATTTTACAACATTAGTTTCTGCCCCTTATTGGCCGATTAACAATGGACCATGGTTGTATTCATTGGGTGTTGGAATCATTGGATACCACATCCTCAGTGACGTTGCAGATAGCCATATATGCGAACGTTTTAAACTTTTCAGCAGCATTGCATGACTAATACAGAGTTTTGTGTTTAACGATGTGAAGGCATGAGGTTTCTATTATAGAGAGAATATTTCTTCCATCAGCGTAATATTAGGGGTGGACGATTCTCTAGTCGAACCGCTTTCTCTAACGCCTCTTTGACGACTTCGGCTCAAAATCAGAGTGATTGGCACCCATCTTAATTTTTTCTTAATGTATTGTGGTTGAGTGAGACATGTTAATTTTCTCTTAATGTATTGTGGTTGAGTGACACATGAAAGTCTAATAACACCAACTCTAAGAGACTCAATGCAAGACCTAGAAGATTTAGAATATTCAGATTTATGGAATGTTGTTGTTAGGGCTTTAAGCATTTTTCATTTTCTTTTAAACATGAAATAAGTCAATATATCAAGGAGTTTGACCGTCTAATGGAGATTGTACACAATTGCATACTTAGAGAAAAGTCAAGCTACGAAGTTAAAATGAGTCAAGAGAACGACTTAGAGAATTGTGATCATATAAGGTGCTTAAGGAGGTCGGTGTTGGCCTATGTGGTTGATGAGGGTATCCTTCATTGTCATTATGTTTATGTGCTTGATTTAATGATTATGTTTATTATGTGCTTCTAATGATAGCAGTGGTATCTAACCAAAAGGTTAGACAACCAAATGCAAGGAGATTGATTATTGAAAGAGGTACATGGTAAATAGAAACAACAAATGGAAGTGGACAAAGAAGAAGTGATTGGCATAGTGTAATTTAGGCACTTGAATGAGACACTATTAAAACTTTGAGGGGGGTTGGCGATTACCCCAAGTCATGTTTAAAGGGAGGATTGCTAGGTAAACTTAACTTGCTTAGAGATTCAAATGTACGTCTACAATTCATGGTTTTCGGGCCCATGGTATTGGTCGTAGTATTGCATGTAAAGAAGCATACTTAAAGGCTTGAACAAGTCCATTGTAAGGTTCCTAAGGAGGTCGGCATTGGCCCAATTGTGGTTGGTGATGGCCCGAGTGTTATCAGGGATGGTTGGATTGTCCATGCCCTGACCATATTAGTTAGGAAGAATAGAGTTATTATTATGGCTAGTTTTCTTGATTGGGTTTCCAAGTTAATCCTTCGTTGTCATTATGTTCATGTGCTTAGTTTAATTATTATATTTATTGTGTGCTTCTAGTTATAACAATAATTAAACCAAGCACAAAATCATATTGACAATGAAGGACTAACCTGGAATCCCAATTGGGAAAACCAACCATTATAATAGATTTATTCTTCCTAATCAATCTGGTCAGGGCATGGCCAATCCGGCCATAGTCTGGCCAACATTGGTCTCCTTAGGCACCTAACAATGTAGGTGTTCAAGCCTTTGAATAGGCTTCTTCATATGCAATACTATGGGCCAATACCATGGACTACCAAATATCATGGGCCTGAAAACCATGAACTGTAGACGTACATTTGACTCTCTAACTGAATCAAGTTTACTTAAAATTATTATGTTTATTGTGTGCTTCTAATTATAATGGTATCAGAGAAAAATGTTAGAAAGGAATTGCAAGCCTAAAAGAATTGATTATTGAAAGAGGCACATGGTAAGCAGAAGAAGCACATGGAAGTGGACAAAGAAGAAGTGATGGCACATTGTAATCTAGCCATTTGTATGAGAGTTGGGTTTAACCACATTGTAAATGAGCATATGGCCGTAAGACCTGTTGTAGTACTGTAACATCCTCTTTAGTACCCCTATTACTTTGTAAATGTAAATGAATATTGTACTTATTTTCTGGTGAGGAGCCCAAGGCCAAGGCCCCACCAATAAACCTTGCAAGTTCTGTGGTTTCCTAAATTGTAAATTGAAATGTTGAGGTCATGATGCAACTTAAATGATGAGGGGACAAATCCTTTAGGGGGGGAAGGTGAAATGACTTGAGAGCCATGAGTTTGACGACATATGTTATCATGGTGCTGCAAGCACTTAATTTTTGGTTATCAATTAGTCCTAGAGAGGGATACCGAAGATACCCGTAAGTGCCGAAAGGTAGTAAATGTCTCCTAAGATCTAAAAGCTTAGCACTAAGTTAATTATTGTTAAGAGCTATTATGAAAAACTAAGAAAAATCCTATGGATGTCTTTGACATCCTAGTTTCAAGAGAGGATGTCAAGGGTTTTCATCATCAAAACCCATTATCTAGTAATTAACGTAAGCTAACTAATTATCACTAGATAAACTAAGTGATCTAGAAAAGGATGATAAACACTTAATATCTTTAAGAAGGTAAATAAGATGCGCATTTATAGATATATATTGGTGTGTATATATATTATATATATACAATATAATGTCCTAATGATTAAAGGAGATTTTAGGTGACATCCTAAGAAGCTAAGATTAGTCTTAAGCATAAAATTATTATAGTAAATGGTAATAGAGACTATTTAAACAAATAGCCTCTTATTATATAAGTGATCATAGAGACTATTTAAACAAATAGCCTCTTATTATATTAATATTAAGTGATCATGGAGACTATTTAGACCATAGCCTTGTACTATAACTATTTGGTTAAGAGAATTTTTCTAGATATTTGTCTCCTCTTTTTATAAGATGAAAGAGTAGTTACAAAACCTTTTTTAGGAAGTATTAATAAAGGTTTTTGTCATCGATTTTATTGGTACCCTTGTTTTATGAATATTAAAACAAGTGAATAATAACCAAGGGTAGCGCATTCCACCATGGATTAAGTTGAGGTTTTCTTATGTTCTATTTAAGGTTGGTTACACCTTAGAAAACGTACAGACTCTCTTAACTTGTCATTTGTCTTATTTGGCTCCATGATCCACAAACGTCTTAAAAGCTCACCATTATGAGCATAATAGACACTCCATTACCTTCTTCAGCTCAGCATTAAGAACTGAAGTGATCCCTTCATTCCACGTTGGAGCTGGAAGTTAGACAGATGGACAGCCACAAAGGGAGGGATTCCCTCTTGATCGGGGCGGACTCCTCAAGAAAGCTAAGTTTTGTTTTGGTGTATTTAAGGATCCGATCGCAGCTAGATAAGGGGATAAAAATTCTTGCACGGGTCCTCGGTTATAACCTTTAATTTGCATGAGGGTCATCTTGGGGAAGGGATGGCTCGATAGAGCTTGATCCCATTCAAGTGTTATTTTTATTTCGTTTCTTGTTGATACGTTGGGGGCTGTTGATAGTTTCTCTACTAAATGGGAGTATAGGGATCACAGAACTAGATCTTCTCTGCACTATGATCCGCATTGTTAAAACGTTGCTGTGATTTTAGTTTGTGATCTGTGTGGAAACATTTTGGGTATTTCCTGTGCTAATAGTTTATGAGCTGCTTGATCTGTGTTATTAAACATTGAGGATTGCTTGTTTTAATTTGTGATCTCGATCTATTTATATATATGTGCTTTCTTGCCTGCGCAGAGATGAAAGGGACAGCTCGATCCCTATGGGAAGGGACGGCTTGATCCCTATGTGTTTATTTGATTAATACTTCTATTATCATTCTGATATAGAATATTTATATATATCAGCGTTTTTTCTTGCGCAAAGATGAAAGGAACAGCTCGATCCCTATGGGAAGGGACGGCTTGATCCCTGTGTGTTTATTTGATGAATACTTCTATTTTAATTCTGAGATAGATTTATATTTATATGTTGTCTTTCCTGCGCATAAGGAAAAGGAACAGCTTGATCCCTATGGGAAGGGACAACTTGATCCCTGAATTCTACTTGGGATCTTGAGTTTTTATATTATGTTGTCGAGTTCTTTCCCTGTGCTGCCACGAAATCGTGGGCTTCATTTATATTTTACTTGTGGACCTATGCATATGTTTGTGCTGCCACGAAATCGTGGGCTTCATTTATATTTTACTTTTGGACCTCTGCATATGGGTGTGCAGCCACGAAAGCGTGGGCTCTGCTATACTTTCGCTGGTGGATTTCCTTCATGTACATGATTGTTGTTGTGAAACCATTTTGAACCATGTAAGTTTTCGACTGATTGTACAACGCAGATGTTGATAGATACTCTATATCTGTAAATTCGTCTTATATAGACTGCCTGAAAATGTAGACATTGGTAGAAACTCTATATCAATAAACAGACTTCCTGGAAACGCACATATAGGTAGATGCATTGTTTCTGTATTCTTTCGTCTTATAGACCGCCTGAAAACGCAGGCATTGGTAGATACTCTATATCGGTAAATTTGTCTTATAGACTGCCTGGAAACACAGATATAAGTAGATGCATTGTTTCTGTATTTTCATCCTAATAGACTTCCTGAAAACGCAGATATTGATAGGTGATCTATCTCTGCAATTTTCGTTTTGATAGATTGCCTGAAAGTGCAGATGTTAATAGATGAACGATCTCTGTTGATGTTAGTGTGAATACAAACATTTAGATATTTAGAATAATATAGAGATAGATCTCTGTAACTTGTGTTTGATGTATGGGTGAATGCCTGAAAAAGAACTCTGTCGAGTTATTATGGATCCCTGTCATAATTTTGATGTTAACATTGAAATGTCTTGAGAATACTCTCGATGAGAGAGGCTGTGAGGTAGTGACAAGTAATATGGAAACAATTGTGTTGCAGGATGTAACTTCTACTTTGATAATTAATATAAGTTGTAACTCTTCTTTGTTGATGTAGCCTATAAATTGGGTGAATCACGTGAATATGGTCTCTCATATATATGTATTTGTGATGGCTTGTAGGTTAGACTGGATGCATCTATCATTGAGTTCCTTTTAACAATCAAAAGTTATTTAAGTTATTTTATAACAATGAGTAAATCCTATTGTATAAAGTAACAATGTTTATAGATATAATGTTGCATGAAGAATCGACATGAGTAAATATGCATGTAATTAGGAATGCTTGGATTTTGAAACTAATCATCGTTATGTTGTTACGAAGATAGCGGTCTTATGTTTTGACCCAAGTAAGTTTCATTATAAAATGGGGAAGAGCTTTTCTGTTATCGGATTATAAAGGAGAATTTGTTTCGTATTAATGGAAGAGTGTATTTAAGATAGATCCCATAAGAGTTAATGATAATTGTTTCCAATTTATACAATGGTTATAGCTTATTTCACGAAGGATTTATGAATATAGATTACAAATTAAGTAGTCATTGTGAAAATGTTTTGAAAAACTCATTAAAATAATAATTTGGTTATTTGGGTATGTTATAAGTACTTTTGGTTGGTGAGTCATCTATGTGGATTTATGTAGACAAAAGAAGAGGGCATTTAAAACTTTGAGGGGTTGTTGGCGATTACCTAATTCGGTTGAATCTAGTCAAATGTAAGTTTACAGTTCATGGTTTTCGAGCCCATGGTATTACACACGAAAAATCCTACTTAAAGGGTTAGAAACCTCCATTGGAAGATGCCTAAGGAGGCCAGTGTTAACCCGTGTGTGGAAGGTGACAACCAAATTGACCATGCCTTCACCATATTGATTAAGAAGATTGGATATCAATACATCTATTATGTTGAGCCTATTCTCACTTTCTAGCGCTCATGATGATGATCCATATAGGAATTGAAAGGTGTCGATTTGTCTCTTATAGTGCAGTCTCCTTCTTTTATATATTTTATTTTGCATATTTACAATGCTTAAAACCAAAACATTGTAATGATTTATCGTAGCCAGTGATTATAGTTGAACAAATAGGTCCAAATAATGATACATTGTTTCATATTATTGAAGTCATAATGAAAGAGCATAGATTATATATATATATAATGAGTTGTATGTACAATGTAAAAGTTAATATTTAGAGTTATATGTATGGTGGAACATTTCAAGGACCACATTAATAAGGTGACAATGATTATAAATATTTTGTATAAATAAGTAATTAATGTATTATATAATATTATTGATAATTGGCTAATTTATGGAGTATTTTAAATAATTGAAAATGGAATAAATTGTGGCAATGTTCTTAACAATATCTTCATTAAATCTAAATTTCAAAGTATAATCTACATTCAATCTTAAAGATCATAAGAATCATACAAAACAACAAGAGCCACCAGGTAGCAATGTCTCTGATGTTATCAATAGCTCTTGCTATAAGATGGTAGCTATAAAAAGAAGAATGTAGATAGAAAAATATATTTAGATTCATTTTTCACTGTAGAAAGTAAATGTGATTCATTTTCCATGTGATCTACTAAGTTCCTTCTCAACTAATTATTGATTTGTACAAATTATGAGTAAATTAGCTCATGCAATACTTGAAAACGCTAGGATAATTTGCTTTGAAAAAATCAGGGTACTTGGCTTTAAATTTTTTTATTAATAAGTATGATAAAAGTTATTTTATTAATATATATTTTTTTGAATATTTTACATTATGATAAAATTTCAATTTATTTAATATCCATATATAACATATGCATGAAAACTGTTAATAACCTATTTTTGATGTAATGAACAACACTAATATCTCTTGGAGTTTTAAAGAACTCTTATAATAAATACCACACCAGCATAGGAGACAAGTTTGATGTGATAAATATCATTATAGAAAATGAGATTGTAGTAATAAGTGCTAAATCAAATGTAAAATTAAAAAGTAGAATTTTAAATATTAAAAAAAGACAAAATTACTTTATTTTCAATACCAACGCTACTTTACTTTCAATGAAAAATTATAGCAACATGGTAGGGAATAAGGTTTTTTATAATGCATTTTTTTTGGAATTATGATAAATAGAAATTGAACAAACTATCTTTTCCATCATGAAAACCAAATTGACATTGTTCAAACAATAAGAAAGGTATGATTATTGAAACAAGACATGGTTAAAAGATGGAATTGAATGGTTAAATAGAAGAACATCAGATGTGGCACACATGGAAACACCTTATTGTTGAGTGAGTCTTAATGCCAAATGAAAAAGAGAGCATTTAGATAATAATTATAGATTATAATAATAATATAAAAATATTTAGCAAGACTAACCTAACACACCATTTACATAATCCATAATCTTCATTGTAAATTTGATGAAGCTTCATCCCATATGTGCTTTCTAATTCAATGTTAAATGATCACTCTTGCCTCAGTGAAGTTTTAAAATTAGAACCATAGCAAGAACCATTGTTAAAAAACATAGCGATTACCTTTTACACTAATCATTGTTTATTTCTGGTTTGAATTGGAATTAAACTTGTTGAAGTTTTTCTATGTATAATTTGTTGATTAATTTCATTATTTTAGTAAAAAACCTAGTTTCCTTTCACTTGTCAAACAACTATCGATAAATCAGACAAGTTTTAAGCAGATTTTTTTTATTTTACTTTCAATTGCATTAAAAGGAAGCTTCTGCATTGAATTTTTTATTAGAAAAATGTAACAATAGTTCTACGCAATGGCTACTAAAATGTAGGCAAGAACTTAATGGACAATTGAGCAAATTATTTTCCTAATTCATTTAACCTCAACTAGAAGTATTTATAAAACGACTTCAATTATTTACAGGTTACTAGAGAACTTTAAATAAGTGAGTAATACGATGCAGGAATACATTACCTCAAATCCAAATGAGTTGTATGAATGACATGAGTTCAATGGTGATATTTACGAGAGAATCAGTGAGTGTTCATATGTTTTAATAGCCTACGGTAAAGTACATCACTATGGAACAAGAAAATAGAAAAGAAATCAACTCAATTGATGAAACCATTTGCGAAGTCTTTAAATTATACATTTAGGTTCAAAATATATACACTGTCAATGGTTTTAGATATAAAAAAAAATTCCATTCAAAGTGGACAAAAAATTTATTAGGAAGTAAAAATGACTGATACTATTTTATCCAATTTAATTCCAAAACAATAATATGCAAAAATGGTAAACAATTATTAAGGAGAATGTGGAGAAGATTAAGTGCTTGCTTTGCTCAAGAAATGCACTCCTAAACTAGGCTATGGCCACTGCCAGCTATTAAACCCAAAACAAGATACTTGAAATAGGAAAAATAAAAATAAGGAAATAAAACCCATCAAGATTTATGAGCAAAAGAAACACAAATCTCACATTTTGGTAATCCTTCAACTCTGCATTGTCATCCTTTTTTACTGAGGCTTTGTGTTTGTATGTTCCCTGATCAGAAGGATTTTCCTCACCATTATCTGAAACTTAGTGCCTTTTAAGGGTGGGAACAGGGGAAGTTGCGGGAGCTTCTACTTGGAACAACTACGATAATTTTGTTCCGCCAAATTCATTCCATCCTGCCAATTTCCCCAATTTGAATTTGTTTCTAACAATCAAACCGAAACCCTACACCAGATCAATAATAAGGAAGAGTTTAAATTACCTCAAGTGCAACCCCGGGTGTGTGGGTAATGCAAATTAATGAAGAAGCCACTGCATCCAACCCTTTGTGAATAATTTTTATATCCTCTTACACAAATCCGCATCCTGCAATAAATAAAAGTTACTCATTCAACAATGTGAACCTCATCTAAAATTGTCGATGAAGAAAAGCATAATTATGTGAAGGAAATATTGACTTTTACTTTAATAAATTTATAGCTTCTAAAGATCATACCCTTTTTTCCCTATTATATCTCATACATTAAAAGATCATACCCTTTTTGCCATATTATATGTCATTCATTTTTTCCCAAATTATATTACTTTCATTTCAAAAAGTAAGTACTACTTACCATTCAAGGCAGCCACTTTTGTATACCCTTCATACATTTTTCAAAGCCAAACCTCAAAGTTATAAATCGAATGGTCAAGCAAGTCACTAGTACATTGATTTAACAAAAAGGTTATTTGCTAAAGCAAAGTCTCATTCCAATCGTCAAAGATATATGTCAAGAGAGCCACCCGCTCAAAGGTTTTTTACTTGCATTGCATGCTAATATACTATGAGGATATCAACATATATAAATATTTGGAGATCAACCACGCAAATTACCATAAATTGGCTCATCTCCTTTGCTTCTCCTGTCTTGGAGATAAGAGTGTACAAGCAGAGAGAGATATGGACATCCGTGGTTTTGTAATGGATAATCCACAGAGCAAGCTTCTTTAACAAACAAGTTATCACAAGGTTCCAAAAGTTTGGAGGAGTACGAATTGACAGTGATGTAATTGTAACTGCAAATGAGTGTGAATCTCACCAACATTCCTTGTGAAACTTTGGAAATTGAAGTAGTCATGCATGGTGAATCATGGCCTCTTAAGCTTCCAGATAATCCATGAGCTCATATTGATTTTCATTCTCAATCATAAATCTGAATACATATAGGCTACGATGTTCAACAATGGAATTTGTTCTGAGCACATTATTGCATAAAGCAGTAGTATCCACAGTGAAAGTTAGGGTCTCATAAACCACGATAAAATGTATTTGATCCTAGTGAATGAATTATGTTACTACAAAGGTTATATACAAGATTTCTGCTCTTCATCTCGGTTATTGAAGCAATAGGTCCCAATAAGTAATAGAGACACGGTCATACTACGGGTGGTCCTGCGGGTTGCTCTATCGCTCATGGATTTACTGCTCTCACCCTCATCTTGCAGAAATCCACAAGTTGGTATCAAACCAAGAGGATCTTTCTCAACGTTACCAGCAGTGATAACAGGTATATCTATCTCGAATCGGGGATTTTCACATATGACTTTGAAGTTAGATTCCAATTTTACTGTTGTTTCATCCCGGCCTAGGGTTTTAATAGAACCGACTTCCTCACTTTCATCACTGGTTTTTAGGTCAAGTTTCTCGAACGCATCACCCCATCGCTTGCATCGAGTTTTCAGGCTATGCCGAGGCCATTCTTCATTTATCCCATACCCATTCCTCTGTAGAAAAGAATCCCAACTATCACCTATTTGAGTCAACCTATGTGAAATCAAAATTTTGATTAACCCATGGTGGAAGAGGCTGCGATCTTTATCGGCTATATTGGACTGAAAGGCATAGGTCATTTTTTGAAGGATATTGATGAAGTAATACGGCATGTTAATGGGAAATACGGCCTTCGCATGTTACATACCTGATAATAAGCCCAAGTAAAGACCGCCATTTCTTCTTCAGCATTATCGAGGGGAAACTGAATTTAGACTCGACCCGTTGATTGGATTTGATTAAAAACCCTTTCCATTCTTGACTCTTCATGTGCTTACCTTTGAACCATCGTTCTCATGTCAATGGAAAACCTATCTCCTGAGAGACGAATTCTTCTGTTAACTGTAATTCAATGTCCCCAATTTGTGCTTTCAAACCATCAAATGAGGCTGTAAACACACGAGAAACCGCCATATTAAAACCGGAAAAATTCTGTAGAAACCCTAGCCACCCTGCTTTCTTAACCAGCTCTTCACATTCTGGAACTGCATCCAAATATTCATCACCAATGAGTTCAAAATGAGACACGGGATCCATGAGGGTAAAGGAGGTCGTCCAAACTACTGAAAGGTCAAAAATCGAGACAGGAAAATCAAAGGGTCATGTGTCTAAAGCTCTCCGAACGAGCAAAATTATAACCCTCTTCATATTACCTGACTACAATAGATACTCAAACTCGTATAAGGGAAGTAAGGCAATGATAGCACTGAACCAGAGAAAAGTATTTGAGTTTGCAGAGCACATACAGTGCAATAATGGTCTTCGGGAGTATGATGCGTGGGAAATAGCTAGAGGTGACATTTTTGTCATTATGAATCGACAGATGGCAACAGCTGATTATGAAAACATCAAACCCTTAATCTTCACACTAATCCCAATGCTAAAACCAACATACCTCATTATCAATACGATCGTTAGGATAAAACCGATGGTTTGGTCTTAACTTCAAAGCATGAATTAAAGGTTACAATCACATAATTTCCCCCCATTACAAATTAATAATAACAAAGTTTAGTAGGGAGTGGTATGATTGATCAAACTGGCTTCATGGTTGATATTGTAATAATATGAAACAAGAAATAAATATAACCATAACTATAACTGTGCCTTGGGAAGTGCTTTAATCAACTTGATCAAATTACTAAGATTAACCTCACTCCAAGGCATCATTGAAAAATTCATAATCATATAGGTCTTACTCATCATAAAATGCAAAGTTCAAACATAAGGATAAGTGTATAAAATGACAAAATTGTGATAATGATATGAGATGAGCTTTTATATTACCCATGATCGCCTTGGTGAGATTCGTTCCTTGAGGTAAGTGAATTCATTGAGATTAAATAGATGGATCAAAATAATAATGTGTCATGTAAGGTATTTGTTCATAAGTCATAGTATAGAACCAATGAGTGTAATAATTTTACATAACCTTAATCTGCATGAATGATCCAATCTGTAAAATTTAGGAGCTACTAAAATTCGAAACTTCATTGAATCGTAAAACCGTAATGGTCAAAATGAAGATGAAGTAGGATTGACATGGTCAAACCAATTTGATATCTGACAACACTTCCATTTCTAATGCCTTAATCAAAACTATAACCTTATTGGGAGTACCTTCAGAATCAAATATTCTGAAGGCACTCCTAAAATATAAATTTACGAGTATTGATATAGGACATTCAATAATTTAATGAAGAGACACATTAAATTAATATCAAATTGGTCCGAAGGGTGTTTCCTTCCAACACTATGTCCATGCACTATTTCTTCAACAGGATTGTTATTTATAGACTTAATTCTAGAGCTTGAAGCTTCCTAACTCTCAACAGGATATGAGTTCTTTTCAATGGTAAACTCATGTTGAAAATTAATCTTGTCCTTACTACTCTGCATATTCTTTACTTTCTCTATATTATCAGACTTCTTATATGTTCGAATAGAAACCCTAGAGGTATTTACCTTCATAACAAGAATTTCTTGCTCCTCATGTGGATCATCTTGTTCTTCGAACTTAAAACCTAACCAAAACAGAAAACGATACCAAGTTTTGTTTTTCTTTTACAACTCCTCCATAACTACTATTTTGACCATGCCATGGTGAAAGATACTGTGACTAGTATGTTCTGGATGGCTGTACACCCTGGTAGCGATCTTATTTAGGCTTCTAAGAAGGTAGAAAGGGAGTTTCATCCACTTGATTCCAACAACAAGAACTAAGAACCTCATATGATCTATGAATATGGTAGTAAATATACCCTCACAAGTGATATAACGTTGTATCATGCCGAGGATATATTTCCACTCATCCTTCAAAAGGATTCTATGAATCCCCTTGCTCCATAGGGGTCTTTATATTTCGGTCCGATAAATTGCTTTTATTCGGCCCCAATAGTGCGGTTTTAAAACCATATTTATCCATCGGTAGGTAGTCCAGTCTCCTGAGCAATGGAGTCTTATGAAACTTGGAACATTAGAATCCCAAAATACACAGTGTAACCATCAAAACTTGAAGACAATTTTGCGGTTACTTCAATATTATGCCCCTACATTTTCTCACATAACGAGTACCAACCAACTAAGTTCACAAAGCTTTTGAGTGCATTCTAAATATGTGTCTAACTATCTTGTTCTCTCTGGATAGAATCTATGTATTTTTCCTCCCTTTTTACCCATCAATATAGAGTATTAGTTATAGTTTATTTTGTTATTCAAACCTAGGAGAGCATAACAAGAAACCAAAGATAAGAAAAACTAGTAAGGAAACATTGTCCAGGTTCTAAATAACTGATTATGGAGTAATACACGAAAGATGGAACAATCTCAACCCATGATTTCATGATCCTTACTTCTAATTGTAGGCTGAACCATTACATACGGGCATATGCCATAATGATTTTAAGCATAGAGAAGCTGCATCGGATCTTCAAGCAACTTCCATGATTTTCCACATTCCCACGAAAATATATGATGACTTAAACAATACATGATTTATCATTATGACCTTGAGCTTATGTGGAACCCACCTGCTTGGTTGAACGATTTCTGGCAACGCCCTACACATGCAAGATGCCTTGTTTCGTTGTCAAAACTAGTCATTTCCGATAGCACCTTTAGTTAAGAATGATTGCATAGCACTGTTGAAACTTAACTCCACTATCCAATGTCTAAAAATCTTACTTTAATACCCTGCACGAATTTATTACAGAATAACCAGCTAGGGGGATAGCATAAAACATAAGAGCCAAGTTCAAACTAATTTGTTAAAATAAATACACACCAAAAAGGATTCAAACTATACAATCAAATGAATGAACATTTTAGCTAGTTAAAGGATTAGAAACCAGGATTCCTAGACTTAAGCAAATAGGAAAAAGGAAAAACGTAGGAAGCGGACTTAGGTACTAACAACAACAAGGAAATTAAAAAATTCCTTGATATATTTGCATGGTTGAAGAATGAGGACATTGTATTTATTTGGGGCTAAGAGCAATGTAAACATAGTACGATTTATAATCCTCACTGTCTGCATATAATGTTGGTGAAGTACTTCACATATACAAAAAGTCCTTCATGGATGTATTTATCCAATATAGAGATATATATCAAAAATATGACATGTTGTTTATAGATGAAGGACAATATCATTCAGAAGATAAATATAGCAAGGAAAACTGCTTGAAAATGCCAACTAGTTGGACATTTGACGGTTCACACAAAAGAGAAATAACTATACAAACAATGTTGTCTTCTCTGTTGAATAATCTCGGGCCTCGTTCACAAATGGGGCGTTGGTTAAAAACCTTCAAATTGAGATGACCTTCAAAAGATAGAGATAACAATTGATTTAGTGATTTGTATAATTTGACAACTCCGACAAATGTAAAAACAATTTTGTATATTTGGACAATTCCCATATTTATGGGTGTAATATCATTTATATGGTTAATATGTGTTTCAAAAATTGTATATCATGCCATTAATACACTTACGTGTAAAGATAGAAACATTCAAGAAACAAAAAAGTTTATCGATTGGGTTGTGTGTGCATGTGTTTTTTTTGCAGATATTACTAGAAGATTAGTTACATGTAAACCATTGATTATATTTGATTTCAATGGAGTGTTGTTACATGCAATACATAGAAAAAAGGAAGTTGGATCACCGAGAACACCATATATCGAATCAAGAACAAATAATTATTTTATATGTCTGATATGCAGGGAATTTTTTGAAAAATGCTTTAGTATATTTGAAGTGGGTGCATGGACATCCACAAAAAAAAATGTGGATGAGTTTTTGCCAAAATTATTGGAAAGAAAAGGGAATGATTTAGAGTTTTATTCACACAATATCATTGTTCTTGGGCACACAGAGAGTGTTTTGAGGGTGATTGGAATCCTTATGTTTTTCTCAAACCTTTAAAAAAAGTTTGGGAGATTTTGAACCATGGTTACAATGCTGGAAATAAAGTGATTGTAGATGAATCAAAATAAAAACATGTTTGTAACGAGGAAGGGAACTATATTATAACAAAAAGTTATACTTGCGACGATATCAATGACACATTCTTGTTAGATCGATTATGGCCTTGCTTGTTGCACCTGAATGGTGTTGACCAACGCGACCTCGATCGACAGGGGTTCACCTCACTGTCGACACATACCGCGGTCTCCCTGGGCACCGGCCCAGGCTTTGAGCCCACCCAGCAACACCCGCAGAGTGGATGAGGTCTCACCCGAGGCGTCCAAGAAGAGTAGATGGAACCATGTTTCCACCGAGGGAGGAGGAGAGTTGTGGCAGTATGGACTAGCTCTATTGTAGTACTTAAACATAAACTTTAAATATCCGACAAGGAGTTATGACATATTACTTAATCGCAGCATTTATCATCATAACAACAATAAGCAGACATTGCATCAAGAAAATATAACAACATTCATATATCGCAACATTGCACAAAGATCGTACCAAAACATCATCATTATATTATTGTCACAGTCGTATACCAAAAGCAAAACATAGGTCTTCAATCATGGATCTCTGTATACATCTCATTCCTCTCGATATCCTTCTCAGTCTCCTTTTCTATCTCCTCGCTCTCTCTCTCTCTCCTAACACTTACACTCTCATCTATTTATAGGCTTCTACCATTACAATGTTTGTCCACTTACTAACGACTTCCTAACCGACACTATGGACAAATGACCCAATATCTAACTGACTCGGTCCAAATGACCCAAAAACCCGCATACCGCGGTACAATTGACTCAATATTACATAACATGTGGTCCAAGTGACCCAAAACCCGCCAACCATGGTATACTTTAACACAAAATACTCCTTCCGCGGCCTCATCCGATGTGTCGCAGCGTCGACAGTACTGCGACATTTCCTCATCGAACCGCCTACCAACAAATGGTGTGAGCGATGCCAAAGCCAATTGTAAAAAATATGGAACTAGTTTGTTAAATAATATAGTTGCTTTTTGTTTGTCACGAATAAACTCTTTGCATTTTGGTATATTCAATTATGTGATTATAATCCATGTAAACCAAGTGTCGAGTTTGGTTTTCAAAAGTGCAAAATTAGAACTTGAAAGTGCCAAAATCAATTTGCAAATTTGCAAATTGAAGTATTGAAAGTGTCAAAAACAACATTTGAAATGAGCAAAATCAGGTTCTAAAAGTGCCATCATCATATTTATCATATTGGAAAAGTGAAAAAACCAGTTTCAAAAGTGGCAATATCAAAGGCAAAAGTACACTTTTGGAACCTGAAATTGGCACTTTTGGAACCAGATTTTGCACTTTTGAAACCTTGATTTCGGGGTTTAGAAAGGTTGTTTTTTACCTTTCTTCGAAGCGACTTGGGCTAGAATATATCCAAATTTAATGAAATAGGTTTTTAATGAAATCTTCATCAATGTTCTTTGGTTAGGAAGGATGTATGCTTGAAACATCTCGATGTATAGATCTATGGTTCTTGTATTCGCAATGAGGTCTACTGTAGAATTTTTGCATCTTTCAACTTGGTTATGAAGATTGACTGGTTGCCACATTTTTAATGGATAGACCATTGGGCCTTGTATTCGTAATGTAATATTCAGTAAATTTATTTGGTTATGAAGACTGTTTCTTTGAAACATCTTGATGTATAGATCTATGGTTCTTGTATTCATAATGAGGTCTATTGTATAATTTTTTGCATCTTTCATCTTGGTTATGAAGACTGACTGCTTGCCACATTTTCAATGGATAGACCATTGGGGTCTGGTATAACAATGTAATCCTTAATAGATTTCTTTAGTTTTGAAGACTATCTGTTGGAAACATTTCGACATGTCGATATGAGATTCTTGTATTCGCGATGAGATCTATTGCAGAGTTCTTTCAATTATCAGTTGAGTTATGGCCGTGATGGCTATTTGCCAGCCACATTTTCCATTGTATTGGCCATACATTGTTGTGGTCTTTTGCAAGAGTTCATTGTACAAATTGGCTTGGGTGCAATTTCATGATTCAATGAGAAGGGATTGTTATCTTCATCAAGTCCATGAGGTGAAGTGTGTTCCTATTTGCACCTTATGGGGAATTTTGGAAGTTGTCATCAATGGGGATGTTAATGTAATGCCATATTCCTCCATTTGTATTATTTCTCCCAGTCATCATTAAAGGGGAGTGTTGGAATAAGTAATGATGGCTTGTGTGGTATTGTTGGTTAAAAGGCATAAATAACTCTAATATTATAAAATAGAGTTATCACATATGCATCATGTAATAAAATCTTTTATTACCATTCATTATATAAGGGAGGTGGAAAACTATGTATCCCACATGTGTTATGTGATGTAAATATTCCATACATCTAGCTATATAATAGAGGTGAAGGAGACCCTTTGAGGTATGTTGTGATAGACATGAGATTATTATGTTATTGAGACATGACTAAGACTTGAAGTGAAGATGGAGTGTGATGTGATGCTTATGTGAGGATGCCATGTATTGTAATATGGAGATTTCTGAAGAATACAGGAGGCAATACATTCAGATGGATGCTTCCCCATTTGTGGTTTTACCATGTATATCCTATGTATCATTTGTTTTTGTTTGTCTCTTGCTTACTTACTTTGATTCATTTTTTGCTTGTATGGATAGAAGGCTAGACTACTAGAATCTTGTTAGTTATTTAGATGTTAGTAGACATATTGTTGTATGTTCATGCATATTCTCAATATTCTAACATTGTGTCCATACAAGTAACTAATAACATGAAGAATTATACAATACAAGGATGCACATGTGTCAAACTAGGGTTTACCCAAATCGTAAAGTGAAATATTCTCCAAGTCATGATCATGGGCTCAACACCCATCCTCCAAGACGATGTGCTCTCCAACAAGATGTTAGTCCAAGACTCCCTTTTCCATAGTGGTCCACTATTCATGTTTCCTCGTACAAAGTGCCCATCGTCTAACTATGTGTTAGATTCCCTCTCATGCACCTAATGCTACTCTCATGTGGTCACAAAGCTCCAATGCTTCTCCTCAACATATGTGTCCAATTCCATCATTAAACTCCATTAAGTATGCTCATCGACCTAAGCATTCTCAATTCAAGTGTCTAACCTCCAAGGTGTGTATCACATTGTTTCAAAGATCCAAGGGCTAAGTGCCCTCCTTCAAGTGCCCAACTCTCCTCCTCATAGGTAGATACCTACCTTGATCGAGCAATTGACTCCCCCATTATGTAGGCCCAAAGGGTTAGTGAACATGTCGATTAGTGCAACAACCTCCAAGGAAAGGACACCATGCTTGCACTCTTACCAAGGCCAAGTATTTACCAAAACTTAGCCATTTATATGTCCATGAAACATTGGCAAAAGGCTAAGACCTAACACTCTCGTAACAAGGTCAAAACACTGTTTGAATAACCCTACAAGATAAAGTTATAGAGAGAATTCAATGATACACTTTAAGTTCATGAGCCACACTCACCCTATGTTATTTTGATGGTATTATAATTTATAAAGTAAATAAATTATATAATATTATAAACATGACATGACATTGGATTAGAAAGTTTGAATAATTTTTAGTGATAATTTAAAATATATTATCGTTAGAAATAATATTAATTTTACTTTTAAGAACTTTTAAGTTTTTATGATAAATCTTCAATTATCTATTATGAGATCACGTAGGAATTCATTGCTTTTATTTCAACTAAATTTTGGATGAGTCTAGATTTGTGGTTATTGTACCGAGAGAAGTGAGGTACTTTACAATGTGAGGTTATATAACGTGACATATTTTAATAATAAAATAATATTAACATAAAAATAAAATAATCATAAAATAAAATAAAAACATGTTTTAATGAATAGTAATTAAAAATGTTTTTATGACTCATTAAAAAAATAAAATTTCAAACTATCGTAAATCCATCTTAAATTCGAAAGGATCAAATTTATTGAGATGTAAAATTTTTAAAAAATTGAATTAAAACACTATCTTAAATTAATAAATAAAAAGTTATAAAATTTATAATATATAAATGATTTGTAATAATTACTTTTTTATGAAAGAAATTTAACTACTCTCACACATTCTTTAAATGGAGAATCGAATTTGCATTGGAATCACCTTCACACAAGAAAGTACAGTTTGGACCACTTTGAAAAACAACACCTGTCACCAACCACATTTTCTAATAATTATCTATACGCTCATGACTAATTTATTTTTAAAAAATGGGTTATTTGAACGATAATGTTTAAATACATTTAAAGATGATCATCGCATTGCAAGTATGGGCATGAACGGGACAACTTTATTTGATAAGAAACCCATAACTTTATTTTATACGAAAACTATACACCTCTTGCCAACTTTATTTTATAAGGAACTTGTAAACTTCTTATGCAAGAAAGGTTGTTAGCTATGGGAAAGGTATATGAACCTTCGGCACGGAAAAGTAAGATAATAGTTATAAAAACAAAATCAAATATTTATACTACGTAGAAAAAAAGTAAGTTTTCAAATATTTAGAGGTATAAAGAAGGAAAGTGTAAAGTTGTTTAAATATTATATTCGACGATATTGAGTTCATTTTTAATTCAAAATAATGATTTAAAAACTTTAAATGTAGTAATTTTAAATTATAATTATGAATGATTAAGAAAAATTAAGAAATATTTAAATATTTAAACGTGTTCATTCAAATTTTCAAAAATTCTTAAGGAAGAAAAGAACAAACTTTCCAAAGTTCTTATATCTACCTTCAAATATTCTCAAATTTTCAAAAATTCTTAAGGAAGAAAAGAACAAACCTTCCAAAGCTCTTATATTTACCTTCAAAAATTCTTAAAAATACAAGGAAGAAAAGAATAAAGATAGTAACTATAACTATATAAAAGTTCTTTAAAATAAGATAGTATCGACCATAAAGTGAGTATCCCTTGTTGTCAAGGTTATCTCAAATGGGGTAATGTAGTTTCTAGTAACATCTAACTTTAATCGTATACATGATCTCAAATAATACCCAATTGCAATTTAACCTCTTATCCTAAATTATAATTGTTATTTATTAAAATAATTGATATATATAGGAACTAATTTGAATATGCACTTGTACCAAATTGAAAATTTGAGAATTTGAATAAAACGATAACATAAACATAAATTGTGTTTGACAACTTGTACTACATTGAAAATGTAATGATTTGAATAAAATGATTAAAAACTTGTTAATATTACTGGCAAGTGATTGGTTCACGAATTTTTTTAGAAGAGGACTATTTTGACTTTCAGTTCAACATCGAATTTTTGCACCGAGAGTAGCGAGGTGCTCTACAACCCAATATGGGGGAGATTTTGTAGTGTGTAACGCTATGTGACATGTCGTTCCCATTAAAAAAAATGTAAATGATGTCGGCTTATACAAAAAAAATTATATTGATTTCATTTAAAACCTAGATATATGTAATGTCCCTTTTTGGAAAAATTAGGCATACTATAACAATATTTCAATAGAGGCTTAAAAATTTAGAGCGTGGAAGCATTCTTTCTCAAAACCCTCATTGACAATGAATTTCACACTGATTCCATGGTTATGAGACAACTGAGGCAACTCTAGGAAAGTGAAATGGAGATTTTGATTGGCTTGACAAGATAATATATGTGGCTGCTTAAGATTGTGTGGCTGAGGAATTTTTACAAACACTTCACATGCATCCTCCTTCAGTACTTTGTCTAGTTTCGAAACTATGAAAACTAGGAAACTAGACTTTCTTTGTCTTGTTCCCAACACCTCTATACCTTTCCAAATTTCTTCTGGAAGGAACCTATGGTATTTAAAACATAATAATCGACCTCAAAAACTCAAAGATAGAATCAGAAAAATCATTTTGACATGTTATTCAAGTCTGCTCAAATTTGGCCAATTTCGAACCTTGGACTAGTGAAACACAAATTATCCCAAATGATTCCAAAGGCTCTTGAATTATATTTGCAAGGGATTGATGGGTCTTAGGACATCTTAATGCAGCTATTAGAAACTCATAAAATTATTTAGTACATCCATGGATTGCATTTATCAAGAAGGAATGAAAGGGGAAAATACTAGGAAAATTGATGTTAAAACCCAACTAGTCTTGGAACTTTTTGGCTTCCCAAACACTGTACTACCTTCCCTAATTTATGAATAGATACTTGGCATGGATTAAGGACCTCATTTACAACCAAATTTCTTTATTCATCAAGATCAATAACTGGTTAGTGCTCCCTTCAAACATAGAATGGTAAAACATATACATTGCTTGGAAAATTGTGAACAATGAACATGAAATTTGTTGCATAAGCTCTAAACAAATTCCAAAGGGGATTGCATAGAATACATTGATCATAAATAGTACATCATATGATTTTCGAACAAAATTCTAAAACTTTGAGAAATACTGATATAAAACAGATGCAAAACTACTCCAAAACTTCCATATCAAAGTAGAGGGGAAACTATCTCGAATTGATGGTTTGATTGGAATGTTTACATAAAAGGCATGGAATTTCGAGCTATGTCTCAAATTTTTAGTTCATTACAGTCATATACATCAGATATCACAACAATGGAGTCACCAAATCATCCTCCACAAGTTTCATACAACTATGAGTGCGCCATCAACACTAGAAAATGGACATTGAGAGAAGATTGTGAGAAGAGATAGTGGAGAAAGAAATGAGAGATGAACTCGAACTGTAGAGGGAATCTAACCTGCAAAAAAAAATTCATTAAAATATTATAATAGTTATGAATGGCCTCTCCTCCAACCAACTTGGACATGAATCTTTCACCTTCGAAATTGGTTCAATAACAGGGAAGGTAAACACCCACTGTGCAATGGACAAGCTAAAGCTCTCCCAAATTGCAAAGATGAAAATTAAAAATGACCAAAATATGACCCAATTCAACATTCTCCTCTTTCAATAACCTTCTTGGCCTCCTTTCCCTACAAGAAACTTGAATCTCCCTCCTCTTGGTTCATTAACTCGAATTAGTGTTAATCTTGGTTGTTACATTAATCCAAGTGACACTTGTCTTGATTTTTCTTGTCTCCCTCATGAATTTCGACTCGGAATCCTTCATGAAGCTTCCTTGGTCCCCACACACCTCATGCGCCCTCTTTGGGTCTATTTTTAGCTCTTACATGTCATAAATGTCATAGAACATGTCATATTGTCATAATAGTTGTAAGAGAATCTATCATAAGTGTCATAAGGTGTCATAGGGTTGTCATAGAATCTGTCATTGACTAAAAATAGCCCTGTGAATTTTCACCTTCCCCGGGGGAGTTAATTATCCCTCCAAATTCGAATTTGAGGATGGTGCCATGTATAAAGGAGGAATATTCCCTCATGTGGACCCCACATATACACTTATGCACCCCCAAGTCCAACTAGGACCCCATGCCACTTCATTTTGGAGTAATTAATGATTTTTCCATAATTTATTGGCCTATTTTCCACAATCAATTTTGAATTTTGAATTTCCTAGAGAAACTATAGGCCTTGGGGTTAAATATTAAAATTTTAAATTTCCCACATAACCCTTAGGAATTGGATAGGCCAACTTAATTGTTTATCTGAAAATTATTTAATTGGGGACATTAGAGTCCTCCCCACCCAAGATTTCTTGTCAAGCAATTTCAAACATGGATGTTGAATAACCTGCTTTCCTAACAAAAATTTGCTTCCAACCTCCTTCATATTTTGGAAATACTTTCTGAACTTTCAACTCTTTTGCTCACTGTATAATTCTTTGAAGTTTCCACTGAGTTGCCAAACTTTGAGTTTTCAATAATCCAAGAAAATTTTAGAGAGGAACCACCATGCTTGTTTCTGCACTATTGTGATTACAATCAGCTTCTCAAGTGGTGACTCAATCTCCCATACTGTTTGCTGCCCCCAAAATTGAAACTAGTGAGACCAAAAATGATCCCAGGGTCCCAAATGATCATGATACATGCATGGTGTGAAATGTCTACTATGAAATTACATGAACACCAAGCATGTGAAAACTAAAGCCATCTCTCAAAATTTCTCCCACGTAGGAAACTGGAACACTGATCTACAAATATGAACTCAAACAACTGAAGGTTGGTTTTCTCTCTCAAACCAAAAATTGAATTGATTCTCCAAGTGAGATGAAACCAAGCAATGCCAGGATCCCATTGCCTGTATTGCACTCCAACAAATAGGAGTGCTCTCCAACCCATACCATCAATAAAGAGAATGTATGGATCCCATTTCCTTGTATGCATCCTTCCAAACATCATGATCAACAAGAAGAGTATATCATCATGAAGGATGGAAAAATCAGAATACATTGGTGGAAGTTTATCACTTCTACTTTAAACAAAATTTCTATGTAACTCTCCCATAAAGAATGCAACTCTATAATGTAAGGCCAAATCAAATTGAGTCTCTTCAACAAGGCATGAAAGTGCACATCATTAGGAATCATGCTCAAATGACATAAGAAGGCATCATCAAACAACCATGGATGCCATGGATGCAACTGCTTACAAAATAAAAATGGTGTGTTTGTGAGGTATCTGCAAATGATAGTAAGAATTTCACCCTTGTGGGTGCTCAAATCCAACATGTGTCTACTCACCCAATCAATGGATGAATAGACACTTCAACTGAATGGTCCAAAAGGAAAGCATGAGGCTTCCTTAAGTGCACAAATCCAATGGCTCAACTTTCTGCCATTGGTTCCACTCAAATGGTTCAAGTGGATGAGGGAGGGATCAAAGGATGAAAGTGAATGCCTCTGCTACTAATGAAATGGAGTTGGTTCTTTCATCAATAAATCACAAAAGAAACCTTTCACCCAATTTTCATCCCCAATTGATGCGGATAAAAAAGAAGTAGGTGGTGAAGAACTATGAACCAACCTTACCTCTTTGCAACTCTGACCCATCAAACATTCAAATGCATATTCTCCATCATTGGTTGGTCCAACTGTTGTGAGATTATCTGCCTCCTCCAAGGATCTACAACTCTCACCATGAGGCATATCATAATCCCTTTGAACAAGAACAAGTGATTGGATTCCTTCTTATTTGAATGTATCCTCTTCAAGCACCTGCATATCAACATGTACCTCATGTTCCACCATCACATGAGGTTCCTCCTTTGTAACATAATTGCTTCAAACCATTGAATGATTGTCTGATATGTAGGAGGGTGTAAAGGACCTTTGGAACCTCTCTTGAAGTTGCTTAATCTGTACCATATATTTTTGGAGTGCATTTTGGGTGGACTCCAACTCATTTGAGAGCTTTTCATTCTCTTATGTATCCTTCAAGGTTATTCCATGATACAAACCAACAAGCTCAATTAAATAATATCTATCATAAAGCAAATTCAAAAAATTACCTTTGGTGTCCAACATTGCCTTTTGGATTTTCTCCATGTCTTCAGGGGAAGACCTCTCCTCCACACACCAACAAAATTTTGAAACCAATTAATTTGTGTCATGGAGATTCTTCAAGGCCTATTGAATCTTCTTTTCATCCATATTCAAGGACTTTGCAAGAAAATGAGGTTCTTGCTAATCAATGAACCTCCTCTTATTATTCCTTCTTGCTTGGGACAACTTCATGAAGCTCAAGTGGTGATGGGGAAGTTGATCTTGGTTCTTCTTCAACTAATACAAGGTATTCATATCCATGTTCAGTGGAAATTTGGCATGCAGAAACACCTTCAAAAGAGATCTCTATGTCACCAACATAGAGGTGTGAGCATCCATCAGTAGATACTGCTTCACAGTTCAAGAATCCATCAGTCTTTGATCCATGTCCAAAGTAGAATGTGTCTCAAAATGATCTTCATTATTTTCAATGGAATATTCTTCATGCTCATGTGATGTTTCTTCATATTTTTCATAGTCACTTGGGAGTGACTTTTGATCCTCTTCATGTAATGCTTCTTTTGCTTCACCACCTATAGAACTAGTTGGCTCATGGGTCTCCTCAATGTTTGTGGATGTTGATTGTTCCTTACTGAGTTCACATCTACACTCTTAGGTCTATATCCAAACACCCAATTGAAAAATTCTTCAAAAGGAATGGCCTTATGTGTCTTTCCCATCAAAGAAAGATATGTCTGATATTGCTGAGGAAATTTTTTACATGTTTCTCTCAATATTTCATAGGATCAGCCCCTAGTGGTCGGGCACATACATATTCATCATACACAGGGTCATAAGAATAACCCTCATCCCTTATGAAATCGTATGAATTGTTGCATGATGGCACCTATTCCTCATCCCATTCACATTCTTCTTCATATTTCTCACAATCATCTTCATGCTACTCATAGGAGTCATCATAATAGTAAGACATGGTTGCAACTTCTTCTTAAACGGATGATATTAATGCCTAGGTGCAAGGACCATGATCTGATACCACTGTAATGTCCCTTTTTGGAAAAATTAGGCACACTATGAAAAACTATTTCAACATAGGATTAAAACTTTAGACAATGGAAGCATTCTTTCTCAAAAGACTCATTGACAATGAATTTCACACTGATTCCATGGTTATGAGACAATTGAGGAAGCTCTAGGAAATTCTTATGGATATTCTGATTGAATTGACAATATTATATATGTGTCTTATTAATATTGTGTGTCTGATTACTTTTTACAAACACTTCACATACAACCTCCTTCAGTACTTTGTCTAGTTTCGAAACTATGAAAACTAGGAAACTAATCTTTCTTTGTCTTGTTCCCAACACCTCCATACCTTTCTGAATTTCTTCTGGAAGGACCCTATTTTATTTAACACATCCTAACATACCTCAAACACTCAATGGTAAAATCAGAAAACTCCTTTTGACATGTTATTCAAGTCTGCTCAAATTTGGCCAATTTCGAACCTTAGACTAGTGAAACACAAATTGTCCCAAATGCTTCCAAAGGCTCTTAAATTTTGATTGGAATGTATTTATGTGTCTTAGTACATCCTAATTCATATATTATATACTCAGACACTTATTGAAGACATCAATGGCTTGCATTTATCAAGGAGTGAAAGGGGAAAATACTAGGAAAATCGATGTTAAAACCCCAACTAGTCTTGGACATTTTTGGCTTCCCAAACACTATAATACCTTCCCTAATTTCTGAAAAGATACTTGGAATGGATGAAGGACCTCATTTAAAACCAAAATGAATCATTCATCAATATAAATAACTAGTTATTGTTCCCTTCAAACACAGAGTGGTAAAACATAGACATTGCTTGGAAAATTGTGAACAATGAACATGAAATTTGTTTCATAAACTCTAATAAAATTCCCAAGGGTATTTCATAGAATAAATTGATCATAAAAATTACATAATATTATGTTCTAACAGCTTCTAAAACTTTGATAAATACTGATATAAAACAGATGCAAAAATGCTCCAAAAAGTCCATATGAAAGTAGAGGGGAAACTAGCTCGAATTGATGGTTTGCTTGGAATGTTTACAGAAAAGGAATGGAATTTAGAGCTATGTCTCAAATTTGTAGCTCAACACAGTGATATACATCAGATATCATAAAAATGGATTCACCAAATCATTCTCCACAAGTTTCATATAACTATGAGTGCTCCATCAACACTAGAAAATGGACATTGAGAGAAGATTGTGAGAAGAGATAGTGGAGAAAGACATGAGAGATGAAATTGAACTATAGAGGGACTCGAACCTGAAACAACAAAAAAAATCATTAATCTCTTATAATAGGTATGAATGTCCTCTCCTCCAACCAACTTGGACAAGAATATTTCACCTTCGAAATTGGTTCAATAACAGGGAAGTTAAATACCCACCCTGCAATGGATAAGCTAAAGCTCTCCCAAATTGCAAATATGAAAATTAAAAATGACCAAAATTTGACCCAATTTGACTTGATCCTATTTTAATAACCTCCTTATCCTCCTTTCCCTCCAATAAAATAGAATCCCCCCCCTCTTGGTTCATTATCTCGAATTAGTGTTAATCTTGGTTGTTACATTAATCCATGTGACACTTGTCTTGATTTTGCTTGATCTCCCTCATGAATTTCGACTTGGGATCCTTCATAAATATTCCTTGGGCCCCGCACACCTCATGTTTTCTCTTTGGGTCTATTTTTAGCTCATACATGTCATAAATGTCATAGACTCTATCATATTGTCATAATAGTTGCAAGAGAATCTGTCATAAGTGTCATAATGTGTCATAAGGTTGTCATAGAATCTGACATTGACTAAAAATAGCCCTATGACTTTTTGCCTTCCCCATGGGAGTTACTTATCCCTCCAAATTCAAATTTGAAGATGGTTCCACGTGTAAAAGAGGGATGTTCCCTCATGTGGTCCCCACATATCCACTTATGTGCCCCCAAGTCCAACTAGGACCCCATGCCACTTCATTCTGGATAAATTAATGATTTTTCCATAATTTATTGGCCTATTTTCCACCATCAATTTAGAATTGTGAATTTCCTTGAGAAACTATAGGCCTTGGGGTTAAATATCAATATTTTAATTTTTGCACATAACCCTTAGGAATTGGATAGGCCAACTTTTTTTTTGTAAGTTCCATTGTAAAATTATATTATTGTACAAAAAAAGTTACAATCTTCATGAGAGTCTGAATATAGCTTTTTGAGGCTTCTCATGGAACCAGTAATACAAAAAGAGACTCTGTTGATAAGCCCAATAACATAGACCACATTACAGCCAATCAGGGAAGACAGAAACAAAGTAGGATTGTAGATATGGACTAGACAGAAACAGACTAAACATAAAAGTCGACCGCAAAAACCAGGACAGCTATGCTCGTATCGAGTCGAATCAGGTGTTAGCTTCTGCAAACTTGGAGCCATGATTTTCTTCAGAAATGGGACAGGGGCCAAAGAAGTCGTCCTCCCATTGTTGTTCCAAGAGCTTGATAGGTAGAGGCTCATATTTTCGAGGGAGAAACGCCTCTTCTTCAACCTTCTAGATGTGATTGTAATGCAGAACTTCAATGGTAGAGGGGACGGGGAAGGATATCCCAGGAGGGGAAGCACCCTGCAGCACCACTGCCGCTAGAGAATCAGGTCCAGAATTGTGGTTGCAAGCAGGGACGACACTATCTGAGGTAGTGATACCCATGGAATCTTGTAAGGAGCTTCCTGTAGACTGAGCAACCACAGTAGTGGCACCACCTTCAGTATGAACAGTTAACACCTCCCCAGCATCGGCAACAGGACCCATGGGACCATAACCAATCGGAGGAGCAGTATGAGGAAACAGAGAGTATCTTCGACCAGTTGGGCTGGCCTCTAGAGCAACAAGCACCCCGTCCAAATGAGCCATGTTGGCCCTGGTATCCATGATGGAAACCTTAGACATGCTCCAATTGGTGAGCATTTCCTACACTAGGGTGCCAATCATGTTTTTCAGAAGCCAGTAGTAGTTCACTTGAGTTCCCTGGTTGCCATAAGCCAGTATTTCTGCTACATTGCGGGACTCCCAGTCGTCAACCAGATGGCGAACAGGCATGGAAACATTGTCCTTATAGCCGATGTTAGTAGGATGCTCCTTCTCGGATGCAGACGTTGTTTTACCAGAGCCATGGCCAGAGCCTCACTTGGAGGTTCCTCGCGTGCGCTTCATGGCAGTATCAGTAATGTCACAGGAAGATTGAACAAGAGCCGAGATTTAAGATATGGAAGCAGACAAAGAGTAGCAAAGGTGGGTAATGACAGCGGTAGTGTGAATGGGGATCCTCATATCAATGAGAGCGCCGCTGGAAGGAGGAGATGTCGCACGAGAGAGTTTAATGGCAGAGGTAAACCAGAGGGGGGGAAGGGATGTAGGAACCAGGGCCGACATTAATGCCACCCACCAGGCCATGTGGGTAATAAGACCAAGAGCATGCGAAAAGGGCAGGTGGAGAAGATTCATGTACTCGATTTAAAGTGAGTGTCTTGGGGGATTCACGGCATGGGGACTGGTGCTAGGTGGAGGTTCTGTGCTGCTAGGTAGGTGGCCCTTTTTATAGTCGCGTTGGCGGTCGAAGTGTCACCCGCATTCAGGGGGAGAGATCCTTTCTAGCTTGCATGATACAAAATTGCTTAAGCTGAATGGAGGAGTTGCAAGGGATTCCTGTCCAGAGAGTGAGATTGCTAGCGACACCTTCATTAGTTAATCTATCGGTAAGGGATTTTTCTTGTCACATCATGTGCTGAAAAGTGATATTCCTGTTATTATTCAAAGCAGCATCCAGCCTTTGGATTTTACTTTCTAGTCTCCAATTGGAGGAGAGTTTGGAAACCTAAGAACCATTCTAGATTTTGGAGGCCAGAGTAAGAATGAGTTGGGAATCTCCTTCTGCGATAGGGTGGAGATTGAAGTCACTGGCAATGATGATGCCCTGCAAGAGACCATCCAGTTCCATTGATTTGTTGCTATCATGCCCAATGTTGCCATAGTAGATTCTAAGAGTTTGGCCCTCGTGGTCACGGAAGACTCCCCCAAAACGTGCCAAACCAGGATTTCCTTTAGAGACGCCATCAAATTTAAGCTTGTAGAGACCAGGAGGGGGACCAGTGAGAAGGACTAGAGATGTGAGGGTTGGGGCGCAACAAGATGGAGGGGGGGATCAGATGCGTGAAGCTCTATTTATGAAGAATGGACCGCTCCAGATCCATGGTTGGGAGATCGGAGGTGTGCCAAGGGGTGACAAATAGAGTTTCTTGAAGGTTAGTCTTGAGCGTATCCCAGATTTTGTCAGCAGGGTTTCGTTTTCTTTCAAATATTTTGTGGTTCCTTTCCTTCCAAATGTTCCAGGCTAGGAGACCTAGGGTGAGATCCCAAAGTCTGTTAAGTTGATTGCTTTGAAAAGAGTTAGTGTCCCAATGCTGAAAAGTTTCAATGATATCGCCTCTAACTCTGTTGAATCAACATAAGGCTTCAACCACTTTGTCCCAAAGCATGGAGGCTAAGCTTCATGAGTCAAGCAAATGATCCATATTCTCTACATTGTGATTGCACATAACACAGACGGGGGGACCAATGAAGCCCTTTTTTTGCAAGGTATCCCAGGTGAAAATACTTCTATGTGCCAACAGCCAGAGAAAAGTTGAAACTTTTGGCCATAAAGAGGGGTTCCATGTCTTCTTCCAAAGAGGAAAGAGAGTGGTGGCATCTCTTTTCGCCAGAATGGAATAGGCCCCTTTGACTGTGAAGGAACCCTTGGGTAGGTGACCCCAGTGAATGATGTCGTGGCCATGAGAGATGCTGATTTTCCTTGCTTGGAGATCCGTCCAAACGGCCTCAAAGTATTCAGCAGATATTCCAGGTTGCCAGAGCCTAGGATTCTTCCAAATTCTGAAGGAGGAAGTTTCGGTCATGTCCCAGAAATCGCGGACTACAGAATTTGATGTCGCCTGCCAGATAGTCAGTGAAGCACTGCAGATGGGGAGGCTACTAATTTTGGGAATTTGTTGCCAAGAATCCTTCCAGAAGAGAGCGAGGGAGCCATCTTTGATTTCCCAGAAACTATGTTGTTGGATGAGGGCCCTTTGAGAGTTGGTTGCTCGCCAAATGAGGGAAACCGGGGGGTCATATTCATACCGAATGAGTTGGGAGGGACTCCATTGGGGAGCATATTTGCGATTCCATAATTGCGCCAAGGGAGAATTATTTTTGGAGATCCACCTCCACCAAATTTTAGCTGAGAGTGCTTCATTGTTGATTTCAGGGTCTCTTATGCCAAGACCTCCTTCTCGCTTGGGAAGACAGACGGTCTTCCATTTTATCAGGGCCCACCTGTTGTTTTGTTGAATTTTACCCCAGAGGAAGGACCGTTGTATCTTTTTGAGAAACTTAAGTACCCATTTGGGCGAAGCAAGAACCGAGAAGAGGTAAAGGGACATGGACTAGAGGACTAATTTGAGGAGGGTGAGGTGATAGTGGAGATTGAGAGATCGAAAGTTCTAGGAGGAGATGCGTGAGTCAATATTATCGAGAAGTTCTCTCCAAGAGGAATGCTTAATAACTAAGTTGAAGAGGGGAGCTCCGAGATACTTAGTTGGGAGAGAGGAGGTGGAGAATCCCAGAATGCGAGCTATGTTACGCTTAGAGATAGCATCAGTGTTGAAGAAGAATATTTGAGACTTTTCAAGGTTAATGGATGTGCCAGAGGCTTCAGAGAAAATCTTGAGGATCTTTTGGAAAGAGCGTGCTTCATGCACAGAGGGATGACCAAACAGGAGGTTATCATCCACAAATTGTTGATATGCAATAGGGGTTCCTCCATGAAGAGAGAGGCCCCGAAGTGAACCAGAAGCTACCGCAGCTTGAATCATTTTTCCCAGACCTTCTGCCATGAGGATGAAGAGAAACGAAGAGAGGGGATTGCCTTGACAGATGCCACGAGAGGGGGTGAAGGTGGGATAGGGAGAACCATTGACGAGTATGGATAAAAAGGAAGAAAAGACAAGGGCAGAGATCCGGTTGGTCTAGGCGGGGCTGAAACCATAAGCACACAACATTTCTCTGAGGAAATCCCAGTTGAGTTTATCGAAAGCTTTGGAAAGATCTAATTTTAAGAGCATACCAGGCGTGCGATGAGCTTTGAGGGAGTGGGTGACTTCATGAGCGAGGATGATGCCATCCAAAATTTGTCTGCCCTCGACATATCTAGTTTGCTCAGGAGATATGAGTAGGGGTAGGAGTGGCTTAAGACGATTGGCGACCACTTTGGAAATAATTTTATAAATGACATTGCAGAGGGAGATACGACGAAACTTGCCAGGGTGAGAGGCCTCTTTCACTTTGGGTATGAGGGAAAGATGCGTATCATTGAGGGCTGGTAGTGCCCACTGCTTTTTCTTGGATTCTTCAACCACCTCCCAGACTTCTACTTTAAGGAGATCCCAACAGTGGTGAAAGAAGTTGGTCGTGAAGCCATCCGGACTAGGCACTTTGTCATCAACCATTTGTTTCATTGCATTTTCCACTTCCTGAAATGAGATGGGATACATCACGGAGGTGTTATGCTCTTCGGTGATGATAGCAGGGATATGGTTAGTGACCTGAGAAATGGCAGCATTACTAGAGTCAGGTGGTTCAGTGAGGATATCTTGGAAGTACCTTTTGAGTTGGTGTTCTATGTCAGTTTGCTCCTCTAGAACAACGCCCGAATCACCTTTAAGCTTGTTGATGTGATTGTACATTCTATGCTGAAGAGTGGAGCGATGAAAGAAGGAGGTGTTTCGATCTCCTTCTTTGAGCCAAGAGACTCTCGACTTTTGCTTCCACAAGGTTTCTTCTTGCAGACAGTGATGATTGAGCTTTTCCAGGAGAGGATTTTCTTTTGATTTGTGCTCTTGGGAGAGGCCGTCATTCATGGTGTTGCGTTGGAGAGAATTGAGCTCTTCTTCGATTAGTTGCTTGTATTTGAATATGTTACCAAAGGTAGAATGATTCCATTCCTTGAGCTTAGCACGAAGGAGTTTGAGTTTCCTCTGGAGGATGGCCATTTTTGACCTACTTGCAACATGCATCTCTTCCCACCAGGCACTAATGGTCTCAGAGAAATCAGGATGGGAGAGCCATAATTTCTCAAATCTGAAAGGCCTGTGGTAGTGGGCACCCTGACTTTGCCATGTTAAGTCAATGGGCCAGTGTTCTGGGCAGGCAGTAGGTAGAACAGAGGATGCAAGGATTCCTCCTGCCAAGGTGAGGTTCTCTGAGATGAGAAATCTATCAAGGCGCTTGGCAATGTGGTGAATGCCCCCTCTTCTGGTATTCCAGGTGAAGAAGTCGAAGGAAGGTTGTAAATCCACCAAATGATTATCAATGATGAAGGCTTTGAAAAGGAGATCTTTAGGGGAGAGAGAGCGGATACCTCCTTTTTTCTCCTCAAGGGAAGTGATCATGTTGAAATCACCTTCGATGATGAGGGGGGAGTCTGAATGGAGAGAGGCAAACTAGTTGAGGTGATGGAGAAGGAGGGATTTTAGATTGGGGGATTGGGAGCTATAGACATTGAGGAGAGGACCGTGATGGAAGCTACCAAGGATGTGGAAGGACGCAGAGATGGTATTGGGGGTGGCTGCATAATTATCAAGGTTTAGGAAATTAGGGTTCCAGGTAATGGAAATGCCCATGAAAACCCCATTGGCATCGATGGAAAAACTTTGATATCCTCTCCAGAGTTTGGACATAAGAAGACTAATGGTTTCAAAAGAGCACTTAGTTTCTTGGATTTAATATCCTTGGGAAGATTCAACCAAGATATTAACTCAAATCCAAAAAATTTCTAAACTTTACTAGTAAAATTTATGTCAATTTCTTCAGACAGTGCAGGAGGTAAGTGAGAGGTACTGAGGTAAGGAATGAGGATGGTGGGATGAATATTTAATTCTGGAAAATGTATGAGGTTAGGTACAGCAGCAGTTCTAGATATCATATCATATTTGTCTTATGCACAAGGTACCAGTACCATTCACTTTTCAACATAGAGCAAGTCTATGCCTACTTAGAGGCTTCGTGGGTAGCTGGCATATGCATACTGGACAGGTGGGGATACTGGAAGTTAATAACAGAGTTTATATCATTCAAATGAATTCTATCTATGTTCAGGAAGGTATTTTTTCAGACTTTTGAGAGTTTGGAAAGATTTGGGGTTTTTGGGTTCTCCTAGGATTGCTGAGCTAGTAATTTTCCAAAGTTTCCAAATAGGGTCTAAAGGCTTCAAAGTTCTGGATTTAAGGATTGATATGGATACTAGACTACGTTAATGACCTTATCCAACTGACATAATGTAAAAATATTTCTTAGAATGGATTTAGCAGTAAAAGTGGTGAAACTAGTCTAGAAATGACATCAATCTAGCTAGTCTTGTATTTTAACTTCACAAACTGCTTTTAAGAATTAAAAAACTCTGCTCTGATATTAATTTCAACTCTGATATAACATGTTCCGTCCATAAAAATTGAAATCTGACATTTAGAGAATTCCTTCTTTTATTAATGCTAGCTTCTCAAATCATGATGCCTCACAGGCTAGTTTTCTGTTACAATAGTGGAGAAATAGAGAAGAGAAGAGAGAAGTTACTTCAGATCTGTAATGGTGGCTATTATCAATCCATCTACTGATTAGATGTCTGAACTTGCTGCATTCTGAACATACTGGTCTTCAATGGATGCCATCTTCAACTGGTTCTCTCCTTTAGGAAAATCATCTCCAAAAATGGATGAGTGAGTAGTAGGAGAAGGAGAAGATTAGATATTCGATATGAACTTTGATTTATGGAATACAACAGCATCTAATGTCTGAAATCTTCAGCTGATAAACTTCACTGGAGGTCCTGAGAACATCTCTCCATAATTATCTTCTTCCACTAGTGTTCCTCCACTAAATCTAGCTGCAAATCTCCTTCAATGGTGGCCTCCTCTTCAATCTGACATTAGATCTTCATGGCTGAACTGTACTGAGTGTTACTAGATGTAGTAATGATTGCTGGACCTGCATAACACTCTCAGGAAACTCATGGGGTCTTGGGGCACATCACCCAAGCATAACTTGTTGAGGCACAACACTCAACTTGGAGGGCTTAGAGCTCTCACTCACAAATTCCAATAATGATCAAAAGTTGTCAAATGGAGTTGGTTGGATTCTTTTATAAAATTCGTGATGACCTGCTGAGCAAGTTCTTGGCTTTGTGACCTGTGAGAGTAGGTTACCCACTTTCCCATTCTACTCCAAATCCATGAGGGCGCATTTCTTGAGGAGAATAGCAACTTCTGAGCTTTCAAAACTTTCTTTCCTTCACCTCTTTCACTGAATTTGGGCAAGTGCGCTTTAGGTAGATTTTATGGTTGTTGTTATTTTCTTTCTAAAAGCTTTTCTGAATCTTTCCACTTTCTTTACTTTCCTCTTTTCTGCTTTTCGCACTTTTTCTGTTTGCTTTTGTCAGTTTCCATTTTGTTTGCCTTGTCTTCTTTCCTCCATTAGATTCTTTTCCTTTCGTGAGATTTGCCACTAAGGAAAAATTGATCCTCTTGACACCAATTCAAATTTACTAAGAACATCATCACCACTTGCTAATATTTATTAGCAACATTTATTATTAAAATATTACCATTTTCAGAATTAATTCAGACTTCATAATTTAATTAATTAATTCAGAATTAATTAACCACTATAGTAATTGCCTCAAAATTTCCCCATTAATTAAATTCTCATTTAATTAATCACTTAGACTTAGTCATGGGGTTAATAACCACATGGGGGCCCACCTTGTCCATTTAATTCCCAAATACAACCTTAGGCATCTTCCATAAGGTAGTTTCCATACATGCTCATTAATTAAATAATTATTGCCTAGGTGTCTTAGGCCAAAATTACCCCATGGATCATAGCAAAATTTGGGGCCATGACAGTCCTCCCTTCCTAAAATTGCTTTACCTCAAGCAATGTCACAATTCCACCAAGCTTCTGTTGCACTACTTTGATTATAATTGTCCCCATCCACTGTATAGTCTGAAAATTAAACTTGGGCCTTCAAAAAATGAAGAAAAACTGCATTGTAATTTATATCTGCAATTTAACCAGCAATGAACAAAATTTTCAACCCAATTAGGATAACTTGAGTAGAATTCCTGGATCCCACTGTTTCTCCTGCAAGGACCAAACTGTCTACCACCTTTGGCAATCTATCACTCCAATGAATGCCCGGATCCCAAAGTATCAACTGCATTTTCCCAGTCATCAAAATCAATTCAATGGATCTATCATCAAACATGTTCCTTTTCATCCGAGGAATAACTGAAAGGGTATTATTGCCAACTAAACCAAGTGGATAGAAAGTTGTTTCTTTTAGTGAAAACATCCAATGGCTCAACTCTCTGCCATTGGAGAAAAACTTCAAGCATCCCTCCCAGCACGTGGATTCCCTCCACATAGGCCAACTTCTGCAAGTAAAATGTTCCAATAATTTTTCTTGGAAACTTTCCCGCTTAGCTGCCTTCCCTTGACCATGAGCATAAAATATTTTGCAAGGAGGTTTCATGCTTGTCAGGTAACCTTTCGCCCAATCCATATGTGGATGAGTGACATCAAATGGCTGCAAAATATACTTTTGTTGCTGCTCACAATTCAAGACAATGTTAGTTATAATAAGAAATTTATAGCATAAACAAGAAAACCTTTTACCTCCGAGATTTCCTTTTTTTGTGATTCCTCTATCCATCCATCCAATGGATGAATCGAATATCTTGATTGTTGATTCACATGAGCTGAAATTAGCCATCTCTACTGCAATAAGATCTATCTCCCATAGGAGCAGATCATGATCCACCTGTGGTACATGTGGCATCAACAAGAAAAACTTCTTCATCCACTATTCATTCCCCATTTTTATTGTTGAATCCATGACATGTGGGGAAGGACTGTGAACCTTCTTGGTATGTCTGCAACCTTTAGTAATTAGACTTATGGCTGTAACTTCTTCATTCTTGGCTGGCCCAAATTGGGTGCTCTCATCCC
Organism: Larix kaempferi; assembly: GCA_027924585.1. Lineage (NCBI taxonomy): Eukaryota > Viridiplantae > Streptophyta > Pinopsida > Pinales > Pinaceae > Larix > Larix kaempferi. The sequence continues at coordinate 1,594,502 of BSBM01000130.1, read as the reverse complement.
ACTTTTGCATGGGAGAGTGACTGTTTCCAAGGAACAACTCAAGTTCCTTTAGGAAATGATCAGGTGCTTGGTTTTCATCAAACTGTTCTGCACACTCCTCAAGCACATGTAAAGATAAATGATCCTCATGAACCACCATATCATGAGGTTCCTCCATATGATCATTTATGCTTTCACCCCACTGTAATTGACTGAATGGTGTGTAGGACGGTAGGGAGGATCTTTGCAACTTTTCATGAAGAAACAACATCTTCGTCTTGGATTCTTGGAGGGTGCTTTGAGTGCTTCTCAAATAATCTTGGGTGACCATCAATTCATCATTAAGCTTATAGTTCTCTTTTTCATATCTGCAAATAATTTCTTGATCGTGCCATGATGCATCCCACAACAATTCAACAAGCTCAAACATGTAATTTTTATCTGAAAGCAACTGTGAGAAATTACCTTTGATTGTGGACATTGCTTTCTGGATATTCTCCATGGCTACAAAGAAATATTGATCTTCCCTTAAAGCAGCTTCCCAACAAAACCTCGACACTGAAGAATGAGTGTCATGGAGAATTTTCAAGGCCTCGTGGATCTTCTGTTCATCCATCTTCAATGACCCTGCAAGAAGATGAGGTTCTTGCAGATGTTCCTCTTCATTTTCCATCCCCAAATTGATTTTATGCAGTGCACTCGAATTTTGGAAATCTGATCCATATATTGATGCTGCAATATATTCATCTCTTAGGTCCTCAACAACATAATTTGGGCTGCAAATTAATTTCTCATTCATCCTGGGTATACCAGAAAGATCTTCCCTCAAAATTTCAGCCTTCACATTGCATTCCTTTTTTACATCAGAAATCCAAACCTCATCACTAGGGAGCTCAACCACTCTAGAATTTTCACTAGAAGTGGCTGCCATATTAGATTGAAATAATGACACATAAAAATCAGAATTTAATAACTCACCAGGTGTCACGTTATCCTCCTTATGAGGTGGAGTGTCGGTGGTTTGGCCTTCCATCGATTTCTCATTTTCAGTTTCTGTTGTTGCCAGAACTTCTTCTTTCCCCATGGATATTTCACCCACCACACCTTCATCAATGGGAATCTCCATGTCCCCCACATATATGTGAGATTACACATCTTTAGATGCTTCCTCACACTTAAAACATTCCTCAATAGATTCTCTTCCGTCCATGTAGGCATCCTGCAAACACCCTTCTAGTGATTCAGCTTGGTCACTACATTCACCCTTATCACCAAGGATATGAAACTCAACATCCAAGGAATCCATTATGCAGTAATTGTCTTCTGATGTGGCTGCAACATCATCATGACACAAATTAGTACAAAAATCTGAAAGTGGTCCATACCTTTGCATCATGCTTCTCTCTTCAATGGGTGGGGTTATGGTGCCTTGTTCTACTACTGATTCTACTAGTTCACATCTAACTGATGTGTGGTCAATTTCTACTTCCTTGTGAAGCTCATGTGGTGTCTTTGGATCTGATTTATGTTCTACTTTTAGATTTGATCTGAAATATGGCCCAATACCCCTAACAGTACCAATCTCATATGAGGTGATCTTGAGATCCTCATCATAGAATCTTGCAATAGATTCTTCTTCCATTTTGTCAACAATCTCATGATTGGGTTTTGGGTCTTGTTTCTCCTTGGTTGTATTAGGATGAAGGTTCTTGGAGGATATTCTTGAAGAGGATCCAAAAATTCTTGTGAAGTCACATGCACCCATTAAAGTTTTCATATCTTTTATTAACTTTTCCATAGAAGGTTGATCTTTGACTGTGGAACATGCAAATTTTTCCTGAATAGGGCTATCAAAATAACCATAGTCTCTTCTTTCAATCATGATCTCATGGGAGATGCTTGTGGAAGGTACTTCTTGGGTATTCTCTTCCTCAAACTGTCTACAGTATTCTTCATACTGCTCATCATAATTATCATACTCTTCATAAAAATAATCTTCCTCCTCATACAACTCAAAGTCTGAATCTTCCATGACATGGAACTAATTCCACAACTACAACTTGAAAATAGTGATGAGCTACTTTTCCACTGAGATTTACTTTCCACGGGCTGAGCCAAGGAAATTTCTCTGATACCACTGTAATATCCTTGGGAAGATTCAACCAAGATATTAACTCAATTCCAAAAAAATTCTAAACTTTACTAGTAAAAGTCAATTTCTTCAGACCGTGCAGGAGGTAAGTGAGGGGTATTGAGGTAAGGAATGAGGATGGTTGGATGAATATTTAATTCTGAAAAATGTATGATGTTAGGTGCAGCAGAAGGTCAGGATATTAGATCAGATTTTTCTTATGCACAAGGAACCAGTACCATTCACTTTTCAACATAGAGCAAGGCTATGCCTACTTCGAGGCTTCCTGGGCCGTAGATGGCATATGCATACTGGACAGGTGGGGATACTGGAAGTTAATAACAGATTTTATATCAATCAAATGAATTCTGGTTATGTTCAGGAAGGTATTTTTGCAGACTTGTGAGAGTTTGGAAAGATTTGGGGTTTTTGGGCTCTCCCGGGATTGCTGAGCTAGTAATTTTCCAAACTTTACAAACAGGTTCTAAAGGATTCAAAGTTATGGATTTAAGGACTTATATGGATACTAGACTGAGTTAATGACCTTCTCCAACTGACAGAATGTAAAAATATTTCTTAGAATGGATTTGGCAGTAAAAGCGGTGAAACTAGTCTAGAAATGACACCAATCTAGCTAGTCTTGTATTTTAACTTCACAAACTGCTTTTAAGAATTAAAAAACTCTTCTCTGATATTAATTTAACTTTTATATAACATGTTCCATCCATAAAACTCAAAATCTGACATTTAGAACATTCCTTCTTTTATTAATGCTAGCTTCTCAAATCATGATGCCTCACAGGCTAGTTTTCTGTTACAATAGTGGAGAAATAGAGAAGAGAAGAGAGAAGTTACTTCGGATCTATAATGGTAGTTATTATCAGTCCATCTACTGATTATATGTCTGAACTTGCTGCATTCTGAACATACTGGTCTTCAATGGATGCCATCTTCAACTGGTTCTCTCCTTTAGGAAACATCTCCAAAACTGGCTGAGTGAGTAGTAGGAGAAGGAGAAGATTAGATATTCGATATGAACTTTGATTTATGGAATATAAAAGCATCTAATGTCTGCAATATTCAGATGATAAAATTCACTAGAGGTCCTGAGAACATCTCTCCATAATTATCTTCTTCCATTGGTGTTCCTCCACTAAATCTAGCTGCAAATCTCCTTCAATGGTGGCCTCCTCTTCAATCTGACATTAGATCTTCATGGATGAACTGTACTAAGTGTTACTGGATGTAGTATTTATTGTTGGACCTGTATAACACTCTCAGGAAACTCATGGGGTCTTGGGGCACATCACCCAAGCATAACTTGTTGAGACACAACACTCAACTTGGAGGGCTCAGAGCTCTCACTCACAAATTCCAATAATGATCAAAAGTTGTCAAATGGAGTTGGTTGGATTCTTTTATAAAATTCATGATGACCTACTGAGCAAGTTCTTGGCTTGGTGACCTGTGAGAGTAGGTTATCCACTTTCCCATTCTACTCCAAAGCCATGAGGGCGCATTTCTTGAGGAGAATAGCAACTTCTGAGCTTTCAAAACTTTCTTTCCTTCACCTCCTTCACTGAATTTGGGCAAGTGCGCTTTAGGTAGCTTTTCTGGTTGTTGCTATTTTCTTTCTGAAAGCTTTTCTGAATCTTTCCACTTTCTTTACTTTCCTCTTTTCTGCTTTTTCCATTTTTTCTGTTTGCTTTTGTCAGTTTACATTTTGTTTGCCTTGTCTTCTTTCCTTCATTAGATTCCTTTCCTTTCCTGAGATTTGCCACTAAGGAAAAATTGTTCCTCTTGACACCAATTCGAATTTACTAAGAACATCATCACCACTTGTTAATATTTATTAGCAACATTTATTATTAAAATATTACAATTTTCATAATTAATTCAGACTTCAGAATTTAATTAATTACTTCAGAATTAATTTACCACTATAGTAATTGCCTCAAAATTTCCCCATTAATTAAATTCTCATTTAATTAATCACTTAGACTTAGTCATGGGGTTAATAACCACATGGGGGTCCACCTTGTCCATTTAATTCCCAAATAAAACCTTAGGAATCTTCCATAATGTAGTTTCCATACATGTTCATTAATTAAATAATTATTGCCTAGGTGTCTTAGGCCAATATTACCCCATGGATCATAGCAAAATTTGGGGACATGACATTGGAGAAAGATAATATAGGGGGAATCAGAAAGGATTTTTCTCTTCAACATGCAGCGTTTGGAGAGACCGTTGGTTCCTCTAATATTCCAGGAGATAATCTTCATTGTGGGGGGGGGTAAGAGAGAGGAAGAACTCAGTTAGCTAGGTATATTTCCCTGATTCCACCAACCGTGTGCCCAACATGTTGATTCTTTGCAGATCCAATTTTCTACGTCTTTTCTTAAGTTACCTTAAGAGTTTATGTCTGTCCTTTTGAGGGAGGTTGTGGATTCCCAGTTTATCATGGGATTTGACTTTAGAAAGGGCTTCTCTGAGGAGATGGATATGACTAGGTGGAATAGGCCAAAATCGTTTCTCATACAGGCATCTTCCAGACCCAACAGATCTAGATCTCCTAGTCTAATTCGGTCATTTCTTCATCCATGGTGATATTCGGGGAGGGTTCCACAGGATGTTTAAGGGAAGGGTTGGAAGGGATAGATGAATTACCTTGAGGCTCTGCATGGGAGGAATATTTGCTTGGATCGATTGTGTCGTCCATATCGAGAGGTTGATCCGGATTCTCTGGCATGGGTGGGAAATCCTCCTCATTGACAGATTTTTTCTTTAGATCCATTTTTGGGTCCGTTGTGTGCTCTGCCAGGGCTTCAAAGCTGTTGATGGTGGAATGGTTCTCCATCTTATTTTTTTCGGTGGATTTACGGTTGTGGCGCTTGAATGTTCCTGATCTTTGGAAACCATCAGCATCTAGCGTGTCTTTTTTGGTGTCCTCTGGCCGATGCTTTCTTAGGGGGCAGTCTCGGAAGAGGTGCCCATGTTCATGGAACTTACGGCATCTGAAAGGTATATGCTCATAATCTAGGGGTTGGATCCATTCCGACTCTTCAAGAGAGATATTGATAGAATCCGAGAGGGATTTTGCGATGTGCATGTAGACGCATATTCGAGCATAGGAGGTGTATCTTTGAAGCTTAGTTTGGTCCACTGATTGGACATAAGTGCCTAAGTTGTTCCCTATATCTTTCAGGGTTTCTTCATCCCAATATTTATGGGGAAGAGAATACATTCTGATCCAGACCAAAGCCCAAGTGAAATCCTCTTTTACAGGGCAGAATTTCTCAATCCAATTCTTCATGTACGGACCTGCCGAATTGAAAAAGTAGGGGCCATCATTTTCCACTCTTTCCTTGTCTTCCAAATTGTGGAAGATGATGGTGAAGAATCCTTTTGAGCCTATTTGAAGGTCATAGTGGGCCTACGATTTCCATTTCATGGCGATTGGATAGGCCAACTTAATTGTTTATGTAAAAAATATTTAATTGGGGACATTGCAATATATCAAGCAAAAATAGGGATCAAATATCTTAAGGTGTAATTTTTTTCTTAATGTATAAAAATTTAAGATAAAAAATAAATTACACCTCAATAAATTGGATTCCTCTATGTTCTTGATAGATCCAGGTTTAAGATGGATCTATGATGGTATCAGTACACATGGCAATAAAGCACATAACTGGTGCTTGATTATGTGGTAAAATTCTATCTCATGAAATCATATTAGTTACCAAATATGACCAAATAAGGCCAAACAATACATAAATTCATAGATTTGTTTCAAATACCAAATTATTAAGTTTAATTTAGTTCGTTGAGGCTTAATTCATTAATGGAGGTGAAGTATATGACATGCGAGGAAATAAGGAAATGTGCATTATGAGGGTAAGAACAAAATACAAAACTTCAATCTTTTCTTTTTAATGGGGTTAAAATTAACTCATATGACACCCAACTGTGGAGGGGTCATGGGGTGGGTGTTTTTCTCGGGCACAGATCAAAACAAATTAATAGGTACCTCCCTACTAGCAGTGGGAATAAGCTTGCATCTTCTTCTATTGGACTTGGAATTGCACGTTGTGTTGGTGGCTCTATTGTTTTTGCCATCAATTATTAGGTACAAGTTCTTATTAATCACGGATGCACTTGATTGGTTGGATACACTGGTTTAGGATACTTATTTTGACTACATGTTTCAATGCACTTGTTTTGACTACATGTGCAATTTTTTCTTTGTCAAAGGGAATTATGAGCAGATAGTTAAATTATCACCATGTGCTCTCTTGATTTGATAACAATAAGGTCATGTTTAGGAACTTTGTGCATTGGCTAATATATATTATTTAAGAAGTATACTAACCATTTGTTTTCGAATAAAAAAAAATTCATCAAATTGTTTTTGTATCATACCAAATTCAAATCCAAATTCTAACTTGAATTTGGTAACTATGCATGAAATACCTTTCTAATACAATGCAGTGCTTTTGTTACAGTGGAAGCATCTCTTAAATAATTGCAAGACCTGAATTTTCATATTGCGAGTGGACCAATTTCAAAGCTACAATAGTTAAAAAATTAACAATGTGTGGTTGTTCAAGTATGATGCTATTGCCTAAGGATATTTGAATTCTCAACAAGAATTTAATATTTTATCTTGTGGGGTTATAGAGGAACTACTACGATTGATAAATCAAAATTTTCAAACATAGATAATTGTTGAAGTTTGAATATGTTTCCAAATTTGGATCTTTGAGTTCTTTGCAAACACTGTAAATCAATTTCAATCCTTAAATCGTTAAAAGAATTGAGAATTTATAACTTATAAGTGCTCAAGTTTGAAGTGGTTGCCGGAATATCTTGGATATTTGAGTTATTTGCAAGCATTGCGTCTTTCATATTGCAATTCTATAGAGAAACTAACATGATCAATTTCAAAGCTTCAATTTTTAACAAAATGTAGAATCTATGAGTGTTCAAATTTGAAGGGGTTGTGGGAATACTTTGGATCTCCGAGGTCTTTCCAAGCATTGGGTATTTCATTTTGAAACTCTATAAAGGAACTTCCACAATCAATTCCAAAGCCTCAATATTTAAGAAAATTGAGAATGTATATGCATTCAAGTTTCATGTGGTTTCCAACGAATATTGGATAATTCATTTCTTTGCAAGAATTGGTTCTTTCATATTGCAAGCATATAGAGGAACTACGTGGATTAATTTCAAATATTTAATCTTAAGAGAATTGATAATGTATTAGTGTTCAAGTTTGAAGTAGTTGAGAGAGGATATTGGATCATTGTGTTCTTTGTAAGATCTTAATATTTCATATTGCAAGTCTATGAGGAACTACCAAGATCAATTTTCAAATCTTCAATCTTTAAGAGAATTGAGAATGTACCAATGTTTGAGTTTGAAGCAATTGTTGAGATATTTTGGATCTGTGAACTTTTTGTAAGAACTAAATCTTTCATATTGCATGTCTATATAGGATCCCCTATTGAATTTTAAACCCTTGAACAATTAATTCAAATTCATAAAACTTCACCTCTTTCCTAGAGGGTTTTGGGATATTGTACCTATGAATTATCGGCCTTAGAATTAATTTAAAATTGGTTTATAGCGGCAAATATAGGACAATATTTCACATTTTTAACACAAATAAACAAGGCAATCCATTGAAATTCACTTTATTACAATAGTAAATCTACTCTAATATATTTTATACCAATGTTAATACCCATGATAATTGTAGCCTTAACTTATGTCAAATCAGCAATACATATTTGATCTGTAAACGAGGGAATTATAATACACTCATTTCACCAACATAGATACTCTATTAAATTTTGTCTCTATTCTCAGTATAATGAAGAGATCCATGTCTTCATAATGGTTATAAGGTCTTTATTCCCAATGTAGTTCTGAGTGCAAACTACTCTACAACATTGTTCTTGATTGGTGACATGCTTGTTCTCTAATGTAACTTGCACTAGACAATCAATTGGAAATGCTAATAATAACTAGGACTATGAAATTACTCTGTCACTAAGAAATTTGTTTTTGGTGAAACTCCTTTGCACTTTAATATATATATATATATAACTAAAATATATCTATAAAGGTGATAAAGTTTGAGGTTCTATGTTTGTGTTCAAATATGATTGTAATGGATTGATTGATGAATTACCAAATGTCTAATCCTTTGGTCAAGACCACCCAACCAATGGTTCCAACAATTGATGAAGCCTATGTGGGTTAAATACCAACTACCAAAATTATTTATGCACAAATTATATATCTCTATTCTCAATGGAACCTAGTTCATAAGGAATATTTGGATAAGCAATGAACCGTTGGTTCAATTACCAAATGTATTCACCTAGACTTGAACTCAAGTTTTACTATAGGCAATGCCCCTCTCACTAAATAAATATATTTTCTCAAGTAAAATAAGTGTAGGGAATGAAGCTTCACTAATGAATGGAATATGGTTCGTAATGCCTTCAGAAATTTTATGTAGTTGTAATCAACTACAATTGAAACTTGAGCACCACACAAACTATCATCTTGAGATTGAATCCATAAAATAAATGGTAGCTTATGGATAATCAAGAAGGAGGCCAATTTCACTACACCTAACCCTCTTATCCTCTTTAGTCTATCTATTCTCTAGATCAATGGAAGAGTCCCTAAATAGGATTACTAGGCTTTAACAATGAAGAAGAAGGTGAATTTGAAGAGTAACCCTAGCAAAACAAGGTTTTTTATGAAATAATTAAAAGATAACGGTGATGAAGGGATTGGAGACCAATGTCTTTTAAAATGAGAAAACGGGGTTAATAAAGTATATTAAGGAAGAGATTACTCACATCCAAGGATAGCTAGGGTTTAAGATCCAAATCCTTTCATATCCAAAAAAGGCTAGATTTATCCTAGGATCTACAAGGGAATAATCACAATGGTATCTTCAACATTAACTTGGGTATAATGCTCATTAAGCATGGAATCCTAGGGCATAAAATCAAGAGCTTAAAATACACCACCCATTATTCCATAAGCCAAATATATTTAACCTTGCAAAATAAATAACTCACTTGCAAATCATCCCAAGAAATAAATTATTGTTGATCCAAAAAATTAACCATAGCATTAGAAATATTTCTTCATTGTAGCACTAGCATCAACCATCCATAAGAACCGCCATATATTTCATCAATTCTTACTAGAATTTCTTCCCCAATCCAAACATGAGAAATGAACGATGAATATGGTTTATTATATAGGAAAGGAGCTCAACTTCCTTTATAATAAAATAATGATAAAACCCTAGATCTAGCCTAAGGTGGAGTAAACAAATCAAAATACTCCACTAACACTAACAAAATCTAACTAGATCTGTGTAATGTCCCCATTTTGACCCCCTTTTGCATTAAATCGTAAATGATGTAAATATTCTTATTTAATCATGGTGAGGAGCTCAAGGCCAAGGCCCCACCATTGATTTAGCGTTTTATGCATTGGCAATTAAAAAAAAAAGATGCCTATGGTTCTTGTGCTACATAGGCACAATGTAAATTAAGACATCATGTAAATACAAATTTTAATGAAAAACCCACAACTGGCTATGCAATGCAACAAAGAGATGGGGGCATGATTCTACAAGGAATAGGGAGGGAAATTAATCAAACCCTTGATCCAATGGTGTTAATCCATGTGTCAATGAGAAAACCCATAAACCATCAACTACCCATTCTGACTTATGCACCCAATCATTTAATTCTTCCAGAAATTGGTTGAGGCAGTTAATGCCTTGGGAATGAAGAGGCATAGCAGCCAATTTCGTGCATGGGCAAGCCATCAACCTGGGAAAACGTACTTTTGCTTCTGGGGCAAGAAAACACCCACGAAATGGTGCCCAAAGCCATTCTGAACCCATAGTCTTGCCTCTCTCACGCAGTCTAAACTATTGGGTCTTTCCTTCATCACGTTTTTCACCAATTTCCTGCATTTTCCATAGCTGGGAGCTCGTTTTTGTGTTGCACAGTGGCTGGGAGAAAGGGAATCACGTTTTGGGGGTTTATAGAGGTCGTTTTTGCCCCTGAAATGCAGAAAAACGTTTCCTGAAAACGAATTTGCTCTCCCAGGGTTTATTCCCCATCTACCAATTTGTTTTGGTTGCCCACGTTTTTCAGCACTTGTGTTTTGTTGTAGGGTGCATCCCTGCATTGGTTTGAACTGTGAGTAAGAAATTAGGAGTGGAAGTGGACCTGAATTGGCTTGATAAACCTAGTGAGGGGGGATAACCTCTCAAGAAGATCAAGAGGGCTGGCTACTCTTCTATGCACACCTTGAACAATATGAGATTGGAAGGTATGGCCTAAGGGACTGTGTAGTAGTGAAGGGAGTACTTCCATGTGCCAGGTGTGTAGGTATTGTGGGAGCCAAGCTAGATAGATCTTGCAGAGGGTACCCATATCTCTATGGATGATCCCACTAGCTTAGCAATTCTTCCTTCCATTTCCTAACAACCTAATAAACCCAATTGTAGATTGGCTTGGCTGATTTGGTGTATCTTGGGCTATGTGTGAGTCTGTTGTTCCCTGATTCCTTGTAGAGATCATGCCCAGCTCGGGGGTGGCAATGTGTTGAGATATTGATAATCACAACTAGCCTATGGTTGGGTGGAACGTTGCAGTTGCATAGCCAGTTGCTTGGGACTACTTTGTTTAAGATAAGTATTCTCTTGTGTTAACTTTGCAATTGTTTATTTAATGACTATCTTGAATGTATGATGGATGTGTAATTGAAATTCCTTCCGCTTTGTTTTCTTATAATTATACATTTCCATATGTCTTTTTATATTATGTGAATGCTTATTTAAAAGTTCATGGGGCTAGATGCCCAGCTTTAGCATCACGTTCTCTCTATCATGCTGGTATGATGGGAGGGGACGTTACAATCCACAATATGGGGTGTCAATGACACATGTACAATGTCAAAGATAAATAAGGATCCAAGAAGGGGGTGCATCCATCAAATGAGGGTGAATGCTGACAAGAAGAAGTTAAACCTAGCTTCTAAAGGTAGCTCTCCAAGAAAAATCCCTCAAAATATGGAGTGCTTCCTCAAATAAGGTAAATTCTCTACATGCCAAGGCTCCAAAACTTGCATTGGTGGAAAAATATGGTACAATTCTTTAAACAAAAATTTTGGGTTTGCTAAATTCCTCAATATTTATCTAATTTTCTATTATAACCAATTTTTGAAAAAAACACAGACACTCTACATATAATGGCAATGATATGGCTCAATTTTAGGTATTCTATCAAAAAAGAACTGCCCCCAAAGCTAATATGCCCCTCCAAAAATGACCAATAAAAAATGTCCTAGATGAGTGTGTAAACAACCCTACAAAGGGTTGTTTCTCATCAGTGGAAAACCAAGGAATGTAGAACAAGTTCAATAGGTTTCTTCCATACATTAAGGGTCCAAAACCTCAACCAACAAATAGATCTATGTGCAATACTCCATTAATGGTGAACAAACTCAACATATATGAAATGAATGTCCACATAACAACCAAAACCAACCTCTATTCCAAGTCATCAATCCATAAACCAAGGATACCATCGATAAATTATCGAAGCATCTGACTCAAGAACAATTATCCACAATAGATAACCAACCCATGAGGAAGGGGATGATCCCTTTTACAAGTCACTATAATGCCACCACAAATGTCACAAGAGAGAAGCAAGGAGGGTTCTCAACCAAATATGATACCCAAAAGTGCTATGTTTTCATCTATGCACCAAGGATCAAGAATGTTCCACAATAAAAGGCATCCACAAGCATCAATAGTAGGCCATCCAAATCTCCATCAACATGTAACCCCTTATCTAAAATGTGATAAAAATCACATATGGACACCCATGAAAAATAGGAGGTATTGTCTAGATCCAATTGTAGGACATGTACTCTCATGAGAGTGCATGAGAACTTCATAATCTCTTAAATGCATATGTTAGCAATGACCATCAATGCAAGAAAACCAAAAACCATGTGATGGTATGGATAGCCTCAACATCCCTAAATACAATATCACATCCAAGGGTTATATCATCATCATTTTTTTAGAAGTGTCTTTACAAGCAAGGCACAAGCCATCAATGCCAAAAAGGATCAACCTACTCTAATGCCCAATCAAGAGCTTATTCATTCTCCTACCTACATAATCTATAAAATGAACAAAAACCTACTAAGAAAAGTCAAATATCCAAGGAAGTTACCTTATCATCTCATTCATGACATGGCTTCTTCCCTTATTCTTGTTGATGGACCAAGACAAGACAACATCAATCATGAAATGAGTACATGTTGTAATCTTCATAACAATAGGGATGAACATGAACATGATATCACAAGCATGTGAAAGAATGGCAAGTCTTTCCACAAACTCTCTCTATCCAAGATTATATAGGGCTTGTATAAACATCTACATGATGGGGCTTCCCATTAGAATTTGCAATATCATCATGAAATTCATTGAGAGAGGGATTAGCTTCTTCAACATCATATTAGATCCGCCGATATATAAAAATGAAGAAGAAGATGGGTTTTTGTGCTTGAACATAAACATGAGATCAAAAGTAGATGGCCATAAATGATTGTCAAAACCTAAGATAAAAATAGCTTGATGTCCCTGTAATTTCCAACACTTAAACAAGAGTTATTTATTGAAAAGCTAAATGCAAATTCTGAACCACTGCTGGAATACGCCATTTACAACCCCTAAAGCATACTAATTTGTTGATTTATTTCCAATTAATTCATCATTTTTAAATTGATTTGGTGGCTGGAAATTATCTGCATAAAATAGATGACTAAACAACCCCCCAAAATTATTCAAATCAGCATGAATAATATCATTATATCACAGGAAATATCTCTCCAAGAAGTGTTCAAAGTACACCCTAGTTGAGGGAGTACAATGTTACCCAAAACTTGCATTAATAGCACCCATTTGCTTCCCCAAATCATGATAAAAACTAACATTGATTAATGAATATGATGGTTGTAAGTGATGCCCAATGTTTGCACTAGAAGAGGGAAAAACCTTGCTTCTCAAAACTTTCCTTGAAGAGGGAAAAAATGTTGCTCCAAACATGAAATGAAAACATATTCTTGCTACTCCAAATCACCATCAATATCTGGAAAACATAGCTAGGAATTATTCCCCATATTTTTCCATAGCAGAGGAAAAAAAATGCTGCCCCACAGTTGCCCTTGAAGAGGTAAAAATATGCTATTCCAAATCTCCAAATAAGACATTACTTTTCTCCCCCAATCCAACACCAATCATTGAAGAAGATGGCTAGAAACGATGGCCCAAATCTTCCCTATAAGAGGACACACAAGGCTTCCTAATATCTGCATAAAAAAAACCCCTCATGTTGCTCCAAATCTAGATTACTACCATGTTTAAATGCCTAGAAATATTCATTTCTTTCAAAACTAGAAGTATTGTAAATAGTATCCCCAAAATATCTCCAAGAATATTCATTACAAGCATGGTTCACTTCTATAAAACGACCATCCATTATATGAAAATTACTCTCAACCATATGATCATATAATGGTTTGACCTAATAATTTCTCTTCTCAAAATCATCACAAGATGTTTCAAAAATTTAAAAATTTTGAGAAGAAAAACGCACCAAACCCTCTGACATCTTCACGATGAGTGGAACAAGTGTCTTCACCAACTAGGTTTTCAACACCAATACCTTCAAGGGATTCTTCCTATACATGCTTTTCTTCTTGATCATCTTTGATTCCTTAAAGAAATTCATTAAGTAGGATGAATGTTAGGTTTAAAAGAACATAAAATACAAGCACACACATATAATGACGAAGAATATTTTACCCTGTAAACCCAATCTAGGAAATCCAACAAATTATAGATCTATTAACCTTAGTCAATCCGACCAAGGCATGGCCAACCTGGCCATCACCGACTGCTTTTTGGAACTTTACAATGGATGTATCAAAGTCCTTAAGAAGGCTTCATCACATGCAATACCATGGGCGAATACCATGGGACACCCAAAACCATGGCCCATAAACCACTAACAATAAACCCATTTTGACTCTTTTAGCAAGTCTAGTTTAACCTAACAATGGAGTCACAAGGTTCATATTCAAGATTAATGGGATCTTATTTATGGACTTGAGATTCAAATAAATTTTCATGGAAATGCACATGCGCTTGCTCCTCTTGAGAGGAAGGATCCCAATGCCTAAGAAATGCTTGAGTAAAATATGCATAAGAAGAAATCTTTCTCTTTGTAAAAGTGTTTTTGGAATTTCACCGTGTTTGAGTTTATGAACACCCAATGTTTCAAGTGGACACTCCACCCATCATCAAGGGATCAAAATCAAAATATAATAGATAGAAAAGAGTAGAGTGAGTTTGAATATAAAGGTTATTGAAGAAATTCATATCAGATCCTAAGGTTTTTTTGTTAGAGGAATTGAGCCATTAGAGGAAGAATTCAAAGATATAAGTAATGAATACAAGGAAATAATTGAAATAGATACTAATTAAAATTATAAAGAAATATATGTGTGGAGAAATATAAAGAAGTATAAAAAAACACAATGGGTCAAGTGGTTTCCATTAACAGAATGGTGGGACAACACATCTTTCCATACTTCATAAAAAATGTCACCATTTATGGCACTTTATGGCTATCATCCTCCTTCCATTACATAATCCTTAGAAAATAAAGTTAAGATTCAAGCAGTGGAGGATCGCATAGAGCACCAACAAGAGGTTCATCAACTGTTGAAAGATAACTTGGCTATAGCACAAAATAGGATGAAACAAGAAGTAGATGAACATCATAGTGAAATGAAATTTGAAGTAAGGGATTGGGTATTTTTGAGGCTACAATCATACAAACATATGTCCGTCAATCAACAAAAGAAGGGAGCTTTCCATGTTTCTTGCTTAAAAAAAGTGATTGGTGATTTGAGATCCTAGTCCAAACTATCTTAGTAGAGATTGATGAAGAAGAAGGGAAATTGATACCAAGAACTAAAAAAATCCTTGACAGAAGGATCAAGCAACTATGAAATCGAGCAATTTTTCAATACCTCGTCAAGTGGAAGAATTTTACAATATAAGAGGTGACGTAGAAAGATGATTTCTTCCTATAGAAACATCCAAAGTTAATCAAGTATTGAGGACATCACTTTTTTTAAAGGTAGGGGCATGTTAATCCCTGTATATTGTGACATTGCATTTCTATTATTATAATGGTATTGCCTTTATGAAATTGCAATTATAGGATTTGTCACACACACACATATATATATACCAAGAAGACCTAGGTAAATAATATTGAATTTGGTTTTAAAATTATGAATACTAAAATATAGAATAAGTAAAATACTAAAAACCGGGAAAAGAAAAAAATATTTATATGTTTTCAAGATTATATTATATTATCAACTATATATTTATTATGTCCCTCCATAGCAGGTACATATAGTGATGAGTTGAACCTATTACTTTGTCTTCCCATTCTTGTAATTTTACCCATCCTAATGTTTAACATAGATTGGAAATTTAATATTAATTTGAATTCTGAAATAAACCATTTATATGATATCTCATTCTCTATGTGATGATGATGTCGACCCTCAGCTCTGGAGCAGGAGCCCTAGGTGTGGTGGAGAATAGATGTCAACTTCTTCAAGATGACATATAATTAACCTATGCAATATGGTATTTGATAGGATTCTAAATATTTGCATGCCTTACAATAATCAGAGGGAATTATGGGACAAAATATCCCAGTTTGGGATACTTAATGACCAATCGTTGATTATAGAAGGCGACCTCAATTTCACTCTATCGTTAGAGTAAATTTGGGGCTCAAACTGTTCAATCGACCCATTGGCATATTAATTCACCTCACTATTTGAGGCTTCTTAAATGTTTGGCGTTCTCCCTACTACCATTTCTCCAACCTGGTCAAATAGTAGATATGGAAAAGTGGGGGTGGCTAAATGACTCGACTGATTCATGATAGCCGATATATTAGGGAATATGGTCGATATCACTCCTGGACGATTCCCATCGGGATTTCCGACCACATAGCTATTTCCCTGGAGTTGGACTTTGATGATCATAAGAAAAACTACACTTTCAAATTCAATCGCACTTGGCTGGATGACCCCACATTCCACGACTTAGTCCAAAAATGTTGGGGATCCTGCACTGATCTTTCCTCGAGATAACCTTTACAGTCCTTGATTAGAAAACAACATATCCTCAGAGCCAAAGTGTCCAAGTGGTACATGGAGAAAAAGCGGGCTAACTCGTCCGAGTTGGTTGAGGTTGAGAGTCAAATTATGGACATTGAAAGTAAGGTGGATGGGGACCTTTTCACTTTGGTCAGGAAGGAGAGAATCCTATCCTTGGAGTTAGGGAAATCCAAAATTATCCATCAAATCGAATCCACTTGGCGCCTCAAGAGCAGAGCCCTTTGGGTCACCCTGGGAGACAACAATACTATGTTTTTCTAGCATTATGCTTCACATCGGTGCACCACGAAATCTATTTGGGAACTTCACAGCAGATATTGGACCCCAGTGGCAGATCAGAGGGAACTTAAGGAGGAAGCGGTCTTTCACTTTAAGTCTATTTACAAGTAGGAATCGGTTCATAATCTTACTGATCAGTTACAAGTGCTTCGACTATACCCTAGATTCTTTTTTGAAGCAAAGGGTAGGGATGTTAGGATGGAAATTACTCTAAACGAGATCAAGTATTTTCTTCAAAAATTTATCAAAGACAAGAGTTCTTCCTTCATTTCTTCGACTTGGTCAATCCAGACCTTCACAGGGCCATTGAATATTCTAGAGTAAGGGCTTATATCCCTCCCAATTTGAATTCCACTTATATCACCCGTATTCCCAAAACGGATCTCCCATCGTCTTTCAAGGATTATTTGCCGAAATATCTATGTAATATCCTCTATAAGGTCATCACCAAACTCATCTCCAATACGATTATATCCTTCCTTGAGAAGGTTATCTCAGTTGAACAGTTCGGCTTCCTATCTAACAGTCAGATTCTAGATGCAGTGGGTATTGCCGAAGAATTCCTACATTCAGTCAAGACCAAAAATATTCAAGCGCTCATCCTCAAAATGGACCTTATCAAAGTGTATGACTGTGTGAAATATTCCTTCTTAAGATTTTTATTTCTTTAGATTGGTCTACCTTCGGAAGTTGTGAAATGGATTATGTCTTATGTTGAATCAACCTCTTTTATTGTCCTCATCAATGGCTCTCCGACTTCTTTATTCATATGCAGTCGTGGAATTCGACAGGGATGTCCTCTCTCACCGCTCCTCTTCCTCCTAATTATCTAGGGTTTGAGCCGTCTCATTAGTTGTTCCAAGAATGATGGAAAGATAAAAGGTATTAAGCTAACCCGAAACCTCTCTATCTCCCATATTCTCTTTGTGGATGGCATTCTACTTTTTGGGTGTGGCACTACTCTTGAATGGCAATACTACAAAAATATCATGGAACTTTTATATAAGTCCAAGTGATTTCCATTAGCTTACATAAGTCATTGTTCTTCTTTAAGAGTTCTGATACATGATTTATTGATTATGTCCATGATCTCTTCCATTTCAAGATTGAACCCATCGATTCAGGTTTTAAATACCTTGGATATGTTCTGAAACCCAACATCTATGAAAAGTAGGACTGGCATTGGTTATTGCAACAATTTCATAGAATAATTAAACATCGTTCCTTCCGTTGGTTGTCTCTGGGGGTAGGTTAATTCTGGCTAAATCGGTTTTGCAAAGTTTACCCTTGTATTGGTTCTCACTCTCGGTGATCCCTATTGCGATTGTCAAGGATATCAGAAAGAAAATATTCCAATTTATTTGGATAGGAGGAACATGGGGTTCCAAGTATCACCTCTCTTCTTGGGATAGTCTCGCCTTGTCGGTAAATTAGGGAGGTGGTGTCTAAAAATAATGGACATTTTTAGATTGGATCTCCGAGCCAAAATCCTCTGGCGGAGTCTGTTCAATGAAGGACTTTGGAGTAATACAATTAATCTAAGTATCTGAAGAACACTCCAGTTATCCATTTAATTAGAGATTCTAGATACAAGGCTAACAACACATCGATTATTTGGAGAGGTCTACTTAAAGCTATCCCAATCCTTTGCAAAAGAATTAGCTGGAAAATTGGAAATGGAAATCAATTTCTCATTGGCATTGATCTAGCCATCGGATTAGATCATGATTAGAGTCTATTTGAACCTCTACTTGCTCATCTTCACGCATGCAATATCAATGTACCGTCTCAAATTTTCAACCACAGTTACAATCATCTTGTTTCTTCTTGGTATAATGCTTAGGAGTTGGGTTTCCCAAGCGATTTGATGGAGGAGTGGTCACATTATATACTTGGTCTAAACCGTGCGGGTATCACCCTACAGGATTCAGAGGATTCAATTGTTTGGGCAGGGGATTATGGTATTGGAGACCTCACAGAGAAGAGGGAGTATGCAAATCTTATTAACAAATTGGTTCCTTCAAATGTTAAATGGTGAAATAAGTACATGTGGAAAAGTCATTTACCATTAAATATTAAGTGTTTCATTTGGCTTAGTATGGAGAACAAAATACTCACATGGGAAAAAATCATTAAACGATGTTTTTGCGGCCCTAGTCAGTGCGTATTTTGTTTGGACTGCTTGGAAACTACAACTCACATGTTCATTCATTTCCCATCTGCTGGGAGGGTGTGGCGTGGAATAGGAATTGATATTGATCTCTCTGAGGCTTGGCAAGGAAACCGTCTCCTTGATTGTTTGTCGGATTGGATGCATAACCGTCATCGATTTATGGATATTCCTTTCTTTTTCATTTGGGAGGTTTGGAAAATGTGCAATCGTTGCATCTTCGAGGAAATCGAACCCTCTCTCTATATTTTTTCCTACAGGTCATCTCTTCACTTAAGTAATGCTCTGTTTTGCTTCTGGTCAAGCCTATGAGAATTATCAACTAGCCCCAGCAGTTTCCTAATCTTCCTACCAATTATTTTGATGGGGTGTCCAAGTATGGTATATGCAGAGATGGGATGATCCTTCTACTTCCTGGTAATTTGAGTTTCAAATTAAAGATGGACGTGGGCATTGGAAATAATAATAAGGCCGAATTATTGGATTTGTGACGCCTCTTATGGTTCTCCAAGTGCAGAGGCATGGATGGAATTCAAATTTTCAGGAACTCCAGGGTGGCGGTGGATTGCACTGCGGGAAAAGAGAAGCTTCAACACACTCGATATCATCATTGGTTGGACCATATTCGAGCACTCATCAATTCATTCGTGGAGATTCACTTCTTCCACATCTACAGAGAATTGAATGAGGCTACTGATCAAATTTCTAAGGCGACGTTGGGGCCAATGGAAGGCATTATCAGGTTTGAAATATTTGCTAGAAATATCCTTATGGAGGTGGGGGAGGAACATTTTTTCTAGAATGGTTTCGACTTTTGGATAGTTCATGTTTTTATTTTAAATCTTTGGTTCTCTCCTCCTCGGCATCAGTGATCGAATTTTACGGGTGAATTTCCCGTCACAGGCCAATTTAACTGTCAAATACGGCTAACACTTCATCTAGGCCGTCACAAATTGGCTTGTAATGTGGAAAAAATTCCGGAATGTGGTTAAAATCGACAATTTCGACAGGTGTCCATCATTTGAATTTCCTACCCTGCTCAGAATCATATGCCTATTTATATTTTGTATATGTTTTTTTTAATACTCGGTTGAGTAGACTTTGGACTATGTAGTAGGATGTGCATATTTTGTCATTTTCCTTCATGGAGGACAATGGATATGCTTTGTTAAGTAACGCTCCTCTTGCTTTTTTCTATAACTTTGGAACAACTAATTAATAAATACATAAATATTAAATACAAGTAGGATTAATAATTAATGAGAGGTTGTGTCCCCTCAAATAGACAATGCCCCAGCTATTATAAAAGCGGGCCAACAATTGTATATTCATTATCTTGCATCTATCATATTAATATTTATTCTTCTATATCCTTTATGGATTATTTATAGTATTTACACTAGGTTTTCACTTAGAAGACAGATCTCTCTGTTTCAATGGTATCAAAGCTAATCTGATCTTGCCTTTGGTTAACATTCTTGGATTTTCTCCTAATCTTGGCTTTTGGCCAAAAGATTCATAGATTCTCTGAACTTAGGGTTTTTGACCATCCATCCACCGCTCCACTCACTTGCACATTTTGTACTCCACTCCACCGCCATCGTCACCTCCATCACTCCATCCATTCCTTCCAACACGTTGCATCCCCTTCTCCACTCATGTTTTCCATCTCGCATCTTTTCCACAACTGCACCTTACTTCCGCAGATCGTGCCCTCTCCTCTGCACTAACTCCATTCCCGTGCACCTCCCTACCCTACCTTCCCACACTCCATTCCGCTTCCTTCCCATGTTCTTTCTCGCTCACGCCCTCTAGCTCTCCTTTCTTCGCTTCCCTTCCCCCACCACCTCCTGTGTCTCCCTCATTTTCCCTTCTCGCTTGCGCACCTCTCCAAACACTACTACGACTATCTGCGACCCCCCCCCCCCCCCCACCCACCCGCCATATCCTCCCTCCGCTCACCACCTGCCAACAAAACCTAAACCTACAACCAAAAAAAACAAAAAATTATATATATTATAATAATATTGTATTATTATAATAGTATAAGAATATATATATATAATAATAAATTATTATTATATTTGATAGTAATTTTCATTTTTTATTATTAATATTAATTATTATTGTTAAACTTTAATAATAATAATCACTATTATTTAATCATAAATATTACATTATTATTTTAAAAAAATTAATTACAATAAAAATAATATTACAAATAATAATATTTATTATTGTTTTTCAAAAACCTAAAATTATTGTTATTATTAGTAAAATTTACTGATAGTAATTATCACTTCTTGAAATAATTATTATTTGGAAATAATAAATATTTTGGTAAAATGGAAAAATTACCAAAAGGGGACAAATTGGAAGAATAGACAACAAAGTCAAGAAAGAGAAGAAAATAAAAGTCAAAAGGAGGACATGGAAAAAATAAATCTTCCCGATGGCAAGGAAAGAGTCTCCAAGGAGGTGATGTTGAAAGTTCAAGGGATATTTGATGGAAGTCCAATTTCCATTGCTATTTGTCTAGCCAACAAGGAAAACTTTGTAAATGTTGATATCGCAAATCAATTACAAGTTCCAGAATCAAGTATAATGAGGAATGAGTGAAACGAAGATCAAATAAAAAAATTACCATTACAAATTGATGATTATCATTTTGCAGCTCAATTCACCATCACAGTTATAGACGACCAACTCATCTACATAATGTTGAGTTATAACTGGTTGGAAATACTAGGAACGTTATCCGTCAATGTAAAAAAGAAGTGCATCGCCTTCTTCCATGAGAAGAAGAAAATAACGCTATAGGACTTCTAAGTGATCATTCCTTTATCGCAAACTATAGATGAAGAATCAACTGATGGACAATATGAAGAGTTAGAAAAAGAAATAAATATTTTAAACAAACTCATCATGGACAAAGATAATGAGTTGGTGCAAGTCCAGAGAAAGCTAGAAAATCAAGAATCTGAGTCATTTCGACATTAACATCAAAAGGAAAAACTCCAACAACAATATGACGACATTAAGAAGACACGTACATTGGAAATTACATAAATCAACAAAGCATTATCAAGCAGTACCGAAGAACTATTTCGACTACGAAATCATAACAAAACATTGATTACAAAGATTAAAAAGCTTAAACATAATCGCAAGAAGGAACAGTCCAATGAAGACCTCGAAGGAAGAATTCTAGAAAAGAAAGAAGAAAACTAGCGCCTAAAGAATCTTAATCAAGAACTAAAGGAACAAATCAAGAATTTAAAAGAGGACAAAAAGTTGCAAGACGAAAGGTTCGAGAAGATTCAGAGTAAAAACAATCTACTGGAAAACAAAGTAGCACAAATCCAAAAGGAAGCATCCAGACTCTCCAAAAAGCAAAGTCAAGTTGAGGAAGTAAATTCAGTCATCATCACAGATAAAAAAGAAGTCAATACAGCAAAAGAACAAACAACAGGAACTCCTCATCGACACCCCAATTATAAACATCATTTTGACCAACGACAGGGTCAAAATGAACATACACTAAAGAGTTATGTTGTCAGATAAGCAAGAACATCAAATCAACATACTAGGCAACAAACAAGAAGACCCATCCCACAAGGCGATCAAGTAGCTCTGATAAAAATAGATCTCGAATGGACCACATCAGAGACGATGCGACAATTCTCCCCTGGAATTTGTAACTCGTATCGTTTCATTTCATTAAGTGTCACAAATACTAAAAGAAAGGATCTAGAGATGATGGTTCAAGCAAGAAACTCAGACATTACCCTTGCCTTCAATAAATCCTTGAGGACAAAGATTCCCTTAAGGAGAAGGCAATGTAACAACTAATTAATAAATACATAAATATTAAATACAAGTACAATTAATAATTAATGAGAGGATGTGTTCCCTCAAATAGACAATGCTCCAACTATTATAAAAGCGGGCCAACAATTGTGTATTCATTATCTTACATATATCATATTAACACTTATTCTTCTATATCCTTTATGTATTATTTATACTATTTACACTGGGTTTTTACTTAGAAGACGGATCTCTCTGTTTCAAACTTTGATTCAAAATTGAATATCAAGTTGTTGCTTTTTCTTATTGAAAAAAAAAACTAAGCATTGTAGAAATCTAGAGGTCTGGTATGACATAAATGTTTATGTATCATTAAATCTCTTTATAATCGATTGAACGTTTAGCCTACACCTTGAATTTTTTATTTCAAGTCTCTGAACAATGAACGGTTAATCTTTTGTTCCGTCGTTTGGATTCATGTCTCAAGAAATAATTTCTCTAAAAGGATGAAACGTCCTCCTAACCAAAGATAGAGGTCCTTCAATAAAATGGGACACCTTAATCCGCAAAAATATGATCAAAATCCCATCTAGAATCGCGGTTACTCTGAGGTTCTATAGCGTGCATGCATTCTGAACAAAATCCCATATGGAAGTGTGGTTCCATTTCTTGCACGCAAAAGTAACAAATCAAACAAGAAGTGTGCAATATTTCCTTGTTACTACGAAAGATTACGAATTACTCAATGATGAGACTATAGAAACAAAGGCAAAGGAAGAAACCTTGTTGAACGAATGGTCCAAAGAATCATGTGATATACAATTCTACAAATGTGTGGCAAGCAAAGGTAATTTTGGAGACCAGTTTCCAGGATGATAATTTACTTGAAGAAATGCATCTAGACAATAATGCCATTTAGCTAAACGATTTTTCAACTATGGCTAACAATTCTTGATTTGGTTTGAGAGTGATACCAATACCATCTCTTGCACCATTTAATAGTCTTCAGACCATAAACTTGTCAAAAAACTCCATAGGTTGGTATTTATTTCCTTATCATGTAGTTGGTTACATTCTGCCTATCTAACACTAAGTATTTTGGCCATAGTTTGACATCTATATCTACTTACAGTTCGTACTAACTCAAGATATTGATCAAAAAGTCTTCATGTATTATATTTATCTAGGAATAGAATTGCTACTATTGAAAGACCTTGAGAACTAAGTTGGTTGCATGTGCTTGATTGCACTAAGAGTAGCGATAGCCCAGTATGGGGGAGATGTTGTCACATAACTTAGCATTATGTACCAAAAATAAAAATTAATTATAAAAATTCATGTTGGCTCATAAAATAAAAAATAATTAAAAATCCATGTTGGTTCATAAAAGAAAAAAACTAGAATAGATCAATCTTAAATCTATATCTATCAAGCACCAAGAGGGATCAAATTTCTTTAGTTGTAACTTTTTCAGGACTTAAAAATTTTAAGATTAAAAAAAATTACACCTCAATAATTTGGACCCCTCTAGGTGCTTGGTAGATTTGGATTTGAGATGGATCTATGTTGGTAGCAGCTACAGTAAGATATCTCAAATTGGTCATGATAAGTAAATCTAGTTTAGTAATCCAAAATATATAATCTTTTACCTTTTTGATAATGTTAAATCGATAGACAAATTTTTTTAGTTGGGTTTTTATCCTTTATTCTCTCTTGCAAGTTTGGTTGATTGTACATTGATAAAGAAGTTATACCTGGTTAGTAACAAGATAAGTGATGAAAGTATTCACAAATTATTGAAGATGACAGTCTTAGACTTTGAGCTCCAACAAATTAAATACATTGAAATCTCTTGGTTAACTTGTAACCAATTATAATTCTATAACAAATCTTAATATTTTGGGGAATCCTATACATAGAAATGTTGGTGTAGAACAACTTAGAAAATCAATATAAGTCTTCTTTCTCACCTTTCATATTTCAACAAGAAACCAATTAAAACATATGCATGAGAAATGGTTGTTAATGATGTTGCTAAGGTTGTTATGGGGAACACTCGATGACATTCCTGTAATGAACGTTTCAATGAGGGAAATTATGCATCTTCTAGTAGCCATAGAAGTGGATCTCCTTCATACTAGGAACCATGGTAGTGAAGGAGAAAGCCACAGTTGTGTATGGAAGAATAACCATATTCAGGATAAGATGAAGAGAAGATAAGAAAATCTACCTTCTAAAAGAATCCTCAATGCTTCATTTTCTGAAGCAGATAAGAAAATCTACCTCCTAGAATGATGTTGTCGGTATTGAGTAAATTTTTTCTGCACAAAGAGTCCCGGAAGGGAAAGGGCCATACATGTTGAGGACTGTGAAGGTTTTGTTTAAGTCTGCATAATAGAATTCCAAACTAAGGCTTGAAGAGAAACCCCAAGAATTTCTAGCCTTTACTTTTTTGGGATTCCAACCAACTACTAAAGATCCTGAGAATCCTCTTGCATCTTGAGCAAATAAATCTAAATGCTTAACAGAAGCATTCAGAAGGTTTATGACCGCCTCTTCTGAACCTAGGGTTTCTTGTAACAAAAGGATATCAGGCTGATGCACCCTGACCAGCCTCTTGAGTGCAATTTGTTTTTGGGAACTTTCCAAACCCCTGCAATTCAGGGATAAAAGTTTCATTCGGTAACCCCCTCTGGGGATTTTGTCGCTCTAAGTGCCCCTAAAATAGACTTGTTTCCATCAGCAAGATCCTTCAGTGCATGGTGTTGTGCCGAGGAAATATGGGAAGGTCTCCCTCCGCCTTTCCCTTTCAAAACGACTTGTGGGTTTTTCCCCAGACCAGGAGGTTGAGAGGAGGTTTCAAAAGATTCAACGATGTCTCAGGATATTAAGTGGAAACAGATGGGAATGGTTCCAGAGGAGGGTTCCCACTCTGAGGAGAGTGTAGAGGATGGTGGAGGGAGGTAGAAAGGGTTTGGTGGATGGGGGGGAGAGGTTAGAGTGGTCTGGAGCTAAGAAGAGTGGGGGCTTGGGTCAGAGGGTGAATAGGTAGATGAGGAGGAAGCAGAGACAAAATTATGTTCAAAATTTAAAGAAGAAAAAGTAGATTCCAGAGAGGAAATATGGCGGGTGAGATCCAAATTCTTACCCGGAGAGTTCGACGCTTCCACCACGGTCGGCTGCTCAAGTTGTTCCACCACTCCCTGCAGATATGGAGGCATTGCGAGGTCTAGTGGGTAAGGATGTTATGCTCTTCTATCCCTGAGCACTGAGAGATCTTTGTCCGCCTGGTTTTTTGGATGTTCCTCAGTTCTGTGGACCTCCTCCAGTCGACCAACCTTGGGAATCCCTTCCCCTGAGCTCGAGTCGCTTTGCACTACCATTCACTTCTTTGGTCGCTCTGTCAACTTGCTTAATTTCCGGTGATAGTTCTTTTCCATATGACTGTAAACATGGTATATGTGGCATCAAAAAGGTATGCCTTCATAGTCCAGCATCTATCCTCTTTGAGATTGTCCCCAAATTAGGTTTAGTTCTTCGCGGATGCCGATTCCGATGTTTAGAGAGACCAGGATACGGGATACAGACATCCTCCTGGTGAGAGTGTAGGACATATCATCATCTATAAAAACTCCTAGGGAATTTCCGATGTCCCTGAAGGAGTCCCAGTTCCAAAATTCCCATGGAAGCCCCGGTAGTATTACCCATACAGGGATGTCATCAATCCTTTTGCTTCCAGCATCAAACATGGGTGTCCAGCTTTTGAAGAGGATAGGGGTGGAGCCAAGGCTCCAATGGTTTTGGAAAATGTGGCCCACGTCCTCCTTAAATTTGAACTTGAAAACAAACCAGTCACAAGACAGAACCATTATCTCCTGCATATAATCAATTACCTTAGACCAATTCTTTTTCACCCAAATTTCCAACCCTTCAAGACTGGGGTATTTTCCTCTTGCTCTTCCAACCATTGTCATTTCCGCGATTTCCAACGAGTGGGATACAGATACATTTACCCCATAGACCAAATTAAGGGGTTCCTTTGAGATATTTAAGCATTTGTTTCACCGCCTTCGCTGGCTTGTACCTACCGACGAGCCTTGGCTTCTTTTGGTGCCAGGTCCATTCCCACTAGCAACTTTGTATGAATCCTTATCGATGGGGTTTCCCTTTTGGTCTGAGGGTTTCAAAAAAAAATCAATAAATCCCTCCGGGTTCTGTACCGTGAGGTCCTCAAATGGCCCCTTAGGCAGAGAGCTGACGTCCAGACCATCAGAGTAGGGCCAACCGACTTCCAAAAGCTCAAGGCCAAGATTGTAATGGGGTTCAGGCCAGATCGAGTCCGATATATGTGGTTTCGCCTGTGGAGAAGAGTGGAAAATTGTTGATTCATCCTACAGGGGAAACCCTAAGCATGGTGGTGGCTATGAAGAAAAATGGAGTATGAAAAACCCCCTATTTTTGGGGCTAGTAGTTTGGCCGACAGAGGGATCGTCGCTGTTGTTACATTCGTCGCAATGGAGTTAGCAGGCTCCCTAGGGTTTCCTTCAGTTGCCATATCCTCTCGAAAAGAGCAATATTCCCCAGTTGTCCTGCCGAAATCAGACTTATTCCAGTCAGAAGATTGAGTCGGCCACCGCATGACCAAAGGAGCAGAGAATATGGGTATACCTTCGAAAGGATCCGGAGAGTAATCCACTTCATCTACATTGTGATAGGCCATGTGGTCGTAAAGACATATGCCTGATTGAAATCTACCTGGCTGATGTGCTGGCTGAAAGTGAGACCCTTGAAGGGGCTGCAGTTGCATCCCCTCAAACTTGTGAAGACGTCGTAATTTCTTCGCTACTGCTGCCCCTGAACATTCTCCTCCCGACTGAGTCTCTATCACCCAAATGTTTCTCCTACTTTTTATAATGGGATATTCATTATTGGTGAAGAATACTTGATTTTTTACAGTTAATGTTTGATAAAGAAATTGAAAGGTGTCTTTTTTTCATTGGCTAAAACTTTGTTATGAGAAGAATATTCTAGAAAATACACTTTGATTTTATTTTCCGTTTTCTATTTTCCATTTTCATTTATAAAGATAAAGTCATGAATCAAGTTAATCCCTTAGATGATCTTTAATTCTCATGTTACTAGAAGATAGTACACTTTTTGTTCTTTAATTCTCATGTTACTAGAAGATAGTACACTTTTTGTTTTGTTTTGTAAAGATAAAATTATGAATCAAATTAATCTAAAAAAATGGCGTTTAATTCTCACATTGGTAAAAGATAGTGTGTAATTTGTTTCACACCGAAGAGAGCAATTACTATAAAAAGAAAAAAAAATGAAACCAAGAAATTGTTATTATTAAACTTACATAACTTATTTCTTTAGGTAGTTCCTTATTGCATATTGTCCATCTCTAATCTCCATTTTCTATCTTTGAAACTTGTATTCATGAAGGTTCAACACAATACAAATTTAGAGTGTATTTAGTGTTGTGGATTTTTTTATTAATTGTGATAATCGATGCATGGTGAAGACTAGCGAGACATGTGTTTGTGTTTTTAGTTATATGGCATCAACACTTTGATATTGATATGTAACTTTGAATTTTTTTTATTTTTTTATTTTAATTCAAAGTTAATATATAACTTTGATATTGATATGTAATTCTGAATTTAAAAATAAAATAAAAAATCAAAATTAATATATTTATGTAACTTTGATTTTTTATTTTTAAATTGGTTTTTAAACTTAATATATTTATTTATAAAATTTTAATTTATCAAAGTGCATAAACATTGCCACTTAGTGGACTTAGTGGCTCTTGTTAAAATAAATTTTGAAAGTAAATAATGTATTTATAATTCAATTAATAATTTTGGTGTAAAAAGAGTAATAATTTGGTATTTTCATTTATTTTTAAATAGAATTTGTATTTTTTTTAATGATTTGAATTTTTTGTTTTCATGTTTATATTATTATTATTTTTAAACTTAATTAAATTTAAAAAAAAATTGAAATTATAAATATTAGTTATTAAGATGGCATAAATTAGGTGTAATAAAAATATTTGAAAGAATTAAATCTATTTATACATTTAAAAATTATAAAACCTATAATTTAATTAAAGATTGTATAATAAGATTAAAGTATTCCTAAATATAAAATGATGATGATGATACTTAAAGTCCATTGAGACCAAACTATAGTCTATCCAATCTTAAGAGGATTATCTCTAAAATTTTATTTATATGCTCAGAAAACTTAGAAATAAGTGTTTTTAGGTGGTCATAGTTTTGACATTTTAAGAGAAAGTGACTTTCATCCTGAATGCTCCTTGTCTCATAAAGATAGAAAATCCTTTCGACTTGCGGTGTTTTAAGAATTTTGGAGCATAGCTTCATATTTCAGTACTAAGCTCATGAAATTTCATCCTTATCTTGGCTATATTAATTATCTTCTTCAAACTAGTTAAAACAAAGAGATAATTTTGATCTTCTCGGTTAATGGTGTCCTTAATGTATCTTAATTTTCTTTTAGCCTCTAATTCTTTCCAACCCCACATTTTCTCTTTAAACTTAGATGTGGTAATAGTTTTAATGGTATTGATGTCGTGCAAAGTGGCGTTTTCCTCAATCTCCCAATGGGTATTGCTTTTAATTTTTAGGTAATATGTTAGAGTTTAAAAAAAAAAAATCTTTATATCCCACATAGGTTTGTTGATTTACAATTGTTTTCAAAAGCAAAATAAGCTTCCCACCCTTCATTAATAAATTTCCTCAATGGTATAGTTCTAGTTGAACTTGTGATGAATAACAATTCTGAAGTATTTGTAAAAAGACACTTCCTCCAAATTATTATTGTCATAAGAGGGATAAAATCTCTAAAAACACAAACGCCTTTTTAAAGTGCAAATGTTGAGGAAAGATTTTAATGTACATCTAAATTATATATAAAGAGATATAATTGTGCCATAGATGAACTCTTCCAGGATTTCAAGGTGAGTACCGGAATGTTTCATCTTGGAGGCATCCTTTTTTATTTTGATGTCACTGCCCCATCAATACACTTACAAAAATCAAAGGAATTTCTTGCTGGAATTTTTCGTGCAGGTTTTTCTCAACTTCCGTGAACAAGGATAAGCTGACTAAATTTCAGCAAAAATTACAGAAAATGTACAAACGTATGAACGATCAAATGCTTATATGTATTTTCGATGCCATTGAGTGTAAGAATATGCGTTCGCAGCTTGAACGAGAGCGATCATATCCTCAATATGCAGGTATATTGTGACATACTGAAAGTAATCGTGGTTTTTTAGTAAAGTACATATACCATAATATATTTAATTGATTTCCTATTTACTAGGGAACTATTTAATGACTTATCTAACAATTTGATAATTTAACACTCTCTTTTCATATTTATATTTTCGACTTTCGTTTTTGTTTATCTTGGTCATTTATTTATGTTTTGTACTCTTCATCCATTGACTTCATCTTCAATTTGTGTTTTTCATAGGGTTATGTTTTGTCCTTTCCTCCATTGACTTTATTTTCAATTTTTGTTTTTCATAAGGATATGTTTTGTCTTTTCATCCATTATCTATTAGCTTCATCTTCAATTTTTGTTTTTCATATGGCGTCATCTTCAATTTTTGTTTTTCATATGGTTAGGCTTTGTTGGGATGTATTGTTATTTATTTAGTTGTTTTGAATGTACTGTTTTATTTTACTTGCTTGAAATGATTTGTGCTTCACCATAAACTTTCATTGTTACGTTACTATAAACTTTGCATGTTATTAAAAGTTTTTTTTAGTATGATGAACTTTTTAACATGAAGTATGGTTTTGGATGACGGGAAACTTAATTTAGAGTGCACACACATAGTTGAGTTTTCTTCACTATAAGTTTTATTTTCAATTTTTTTCTCTTGTGTATGCAAACAAGGGATCATTGATAGCTACATAAAAAAATCATCAAAGAGATAGATAAATGTTATTCACTTTATTTACAAATTTTCTAGGAATCATTATCACCTACATGATTTATCAACATATTAAACTTATTAAAATAATAATTCATCAACATGTTAAACTTGTTGGAATAATCATGTAATTTATTTTTTACAAATATAACTAAAAGACTTTGTAAACACAGTGAGTACTACTTAGAAAAATCTAAAGAAAACATAATATTCTTTATAGCTCTCAAACTTCTTAGAAAAAAATGTTCTTCTTTGCTTTATATCATTCTTTGCCTTCTATGTTTGTATCATATCATTTTTGGTGAACTCGGCACCCATCATCCAACCACCATATCCATTCACACACTCCATAGAATAATCGATCCTCTCCAACAGTAGTGACCTCTCTATTTCCCTCCGCCATCATGAGTGATACACCCATCATCCAGCCGCAGTAGTGACCTCTCTAATGTCACTGGAGTTGCAGCTGTTAGAATAATTTTCGTAATTAATCTATAATTTGGGCCACACATGTAAATAATTAAAATGTGTGTGCTATCATTTAATTAAGCCTAAATATAGTGATCTAATTAATAACTGATTAATTGGCTTAAGGGTATAATTGTCATGAGATTATTGTGTAGATACCATTAGATAATTATTATTTCTATGAGAGGCGGAAATATAATTATGATGAAGTTAAAACTGCCCTAGCGGTTATTGTGAACTGCCCTAGCGGTTTATAAATAAGGTTATGGTCCCCATTCTACCACGACGCATTCCAATTTCTGAAAATCCTCTCAAGAGAAGTTGACGCAGAATCTAGTGGCTAGAATTGGAAGATCATCTCAAAGGGTTCTCTTCCTGTAAGGTTTCTCCTTCAATGGATTCAGGTATGCTTCCGCTATTAATTTTCTACTCATTGTTTTAATCAGAAGATTCCAGTATATATTAACAAGTGGTATCAGAGCTTACTTCTTGATTAATTCTTTGAGTTATTAATTTAATATTTATATATTTGTCAATGGATTCTCTTCAGAAATTTTTTTTTTAGAGTCTCAGAGAAAGTAAAATCATTATAAATGCTTCAAATAGCAATCCGTTTTTTCATTTATTAAATATATCTGCACAGCAAAGATTTTTTTTTAGTGTGTGGACTTCCATCAAAGTTGTATTTTTGAATGCCCTGTATTTGCATCTCCTGCAAGACCAAATCTGAGACATCTGAATCCATTTTATAGAAAATTCTGGGCCTCCATCCAAACGCCTTTCTCCCATGCTAAAAGATGCACAATTCATTCTGAAAACGTGTTCAGTGCTGGGCGTCCCATTATAAGTTTGCATCATCTTCTCAGCAGCTGTACGTGACAGCGAACTCCATAAAGCCATAGTCCTCTATACTTATTACGGATTATCTTGGCAGCGAACCCCATATTCCTTATGGCACAAACTACATATTATATCATATGCAGCAAAAATCAAGATATGGGGAGAGGTACTCACGCGGGCCTGTTTTACCATCCCTCGATCACATTGCCGCTGAGGATTTCTGAGATCGGGATCGCCTGAGATGTCCTATCTTTGTATTCTGAGTACAATTTTTTTTTTGCCCATTCAAATCTCTGCTTTCATAATACTCATCCAGCTTTCCCTGTAATCACAATCTCACTGAAATTCCAGGATTCTATTTCCAAGCTGATTCAGTTTGGTGGTTGCATGATTCGACTCCACACTAGCTATCATGGATCTTAAAGTTCGTTGAATTCGTTTTTGGTCAAGACTAGACCACGATCCATCACCCACGTTTTTCTTCGGTCAAACGCAGAAAAATGGTGCTCTTACTTACAATCTATTTGGTACCTCTATTACTGAATGTGGAGGTGATTAAGATTACATGTTAATCAATCGGTTCAATGCAAGTCACAGGCCAGATCAGAATTGATACCTATCGGGGTTTTCATCTGCAGATCATGTGCTATATGTACTTTCAAAACTTTGTTTGATTGATTTCAACCTAAATTCAAATTAACAGAATCTGCTGTCGTGGCCTGCTATGTGCATGTGCAACGACATGTAGTGCTGCTTAAATCTGACTCTAATCTTATTTGATGCTTCATGTCTCTGGAACCAATCGACTGACGTCTTTACTATATATATAAAATGCCCTTCTCCTCTTGGCTTGGCTGGGCATGTCGCAAGGCAGGGAGTCACGCGCTCCGTAGATTAACATTTCCTCCCCGCTATTCTTTCTGTCGACCATGTTTTGGTTGCGATCCTCGTGCTCCCTGATCTGGATGGATGTGTGAAATTGAGTTGTATTAATATACCTCTTGCATGTTCCGTAGAGAGGCAAGAAACTACAATCGAAGTCACATAAAGAGAGATCATACGCAGGTCCTGATCGTGAGAGGGAGGAAGCGATTGAACATTGATCGCAATCATGAGTTCTGCCCTCATTTCTCTTGGAACTGCTTTGGATTCACATCTATATTGTATCATGCATTAGAACTCTAGTTCAGGGGAGATTGTTTGTTCAGAGACTGATTTAATTGAAGTTAACTTAGTTAGATGGGGTAAGTACTGGGAAAGTGATCCTTTCTTGGCAGAAACTCGCGATCCTTTCTTGAACCCCGTGACAGTCCATCAAATAATGAAGCAGTAAATACATTTGGTACTATTATTTAATAGCATTTTTTGATATTAATATTTAAGTTATTGATCTAGCATTTTAAATAGGCTAATTAAAGCGGAAAATCACCAAAGTGACATCTTTCGTGTAGATTAGTCTGTTCAGGGTGTTAGATTTTTTTTTGTGTATGTGATTCATGCGGGTATTGACTGACCCAAAGGAAAGTTAATATTTGGTCAAATTGCATACATACCTGTGGTGATAAATATGTGATGATTATAAAGGTAACTTAATGTGAATAATAACTCAATCCAAAGATAGATTTATTATTTGACATAACTTATCATCAATGTTTGATCACTACAACAAGAGTACCACTTACAGTTAATATTACTGTCCAAAGACTTGATATTAATGTTGTGCCAGGTATCTTGAAATGTCATAATTTGTTTTTAAATTTAAAGATTATGTGTTTAATTGCTTATTTTATGTGAACATGATGGTTTATTTAATTCATTTTATTTTGTTCTCTATTTCAGCTTTTATATCAACTACTTCTATATCTGCCAACATTAATAATGTCCCTATGTTAAATGGGACTAATTTTAAGGACTGGAAAGAGAATATGATGATTCTCTTAGGCTGCATGGATATAGATTTAGCTTTGAGAATGCCTAAACCCGATGAACTCAATGAGGATAGTACTCAAGAGGATGAGGTTTATTGGGATAAGTGGGCTGCAGAGTGATCAAGGGGTTTTAAATTTTATGATCCTGCTATTAGGTCAATTTTTGAGACGGGAACTGCAACATTTTTTGAGGATGTTGAGTTTGGGGGGAGAAATCAGGCTAGGAATATTGTGCTTGAGGAGGAAGAGGGATCTAAGTAAACTTGGATCCTCAACCAACAGACAATATTGTTCAACCCTTAATTGTTCAACCCATTGCAAATGAGGACATTGCTCCTGAAGAACAAACTCAA
This sequence comes from Larix kaempferi, assembly GCA_027924585.1. NCBI lineage: Eukaryota > Viridiplantae > Streptophyta > Pinopsida > Pinales > Pinaceae > Larix > Larix kaempferi. Next base: position 1,560,214 of record BSBM01000130.1, on the reverse strand, counting down.
CAACTTCAAGAAAATATGCCATTAAGGAGATCCACTAGAGAGAGGAGAAGTGCAATTTCGGACGATTATATCGTATATCTCCAGGAACGTGAGGTAGAAAGTGGAATGATGGAAGATGATCCAATCAACTTCCAGCAAGCCATGAAAAGTTCCCACTCTCAGAAATGGATTGAAGCCATGAATGAAGAGTACAAATCTATGCAAGACAATAAAATTTGGGAACTTGTCCCATTACCAGTTGGTACGAAGCCCATTGGTTGTAAATGGATATTTAAAACCAAGCGGGATTCAAATGGTAATGTAGAAAGATATAAAGCACGTCTTGTAGCTAAAGGCTTTACTCAAAAAGAAGGAATTGACTTCAAAGAGACCTTCTCTCCAGTTTCTACGAAGGACTCTTTCAGGATAATCATGGCACTAGTTGCACATTATGATCTTGAGTTACATCAAATGGATGTTAAAATAGCGTTTCTCAATGGTGACATTGATGAAACAATTTATATGGTACAACCAGAAAATTTTGTGTCCGAAGACTCAAAGAATATGGTTTGTAAATTAACTAAATCCATTTATGGGCTCAAGCAAGCTTCTCGTCAGTGGTACTTCAAGTTTCATCAAATTATTGTCTCATGTGGTTTTGAGGCAAATCTTATGGATGAATGTGTGTATCACAAATTCAGTGGGAGTAAGTATATTTTCCTGGTTTTATATGTCGATGACATATTGCTAGCCACAAATGATATTAGCATATTGCACGACACCAAGAGATTTTTATCAAAACATTTTGAGATGAAAGATCTTGGTGATGCCTCCTTTGTCTTAGGAATCCAGATACTCCGAGATCGTTCTAGGGGTATTTTAGGATTGTCACAAAGGACCTATATTGATAAAGTTCTCAAAAGGTATGGCATGCAAAATAGCAAACCAGGTGATACCCCTGTCGCTAAAGGAGACAAATTCAGTCTTAATCAATGCCCTAAAAATAGTTTAGAAAGTCAAGAAATGCAGAAGATTCCTTACGCTTCGGCTGTGGGGAGTCTAATGTATGCTCAGGTATGTACACGTCCGGATATTGCGTACATTGTTGGCATGTTAGGCAGATATCTAAGTAACCCTGGAATGGATCATTGGAGAGCAGCCAAGAGGGTTATGAGATATTTACAGAGAACAAAAGAGTACATGCTTACATATAGGAGATCGAATCAGTTAGAGATCATTGGGTATTCCGACTCCAACTTTGCTGGATGCCAAGACAGTAGAAGATCCACATCAGGCTATATTTATCTGTTGGCTGGTGGAGCAATTTCATGGAGGTCTGCCAAACAGACACTCATAACTTCATCCACCATGGAAGCAGAGTTTGTAGCATGTTATGGGGCATCCAATCAAGGAATATGGCTACGAAATTTTGTCACTGGGCTGCGTGTTCTGGATGGTATTGAAAGACCACTGAAGATATTTTGTGACAATAAATCAGCAGTTTTATATTCCAATAACAACAGGAGTTCTACAAAATCAAAATATATTGATATCAAGTTCCTAGTTGTAAAAGAAAAAGTACAGAGTGGACAGATATCCATAGAGCATATTGGAACAAACTCCATGATAGCGGATCCGCTTACAAAGGGATTACCACCCAAGGTCTTTCATGAGCACACTGCTCATATGGGTGTTGTCTCATTTGAGGATATTCAGATTTAGTGGGAGTTTATATTATTCATTGTATATTGCTCTATGTTATGTTTTATCTATACATTTGGATTGTGTTCTGCAGAAATAAAGTATTCATTTTATTGCACTCTGTTAAATTATGATAAAAAATTGATCTTAATAAAGTTAAGTAGGACCAGTTGGAAATAGGCATGAATAGATCACATTGCATGTAATTTCCATGCTATGCACTCATGATTGATCTATGTCATTTAGCTATGTTGATATATGTGACCATTGATTGGTCTAGTAACGATTGATGTAACAAAGGCCACCTTGATCCTATGTCAGTATAGTTAATGGACCAGATTGTTCGGATATACCCTAAGGACATGATAGCAAATTTTGAGCTCATAAGGTTAAGCACATTTATTTGATTACATATGCATGTGGCCCAGTGGGAGATTGTTAGAATAATTTTCGTAATTAATCTATAATTTGGGCCACACATGTAAATAATTAAAATGTGTGTGCTATCATTTAATTAAGCCTAAATATAGTGATCTAATTAATAACTGATTAATTGGCTTAAGGGTATAATTGTCATGAGATTATTGTGTAGATACCATTAGATAATTATTATTTCTATGAGAGGCGGAAATATAATTATGATGAAGTTAAAACTGCCCTAGCGGTTATTGTGAACTGCCCTAGCGGTTTATAAATAAGGTTATGGTCCCCATTCTACCACGATGCATTCCAATTTCTGAAAATCCTCTCAAGAGAAGTTGACGCATAGTCTAGTGGCTAGAATTGGAAGATCATCTCAAAGGGTTCTCTTCCAGTAAGGTTTCTCCTTCAATGGATTCAGGTATGCTTCCGCTATTAATTTTCTACTCATTGTTTTAATCAGAAGATTCCAGTATATATTAACAGCAGCCTCTTTCTCACGAACAACTTATCTCTGTTTAGACGAATGGTGGAAGCATGTAACTTTTCACAGTCGTCTTCCTCTTCCACATCAACTGCAAAAATGTACATCAAGCCAACTAGATCGTCTAGAATTCTAGAACAGAAAAGCAGGTTCTCTGATCAGTGAACAGATCTTTCACAATTTCTTTCGTCACAGTGATGGTGGTGACAGCTCCCATGAACGTTTGATATGCTCTTGCTCCATCACATCCAACTGTGAATGCGTTGCAATTCCCAGCTCTTGACCTCCTTGGCTACAGCTTCTCTAGAAGGCACAGCTTATACATGTAGCCTTCTACATGAGCAATGCACACAGCCTGACCTCGGAGCTCGCTGAATCTATAGAGTTTCAATAAACAATCTCATAATTAAGTGGAAAAAATCAAAGTCGAAGGTTGACTTAACTTCATTCTCAGCCAAAAAATCGTCTCGTCTTGCCAGTAGGTAACGGCTGAGTGTAAATGATGGCTTCTGTACATATGTTGTTGGTTCTCCTCTTTCAGCGATACTACAGGAACCTCACTGCCTCAGAATATGCCAAAACTGGTGCAGAAATTATGAAAGAAATTATGAAATCTGGCATAGAAAAGAATGGTGAAAACAACCCAAATTGATACTTGCGCGCTGGACGGCAAGTTGCAATTCCCAAATACTCTGAGCATATCTTTTATCATGTCACTACAAGCAAAAATAGTCTGAGCATACCTTTTATCATGCAATCACTACAAGCAAAAATGAACAGTGTCTTCAATGTACAGTGTTTTCTCTGATGGTCTTCCTCTCTTCACAGCGGTGGCTCACACATATCTTCAGAGTACGCACTCTCCCTTTGACGGCTTGACCTCTCCTCTTGCAATCAAATCACAGCTCAATATACAGTAAATTTATGAAGGTGTAAAGTTAGTTTTTTTTTTTATATGTAAACAATTTAAAATTTCTATTGGTACTTTGTTTGGTACTTTGTTTTAACATTGAATATATAGATTTTTTTAATTTTATTATTTAATATATTTTTTTAATTTTTTTTTTTAATAACTTAATTTTAAATGACAATATCCAATTACTTTTTAATTTTTGTAACATAAATCTAATTACATTTTTATTTTTGATAACATAAAATTATTTAACATTTTCATATTCCTAAGTACTACTCACACTGAAAATATCTCGACCAGATTCCTAAGTACTACTCATATTAGAGATGACATAGAGATAGATATGGGTTTTAGATGCATTTATATTGATTTTAGGTTTTTAATTTTTGAAAACATTTCCTTAAATACACCTATGTATAAAAATCTATTAGTATAAATATAAACATTTATAAGAGTTTGTGATATGATGTGTATGTTGCAGTTGGAATTGAAGAACCATTAGAAGAAGTCATTGAACTTCTAGACTGGGAAAACGATAAAAATGCAGTCGCAGTTATCTTGCATGGCCTTGGTGGAATGGGAAAATCCACCCTTGCTGATGCGGTGTTTGCAAGACTTTACATAGAAGACTGTAAATATTCTATGGTCAGGCTGTTTGAAAATATAGGATCAACACCAAATGTTGTAGACTTGCAAAAGGCGATCTTAAAAGATTTAAGCACGGGAACAGAAGAAGAGAAAAATCCGGTGGCAGAGATAAGGACGTTAGAGGATGGACAAAGAGCAATTGGCCATGTTTTAGAGAAAAGAGTTGCTTTTATTTATATTGACAATGTGTTCCATGATCCAAATCACTTCAGCACAGACCCTCTTGAACAACTTTTACCCAGGGATTTCAAAAACGCTAAAAAGGTTAGGTTGCTGGTCACTGCACGGAACCAAGATGTGGTTAGAGGTTGCAGAATGGAACCGTTCAAATTATATTCTATGAAATACCTTCCAGCACCAGAAGCGAGGAATGTATTAAACCAAGAATTAAGGTACAGCGCTAGCGAGCATCTAAAGTCTGACCAACTCAGCGAGATAGTAAATATATGCGGCGGAATTCCAAAGCTGCTGTCAGTAATAGCTGGATTCATACGCAGCGAGGAAGACAAACAGGTAGCTTATAATATAGTCATGGAAGAGAAAAATAAATGGAAGGGTCAAATCGGTGATGATATAGAATGCTATCTCTTTGCCTATGACCGTATTCCAGAGATGGAGCAAGAATCATTTCTTGACATTTGTTCTTTTTTCATTGGATGGCCATGGAACAAAGTCCAAAATATTGTGGGGATGTCTAATTTAAATATGCTAAGAAAGAGATCACTTGTCATGAAAGATGAAAGGATGACTGTAAATGTGCACGATGTCATATTGACAATTGGTCGCCGAAAGGCAGACGGAACCAGGTTCACGTTCAGTCTAGATGACATTTTCAACTCCAATGAAGATGTAGAAGAAGATTTAGAAAATGGAATTAACAGACTCAAGTTAAGTGCACAGAGTGAAATTAACAACTTTTCAAAGAAGGTATCTGTTAACCTGAAATTCATATGTGCATTTTTCTTTGATACAAGGTCAGTCTGGATTCTTATGACTTCTCAATTGTACTTAATAATGTGTCGCAGGATATTCAAGGCATCAAAGGTCTTTGGTTCGATTATGATAACCTCAGTTTCTTGTCCCTGGGTATATATTATATAACCTCAAAAAAGTTAGATTCCATGTGCAATTCATTGAAAATTCTTTCACTTGGAGACTCGGTAAAAGTTATGGAGATTGTGAAAATATATTCGAGAAATTGATTTTTTTCAAAGGGGGCGTTCCATCTCCGTTCAATATGTCACAGTCAAAGGAGTTGAGATATTTGGAATGTCAACCCCAAGATTTGAATTTTCTTACACAGGTAAGTTTCCTTGGCATATTTAGTCCCTGGTTGGTTCGAGATAGGCTCAGATTTTCTGAAAATTTGAATACATTTATTTTATGGTTTTCACATAATATTTCAATAATTTGCAGGTGCCGTCCAATCTCAAACACATGAAATTAGATGGAAAGCTACATTCCGAGGATGCCTTCGAAATATCTTCAAGTGATCTTCAACAACTCCGAAATTTGCAAACACTTGAGTTAATCAGCTTTGTGGGGTTGAAACAACTGCCGGAAGGATTGGGTGATCTAATAAAAGATTTACAAGAACTAAATCTTTCAAATTGCATTTCTATAGAGAAATTACCCAGATCAATTTCAACGCTTCAATTTTTAAAAATATTGAAAATGAGAAAATGTTTGAGCTTAAAAGAGCTGCCCAAAGATTTTGAATCATTGAATTCCTTAACAGAACTCGAATTGCAGGGTTGCGCCAGCCTAAAAGTGCTCCCTAGTCATGTTGACAAACTTATAGAGTTGAGATCATTGGATGTATCCCAGTGGATAAACGTACTAAATGATCTCCCTCAATCTGAGCGGGAAAAAGTTGATCCAACTTTTATAAGCCTCGTACAGGAATTCGCTCACACTGGCTTCTTTGGTCATCTGTTTGGAGCATTTAAAATACGTGGTTCCGTTCGAGCGAGACTAAGGCAGAATGTCAAGTCAGAGTGGATGAAGAAGCAAAGGATAGGTGACGTATCCACAAAGGTAACGAGGGCGATCCTATCATGTATATTCGATGATGATACCTTGAAACAACTCAACTTAATTCTTTAGATGTATTTCTTCAAATATATAAAATATATGCACTCATATTATAAATTTGTAGATGTATTTCTTCAGATATATGCATTCATACTATATTTAGAAATGTTGTTAGCATTCATATTATAATTTAGGTATATTTTAACTTAAAATAAGTAAAATGGTATAATTTAAATTAATGTAACTTATATTAAAAAATTAATAACAAAATTGTAATTTTATTTGGCTTTTTTTTATTAAATGTAATATGATAATATATTTAATTTTAAAATTAATAATATATTTTTATTTTATTTTTTATTTATAAAATGTGTTTTTAATATCTAATTTTATTAATTTCATTTTTTTTCAAAATACTTATCAATCTTTTTATTTAAATAAAAAACTTATAATGCTAATCTTTTATTTAAAATAAAAAAAAACTTATTAGCCATTGCTCCATAAAATGCAAATGAATTCACAAATGAAAAAAATGGGATGTAATGCTAAGAGCTTACACACTACCAAGTTGGTTTCTTATATATTAAATGATGTGATTTGAAGGGATGTTTGATCAACTCAATAGTTTGAATGGGTTCTATAGCGCTAGCTATATGTATTCATTCTAATTCTTAGCCTATGATACATGTTAACAAAGTGTTAATGATGCTTATAATTTATGCATTGTATTTTTAGATAATATATTTATGGAGTATTTGAATAGGGTTATTTTGTACTTTTAAGCATGCATGTTATACCAACTTGTTTGAAAATGCAAATATAATTTCTATTGACATTCTTCAAATTTTAAATATTTCAATTTTCTTACATGCATGCACTTAAATGTTCAAAAACTTCCAAGATAAATATTTTTATCACTTTTACCAATTAAATCAAAGTTGTGCACTCAAATGCTCAAAAACATCATGGGATATCCACTATACCACTCTTAAAAATGGAATTGAAATCGTTATATTAAATTTACTAAATTGGAATTTAAAACTAGTTAATTTAAATCCACAAATGTAAATAAATGGAAAAATCATCCATATGAAGAGTAAGGAAAATGCACAGTTTGCAATTCATAATTGGTTAAAATGCATTACAAAACATAAATCCATGATGTTATCAAATCTAGATTTTACTAACAAATCAACATTTATGTTGCTACCTCCATGATGCTATCAAATCTAAGTCTTGCTAACAAATCGATATTATGTATTCCCTCTCTTGGTTCTTTAATGTATTCATTTTCTCAAATCTCCAAATATGATAATAATTAATAAATGTCATCATAATTATTAGATTATGGCTTTGTATTTAATTGAAATTTATATAATCAAAATATATAATTACATTTCTCAAATGTTTTAAATCCTTGAACTTCCAATCTACAATGTAAAATGCTATTACTAATTAAAGAGTAACTAATTTTCAAATAAAATAATTTTAAATACAATAACTTTATATTTGTTTACTAACAATACTGATAAAAAAACCACACACAAATAAATGGAAAATATAATATATGCACATTACACATCAAACTATCTTCTAAAAGTGTCTCCCTACCTTTCAAACAATCAATAAATAAATATTTAATTAATTAAATAATAAAACACTTAAGACAAACATTTAATCATTTATTTATAGAAATTAATAAATTGCACATATCATATCATTTTATTAATTAACTTTTAGATTAACATACATATGAATTCATGCCCACCCATGTAATTTTCTTTTAAAATAAGAAAACTTCAATGTCTTGTTAGAGATAAATATAGTCCATGCCACTTCATTATTTTGATATTGAGAATATTGGGAGGACACATTAAAAACATAACTTTGTGTCACTTCATTTATATATTTTAATAAGATCGGGAGGGTAGAAGGAGTTCTTGAGTTCTATTATAAGTTTATCCAACCTTTATATTGGATTGATTTTCTATTAAATTAGACGATAGGTATCAAATAATATGAAGGATTGGTAGTGTAAGAAAGTAAAGATGGAACAACTTTGTAGAGGTATCAAACAATATGAAGGATTGGTAGTGTAATAAAGTAAAGATAAAGGAAAGATAGAACAACTTTGTAGATCATGTCATACTATCAACTATCCATGTTCCTTGGTGGTTGAACTCTGTTCACATGTTCAATTTTCATTTCACATGTGACAGATTTAGAATCAAATTTGATCACAACCTATTTATGTGATTTTAATATCATATTATTGGCAATGGATTACTGTAGTAGTAATCTCCATTGCACATACCTGTGTAGAAAGTAATGAGCCCCGACCCAAGTTCCACTCCCAATCTCATGCAGATGGATTTGAATCTTTTCTAGAGGTTAAATTAGCTAAATGGTTTGATTAAGTACGCACTAGTGGCAACATAAGCAACAATGCGAGGTAGCTTAAAAAATGATGAAGGATTTGGAGACAAAAATAGTTGGAGGTGGCATAGGAAGTATTGCATGTGGTGGTTTTTTATTGCCATAGTGGACAACAAATCATGGAACAGTGTTTAGAACCAATTTTCATAGGAAAATTCTTAGCTTGAAGGACTATTGTTGCCATGTGGGCACCATTTTGAATTTTTTGGAGGGGTCTTCTAGCTTTGAGAGTCATTATCTTATGATAGAGTGCCCATATATATGGGATGGTGCAAGCTAATGTTGGCCACTCATGACGCGTTAGTTGCAATGGACTTCTGGAAAAACAGAAATCTGAATGTCAAAAGGCAATACTAGAGCTACCTACACAACTTTTTGGAATATGGCGTAAGAAGATGAAACGTAGACAATTGGATTACCTTCTAGAATATATAACTTTATTTTATGGAAATTAAGTATAACTCCCAAAAAATGGGGTTCTCCTAAGGTTGGTATGTTATTTTTTTAAGAAAACATAATGAATATGTTTGCGTTGGACCCCAAGTTTGGTATGCAATGGTGGAATTTTGTGAAAAACATTATATAGAGTCGTAGATAATAGGTCGTTCCAGTGCAACACTTTTTTCCATATTTATTTATGTTATTTTTTTTTTTTAAATTAAGGAAGTCAGCCAAGCCCTAAAATGACTAGGTCGAGCGTTGGGCCCCGAAATCATGGTCTTAACATAATCAATGAACTTTGTATGTACTTGTGCGGGTTCCTTTCCATTTTCAAAATACGTGAGCCAATCAAAAGTTATAGCTGGAAGAAATAACCTATTTTTTGTGTAAGATTGACGTTAGTCCAATTAAAATTAAATAAAAAATAGAAAAAAATAATAGATTTAATAAAAAAATCACATATTCGGAATCTGCACACAGAGTTCTACAAGTGTGTGCAATTTCATTAGCAGTGTACAAGTGTAGCATATGCAGAATCATGCTCGAAATAGAAGAAGTTATAGAATAAGATGTATTTTGTTATAACACAATCCAAGCCACTTGGTTTGGAAACCCGAACCTAAAACCAAAGCGGCCAAGTCATCCACCACGTTGGCGGGAAAGGAATTTCCTGCCAAAATTTAGAAGTTTCAACAATGCGTACGCATTATTTTAAATACACGCATACGCACTATAAGCGCATACCCACAAAAAGCGCATACTCACTAAATAGCATGTACGCTCTAATGACGTGTGCACACATTTGTTTACTAATCTGAAATGTAGTTTTGATTTCATCTTCATCTATCTCAAACAAACCCCCCCCCCTTGCCACCCCTCTCCCTAACTCTAATCCTCCTCCTCTCCTTTGTCTATTCCTGTCCCTCCCTAACCCTCCTCCCCTCCACCCCACTTCAAACCCTCTCTCTCTCTCTCTTTCTCTCTCTCTTTCACTCACTCTCACTCTCTCCCCCTTCAATCCTCCTCTATCTCTCTCTAACTAAACTTCCTCTTCTTCTCCCTCTCCCTCCTTTCTACCTAAAATTCCTCTCCTTCTCGCTCTCCCTCCTATCTCCATCTCCCTAACCATAACCATCGTCCTCTCTCTCTCACTCATCCCATCTCTTCCTAAGCACTCTCCTGCCCCTCCCCCCTCTCTCACTGTCTCCTTAAACATGCTCCCCTCTCCCCTTAACCCTCATCTTCTCACTCTCTCTTTATAACAGTTATTTCTCTCTCTCTACTTAACCCTCCTCCCCTTTTTCTCCCCCCTATGTCCCTATCTCTCTCTCTCTCTCTCTCTCTCTCTCTCTCTCTCATTAATATTCCTCTCTCTTTCTCACTACAAGGAAAAGACCTTGTAGCGAAGGTTTCCCGCAAATTGGACTTTTATACTACCCCTAAGCCAATGCTCAAGGATTTACTGAGAAGCGTAGGGAGAAGGAGGATGACTTGGCCTTCGAGAAACCTTAGGGGATTATCGATAGAGAAGACAAATACATGAAAAGGAGGCTTAATAGAGCTAATTTCACTGACATAAATGACACCTTCGCCATGGGTGACAAGACCCCTGATGCCTCTATCTAAACTTATGTTGATATCATATAGCAGAGGTCCTCAAGAGGGAAAATGAAGAAACCCTAAGACTAGTTGCGAAGAAGTACCAGGAAGAAGATGAACATAAGGTGAAAGAAAAATATGGGGTCACTCAGGCCCCGATAGGTGGATCTGCCACTATTTCATTATTTTGCCAATTGCGTAAATCCTTTTCTCGGTAACGATACCCCATGTGGGCTGCATGGCTGGTAGACGTCTGCATGTGTTGTTATTTTAGTCATTCCCAAACCTGTATTTTCTAACCATGTGCCCTTTCATCCTTCCCCTATAATCCCTTCAACCTACAAGCTTCAACCTTCCTGGCCAGCTTTTATTGATCGCGCCACTCGCACTATCGTATGAAGAAATCCTGAACAAATAATAATAATAAAAATACAACTCAGTTAGCGCCCCCTTGAAATGACTTATCTTGGTTGGAAGAAGTGTAGTTGTGCTAGAACAGAATCTTCGTTTTCATCTTTGTTTCTCAGTATTATCTATCATTGTGCTAATCCTATGTTTTAATTTTCCTACATCTTTCTTTATATTCTGCGCTATTTTGGAAATCTTATGTTTATTCATGCGTGGTTGCTTGATAGGGTCAAGCTAAAATGCCGAAAGGCAGAAGAAAGAAAGCTAGGATGGATGAGCCCAAGCCCGCGGAACCAAGATTTGAAAAGTTGTTTGAAGACACCAAGTCCACCACAAGTGTTCCCCCTGAAGTCAAATGGGGAGATATCTATCGTATGCTCAAAGACTAAGACATCCCAGGAGCGCTCCCAGAGGAAGAACACATATATCAAAATACCAAACTCTCCGGTATATCCAAATCTTCCACACACCCTGAACTCTTTCCTTGCTCCGAAGTGATTGGGTGGATCCTAGAGCATGCAAACCCGGAAACAAGACTGGTGCATGATATCAAAGGAGAGCTGTTCGCCTCATTCCATCCAACCTCTATTGCAGCGGCTTACAAATTACCACGTTCTCAGCAACCACTGAATGATGAATGGCTTGGGAAAATGGACAATTTTGAAATGGCTAAAAAGATGTTAATCACAGGAAAGCAACTAAGAAGAAGAGATAGTGAGGAATATGAAGTTCAAAATTTGAGAGCTCCTTTTCAAATGATACTTAATGACCAATCGTTAATTATAGCAGGAGACCTCAATTTCACTCTATCGTTAGAGGAAATTTGAGGCTCAAACTGTTTAGTCGACCCATTAGCATATTAATTCACCTCACTATTTGAGGCTTCTTAAATGTTTGTCGTTCTCCCTACTACCATTTCTCCAACCTAGTCAAATAGTAGATATGGAAAAGTGGGGGTGGCTAAATGACTCAACTGATTCATGATAGCCGATATATTAGGGAATATAGTCGGTATTTATCCTGGACGATTCCCATCGGGATTTCCGACCACATAGCTATTGCCCTGGAGTTGGACTTTGATGATCATAAGCAAAACTATAGTTTCAAATTCAATCGCACTTGGCTGGATGACCCCACATTCCACGACTTAGTCCAAAAATATTGGGGATCATGTACTGATCTTTCCTCGAGCTAACCTTTACATTCCTTGATTAGAAAACAACATATCCTCAGAGCCGAAGTGTCCAAGTGGTAAATGGAGAAAAAGCAGGCTAACTCGGCCGAGTTGGTTGAGGTTGAGAGTGAAATTATGGAGATTGAAAGTAAGGTGGACGGGGACCTTTTCACTTTGGCCAGGAAGGAGAGAATCCTATCCTTGGAGTCAGGGAAATCCAAAATTGTCCATCAAATCGAATCCACTTGGCGCCTCAAGAGCAGAGCCCTTTGGGTCACCCTGGGAGACAACAATACTATGTTTTTCTAGCATTATGCTTCACATCAGTGCACCACGAAATCTATTTGGGAACTTCACAGCAGATATTGGACCCTAGTGGCAGATCAGAGGGAACTTAAGGAGGAAGCGGTCTTTCACTTTAAGTCTATTTACAAGTAGGAATCGGTTCATAATCTTACTGATCAGTTACAGGTGCTTCGACTATACCCTAGATTCGTTTTTGAAGCAAAGGGTAGGGATGTTAGGATGGAAATTACTCTAAATGAGATCAAATATTTTCTTCAAAAATTTATCAAAGACAAGAGTTCTTCCTTCATTTCTTCGACTTGGTCAATCCAGACCTTCACAGGGCCATCGAATATTCGAGAGTAAGGGCTTATATCCCTCCCAATTTGAATTCCACTTATATCACCCGTATTCCCAAAATGGATCTCCCATCGTCTTTCAAGGATTATTTGCCGAAATATCTGTGTAATATCCTCTATAAGGTCATCACCAAACTCATCTCCAATACGATTATATCCTTCCTTGAGAAGGTTATCTCAGTTGAACAGTTCGGCTTCCTATCTAACAGTCAGATTCTAGATGCAGTGGGTATTGCCCAAGAATCCCTACATTCAGTCAAGACCAAAAATATTCAAGTGCTCATCCTCAAAATGGACCTTATAAAAGTGTACGACCGTGTGAAATATTCCTTCTTAAGATTTTTATTTCTTCAGATTGGTCTACCTTTGGAAGTTGTGAAATGGATTATGTCTTATGTTGAATCAACCTCTTTTATTGTCCTCATCAATGACTCTCCGACTTCTTTATTCCTATGCAGTCGTGGAATTCGATAGGTATGTCCTCTCTCACCGCTCCTCTTCCTCCTGATTATCTAGGGTTTGAGCAGTCTCATTAGTTGTTCCAAGAATGATGGAAAGATAAAAGGTATTAAGCTAACCCGAAACCTCTCTATCTCCCATATTCTCTTTGTGGATGACATTCTACTTTTTGGGTGTGGCACTACTCTTGAATGGCAGTACTACAAAAATATCATGGAACTTTTATATAAGTCCAAGTGATTTCCATTATCTTACATAAGTCATTGTTATTCTTTAAGAGTTCTGATACATGATTTATTGATTATGTCCATGATCTCTTCCATTTCAAGATTGAACCCATCGATTCAGGTTTTAAATACCTTGGATATGTTCTGAAACCCAACATCTATGAAAAGTAGGACTGGCATTGGTTATTGCAACAATTTCATAGAATAATTAAACATCGTTCCTTCCGTTGGTTGTCTCTGGGGGTAGGTTAATTCTGGCTAAATTGGTTTTGCAAAGTTTACCCTTGTATTGGTTCTCGCTCTCAATGATCCCTATTGCGATTGTCAAGGATATCAAAAAGAAAATATTCCAATTTATTTGGATAGGAGGAACATGAGGTTCCAAGTATCACCTCTCTTCTTGGGATAGTCTCGCCTTGTCAGTAAATCAGGGAGGTGGTGTCTAAAAATAATGGACTTTTTTAGCTTGGATCTCCGAGCCAAAATCCTCTGGCGGAGTCTGTTCAATGAAGGACTTTGGAGTAATACAATTAATCTAAGTATCTGAAGAACACTAGTTATCCATTTAATTAGAGATTCTATATACAAGGCTAACAACACATCGATTATTTGGAGAGGTCTACTTATAGCTATCCCAATCCTTTGCAAAAGAATTAGCTGGAAAAATGGAAATGGAAATCAATTTCTCATTGGCATTGATCTAGCCATCGGCTTAGATCATGATTAGAGTCTATTTGAACCTCTACTTGCTCATCTTGACGCATGCAATATCAATGTACCGTCTCAAATTTTCAACCACCGTTACAATCATCTTGTTTCTTCTTGGTATAATGCTTAGGAGTTGGGTTTCCCAAGCGATTTTGTCAAAACCCAAAATTTTTGAAAATTTTAAAATTTTTAAAATAGCAAGTAATGTTATTAAATGCTGTCATTTAACTGTTTGTTTCGCTTACGTGATCGTAATTGTGTTTGAATGATCTTTTACTATACTTGAATTTTATTAACGTTTTCTTTTTCAGTTACTGATTATTTTTTTTCTGTTTTGCAACCGCAAGGGGGAATTGCCATGTTAGACTGGGCTTACTTAGCTTATGAGCTAATGCAATCAATTTTCTTTCTCTTATAGATATATAGGTAATTGCGGGTCGCTACAATTAAATCTTTCAAGTATTAGATATCATTTAGCAGTACCAAATCATTTAGTAAAAAGTATAACATGCTAACCAGGTTTATCAAGCCTCTTAAAGGTAGAACTTTTCCTGCATCATGCCAAATTCAAATTCTGAATATGTTCTGATTTATACTTTAATTACCAAGGATTTGGAGTTAATAATATCACTATATTTGTATTTTTCTTACCTTCAGCAATTGCAAGGATTACCTGTCAGTACATGTCTTCTATTTTTATTTAAGGGTTACATTGTTTGGAAACTACTTTTGTTTCATAAATAACACTTAAATAAAATCTATAAGCACTTAATGAAATAGTCCTCAATTATCATAATTGATTAAAAATCGTTAGTATTAAGGATAACAAAAGTATATTTTTCTTATCTATATCACTAGGATCCTGGGACTGTTAAGAGATTCCCTATATATTGTAACTAGAAGTAGCAAGGATTAGGGTACCCTCAGTACAATTTTTGTGAGTTGTAAAGCTTGAATTCCACCAGCGAAAGTTCCAAAATGAAGAAATGACGAGTCTTGAATCATCTGTGCAAAGCTATAACATCAGCAAATAGTAGTGGAATGGTAACAGTTAAACCTTAATATCCTTGCATTATCTTAACGAAATAATCTATGTCTTGTCACATAAAAAAAAATAGGGGATGGGCAATGTCTTGGTAAGTTCTATGAACCACATCTAGCTTACTTTGACACCTATATCCTTAGGATTTTTATAGTTAAAGAAATCAAGTCCTCCATATTTTTTTTAACATCCTAAGACTTGATTTTGAACGTTAATATAATGCATAGTATAAATGGACCATAAGGCAAGGTCTCATTAAACATTAAGCAAGATTTAAAGGCATCAATCCAATGTTTTAATTGTTAAAAAAAATATGACCTGGGAACTATGGTATTGCAACCATTATAGGTAACCATGCAAGAATTTTATTTACCCAAGATATAATTTCTATTTAGCAACAATGATGAGACTCTCATCGAAATCTTGAACTTTATTGACAATTTGCATGATTTAATGATTGTAGGGCAAAGCGTTATAGTTCACATATACGAGGTTCGAAGCATTGTTTTTAACATGGAATGATTGGCAAGTTTGAACTATGGTTCATTACCATATTGGAATATTCCTGCTATGATTTTAATTGCATAACAAATAATTGGTATCTCATCGTAGAACTTTGGAGTGTCGACCCACTGCATGGGAAAAATTAAAGTGCTACGTGTTTATTCCTGAGTCATGCGTTTGGTGATATAAAATAGTTGACCTAACCCTACCTTGTCATTTTTCCTCGCCTTCGGGCTTGGTCGCTATGTGGAACTTCCTGGTCTGAGTTTTGCTGTTACAGTGTGCTAGCAGCTTCTATGCTTCCACAATCCTTCATGTTTGTCCACTGTATCGTTTGGAACTCGTTGTATCTTTGCTGTTGGCAGATAAAATTTTATTAAGCACCTATGGTTTTACCTGTGTTGCTGTTACTGGGTGCTAGTAGCTTCTATGCTGCTCCCAGCCTTCGTACTTGTCATCTGTAATGAGTGGGGTCGTTATACGTTGTTATTGGCGACCAAAATGGTTGTTAGAAATCTAGGGTTCTTTCTTTACTACCAACACTGTCTCTGTCACGGCATGACTGTAATTTCTTGATTTGGTTCTGTTAAAGCTTCCCGGATGGGAGATACTCCATGTTTTTGTCAGCTCGTTTGTTCATTCAATAGTAAGGGTGGTGTATTACACTTTCTCTGCTCGGGAGTATCAAGCTTTTTATGGTGATCGATATCATTTTAGCTTGCTGGTAAGTCATTGTTTTTCCCCTTCGTTATTTTAGTTAAAAGATTTAGTTTTAACAAAAATAAAGTTGTAACTGATACCACTCCATGGTTACAGGTTCTGTCCCCTCTCCGAGGCGTGGATGTTACAAGCTTCTACAATGGCGTTCCGGGTAAGCCTGGTTTATACCATGGCATTTTCCTTCTTGCTGGTTGTTAGGGCGGTTAGGGTTTGGATTTGGAAAGAACAACTCTGTGAACTATCTCTGTTTTGTTTAGTCTTGTGACTGCTTGTTACCACAAGTCCTTTGACAGGTTAACCCTGTACGTGAAGGAAATGTTATGGTTTCGGCCGATTGTAAATTATTTTTCTTGCTTGTGGTAGATAGGGTTTTTCTACAGAATATTTAATGTATAAGAAGAAAAGAAGACAAGGCTGTGAGCCTGTCTGAAAATGGGGTTACGGCCTCGTGGTTTTAGCACTGTACTCGTAAAGTTTTGCTCAGGGTTTTTACCCAGGGTTTGAAATTTAACTTAATATAAAGGTTTGCCTGCACAACAGGCCTGTTTATTGTATGCGTTTTTCTCTTGTTCTATGCTATGTACAGTAGTAAGTAATTCTTCAGTTTTTAAACCACTTATACAGTGGATTGGTGACTCGGCTGTAGGTAGAATAATGTCTTAACTATTTAGCATTGGTTTTGCTTATACATTTTTCCTGTGTAATTTAAGTTTTTATAATATGACTTGTTACAGTCATTCTGTATAATTGAGCTGGTGTGTGGCGTGTGTTTTAAATTTCTATGTTTATGTAAATGCTTCTATTAACAAATGGGCTGCGGCCGTAGGTGAAATCGTTGCCTTGATTCTTTAGAATTTATATTTAATTGTTAATCTGTAATGACAGGGTTCAAACTGAATCTTATAGTTGTGATGTGGTTTAGTTGTTCTTTCTGTTACTTCGATTTCGACTCTGTTGTTGTTTGAGTGTAAATGGAAAAAATGATAATTCTCTACTGTTGAGCTCGATAAATGAACTAGATTATTGTTCTGCTATCTCTTTGGTTTTAAAAACAATAACTAAAAACTCTATCGACAAATGAGAGTCAAGTGAGAGATATTATGATAATGTGTAAGCTCGATATTGAGCTAGATACAAATATGTTAACTCTATTGTTTTAAATTACTAGCTAGGTTATTTAAACTGTTGATAATTCCTTATGATAATTTTCTGTTAGGGTTTCTACACCATGATTTCGTTACTAAGAAATGACTGATTGAAAAAATGTAACTAGGGTTTGTGTATTGACTGAATTTATAAGTTATGATAGGTTAACTTTGACTAGGGTTTGTACCCTGATATAGCTATTCTTAATATAGCTACAACTCTTCTGCAATGTTATCTATAATGGTGTCATTACTGTAATTTATGTGGTTATGTTTATTTCTACTCCTATGATTGTTTAAACAAGTTTGTATTTCCAGAGAATAATTACTGTATACTTAAACCCTACTTATCTATGTAACTATTATAATTAACTAGGTTTAAAATTACAATAATAAACTATTGATTTCAATATTAATATTATACAACATGCATTAAAATTACCTTATCAGTAGGATAATAATGATATTAAGGAATGCTGAAACACATTAACTATACCAAATCTATCTACTGCTACTCTGATATATTATTTTACTAACTAATTACTCTTCAGATATTTAGAAATAAACCCATCATACATTTATTCAGACTTGACAAACATAAGGAAGTAAATGACAGAACCTGTTTCTGTGGACAACAACAGAAATGAGAGGCTGTTCCTCCCTACCAAATCCTGGAGAGTGCCCAGACAGCACTTCTCAGGACCCCCGAGCTTGCTCTGGTCTCCCTGGCTGGAACTAGGTGCAGCAAAATAATTCACTCAGCCCAAACAACTATAATGGAACCAAGTTTCTGCAACATTCCTCTCAAACAACTTCCTTACTGTAATTCCCTCTTCCTCAATGGGATTCTTGAATAACATTCAACTGAATGCCTTTTCCCTCTAGAACAAATTCGAACCCTCAGCTCTGTTCATTGAGTACTATTTAAAAGATTGCCTAGGTCTTTGTTGGGTTAACTGTCATTAATGAGCCACCTGCTCTGATTCCACTTCCTTAGGGAATCATGACCCCAAATATAGGGAAGTTGCCACCTGCAACTTAGGAAGTGTTTGAGGATGTTGCCACTTGTCATTTGCCTTTCCACCTAGTTCCATCCACCAGTTTGACCAGTAACCTCTTTTTAACAGCTCTCCCATGCTGTTGTCTCCATAATTTATTTATTAATAATAAAATATTCTGAATTACATTCCATTTCTAGTGACTCTGCTGAGTCATCAATTCCTACTTAGCATTAAATTTAACATAATGTCTCAGGAATATAATGAAATAATTACATAACTTTTACAAAATTGGGGTATGTGACATACACACCCCCTTAAAATGTAACATCGTCCTCGATGTTACTTATTCCTCATCCTCATCCACCTTCTGGAACAGATTTGGGTATGCTTCCCACATCTTACTTTCTAGTTCCCAGGTAGCTTCTTCAGGACTAAGGTGCTTCCATTGCACCTTCAGCTGTCCAATTGTGCGTTTTCGCAGAGTAATTTCCCTCCTCCCGAGGATACAATCTGGTTCCACCAGAACTTCCCCTTCTGGTTCTACCTATACAATGTTCCAATCAATAACATGAGTAGCATCATGAATGTACTTTTTCAGAACAGAAATATGAAAAACATTGTGCACTTTTGAATTAGGTGGTAATGCTAGCTGATAAGAAACTTGACCAATACTAGATAAAATTTCAAACGGACCACAGTAACGTGGTGCGAATTTTGCACAACTCCCCAATCTTAGGGAGCTCTTCTTTGGTCTTACCTTTATGAACACATGTTCACCCACCTGGAACTCTTTAGGAGTTCTTTTCAAATCTGCTTGGCTCTTTTTCCGATCCTGGGCAATCTTCAAATTTTCCTGCACTTGTTTCACAATCTGTTCCATTTCTTTTAATAATTCAGGACCTAACACTAATCTATCTACTGGATTATTCCAAGAGATAGGAGTGTTACATTTACGCCCATACATAATTTCAAAAGGACTGAACTTAGCTGACGATTGATAGCTGTTATTGTACGCAAATTCTGCTAAATATAAGTAATCCTCCCACTTACCTGGTTGATCCTTAACATACATTCTTAGCAGATCTTCCAATACCTGATTACCTCTTTTAGTTTGTCCGTCCGTCTGAGGATGGAAAGAAGTGCTGAAATTCAGTGTTGTGTTTAATCCTTTAAACAAAGATTTCCAGGAATTTCCTGTGAATTTAGGATCCCTGTCTGAAATAATAACCTTTGGGACACCATGTAACCTAAAAATCTGCTTCAGAAATATATCAACTATGTTTGCAGCCTTGTAAGTGGTTTTAACAGGAATAAAGTGTGCTGATTTACTCAATTTATCTACTACCACCATAATTGAATCATTCTGATTTTGATTTCTGGGTAATCCAGTAATGAAATCTAAGCTGATTATTTCCCACTTCCAATTAGGAATAGGCAAAGGTTGCAATAACCCAGCTGGATGCTGATGTTCTATTTTTACTTGTTGACAATCTAAACATCTAGCTATATACTCAGCTGCTTCAGATTTCATATTAGGCCAAAAATAATCTTTTCTCAACATGGTGACAGTCTTCTGATAGCCTGGATGCCCTGAGTAAGGGGTTTTATGAACTTCATCCAGAATTAACAGTTTAACCTTAGATACATTCGGAACATACAGTCTGTCTTTAAACAATAAAAATCCATCTTTATTTAGACTATAACCCTTTATCAAACTTTCTGTAGGTTCTTCTTTAGCTGTAGCTTGTAAATTTTGATAAATTTGATCCAATTTTATCCCTTCAGTCAGCTGTTCATTTAAGTCAGAGGTATATGTGCTGATAGCTGTTGTAAAATTCAGCTTTGCATTTCTGCTCAAAGCATCAGCCACCTTATTTTCCTTTCCTTTTATATGCTGAATTTTGAAATCGTATTCACTCAAGAAGGCCAACCATCTGGCTTGCCTTGCATTTAAGTTAGGCTGATCTAAAAGGTATTTTAGACCCTTATTATCAGTCAGTAAAGTAAACTTTCTGCCTATTAAGTGGTGTCGCCACATCTTTAAAGCATGAATAACAACAGCTAATTCTAAATCATAAGTGGCATAATTATTTTCATGAACCTTCAGCTTCCTGGACTCATAGGCAATGACATGCCCATCCTGAGTCAACACTCCGCCTAGACCATCATTACAAGCGTCGGTGCAAACCACAAAATCCTTATTAGGATCTGCTATTCTTAGAATAGGCGTGGTTGTTAATAAAGTCTTTAATTTCTTAAAGATTTCCTCACACTTCAAGTTCCAATCAAATTTCTTGCCTTTCTTTTGCAAAGACGTGATTGGGTTGGCTATTTTTGAAAAGCCTTCTATGAATCTCCGGTAATAACCGGTAATTCCCATGAAGGACCTAACATCTGTTACGTCTTTCGGTACTGGCCATTCTTCGATTGCCTGGATCTTTTCAGGATCAACTGAAATTCCTTCCTTAGTCACCATGTGACCTAAGTACTGGATTTCATCTTTGAAGAAATCACCTTACTGAACTTCACAAAGAGCTGCTGTTCTCGCAGTTCTTGTAAAACTATCCGTAAATGTTCTTTATGTTCCTCTTCGTTTTTAGAATAAATTAAAATGTCATCGATGAATACGACAACAAATTTGTCCAAGTATTTATGCATTATGTTATTCATTAGACACATAAAGACGGCTGGGGCATTAGTAAGCCCAAATGGCATTACGACAAATTCGTAATGTCCATACCTCGTTTTGAAAGCTGTCTTGAATATGTCCTCTTCTTTAATCCTCACCTGATGATAACCCGATCTCAGGTCTATCTTAGAGAACACCGTAGCTCCACGTAGCTGATCAAACAGATCATCTATGCGAGGCAACGGATATCTGTTTTTAATTGTCATCTTGTTTAGTTGACGGTAATCTATGCAGAGTCGCATAGTTCCGTCCTTCTTTTTAACAAAGATTACTGGTGCTCCCCAAGGGGACACACTGGGTCGAATGTAATTCTTATCTATTAATTCCTTTAACTGTGTTTTTAATTCGTTAAGCTCCAAAATATTCATACGATACGGAGCCTTTGAACTGGGTACAGCACCTGGTACCAGCTCAATAGTGAAATCCAGTTCTCTCTTGGGAGGTAATCCTGGAATTTCTTCCGGAAAAACATCAGTAAATTCGTTTACTATAGGGACATCCTCCACTTTTATCTTACTTATTTCAGACTTAACTGTCTCATCTGTAATAGTTACAGCATAAGCTTTGCACCCTTTTCTGACTGCCCTTTTAAGTTGTAAAGCATAAATCTTCCTGATTACTGTTTTCCTAGGAATACCCTGAACAGTTATAGGCTATTCATTGTTATTTACACACGTAAAAGTTTTATCAAAACAGTTTAAAACTACCTTATGCTGTTCTAACCAGTCCATACCGATAAGTATGTCATATGAGCCAAGTGGAAAGACATTTAATTTAACAGTAGTTTTAAAATTATTCATATCTAGGGCACATTCCTTAACATAACAGTTCACCTTCCTTTTTGCCCCAGTAGCTAGTTGTACTGACGAAGAGTTATCAAACCTTTCAAAAGTCAAATTACACTTTTCTACTATCTGCGGTGAAATATAACTAAGGCTAGCACCTGGATCTATTAAAATAGTTACAGGGGTTTTGTTAACCATACCTCCTACTTCCACCATGGAAGTTTGATAATCAGCTTGGCGGTTCTCCAACGCTGCATTGATTCGGGGCATAGTCCCTGCAAAGTCTCCAACAGTCATTTCATCTTGTATAGTATGAATATTGCTGTTTGGTTTGTTCCGATTTGGGCAAACTGATGCATAGTGTGGGCCATTGCATTCCCAGCACTTAACATGTTCCTTTCGTTCAAAATTCTTAGTGAAATTTCCATGATTGTTAGAAGCCTCCTTGCTTCCCTTGAAATTGTTGGAATTATTAGCAGTTCCATTTTTGCTTCGCTGGAAATTTTTACCATTAAAATGGTTTCTGTTCTTGTTATTCTTGAAATTTTTCTGGGGTACAAACTCCTTTTTCCTGTACTCAAGCTGATTACTGTTCTTTTTAGCCTTTCAGTTGGCTATTCCTTCTTTCTTTTTATTATGTTCAAAACATAAGTTAGCCTTTCGCGTAGCTTCTTCCAGAGTTTTGGGGTTATCATATTCGATTCTGTCCTTGATATGATATGGTAGGCAGCTGAGAAACCGCTATACTTTAGGTTTCTCTTCAACAAAATACGGCACATATCTTAACAGACTTAAGAACTTACTGTTTAAGTCCTTCATCGTCATAGATCCCAACTTTAACTCATAAAATTCCTTGGCCCTTTCTTCGTAGTATTGTTCAAACATAAATTTCTTTTTGAAGTATCTTTTAAAGGTACTCCAATTGACCTCTTTTTCTTTGATCCCCTTGACCCTTTTCAAGTCTTGCCACCATATATCTGCCTTTCCAGAAAGGTTATAGATCGCCATTCTTGCCTTTAGTTGATTTGAATAGTTGTATATCTGGAAATATTTTCTCATCCCGGATAACCAAGATTCTGCCTCTTCTCCTGTTTCAGATTCTCCATTGAAAGTTGGGGGTTTTATTTTCTTGAATTCCCCAGAAATCTCCTCATAAGACCTGTACTTTTTCTTTCTGTTATACAACTCAGCCTCGCTGCTGTCACTAGTAGTGTGATAGCTGTATTGTTCCCTTCTTCCTTCAGATGATGAACTGCTGTTTGATTTAGCTAGTTTCACCCTTTTAGACCCTTTTTGATGACTAGCTTCTTCAGATTCAGCTCTTTTGCTTCTTCCTTCCATCTGAAATTTTTCTATCAAAATTTGATTTAACTACTCTTGAGTTTTCAGAATCCTTTCATTATCCTTCTTGACTGTTTCTATCTCAGTCTTTAAACCCTTTATAGTCTGCATCAGTTCTGAGGAGTGAGCAATTACCTCCTCTATCACAGGTTCTTTAGACATCTGTCTTGTCTCAGTGTTTGGAGATTCCTCCTCAGCATATTCTCCTAGCTTCTCCATACCTGCCTGTTAGATTCAGGAAAAGGAAATTTTCTGCTCTGTTTTTATGAAACAAAAAATACAAGTTAGTACATTATATATATATGTAAATTTTCTTTTTATTGTCACCGTTCTGCGGAAACTAGTTGAGTCACATCAAGGCCTAGTATTTGAACCATGCTCTGATACCACATGTCAAAACCCAAAATTTTCGAAAAAATTAAATTTTTAAAATAGCAAGTAATGTTATTAAATGCTGTCATTTAACTGTTTGTTTCGCTTACGTGATCGTAATTGTGTTTGAATGATCTTTTACTATACTTGAATTTTATTAACGTTTTCTTTTTCAGTTACTGATTTTTTTGTTTTTGTTTTGCAACCGCAAGGGGGAATTGCCATGTCAAACTGGGCTTACTTAGCTTACGAGCTAATGCAATCGATTTTCTTTCTCTTACAGATATACAGGTAATTGCGGGTCGCTACAATTAAATCTTTCAAGTATTAGATATCATTTAGCAGTACCAAATCATTCAGTAAAAAGTATAACATGCTAACCAGGTTTATCAAGCCTCTTAAAGGTAGAACTTTTCCTGCATCATGCCAAATTCAAATTCTGAATATGTTCTGATTTATACTTTAATTACCAAGGATTTGGAGTTAATAATATCACTATATTTGTATTTTTCTTACCTTCAGCAATTGCAAGGATTACCTGTCAGTACATGTCTTCTATTTTTATTTAAGGGTTACATTGTTTGGAAACTACTTTTGTTTCATAAATAACACTTAAATAAAATCTATAAGCACTTAATGAAATAGTCCTCAATTATCATAATTGATTAAAAATCGTTAGTATTAAGGATAGCAAAAGTATATTTTTCTTATCTATATCACTAGGATCCTGGGACTGTTAAGAGATTCCCTATATATTGTAACTAGAAGTAGCAAGGATTAGGGTACCCTCAATACAATTTTTGTGAGTTGTAAAGCTTGAATTCCACCAGCGAAAGTTCCAAAATGAAGAAATGACGAGTCTTGAATCATCTCTGCAAAGCTATAACATCAGCAAATAGTAGTGGAATGGTAACAGTTAAACCTTAATATCCTTGCATTATCTTAACGAAATAATCTATGTCTTGTCACATAAAAAAAAATAGTGGATTGGCAATGTCTTGGTAAATTCTATGAACCACATCTAGCTTACTTTGACACCTATATCCTTAGGATTTTTATAGTTAAAGAAATCAAGTCCTCCATATTTTTTTTAACATCCTAAGACTTGATTTTGAACGTTAATATAATGCATAGTATAAATGGACCATAAGGCAAGGTCTCATTAAACATTAAGCAAGATTTAAAGGCATCAATCCAATGTTTTAATTGTTAAAAAAAATATGACCTGGGAACTATGGTATTGCAACCATTATAGGTAACCATGCAAGAATTTTATTTACCCAAGATATAATTTCTATTTAGCAACAATGATGAGATGCTCATCGAAATCTTGAACTTTATTGACAATTTGCATGATTTAATGATTGTAGGGAAAAGCGTTATAGTTCACATATACGAGGTTCGAAGCATTGTTTTTAACATGGAATGATTGGCAAGTTTGAACTATGATTCATTACCATATTGGAACATTCCTGCTATGATTTTAATTGCATAACAAATAATTGGTATCTCATCGTAGAACTTTGGAGTGTCGACCCACTGCATGGGAAAAATTAAAGTGCTACGTGTTTATTCCTGAGCCATGCGTTTGGTGATATAAAATAGTTGACCTAACCCTACCTTGTCATTTTTCCTCGCCTTCGGGCTCGGTCGCTCTGTGGAACTTCCTGGTCTGAGTTTTGCTGTTACAGTGTGCTAGCAGCTTCTATGCTTCCACAATCCTTCATGTTTGTCCACTGTATCGTTTGCAACTCGTTGTATCTTTGCTGTCAACAGATAAATTTTTATTAAGCACCTAGGGTTTGACCTGTGCTGCTGTTACTGGGTGCTAGCAACTTCTATGCTGCTCCCAGCCTTCGTACTTGTCATCTGTAATGAGTGGGGCCATTATACGTTGTTATTGGCGACCAAAATGGTTGTTAGAAATCTAGGGTTCTTTCTTTACTACCAACACTATCTCTGTCACGGCATGACTGTAATTTCTTGATTTGGTTCTGTTAAAGCTTCCCGGATGGGAGATACTCCATGTTTCTATCAGCTTGTTTGTTCATTCAATAGTAAGGGTGGTGTATTACACTTTCTCTGCTTGGGAGTATCAGGATTTTTATGGTGATCGATATCCTTTTAGCTTGCTGGTAAGTCATTGTTTTTCCCCTTCGTTATTTTAGTTAAAAGATTTAGTTTTAACAAAAATAAAGTTGTAACTGATACCACTCCATGGTTACAGGTTCTGGCCCCTCTCCGAGGCGTGGATGTTACAAGATTCTACAATGGCGTTCCAGGTAAGCCTGGTTTATACCATGGAATTTTCCTTCTTGCTGGTTGTTAGGGCGGTTAGGGTTTGGATTTGGAAAGAACAACTCTGTGAACTATCTCTGTTTTGTTTAGTCTTGTGACTGCTTGTTACCACAAGTCCTTTGACAGGTTAACCCTATATGTGAAGGAAATGTTATGGTTTCGACCGATTGTAAATTATTTTTCTTGCTTGTGGTAGATAGGGTTTTTCTACAGAAGATTTAATGTATAAGAAGAAAAGAAGACAAGGCTGTGAGCCTGTCTGAAAATGGGGTTACGGCCTCGTGGTTTTAGCACTGTACTCGTAAAGTTTTGCTCAGGGTTTTTGCCCAGGGTTTGAAATTTAACTTAATATAAAGGTTTTCCTGCACAACGGGCTTGTTTATTGTATGCATTTTTCTCTTGTTCTATGCTATGTACAATAGTAAGTAATTCTTCAGTTTTTAAAGCACTTATACAGTGGATTGGTGACTCGGCTGTAGGTAGAATAATGTCTTAACTATTTAGCATTGGTTTTGCTTATACGTTTTTCCTGTGTAATTTAAGCTTTTATAATATGACTTGTTACAGTCATTCTGTATAATTGAGCTGGTGTGTGGCGTGTGTTTTAAATTTCTATGTTTATGTAAATGCTTCTATTAACAAATGGGCTACGGCCGTAGGTGAAATCGTTGCCTTGATTCTTTAGAATTTATATTTAATTGTTAATCTGTAATGACAGGGTTCAAACTGAATCTTATAGTTGTGATGTGGTTTAGTTGTTCTTTCTGTTACTTCGATTTCGACTCTGTTGTTGTTTGAGTGTAAATGGAAAAAATGATAATGCTCTAATGTTGAGCTCGATAAATGAACTAGATTACTGTTCTGCTATCTCTTTGGTTTTAAAAATAATAACTAAAAACTCTATCGACAAATGAGAGTCAAGTGAGAGATATTATGATAATGTGTAAGCTCGATATTGATCTAGATACAAATATGTTAACTCTACTGTTTTAAATTACTAGCTAGGTTATTTAAACTGTTGATAATTCCTTATGATAATTTTCTGTTAGGGTTTCTGCACCATGGTTTCATTACTAAGAAATGAGTGATTGAAAAAATGTAACTAGGGTTTGTGTCTTGACTGAATTTATAAGTTATTATAGGTTAACTTTGACTAGGGTTTGTACCCTGATATAGCTATTCTTAATATAGCTACAACTCTTCTGGAATGTTATCTATAATGGTGTCATTACTGTAATTTATGTGGTTATGTTTATTTCTGCTCCTATGATTGTTTAAACAAGTTTGTATTTCCAGAGAATAATTACTGTATACTTAAACGCTACTTATCTATGTAACTATTATAATTAACTAGGTTTAAAATTACAATAATAAACTATTGATTTCAATATTACTATTATACAGCATGCATTAAAATTACCTTATCAGTAGGATAATAATGATATTAAGGAATGCTGAAACACATTAACTATACCAAATCTATCTACTGCTACTCTGATATACTATTTTACTAACTAATTACTCTTTAGATATTTAGAAATAAACCCATCATACATTTATTCAGACTTGACAAACATAAGGAAGTAAATGACAGAACCTGTTTCTGTGGACAACAACAGCAATGAGAGGCTGTTCCTCCCTACCAACTCCTGGAGAGTGCCCAGACAGCACTTCTCAAGACCCTCGAGCTTGCTCTGGTCTCCCTGGCTGGAACTAGGTGCAGCAAAATAATTCACTCAGCCCAAACAGCTATAATGGAACCAAGTTTCTGCAACATTCCTCTCAAACAACTTCCTTACTGTAATTCCCTCTTCCTCAATGGGATTCCTGAATAACATTCAACTGAATGCCTTCTCCCTCTAGAACAAATTCGAACCCTCAACTCTGTTCATTGAGTACTATTTAAAAGATTGCCTAGGTCTTTGTTGGGTTAACTGTCATTAATGAGCCACCTGCTCTGATTCCACTTCCTTGGGAATCATGACCCCAAATATAGGGAAATTGCCACCTGCAACTTAGGAAGTGTTTGAGGATGCTGCCACTTGTCATTTGCCTTTCCACCTAGTTCCATCCACCAGTTTGACCAGTAACCTCTTTTTAACAGCTCTCCCATGCTGTTGTCTCCATAATTTATTTATTAATAATAAAATATTCTGAATTACATTCCATTTCTAGTGACTCTGCTGAGTCATCAATTCCTACTTAGCATTAAATTTAACATAATGTCTCAGGAATATAATGAAATAATTACATAATTTTTACAAAATTGGGGTATGTGACAGATTTGATGGAGGAGTGGTCACATTATATACTTGGTCTAAATCGTGCGAGTATCACCCTACAGGATTCAGAGGATTCAATTGTTTGGGTAGGGGATTATGGTATTGGAGACCTCACAGCGAAGAGGGAGTATGCAAATCTTATTAAAAAATTGGTTCCTTCAAATTTTAAATGCTGAAATAAGTAAATGTGGAAAAGTCATTCACCATTAAAGATTAAGTGTTTCATTTGTCTTAGTATGGAGAACAAAATACTCACATGGGAAAAACTCATTAAACGATGTTTTTGCGGCCCTAGTCAGCGCATATTTTGTTTGGACTGCTTGGAAACTACAACTCACATGTTCATTCATTTCCCATCTACTGGGAGGGTGTGGCGTGGAATAGGAATTGATATTGATCTCTCTGAGGCTTGGCAAGGAAATAGTCTCCTTGATTGTTTGTCAGATTGGATGCATAACCGTCATCGATTTATGGATATTCCTTTCTTTTTCATTTGGGAGGTTTGGAAAATGTGCAATCGTTGCATCTTCGAGGAAATCGAACCCTCTCTCTATATTTTTTCCTATAGGTCATCTCTTCACTTAAGTAATGCTCTGTTTTGCTTCTGGTCAAGCCTATGAGAATTATCAACCAGCCCTAGCAGTTTCCTAATCTTCCTACCGATTATTTTGATGGGTTGTCCAAGTATGGTATATGCAGAGATGGGATGGTCCTTCTACTTCTTGGTAATTTGAGTTTCAAATTAAATATGGACGTGGGCATTGGAAATAATAATAACGCTGAATTATTGGATTTGTGGCACCTCTTACGGTTCTCCAAGTGCAGAGGCATGGATGGAATTCAAATTTTCAGGGACTCCAGGGTGGCGATGGATTGCACTGTGGGAAAAGAGAAGCTTTGATGCACTCGATATCATCATTGGTTGGCCCATATTCGAGCACTCATCAATTCATTCGTGGAGATTCACTTCTTCCACATCTACAGAGAATTGAATGAGGCTACTGATCAAATTTCTAAGGCGACGTTGGGGCCTATGGAAGGCATTATCAGGTTTGAAATATTTGCTGGAAATATCCTTATGGAGGTGGGGGAGGAACATTTTTTGTAGAATGGTTTCGACTTTTGGATAGTTCATGTTTCTATTTTAAATCTTTGGTTCTCTCCTCCTCGGCATCAGTGATCGAATTTTACGGGTGAATTTCCCGTCACAGACCAATTTAATTGTCAAATACAGCTAACACTTCATCTAGGCCGTCACAAATTGGCTTGTAATGTGGAAAAAAATCCGGAATGTGGTTAAAATCGACAATTTCAACGGGTGTCCATCATTTGAATTTCCTACCCTGCTCAGAATCATATGCCTATTTATATTTTGTATATGTTTTTTTTAATACTCGGTTGAGTAGACTTTGGACTATGTAGTAGGATGTGCATATTTTGTCATTTTCCTTCATGGAGGACAATGGATATGCTATGTTAAGTAACGCTCCTGTTGCTTTTTTCTATAACTTTGGAACAACTAATTAATAAATACATAAATATTAAATAAAAGTAGGATTAATAATTAATGAGAGGTTGCGTCCCCTCAAATAGACAATGCCCCAGCTATTATAAAAGCGGGCCAACAATTGTATATTCATTATCTTGCATCTATCATATTAATATTTATTCTTCTATATCCTTTATGGATTATTTATAGTATTTACACTAGGTTTTCACTTAGAAGACAGATCTCTTTGTTTCAATGGTATCAGAGCTAATCTGATCCTGCCTTTGGTTAAGATTCTTGGAGTTTTTCCTAACCTTGGATTTTGGCCAAAAGATTCATAGATTCTCTGAACTTAGGGTTTTTGACCATCCATCCACTGCTCCACTCACTTGCACATTTTGTACTCCACTCCACCGCCATTGTCACCTCCATCACTCCATCCATTCCTTCCAACACGTTGCATCCCCTTCTCCACTCATGTTTTCCATCTTGCATCTTTTCCACAACTGCGCCTTACTTCCGCAGCTCATGCCCTCTCGTCTGCACTAACTCCATTCCCGTGCACCTACCTACCCTACCTTCCCACACTCCATTCCACTTCCTTCCCATGTTGTTTCTCGCTCGTGCCCTCTAGCTCTCCTTTCTCTACTTCCCTTCCCCCACCACCTCCTGTGTCTCCCTCATTTTCCCTTCCCACTCGCGCACCTCTCCAAACACTACTACTACTACTATCTGCGACCCCCCCCATCCCCCCCCACCCGCCATATCCTCCCTCCGCTCACCACCTGCCAACAAACCCTAAACCTACAACCAAAAAAAACAAAAAATTATATATATATTATAATAATATTGTATTATTATAATAGTATAAGAATATATATATATATATATATATAAATTATTATTATATTTGATAGTAATTTTCATTTTTTATTATTGTTAAACTTTAATAATAATAATCACTATTATTTAATCATAAATATTACATTATTATTTAAAAAAAAAGTAATTGCAATAAAAATAATATTACAAATAATAATATTTATTATTTTTTTTCAAAACCCTAAAATTATTGTTATTATTAGTAAAATTTACTAATAGTAATTATCACTTCTTGAAATAATTTTATTTGGAAATAATAAATATTTTGGTATAACGGAAAAATTACCAAAAGGGGACAAATTGGAAGAATAGACAACAAAGTCAAGAAAGAGAAGAAAATAAAAGTCAAAAGGAGGACATGGAAAAAATAAATCTTCCCGACGGCAAGGAAAGAGTCTCCAAGGAGGTGATGTTGAAAGTTCAAGGGATATTTGATGGAAGTCCAATTTCCATTGCTATTTGTCCAGCCAACAAGGAAAACTTTGTAAATGTTGATATCGCAGATCAATTACAAGTTCCAGAATCAAGTATAATGAGGAATGAGTGAAACAAAGATCAAATAAAATAATTACCATTACAAATCGATGATTATCATTTTGCAGCTCAATTCACCGTCACAGTTATAGACGACCAACTCATCGACATACTGTTGAGTTATAACTGGTTGGAAATACTAGGAACATTATCCGTCAATGCAAAAAAGAAGTGCATCACCTTTTTCCAAGAGAAGAAGAAAATAACGCTATAGGACTTCTAAGTGATCATTCCTTTATCACAAACTACAGATGAAGAATCAACTGATGGACAATATGAAGAGTTAGAAAAAGAAATAAATCTTTTAAACAAAATCATCATGGACAAAGATAATGAGTTGGTGCAAGTCCAGAGAAAGCTAGAAAATCAAGAATCTGAGTCATTTCGACATCAACATCAAAAGGAAAAACTCCAGCAACAATATGATGACATTAAGAAGACACGTATGTTGGAAATTACAAAAATCAACAAAGCGTTATCAAGCAGTACCGAAGAACTATTTCGACTACGAAATCATAACAAAACATTGATTACAAAGATTAAAAAGCTTAAACATAATCGCAAGAAGGAACAGTCCAATGAAGACCTCGAAGGAAGAATTCTAGAAAATCAAGAAGAAAACTAGCGCCTAAAGAATCTTAATCAAGAACTAAAGGAACAAATCGAGAATTTAAAAGAGGACAAAAAGTTGCAAGACGAAAGGTTCGAGAAGATTTAGAGTAAAAACAATCTACTGGAAAACAAAGTAGCACAAATCCAAAAGGAAGCATCGAGACTCTCCAAAAAACAAAGTCAAGTTGAGGAAGTAAATTTAGTCATCATCACAGATAAAAAAGAAGTCAATACAACAAAAGAACAAACAACAGGAACTCCTCATCGACACCCCAATTATAAACATCATTTTGATCAACGACAGGGTCAAAATGAACATACACTAAAGAGTTATGTTGTCAGATAAGCAAGAACATCAAATCAACATACTATGCAACAAACAAGAAGACCCATCCCACAAGGCGATCAAGTAGCTCCGATAAAAATAGATCTTGAATGGACCACATCAGAGACGATGCAACAATTCTCCCCTAGAATTTGTAACTCGTATCCTTTCATTTCATCAAGTGTCACAAATACTAAAAGAAAGGATCTAGAGATGATGGTTCAAGCAAGAAACTCAGACATTACCCTTGCCTTCAATAAAGCCTTGAGGACAAAGATTCCCTTAAGGAGAAGGCAATGTAACAACTAATTAATAAATACATAAATATTAAATACAAGTACGATTAATAATTAATGAGAGGATGTGTTCCCTCAAATAGACAATGCTCCAGCTATTATAAAAGCGGGCCAACAATTGTATATTCATTATCTTACATATATCATATTAACACTTATTCTTCTATATCCTTTATGTATTATTTATACTATTTACACTGGGTTTTTACTTAGAAGACGGATCTCTCTGTTTCAAACTTTGATTCAAAATTGAATATCAAGTTGTTGCTTTTTCTTATTGAAAAAAAAACTAAGCGTTGTAGAAATCTAGAGGCCTGGTATGACATAAATGTTTATGTATCATTAAATCTCTTTATAATCGATTGAATGTTTAGCCTACACCTTGAATTTTTTATATCAAGTCTCTGAACAATGAACGGTTAATCTTTTGTTCTGTCGTTTGGATTCATGTCTCAAGAAATAATTTCTCTAAAAGGATGAAACGTCCTCCTAACCAAAGATAGAGGTCCTTCAATAAAATGGGACACATTAATCCGCAAAAATATAATCAAAATCCCATCTAGAATCGCGGTTACTCTGAGGTTCTATAGCGTGAATGCATTCTGAACAAAATCCCATATGGAAGTGTGGTTCCATTTCTTGCACGCAAAAGTAACAAATCAAACAACAAGTGTGCAATATTTCCTTGTTACTACGAAAGATTACGAATTACTCAATGATTAGACTATAGAAACAAAGGCAAAGGAAGAAACCTTGTTGAACGAATGGTCCAAAGAATCATGTGATATACAATTCTACAAATGTGTGGCAAGCAAAGGTAATTTTGGAGACCAGTTTCCAGGATGATAATTTACTTGAAGAAATGCATCTAGACAATAATGCCATTTAGCTAAACGATTTTTCAACTATGGCTAACAATTCTTGATTTGGTTTGAGAGTGATACCAATACCATATCTTGCACCATTTAATAGTCTTCAGACCGTAAACTTGTCAAGAAACTCCATAGGTTGGTATTTATTTCCTTATCATGTAGTTGGTTACATTCTGCCTATCTAACACTAAGTATTTTGGCCATAGTTTGACATCTATATCTACTTACAGTTCATACTAACTCAAGATATCGATCAAAAAGTCTTCATGTATTATATTTAACTAGGAATAGAATTGCTACTATTGAAAGACCTTGAGAACTAAGTTGGTTGCATGTGCTTCATTGCACTGAGAATAGCGATAGCCCAGTATGGGGGAGATTTTGTCACATAACTTAGTATTATGTACCAAAAATAAAAATTAATTATAAAAACTCATGTTGGCTTATAAAATAAAAAATTAAAACCAAATAAAAAAAATTAAAAATCCATGTTGGTTCATAAAAGAAAAAAACTAGAATAGATCAATCTTAAATCTATATCTATCAAGCACCAAGAGGGATCAAATTTCTTTAGGTGTAACTTTTTGAGGACTTAAAAATTTTAAGATTAAAAAAAATTACACCTCAATAATTTGGATCCCTCTAGGTGCTTGGTATATTTGGATTTGAGATGGATCTATATTGGTAGCAGCTACAGTAAGATATCTCAAATTGGTCATGATAAGTAAATCTAGTTCAGTAATCCAAAATATCTACTCTTTTACCTTTTTGATAATGTTAAATCGATAGACAAAATGTTTTAGTTGGGTTTTTATCCTTTATTCTGTCTTGCAAGTTTGGTTGATTGTACATTGGTAAAGAAGTTATACCTGGTTAGTAACAAGATAAGTGATGAAAGTCTACACAAATTATTGAAGATGACAGTCGTAGACTTTGAGCTTCAACAAATTAAATACATTGAAATCTCTTGGTTAACTTGTAACCAATTATAATTCTTTAACATATATTAATATTTTGGGGAATCCTATACATAGAAATGTTGGTGTAGAAGAACTTAGAAAATCAACATAAGTCTTCTTTCTCACCTTTCATATTTCAACAAGAAACCAATTAAAACATATGCATGAGAAATGGTTGTTAATGATGTTGCTAGGGCTATTATGGGGGACACTGGATGACATTCCTGTAATGAACGTTTCAATGAGGGAAATTATGCATCTTCTAGTAGCCATAGAAGTGGATCTCCTTCATACTAGGAACCATGGTAGTGAAGGAGAAAGCCACAATTGTGTCTAGAAGAATAACCATATTCAGGATAAGATGAAGAGAAGATAAGAAAATCTACCTTCTAAAAGAATCTCCAATGCTTCATTTTCTGAAGCAGATAAGAAAATCTACCTCCTAGAATGATGTTGTCAGTATTGAGTAAATTTTTTCTGCACAAAGAGTCCCGGAAGGGAAAGGGCCGTACATGTTGAGGACTGTGAAGGTTTTGTTTAAGTCGGCATAATAGACTTCCAAACCGAGGCTTGAAGAGAAACCCCAAGAATTTCTAGCCTTTACTTTTTTGGGGTTCCAGCCGACTACTAAACATCCTGAGAATCCTCTTGCATCTTGAGCAAATAAATCTAAATGCTTAACAGAAGCATTCAGAAGGTTTCTAACCGCCTCATCTGAACCTAGGGTTTCTTGTAACAAAAGGATATTAGGCTGATGCACCATGACCAGCCTCTTGAGTGCAATTGTTTTTTGGGAAATTTCCAAACCCCTGCAATTCAGGGATAAAAGTTTCATTCGGTAACCCCCTCTGGGGATTTCGTCGCTCTAAGTGCCCCTAAAATAGACTTGTTTCCATCAGCAAGATCCTTCAATGCACGGTGTTGTGCCGAGGAAATATGGGAAGGTCTCCCTTTGCCTTTCCCTTTCAAAACGACTTGTGGGTTTTTCCCCAGACCAGGAGGTTGAGAGGAGGTTTCAAAAGGTTCAGCGATGTCTCAGGATATTAAGTGGAAACGGATGGGAATGGTTCCAGAGGAGGGTTCCCACTCTAAGGAGAGTGTAGAGGATGGTGGAGGGAGGTAGAAAGGGTTTGGTGGATGGGGGGGAGAGGTTAGAGTGGCCTGGAGCTAAGAAGAGTGGGGGATTGGGTCAGAGGGTGAAGAGGTAGATGAGCAGGAAGCAGAGACAAAATTATGTCCAAAATTTAAAGAAGAAAAAGTAGATTCCAGAGAGGAAATATGGCGGGTGAGATCCAAATTCTTACCCAGAGAGTTCGACGCTTCCACCACGGTCGGCTGCTCAAGTTGTTCCACCACTCCCTACGGATATGGAGGCATTGCGAGGTCTAGTGGGTAAGGATG
Organism: Larix kaempferi; assembly: GCA_027924585.1. Taxonomy (NCBI): domain Eukaryota; kingdom Viridiplantae; phylum Streptophyta; class Pinopsida; order Pinales; family Pinaceae; genus Larix; species Larix kaempferi. The sequence goes on along the minus strand of BSBM01000130.1, from coordinate 1,524,390 downwards.
TTATGCTATTCTATCCCCAAGCACCGAGAGATCTTTGTCCGCCTGGTTTTGTGGCTGTTCCTCAGTTCTATGGACCTCCTCCAGTCGACCAACCTTGGGAATCCCTTCCCCTGAGCTCGAGTCGCTTTGCACCACCATTCGCTTCTTTGGTCGATCTGCCAACTTCCTTAATTTCTAGTGATAGTTCTTTTCCATATGACTGTAAACATGGTATTTGTGGCATCGAAAATGTATGCCTTCATAGTCCAGCATCTATCCTCTTTGAGATTGTCCCCAAATTAGGTTTAGTTCTTCGCGGAGGCCCATTCCGATGTTTAGAGAGACCAGGATACGGGATACAGACATACTCCTAGTGAGAGTGTAGGACATATCATCATCTATAAAAACTCCTAGGGAATTTCCAATGTCCCTAAAGGAGTCCCAGTTCCAAAATTCCCATGGAAGCCCCGGTAGTATTACCCATATAGGGATGTCATCCATCCTTTTGCTTCCGGCATCAAACATGGGTGTCCAACTTTTGAAGAGGATAGGGGTGGATCCAAGGCTCCAATGGTTCTGGAAAATGCGGCCCACGTCCTCCTTACATTTGAACTTGAAAACAAACCAGTCATGAGACAGAACCCACACAGAACCATTATCTCCTGCATATAATCAATTACCTTAGACCAATTCTTTTTCACCCAAATTTCCAACCCTTCAAGACTGGGGTATTTTCCTCTTGCTCTTCCAACCATTGTTGTTTCTGCGATTTCCAACGAGTGGGATACATATACATTTACCCTATAGACCAAATTAAGGGGTTCCTTTGAGATATTTAAGCATTTGTTTCGCCACCTTCGCTAGCTTGTGCCTACCGACGAGCCTTGGCTTCTTTTGGTGTCAGGTCCATTCCCACTAGCAACTTTGTATGAATCGTTATCGATGGGGTTTCCCTTTTGGTCTGAGGGTTTCAGAAAAAAAAAATCAATAAATCCCTCCTGGTTCTGTACCATGAGGTCCTCAAATGGCCCCTTAGGCAGAGAGGTGACGTCCAGACCATCAGAGAAGGGATAACCGACTTCCGAAAGCTCAAGGCCAATATTGTAATGAGGTTTAGGCCAGATCGAATCTGATATCTGTGGTTTCGCTTGTGGAGAAGAGTGGAAATATGTTGATTCGTCCTACAGGGGAAACCCGTGGGAAACCCTAAGCATGGTGGTGGCTATGAAGAAAAATGGAGTATGAAAAACCCCCTAGTTCTGGGGCTGGTGGTTTGGCCGACAGAGGAATCGTCGTTGTTGTTACATTCATCGCGGTGGAGTTAGCAGGCTCCCTAAGGTTTCCTTCGGTTTCCATATCCTCTCGAAAAGAGCGATATTCCCCAGTTGTCCTGCCGAAATGAGACTTATTCCAGTCAGAAGATTGAGTCGGCCACCGCATGACCAAAGGAGCAGAGAATATGGGTATACCTTCGAAAGGATCCGGAGAGTAATCCACTTCATCTACATTGTGATAGGCAATGTGGTCGTAAAGACATATGCCTGACTGCAATCTACCTGGCTGATGTGTTGGCCGAAAGTGATACCCTTGAAGGGGCTGCAGTTGCATCCCCTCAAACTCATGAAGACGTCATAATTTCTTCATTACTGCTTCCCCTGAACATTCTCCTCCCGACTGAGTCTCTATCACCCAAATGTTTCCCCTACTTTTTATAATGGGATATTCATTATTGGTGAAGAATACTTAATTTTTTACAATTAATGTTTGATAAGGAAATTCAAAGGTGTCTTTTTTTTCATTGGCTAAAACTTTGTTATGAGAAGAATATTCTAGAAAATACACTTTGATTTTATTTTCTGTTTTCTATTTTCTGTTTTCATTTATAAAGATAAAGTCATGAATCAAGTTAATCCCTTAGATGATCTTTAATTCTCATGTTACGAGAAGATAGTACAATTTTGTTTTGTTTTGTAAAGATAAAACTATGAATCAAATTAATTAAAAAAAATGGCGTTTAATTCTCACATTGGTAAAAGATAGTGTGTAATTTGTTTCACATTGAAGAGAGAAATTACTATAATAAGAAAAAAAAATTAAACCAAGAAATTGTTATTATTAAACTTACATAACTTATTTATTAGGTAGTTCCGTATTGCATATTGTCCATCTCCAATCTCCATTTTCTATCTTTGAAACTTGTATTCATGAAGGTGCAACATAATACAAATTTAGAGTATATTTAGTGTTGTGGATTTTTTTATTAATTGTGATAATCGATGCATGTTGAAGACTAGCGACCTGACATGTGTTTGTGTTTTTAGTTATATGGCATCAACACTTTGATATTGATATGTAACTTTGAAATTTTGAAGTTTTTTTTAATTCAAAGTTAATATTTAACTTTGATATTGATATGTAGCTTTAAATTTAATAAAAAAAATCAAAATTAATATATTTATGTAATTTTTTTTTAAATTGGTTTTTAAACTTAATATATTTATTTATAAAATTTCAATTTATCAAAGTGCATAAACATTGCCACTTAGTGTGTAGTGGCTCTGGTTAAAATAAGTTTTGAAAGTAAATAATGTATTTGTAATTTAATTAATAATTTTGGTGTAAAAAGAGTAATAATTTGGTATTTTCATTTACTTTTAATTAGAATTTGTATTTTTTTTAATGATTTGATTTTTTTTTTCATGTTTTTGTTATTATTATTTTTAAATTTAATTAAATTAAAAAAAATTAAAATTATAAATATTAGTTATTAAGATGGCATAAATTAGGTATAATAAAAATATTTGAAAGAATTAAATCTATTTATACATTTAAAAATTATAAAACTTATAATTTAATTAAAGATTGTATAATAAGATTAAACTATTCCTAAATATAAAATGATGATGATGATACTTAACGTCCATTGAGACCAAACTATAGTTTATCCAACCTTAAGAGGATTATCTCTAAAATTTTATTTATATGCTCAAAAAACTTAGAAATAAGTGTTTTTAGGTGGTCATAGTTTTGACATTTTAAGAGAAAGTGACTTTCATCATGAATACTCCTTGTCTCATAGAGATAGAAAATCCTTTCCACCTGCCGTGTTTTAAGAATTTTGGAGCATAGCTTCATATTTCACTACTAAGCTCATGAAATTTCATCCTTATCTTGGCTATATTAATTATCTTCTTCAAACTAGTTAAAACAAAAGAGAGAATTTTGATCTTCTCGGTTAATGGTGTCCTTAATGTATCTTAATTTTCTTTTAGCCTCTAATTCTTTCCAACCCCACATTTTCTCTTTAAACTTAGATGTGGTAATAGTTTTAATGGTATGACATTTTCCTCAATCTCCCAATGGGTATTACTTTTAATTTTTAGGTAATATGTTAGAGTTTAAATATATATATATATATATATATATATATATATATATATATATATATATATATATATCCCACATAGGTTTGTTGATTTACAATTGTTTTCAAAAGCAAAATAAACTTCCCAGCCGTCATTAATAAATTTCCTCAATGCTATAGTTCTAGTTGAACTTGTGATGAATAACAATTCTGAAGTATTTGTAAAAAGACACTTCCTCCAAATTATTATTGTCATAAGAGGGATAAAATCTCTAAAAGCACAAACCCCTTTTTAAAGTGCAAATGTTGAGGAAAGATTTTAATGTACATCTAAATTATATATAAAGAGATATAATTGTGCTATAGATGAACTCTTCCAGGATTTCAAAGTGAGTATGAGTACTAATGCTGAATGTTTCATCTTGGAGGCATCCTTTTTTATAGGGTTATGTTTTGAAAGTAAATAATGCATTTATAATTCAATTAATAATTTTGGTGTAAAAAGAGTAATAATTTGGTATTTTCATTTATTTTTAAATAGAATTTGTATTTTTTTTTAATGATTTGAATTTTATGTTTATATTATTATTATTTTTAAACTTAATTAAATTTTTTAAAAAAATTGAAATTATAAATATTAGTTATTAAGATGGCATAAATTAGATGTAATAAAAATATTTGAAAGAATTAAATTTATTTATACATTTAAAAATTATAAAACCTATAATTTAATTAAAGATTGTATAATAAGATTAAACTATTCCTAAATATAAAATGATGATGATGATACTTAACGTTCATTGAGACCAAATTATAGTCTATCCAATCTTAAGAAGATTATCTCTAAAATTTTATTTATATGCTAGAAAATATAGAAATAAGTGTTTTTAGGTGGTCATAGTTTTGACATTTTAAGAGAAAGTGAGTTTCATCCTGAATGCTCCTTGTCTCATTGAGATAGAAAATCCTTTCCACTTGTGGTGTTTTAAGAATTTTGGAGCATGGCTTCATATTTCACTACTAAGCTCATGAAATTTCATCTTTATCTTGGCTATATTAATTATCTTCTTCAAACTAGTTAAAACAAAGAGATAATTTTGATCTTCTCGGTTAATGGTGTCCTTAATGTATCTTAATTTTCTTTTAGCCTCTAGTTCTTTCCAATCCCACATTTTCTCTTTAAACTTAGATATGGTAATAGTTTTAATGGTATTGATGTCGTGCAAAGTGACATTTTCCTCAATCTCCCAATGGGTATTGCTTTTAATTTTTAGGTAATATACTAGAGTTTTAAAAAAAAATCTTTATATCCCACATAGGTTTGTTGATTTATAATTGTTTTCAAAAGCAAAACAAGCTTCCCACCCTTCATTAATAAATTTCCTCAATGGTATAGTTCTAGTTGAACTTGTGATGCATAACAATTCTGAAGTATTTGTAAAAAGACACTTCCTCCAAATTATTATTGTCATAAAAGGGATAAAATCTTTAAAAGCGCAAATCCCTTTTTAAAGTGCAAATGTTGAGGAAAGATTTTAATATACATCTAAATTATATATAAAGAGATATAATTGTGCCATAAATGAACTTGGCCAGGATTTCAAAGTGAGTATGAGTACGAATGCGGAATGTTTCATCTTGGAGGCATCCTTTTTTATTTTGATGTCACTGCCCCATCAATACACTTACAAAAATCAAAGGAATTTCTTGCTGGTATTTTTCATTTTTCGTGCAGGTTTTTCTCAACTTCCGTGAACAAGGATAAGCTGACTAAATTTCAGCAAAAATTACAGAAAATGTACAAACGTATGAACGATCAAATGCTTATATGTATTTTCGATGCCATTGGGTGTAAGAATATGCGTCCGCAGCTTGAACGAGAGCGATCATATCCTCAATATGCAGGTATATTGTGACATACTGAAAGTAATCGTGGTTTTTTAGTAAAGTACATATACCATAATATATTTAATTGATTTCCTATTTACGAGGGAACTATTTAATGACTTATTTAACAATTTGATAATTTAACACTCTCTTTTCATATTTATATTTTCGACTTTGGTTTTTGTTTATCTTGGTCATTTATTTATGTTTTGTACTCTTCATCCATTGACTTCATCTTCAATTTGTGTTTTTCATAGGGTTATGTTTTGTCCTTTCCTCCATTAACTTTATTTTCAATTTTTGTTTTTCATAAGGGTATGTTTTGTCTTTTCATCCATTATCTATTAGCTTCATCTTCGATTTTTGTTTTTCATATGGTTAGTCATTGTTGGGATGTATTGTTATTTATTTAGTTGTTTTGAACGTACTGTTTTATTTTACTTGCTTGAAATGATTTGTACTTTACCATAAACTTTCATTGTTACGTTACTATAAACTTTGCATGTTATTAAAAGTTTTTTTTAGTATCATGAACTTTTTAACATAAAGTATGGTTTTGGATGACCGGAAACTTAATTTTATTTTATTATTTAACATGATTTTTTTAATTTTTTTTTTAATAACTTAATTTTAGATGACAATATCTAATTACTTTTTAATTTTTTACATAAATCTAATTATATTTTTATTTTTGGTAACATAATATTATTTAACAACATTTTCATATTCTTAATTACATGGCTACTCACACTGGAAATATCTCCACCAGATTCCTAAATACTATTCATATTAGAGATGACATAGAAATAGATATAGGTTTAAGATACATTTATATTGATTTTAGGTTTTTAATTTTTGAAAACATTTCCTTAAATACACATATGTATAAAAATCTATTAGTATAAATATAAACATTTATAAGAGTTTGTGATATGCTGTGTATGTTGCAGTTGGAATTGAAGAACCATTAGAAGAAGTCATTGAACTTCTAGACTGGGAAAACGATAAAAATGCAGTCGCAGTTATCTTGCATGGCCTTGGTGGAATGGGAAAATCCACCCTTGCTGATGCGGTGTTTGCAAGACTTTACATAGAAGACTGTAAATATTCTATGGTCAGGCTGTTTGAAAATATAGGATCAACACCAAATGTTGTAGACTTGCAAAAGGCGATCTTAAAAGATTTAAGCACGGGAACAGAAGAAGAGAAAATTCCTGAGTCAGAGCCAGAGATCAGGACGTTTGAGGATGGACAAAGAGCAATTGGCCATGTTTTAGAGAAAAGAGTTGCATTTATTTATATTGACAATGTGTTCCGTGATCCAAATCTCTTCAGCACAGACCCTCATCAACAACTTTTACCCAGGGATTTCATAAACGCTAAAAAGGTTAGGTTGCTGGTCACTGCACGGAACCAAGATGTGGTTAGAGGTTGCAGAATGGAACCGTTCAAATTTTATCCTATGAAATACCTTCCAGCACCAGAAGCGAGGAATGTATTAAACCAAGAATTAAGGTACAGCGCTCGCGAGCATCTAAAGTCTGACCAACTCAGCGAGATAGTAAATATATGCGGCGGAATTCCAAAGCTGCTGTCAGTAATAGCTGGATTCATACGCAGCGAGGAAGACAAACAGGTAGCTTCTAATATAGTCATGGAAGAGAAAAATAAATGGAAGGGTCAAATCGGTGATGAGATAGAATGCTATCTCTTTGCCTATGACCGTATTCCAGAGATGGAGCAAGAATCATTTCTTGACATTTGTTCTTTTTTCATTGGATGGCCATGGAACAAAGTCCAAAATATTGTGGGGATGTCTAGTCTAAATATGCTAAGAAAGAGATCACTTGTCATGAAAGATGAAAGGATGACTGTAAATGTGCACGAGGTTATATTTACAATTGGTCGCCGAAAGGCAGACGGAACCAGTTTCAGGTTCCGTGGACATTTTGACAATTTAAACTCCAATGGAGACTTAGAAAATGGAACTAACAGATTCAAGTTAAGTGCACAAAGTGAAATTAACAACTTTTCAAAGAAGGTACCATATCTGTTAACCTGAAATTCATATGTGCATTTTTCTTTGATACAAGGCCAGTCTGGATTCTTATGACTTGTCAATTGTACTTAATAACGTGTCGCAGGATATTCAAGGCATTAAAGGTCTTTGGTTCTATTATAACCTCAAGCGTACATTTTATATAACCTCAGAAAAGTTATATATAACCTCAGACAAGTTAGATTCCATGTGCAATTCATTGAAAATTCTTTCACTTGGAGACTTGGTAAAAGTTCAAGGAGATTGTCAAAATATATTTGAGAAAATGATTTTTTTCGACGGGGGCGTTCCATATCCGTTCAATATATCAGTCACAGGAGTTGAGATATTTGGAATGTCAACCTCAAGATTTGAATTTTCTTACACAGGTAAGTTTCCTTGGCATATTTAGTCCCTGGTTGGTTCGAGGTAGGCTCAGATTTTCTGAAAATTTGAATACATTTATTTTATGGTTTTCACATAATATTTCTATAATTTGCAGGTGCCCTCCTATCTCAAACACATGAAATTAGATGGAAAGCTACATTCCAAGGATGCCTTCGAAATATCTTCAAGTGATCTTCAACAACTCCGAAATTTGCAAACGGTTGAATTAATCAACTTTGAGGGGTTGAAACAACTGCCGGAAGGATTGGGTGATCTAGTAAAAGATTTAGAAGAACTAAATCTTTCATACTGCATTTCTATAGAGAAATTACCCAGATCGATTTCAAGGCTTCAATTTTTAAAAATATTGAAAATGAAAAATTGTTCGAGCTTAAAAGAGTTGCCCACATTGAATTCTTTAACAGAACTCGAATTGCAGGGTTGCATTTCTATAGAGAAATTACCGAGGCTTCAATTTTTAAAAATATTGAAAATGAAAAACTGTTCGAGCTTAAAAGAGTTGCCCAAAGATTTTGAATCATTGAATTCTTTGACAGAACTCGAATTGCAGGGTTGCGCCAGCCTAAAAGTGCTCCCTAGTCATGTTGACAAACTTATAGAGTTGAGATCATTGGATGTATCCCAGTGGATAAACGTACTAAACGATCTCCCTCAATCTGAGCGGGATAAAGTTGATCCAACTTTGATAAGCCTCGTACTGCGTACAGGAATTCGCTTCTATAAGCTTACTAGATCCCCCTTCTAAAAGCTTCCTTGAACGATATACAATACGATTGGGTCTAAGGCAGAATGTCGAGTCAGGGTGGATGAAGAAGCAAAGGATAGGTGACGCATCCACAAAGGTAACGAGGGCGATGCTATCATGTATATTCCATCATGATACCTTGAAACAATTCAACTTGTTTCTTTATTTCTTTAGATGTATTTCTTCAAATATATAAAATAAATGCACGCATATTATAAATTTGTAGATGTATTTCATAATTTATGTAACAGATTAAAAATTTATATACAAAATTTATGTATATTTTAACTTAAAATAAAGTAAAATATTATAATTTCAATTCATGTAACAGATTAAAAATTTAATAACAAAATTGTAATTTTATTTCGCTAATTTTTTTATTAAATGTAATATGATAATATAAATTTAATAATATATTTTTAATTTATTAAATATGTTTTTAATATCTAATTTTATTAATTTCAATTTTTTTCAAAATACTTATCAATCTTTTATTTAAAATAAAATTTAATTTATTAGCAATTGCTTCATAAAATGCAAATGAATGCAGAAACTAAAAAAATGAGTTGTAGTCATAAGAGTTTACACACTACCAAGTTGGTTTCTTATATATTTGAAGGGATATTTGATCAACTCAATAGTTTGAGTGAGTTCTTTAGTTCTAACTATATGGCTTCATTCTAATTGTTAGCCTATGTTGAAGATGGATGCATGTTAACAAATTGTTAATGATGATTATAATTGATGCATCTTATTTTTAGATAATATATTCCTAGAGTATTTGATTGGGTCATTTTGTACTTCTAAGTATGCCATGTTATACCAACTTGTTTGAAAATGCAAATATAATTTCTATTGGCATTCTTCAAGTTTTAAATATTTCAATTTTCTTACATGCATACGCTTAAATGTTCAAAAACTTCCAAGATAAATATTTTTATCACTTTTACAAACGAAATCAAAGTTGTCCACTCAAATGCTCAAAAACACCATGGGATATCCACTATATCACTCTTAAAAAATGGAATTAAAATTGGTATATCATATCAAGACGAAGACATTGAATTTACTAAATTGGAATTTAATACTAGTTAATCTAAATCCACATATGTAGATAAATGGAAAAAATCATCCAAATGAAGAGTACTGAAAATGCACAATTTGCAATTCATAATTGGTTAAAACTCATTACAAAACATAAATCCATGATGTTATCAAATCTAGATCTTGCTAACAAATCAACATTTAGGTTACTATCTCCATGATGCTATCAAATATAGGTCTTGCTAAAGAATGGACATTTTGTGCTCCCTCTCATAGTTCTTTAATGTATTCATTTTCTCAAATCCCCAAATATGATCATAATTAATAAATATGATCATAATTATTAGATCATGGATTTGTATTTACTTGAAATTTATATAATCAAGGTTTCTTACATCTTTCAAATCCTTGAACCTTCAATCTAAAATGAAAAATGCTATTACTAATTGAAGAGTAACCCATTTTCAAATAAAATAATGTGAAATATAATATCTTTATAATTTTTATTAACAATATTAGTAAAAAAACCACACACAAATCAATGGACTATAATATATACATATTACACATCAAACTATCTTCTAAAAGTATCTCCCTACCCTTCAAACAATCAACAGAAGGGAAGAAACATAGCTTCAAATCACGACAAGCTCGTTTGGGAAGTATCGACCAATATATTTAAGAAACTAAAAAAAAGAGGATGCCACTACACCAAATAAGGGGTACATAAACATCATAAATATGAAATCCTTGCAGTGAACGCTTGCCACAAAAAATAACGTGCCAGCAAAAGGGAATGATCCTTCCATAGTTTGACATATGAACTGTTTTGTGGGAATTCATGTGTTCATTTATTATTAAATGATTCTTTCAATATTTTTATGCTCTTGTTCGTTTTGTTGTACAAGTGTGTAAGGAACGAAAATCCCTTCAATGCCATCAAAGGTTTAATCCAATTGTTGGGCAATGCACCAAGGAAAATGGTCTTGATGTCACAATTTAATACCATCCTAGTGATGAATGAGGTTACACGTCGGGTTTGCAAGAATTAAAACGTATTACGTGTCATCGTTTGGGGGATTTAATGCATGGAAGCTTGCAGAAACCAAGGGGGATCATGCCACGATTTGCAAAATATATCAAGCCATTTATGAATGACTAAGGCTAACACATGATAATCATATCACTGACTAGCCATCAGATTGCAGATTATTTGTCATGAGATCTAAGTCGCTTGCATTGATTGATTTTAGTTTTTTGTTAACAAATCGTTCTCTAAATAGTGAACGAGCTCTTGCATTGATGCTTTGGTACCATAACTCTTTTATTCATAACCAAATCATTAAATGTTTTTGAACTGGAAAATGGAATGCCGTCAGCAAATGGAAGGGGGGAAGATTGTATTTTGACGACGTGTTTATTGAGGTTGATGCAGCTGTCAAACAAACTGCATGCCAACGACAAAGTGAACCATCTGTCCAGATATTGCAGTAGCTAGGCTATCGTTCCACCAAACCACCGAAGCAATTCCACATTTGGGGATAAAAGAAACCAAATAACCGTTTCATAGTTTCCACGAATACCGGATTTCAGTTGCTAGCAGATTGGGGAGTCCATCAAATGCCATCAAATTGCATACTGAGATTAAGGGAAATCAATTTATTAATATTGAATTTCTAAATAGTTACTACAAGGTAGGGATGATTTTAGGGGCGAATTATAGTTCATGGGTGAAATTATAGGGGTCACCAAAAAAAGGCTGGGCTGATTTTTAATATGAAAGTATTTTTTTTAAATTTAACAAATTAGTCCACAATTTATTAATTCCACCATGGTGAAAAATCGGATAGCCCACCCTGTGAGAACCTGTGAAAGAAGGAAAATGTAATTTAAGCCTATGAAAGATGGCCGAAATGGTGGGTTCGCCCCACATAATTCCCGTAATGGAGGCCAAGGGAAGTTGGTTTGCCCATAATTTTTCATGCATGGAGGCGTGAGCCATTCGTTCGCCCTTGGTTTTCATTCATGGAAGGGATAAGTAGTTTTTTTGCCCTCGACTTATGGGCCGTAGGGAAGTTTCCCTTGTTACTTCGCCCTGGATTCAAGGTTTTGGGTTGAATTCGCCCCCCCAAAATTCAAATTTATATTTTCTTGGGCCAAATCGTATGTGGAATTTTATCAATGGAGGTATCGATCGTGTTTTTGACCTCCCCATTTCATGGTTCAAGAGAAATTTGGGGTTTTAGTTCCCAAGTGAAGAATTTTTAAATTAAAAAATAGTCCATGACTCCATAGTAGGGAAACACGTGCAACGATATAGTGATTCAGTGAAATGGGGATTTTTTTCCCTGTATAATGCTTCCGCAATGTATCCTATAAAATCCCACATGAAGAATCGTATCTTTTCATGAAGCTTGATTTGGGTTACAATTTTACAGTGGCCGAGTAGAAAGCAATTCGACGGTGGCTGAGTGGAAAATATCTGCGTTTGTTCGAGGTTCCCTGGGATATGTAGTCTTCACTCATGTATTTTTAAGTTGGTTTCAACGTCTAAATTTGGTATGGCAATATTGTAGATATTTTAATATCCACAATTTCTAGACTGATCTACATATATTACAAACCATTAAGCTCCTTAAATGTGGATTAATGCCTTGAACGACATTGTTTGTGCAAATTCATATGATCATCAAAAGTAATAATATTTTTCCCTACAACACTTAAGTTTTCAATGTTCCAATAAGGATGCTCTTCTTGACCAAGTTTTGCTCCAAGATTCAATCTGGATGTATCTCCTTCAACATCAAAATCTTAATGAAAATATTATAAATTTGTAGATGTATTTATTAAGATATATGCATTCATACTATATTTAGAGAGGTTCTTAGCATTCATATTATAATGTATGTATATTTTAACTTAAAATAAGTAAAATAGTATAATTTCAATTCATGTAATTTATATTAAAAATTTAATAACAAAATTGTAATTTTATTTGGTTATTTTTTTATTAAATGTAATATGATAATATAAATTTAATTTTAAAATTAAAAATATATTTTTTATAACTTATAAAATGTGGTTTTAATATCTAATTTCATTGATTTCATTTTTTTTATCAAAATATTCATCAACCTTTTATTTAAAATAAAAAAATTATTAGCAATTGCTCCATAAAATGCAAATGAATACAGAAATGAAAAAAATGGGTTGTAGTTGTAAGAGTTTACACACTACCAAGTTGGTTTCTTATATATTAAATGATGTGATTTGAGGGGATGTTTGCTCAACTCAATAGTTTGAATGGGTTCTATAGCTCTAGCTATATGTATTCATTCTAATTCTTAGCCTATGTTGAAGGTGGATGCATGTTAGCAGATTCTTAATGATGATTATAATTGATCCATTGCATCTTTAGATAACATATTCCTGAAGTATTTGATTGGGGTCATTTTGCACCTCTTAAGTATACCATGTTACACCAACTTGTTTGAAAATGTAAATATAATTTCTATTAACATTCTTCAAGTTTTAAATATTTCAATTTTCTTACATGCACTTAAATGATCAAAAACTTCCAAGATAAATATTTTTATCACTTTTACAAATGAAATCAAAAGTGTGCACTCAAATGCTCAAAAACACCATGGGATATCCACTGTATCACTCTTAAAAAATGGAATTAAAATTTGTATATCATATCAAGACAAAGGCACTGAATTTACTAAATTGGAATTTAAAAGTAGTTAATCTAAATCCACATCTGTAGATAAATGGAAAAATCATTCAAATGAAGAGCAAGGAAAATGCACAATTTGCAATTCATAATTGGTTAAAACTCATTACAAAACATAAATCCATGAAGTTATCAAATCTAGATCTTGCTAACAAATCAATTGACATTATGTGCTCCCTCTCTTAGTTCTTTAATGTATTCATTTTCTCAAATCCCCAAATATGGTCACAATTAATAAATATGATCATAATTATTAGATCATGGATTTGTATTTAGTTGAAATTTATATAATCAAAATATATAATTAAGTTTCCCACATGTTTCAAATCCTTGAACCTTCAATCTAAAATGCAAAATGCTATTACTAATTGAAGAGTGACCCATTTTCAAATAAAATAATTTTAACCATAATATCTTTATAGCGAAAATGAAAAATTCTATTACTAATTGAAGAGTAACCCATTTTCAAATAAAATAATTTTTAACATAATATATTTATAGTTTTTAAATAACAATATTAGTAAAAAATCCATACACAAATCAATGAACAATTCAATATATACATATTACACATCAAACTATCTTTTAAAAGTATTTCCCTACCCTTCAAACAATCAACAAGAGGGAAGAAGCATAACTTCAAGTCCCTTCCAAGTCACGACAAGCTCGTTTGGGAAGTATCGACCAATATATTTAAGAAAAGAAAAAAAATAGGATGCCACTACACCAAATAAGGGGCTACATAAACATCATAAATATGAGATCCTTGTAGTGAACGTTTTCCACAGAAAATAACGTGCCAGCAAAAGGGAATGATCCTTCCATAGTTTGACATACGAACTGTTTTGTTGGGAATTCATGTGTTTATTTATTATTAAATGATTCTTTCAATATTTTTATGCTCTTGTTCGTTTTGTTGTTCTCACCATCATATATTGGTTTTGCATGCATGCATGCATTCCATGCAGCACTCCATGCATCCATGCATCGACAGTTGAGCCTCCTAGCACCTAGTCCCTATTTTGGGCCCCCTGGAGCTTGTTTTTGGCCATCATTAGCCCTCCTATCCACTCATGTGCCTTGTTTCCATCATTGGAGTTACAAATGCACCCTCATCCACAGATTTAGGATATTTATCAGTCATTTCCATAATTTAGGGAACCTTTTCCCCTTGATTGCTCAGTTAACTTACTGTACCTCCTAGTTGACTGCTACTGAGTGTAGGAGCGCCCTCCTTGACCATTGAAGCTATTTATGTGCCCCCTTGGAGTCTCCTTCCCTATTTTGATGCCCACATGGTTCTTTTATGCTCAGTTCTACTCCAGTTGACTAATCATTCACCATCGATGGTCACTAGACCTTATCAAGAGATGGTTCCAATGCAAACTAAGCCATTACTTGAGGAGAATTTGAATCCTCCAAGGAGTATAGAATTCAATCTATTGTATTATCACATTTTTTCCATCTTACAGTTGATGAATGTATCAACAACAGTTTCTCATATATTTTTAGTTTTATGAGTGAATTTGATCATATTTCTTGCTAATTCTTCTTTGCAATAAACATTATGAAATTGTGAGGTTTGTTCAAGCTTAGTAATATACCCCTGTGGAATTTCACATGGTATCAAAGCTTGTGAGAGATTTTGAAGTTGCAGCAGTAGCAGTAGTTGGAGCAATTTATTGAGCAACTGTTTTTCAGTGTAGCACCAGAATCCTCTGGATTTCCACAACAAAACCTGGAGCAATTACATTGAATTCATTAGAGAAATCCTTTGAGGTCTATCCGGGTGTGAAGGATCCAGATTAAAGTGCCTACTGTCCTAAAGCAATGTTCAATAGATTCTATATAATCCTCTAAATAAATTTCATTGTTTTTGCAGGTTATTCCATCATCAGAAGCACATTCAGTAGCTACTATGGATCTCTCCTTGATTCCCAAACTCACTTCCTTCAACTTATTTGATTGGAAGGGACAAATAGAGATATTCATGCTCAAAAAAGGTCTCTATAGAGTGTTACATGGCACTGAGGTCGAACCAAATGGTGCTACAGAAAAATCCAAGTATCTAAAAAAACTTGATGAAGCAGTTGGGTTTTTATTCCTCGGCATTTCCAAATATCTACTCTTTCATCTTACCGGTATGAAAAATCCCAAGGAGGTTTGGGCAAAGCTCAAATCCTTATTTTGGAAATAGGATGATTTGAGAGGACATCAAGTGGAAAATGATTTGCTCTCATTGAGCCCCAGCAGTTTCGAATCCATCACAGATTTCTTCACAAGTTTCAAGAACTTGGTTGTGCAGCTAAAACTATGTGGAATTAAGAAAGAAGACAAGAAGCTTATCCTTGTTATTCTTTAAAAATTGGGACCAGGATATTATGTGTTTGTTTCCACCTTCCAAACAACAAAGCTTTCCATCCCAAACTGGAAAATTCCCACTCTAGATGCATTCATCCTCTCTCTCACAAAGGAGCAGGACAAATTGGTGCAGATGGGAGTAATAAAACTAAAGAGGGATCAAGCTCTTGCTGCAGGACAAGGAAAGAATGTGAATGGAAAAGGGAAGCAGAAGGGTAAGGAAAATAAACATTATGAGTAGAATTCAAGGGAGACTCCAAAATAGTAAGAAGGGGACTCGAATCCAAAGAGAGGAAAGAAAAACTAGAAAGAGAAGACCAAATTCCCATATTGCAACAGATGTTTTCATCGAGAAAGTGCTTGCATGAATAAGACCATTTATCTCATGGCCCAGCTTCTAGAGAAAAACAATGTTCCAGTACCTGCAAATGCTAGAAGAAAATAAGTTGATCCTAAATCAGAGGACAAAGAGAGGTGTCATGCACTCATGGCTGGCACTTCGAATGAATCCTCCTTCATCATAGATTCTGGAGCATCCAGAAACATGTCTGCTTCAAAGGATATATTCTCTGAATTCGAAACCATTGTTGGGCCTTCTATCCTGATGGGGGTTGATTCTAAAGTTTCCTCAGAAGGGATTGAAAGGATCAATTCAGAACATGGATACTTCAATGATGTGCTTTATGTGCCTACTTTGGTACTCACCTCCTTTTTGTTTATCAAATGACCCATACAAGAGTTCCAAAGAAAGTTATTACTTTGGGAAAGAATCTCTACAAGATACCAGAGACACTTCCCACCACTATAGTGTCCCTCATCACAGCTAAGCAGTGCAGGAAGGTAATCTCCCAAACAGGGAAATTCATCCTCTTCATGGTTCATTCTGAAGGTGAACGAAATATTGTAGCAACATCCACCACCTCCATGTAGAAGCCCTCCACGCAACAGAAATAGGTGGACAAGATCGTGGAATCACACAAAGACATATTCACCACACCCATCGAGGTTCCAATACATTGCCCGGTCAAGCATCCCATTGATTTGGTACTTGTTTAACCTTTACCTAATAGGCTAGTATACAGGCGTTCCCTCATGGAAAATGAAGAAATCAAATGCCAAATTCAAGAATTGATCCAAAAGGGGCACATTCGACCTAGCTCCTCGCCTTGTGGGAGCCCAATTGTGTTAGTACAGAAGAAAGACGGGATGTGGCTATGAAAATCCTCACAGCAGATCTAAGATCTGATGTATACCTCACAAGAAAGATTATGATTAAGCAAGAATATAGAAGAAGAGTGGTCAATGCAGTGTAAATGAGCAACAGAATAATAATACAGTAGAACTCAGATAGAAGCAAAATAACTTCACACACACTAATTCATTAATCACAAATGGACAAATAAATAATACAATGCATTAGTATTCGAATGCCAAGGTGGCAATTCGAATTAGCCTTCATGGAGAGATCCAAATATCACTGGAGTGTCATCAGAGCACAACTAGAAGTCTTCATCATCATCAGTGGAGTCATCAATGCACAAGTAACTGTCAACCATCAGTCAAACCGAGTCTAACTGAGTGTGGTAGGTGTAACTGGCACATGGAGGCACTAACTGAATGAAGGAGGCTCAGTGGAGGGTGCATGAGGAGCTAACTGGAGTCAGAATGGGAAGTCTAGTCTCATTGGAGGTCCATCGGAGTGATACAGTCAGTTGAGAGTCAGTCTTTCCTTAAATCAAGGAAAGAACTAAAGATAACTCAATTAACTAAATTGCAACTGAGTGGTAGGTGAGAGAGGATGAGTGGCTTCCTTAGGAAGAAGGGCGCACTAAGATCTAGGAGGGCTAAAACTGATCAGTGAGAAGCTCCCAGGGGATGGCTAACTAAGGGCTAGGTGTTGGGAGTGATGACTGGGATGCATGCATGCAAGACTGAAAATACAAATGATGAAAATGCTGGTAGGACTAGGATGGAGTATAGGAATATCCTAACACCCCCCCTTAATCCACCCTAGGCTCTGGTAACTGAGACCAAAGGTCACCCAATACAATGAATAATAATAACAGTCAATAAACCAAGGAATTGGGGAAAACCTCATGGGAAAAATACCCCCCCTCAAAAATAGACTATAAGGCACACAAAATAAATGCTCCAAACTCAAGCAGGTGTGATGCTTGGTCATATGTCTGGAGGTATCTTCTTCTTGGGAAGAAGTGGATCATGCTCAGAAAGCATGTGATTGTACTTGCTCTTCCGATAAAATGTGATGAGAACAAATCCAAAAGTATGAGGATGATCCTTGAACCTATGATTTGAATCAGTTGAGGTAGGATCAAATCTATGAATGTGCAGATAGTCTTTTGTTTTCTCCTTTGAACCATCATGGGTGAGATTATGCCCAAAAGAACCATCAAATATCAGTGATTGCTTGGAATCCAAATCAGATCCAAGACTTGAATCATGGTTGCTTAAGATCTCCTTCGAACCATTTGAGGTGAGATCTAAACCGTAAATGCATGAGAAATTATCCCAAGTGAATGGAAATGCCCATCATCTTCAATAACCTTCTGAAAGCATGAAATAATCATCATATAGTAGTACATAAGAGGTGAATGATAAAGGAGAGCGAATGCATTACCTCCAATGGCTGATTTAACCTCCGAAACATTCATGAGATCATGATGCAAACCAACAGACTCTAGTGCAAGAGAGTATTTAGGAACCTCTGCAAATTCTAGAGTGTGAGCTGGCACAGAATTCGAAATAGAAGAAATTTGGAGCATGAGTGTAGAATCTGCAAGTTCTTCTTCTTTGTGGCTAACTTCAATATGAGATATGTTTGATACTGATTCATGGTCAATGAGATCATCAAGGAGGGTGAATGCATCACTGGGCTTGATCTCGAAAGGGTTTGGACCAATCCCTTCATTTTGTTTGCCAAATTTTTCATCTAGTTGGGCCCATAGCTCTATTGGAGTTTCAGCAGAATCAATGAAGTGGTTCATCATGTAACGAGACATAGCAAACATCATGGTTGCATAGACACTGTCACCTTTATTTAACCAGTCATTCTCTTCTTCAGAGGATTCGAACTCTCTTTCAAAACAATAATCAAATAGATCACAGCTCTTCAAATATGCTATCATTTTTTGTTTCCATTCATCATAGTTGAATGGAGGAAGAGGAGGGATTTCTTCTGAATTCATGAAGCTGTAGAAGACCTACAAAAACAATAGAAAATATCTGCAACTGCTACTACTGCACTCGAAATCTGGATAATAACATGCAAAAAACTCTCAGGAATGGAGATAGACAAAACTCTCAACATGTTCTGATACCAGATGAAAATCCTCACAACAGATCTAAGAGCTGATGTATACCTCACAAGAAAGATTATGATTAAGCAGGAAGATAGAAGAGGAGTGGTCAATGCAGTGTAAATGAGCAATAGAATAATAATACAGTAGAACTCGTATAGAAGCAAAATAACTTCACACACACTAATTCATTAATCACAAATGGACAAATAAATAATACAATGCATGAGGATTCGAATGCCAAGGTGGCAATTCGAATTAGCCTTCATGGAGAGATCAAAAGATCACTAGAGTGTCATCGGAGCACAACTAAAAGTCTTCATCATCATCAGTGGAATCATCAATGCACAAGTAACTATCAACCATCAGTAAAACTGAGTCTAACTGAGTGTGGTAGGTGTAACTTGCACATGGAGGCACTAATTGAATGAAGGATGCTCAATGGAGGGCACATGAAGAGCTAACTAGAGTCAGAATGGGCAGTCTAGTCTCACTGGAGGTCCATCGGAGTGATACAGTCAGTTGAGAGTCAGTCTTTCCTTAAATCAAGGAAAGAACTAAAGCTAACTCAATTAACTAAAGTGCAATTGAGTGGTAGGTGAGAGAGGACAAGTGGCTTCCTTAAATCAAGGAAGAAGGGCACACTAAGCTCTAGGAGGGCTAAAACTGATCAGTGAGAAGCTCCCAGGGGCTAGCTAACTGAGGGCTAGGTGTTGTGACTGATGATTGGGATGCATGCAAGACTAAAAAATGCAAATGATGAAAATGATGGTAGGACTAGGATGGAGTATAGGAATATCCTAACAGTGGCGACTCTGCATTGATTACCGAGCTCTAAACAAGATCACAGTCCGGAATCGGTATCCCATTCTCCATATCGATGACCTTCTTGACCAGCTCAAGGGTGCCAAATATCTCAGTAAGATTGATTTGAAGTTTGTCTATCATCAAGTGCCAATTGAGCAGACCGATGTTTGGAAGAATGCCTTCAAATCTCGAGAAGGCCTTTTTGAGTGGTTGTTCATGCCTTTCGGCTTGACTAATGCTCCAACAACTTTCATGAGGATGATGGATGATATCCTACATCCATTCACTAACTCTTTTGTGGTCGTATATTTGGATGATATTCTCATCTACAACAGAACATGGGCAAAGCATATGTAGCATATCCACCAAGTCCTCAGCACCTTGCGCCAGCACAAGTTATATGCTAATTTAGAGAAGTGCTCATTTTGCATGAAGAGGGTTCAATATCTGGGATACATCGTGGAAGAACATGGTGTTCATGTGGATCTAGCCGAGATCCAAGCCATCTATGATTGGCCAACCCCGACAACTCTCACAGAGCATTGCAGCTTCCTAGGCCTTGCGAACTTCTATCGCAGATTTGTGTTGGGCTTCTCCAATATTGCTTGGTCCCTTAGCCAGGTGACCAAAGGGGGATCTAAGGCCAAGTTCATTTGGTCCAAGCCACAACATTAAGCATTTGAGGAGCTAAAGCAACACTTATGTTCGACACCTATCCTTTCCTTACAGGATCTACAACAACCCTTTGATATTGAAACAAATGCTTTAGACTATGTTGTTGGTCCAGTCCTCACTCAGCATGGCCGTCCAGTGGCATTCACAGTGAGACACTTTCAGATACAGTCCACAAGTACCCCACCTACGATAAGGAAATGTATTCCATTATCCAAGACTGCCGCCAATGGAAGCATTACATCCTTAGAAAAGAGAAAGTCATCCACACTGATCACAAGCCCCTGCAGTTCATGCAAACCCAAGGGAAGTTACAAAATGATCGCCACCAGAAGTGGTCCACTTACTTGCAGCAATTCCACCTGAATATTAAATATAAGAAGGGCAGCACCAACCGATTCTCCGATTGTCTTGGAAGGCCTCTAGTAGCTACACTTACCACAGTGCTCCACTCTTGTGGCCATGAGACCTCAGGGTGGCATCAACTATGTAGCAGTGATCCTGAGTTTTCTCCCATCTATCGAGCCCTATGTGAAGGAACATCCATAGAAGACTTTCATCTTAAGGAAGGCTTGCTATGCCACCTAGGCCATCTCTGTGTTCCTTCAAGCGAGTGTGCGAAGATGATTTGGTAAGCTCACTACAGTCGGGTGGCAGGGCACTTCGACAACGAAAAGACAGTGGCCATATTGTAGAAGTATTTTTATTGGCCTAAGCTCTGACAAGCCGTCGGCCAATATATAAGATCCTGCACTACCCATGCCATCGCAAAACCTACCATAAAAAAGCATGGGTTGTAAACCCCTCTTCCCACTCCTAATGGGCCATGGGAATCCATCTCCATGGATTACATGACTAGACTACCTTCAACCAAGCATTGAAATGACTGTGTGTTTGTGGTCGTGAATCGTTTCTCTAAGATGGCCATTCTAATAGCTTGTAAGAATAACGTCTTTGTTGAATCCACTGCTAAGCTCTTCTTCGAGCGTGTTTGGGTTCATTTTGGGCTGCCACAGACTATCATTTAAGATCGAGATAGCAGGTTCCTAAGCACTTTCTAGTGCAGCCTATGGTCATTGATGGATACCAAGCTCACCAAATCAACTTCCTTCCACCCCCAGACCGATGGACAAACAGAGGTAGTCAACAGGATGATTGTGCATATTTTGAGAATTTACAATTATAAACATCCCCGCACATGGGATGAGATCCTTCCTTATGTTCATCATATCTATAACAGATCCCTTCATAGCTCTACTAGCCATAGCCCTTTTCAAGTGTGTCTGGGGTTCTAACCACTCGCACCAATTGATGTAGCTCTTCCCATTGCATCCACACTTGAGGAATATTCCCATGCTCAGACCGAGGCTGATAAGGCTGAAAGATATGTTGAACGAATCCAGCACATCCGCTAACAGGTCCATGAAATTTTGGAAAATTCCAACACTAAGTACAAGCAACGACATGACCAGCATCGACTCCCACACAAGTTCCAGGTGTGTGATAAGGTTTGGTTGCATTTGCAGAAAGAGAGGCTCACAGGACCCCATCTCAAGCTTGGTCCACTTCGATATGGGCCGTACACCATCACCAAAGAATTTGGTGACAATGCCTTCGAGCTAAGCATCCCTCCATGCCTTGGCCTGCACCCAGTATTTATTGTGGAGCTCCTTCGCCCATATTTTCCACAATTGTTGGACACCTTGGAGGTGGCAAAGCAATTGACACCTACAGACCTTAATCCTAACTACATGGAACATGAAACCATTTATCATATCATGGACACATAGGTTAAGGGAACCCTCCAACAGAACATCCAACTATATCGGGTTGTCAAAGCAGGGAAACTACTTCACCAAGGCAAGTGGCTCACCAAGAGTCAAGTTAAATAGAAGTTTCCCCACCTGATGGGGGAACTCAACGCAATGGATACCATTGCTTCCTAAGGGGCAAGGAATGATCCAGATGGATATAGGTGGCCACCCACCTATTCCACTGGCTCAAAACAGTTTTTCATTCTGGCAATTTTCTTGTAATTTTTCTACAGTTTTTCGTGTCCCGAACTTTCGGGGCCGTTTTGAGGCCCTAAACGACGTTTTTTGAAGATTCTAGGGCCAAATGATTTCCAATGACATGCAATTGGCTACAGTCAAAATTTGTATAGCTCGGATAGACCTTTCCAATGGGCTATCGAGCGCCATAAACAGAGATCATATGCAAACGTTATGACTCCAGGAAGTTGACTGTTCAACTAACCACCTTGGGGCTACAAACTTTAGTGACGATTCATCTTCTAGGGTTAGGTTTTTGGATGTTTAGGGTTCTTACCCTCATGCTTATGATAAATAGGCTCTTTCATCCTCTTCTTGTATTCAGCTTGTCATGAATGAGCATAGCCGCCACATCTCTTCTCAGAGATATAGCTACCACCATTCTAGCTCCTTTTATTTTACAGCTTGTTCTATTTCATTCATTTAATAGAATCCGAGTTTACTGTATCGTTGTGTTTCTTGCCATATATTTGTGTATCTGAATATATAAATGCTCTTCATTTCGTTCTCACATAAATCCGGATCAACATCATATCTACTTGACATGTTTCATATGATGGAATGCAAACCAACATTATTTCCTTTTCTTTCAGGTATTAGTCTTGAGGATGGTTCTTCTTCACCTTTGGTGGATAGTACTTTGTATCGACAGTTTATTGGGAGTCTTTTGTTTCTTACACATACTTGCCCTGATCTATCCTATGCAGTGAGTGATGTCTCTAGATACATGCAAGAGCCTCATGATATTGACTGGAAGGCAGCCAAAAGGATCTTGCATTATGTGCAAGGATGAAGACCTATGGTATTCACTAAGGAGCTAGGTCTCCATTGAACCTAGTTGGGTATACAGATTCAGATTGGGTTGGAGACAACTCATATCAGAAGTCTACATTCGGTTTTTTCTTCATGATTGCATCTAGTCCTATCTGTTGGTCGAGCAAAAATAAGAATGCTCTATCTCTTTCATCAATCTGGGACGAGTACAGAGGTGTAGTAAATCCAACCACACAGTGCATCTAGTTGCGAGGCATCTTGTTAGAATTTGGGATTCGCAACAATACTCCACCAGTCATCTATTATGACAATCAGAGTGCTATCGGGATCTTTACAGATCCAATTCTGAGACAAAGAACCAAACATATTGAGATACACATGCATTACATCCGAGGATTGGTGCATGATCGTACCATTACACTGCTCTATTGTCCTATAGAAGAGTAGATTGCAGATATTTTCACCAAGACTTTTTCAGTGAAGAAGTTCACTTACCTCCGATCCCTTCTTGAGGTGATTTTTACCTTGGTTGATTAGTTTCTTACATTCTATCTTGAGGGGGGGGGGGTTTCCCACTGGGTTTTCCCTCTTTCCTCACACTTTTTTTTAGATTGTTGTACGGGGTGACCTTTGGTCTCAGTAACCAGGGCCCTATTTTTTTCAGTTATATTTCCTTATAGTCTGGTTTAAGGGGGGATGTTGGAATATTCTCACAATCATATCTTGGTTTTGCATGCTTTGCATGCATGCATTCCATGAAGCACTCCATGCATCCATGCATCAACAGTTGAGTCTCCTAGCACTTAGTCCCTATTTTCCCCTCCCCGGAGCTTGGTTTTGGCCACCATTATCCCTCCTAGCCACTCATGCTCCTTGTTTCCATGACTGGAGTTAAAAATGTTCCCTCATGCACAGATTTAGGATATCTATCAGTCAGTTCCATGATTTATGGAACCTTGTCCCCTTGATTGCTCAATTAACTGATTGTAGCTCCTAGTTGACTGCTACTGAGTGTAGGAGAGGCATCCTTAATCACTGACACCTAGTTATGCGCCCCCTTGGAGCCTCCTTCCTTATTTTGGTGCCCACATGGTTCTGTTATGCTCAGTTATACCCCGGTTGACTGATCATTCACCATCGGTGGCCACTAGACCTTATCGGGATATGGTTCCAATGCAAACTAAGTCATGACTTGAGTAGAATTCAAATCCTCCAAGGAGTATCGAATTAATTCTATTGTATTATCATATTTGTTCCATCTTACAGCTAATGAATGTATCAATAGTAGTTTCTCATATCTTTTGAGTTCTATGAGTGAATTTGATCATATTTCTTGCTAATTATTCTCTGCAATAAACACTATGAAATTGTGAGGTTTTTTCAAGCTTAGTGATCTACCCCTGTGGAATTTCACAGTTTGGAGTCTTACAATAATGCAAACAAGTGTCAAAAGCTCTCTAATTTCTTTGGTAAATGTCCCAATAAAGAATAATGATGGTATAATGGACCTACAATCCTAGGGGTATGTTTGTGTTGAGCATATAAACTGAAACCACAATGTTTGTCTTCTTCCCATCAGCTAGCCATTTCTCATTATATGTCTCCCTTCCTTGCAGGGAATATTGTGCAACAACAACATGCAATATTGTTGAGTCCATATGCTCCAAGCATGGATTGCTTCTAAATCCAAATAAGGTATCTATGGATTACTATTTTCCCATCCCATTTACATTTCCCATGTTTTATTCTTCTTTTATTATGGGTATTCAATTTGAGAAGTGTAAGTGCCCTAGTAATTTTACTTCTAAATGATCAATTGAGACCGATGAAGTCAGTTCCAAATTTACACACTCCAGGTAGAACTTGATTTTTTTTCTATGCTTAATGTTGTGGTATTTGGAAAAGGGAACTCTACCCAATATTTCAGTGCACTCTACCTTTTTTTACCTTTTTCTTGTACTGGTTTTCATGTTGGTCAATGGACATGACTAAATTGCATAATGATATCTTTATACACCTCTTCTCCTATAATTTCCATGATTAACATTTTTCCACTGCATTATCATTGAGAACTATTTGTGTCCATGCTTGAGTTAGAAAGTATTAATCTATGTAATAGACATCACAAATCAATAGTAAACACTACAATGCTTCATTGTTTTGCTATGTTTGTGATGAAGATCCAATACTTTTTTGAGTCAGAGAATCAACAAACTTTGGAGAAATATGTCACTAGTAATTGGGATCTCTTCATAGTTAGTACATGCTTCTTCACAATTAGTACATGCTAGTTGGGTTTGTGTGAATTATCACCTTAGAGCTTACCATGTCTCCTTCGATATCCACATATTAGAGGAAAACCAGGTTTAGATAGGGATAGTGACATAAATGCGCTCCAATGTAATGGGATTCTTCCTGGCACCTTACAAACCCAAAAATTGTTCTTGACATGGGGAAAAAAGAATATTGTGAGAAGATCAATCAAGTTCAATGACATATATTTTGTTAAAGAATAGTGCATGGGTGATTTCCTAATTGTAAAATCTGAATCATAGCAGAACCTAGCTACTATGGATTCCTCACTAGTGAAAAGATTGCAACACATTTACAAGAATGAGCATAAATCTGTAAAATGAAGAACAACAACACATGAAATGGGTGAATAATGTAAATATTATTAACAGTCCAACCTCAAAATAGGTTAAGAACATCCTTTTATACAAATCTGGAACAATTCGAATCCATCTAGAGTGTTCACACTGATCTAGCTTAGAAATAGCTCAAACCCCCCTAGGTTGACCAAAATATCCCAAACCATCCCAAACTGGTTCGAAACTGCTATGTGAATGTTGGGAATGACTGGACAGGCCCATGTGACCTCACACATGTGGAGAATCTAGTTGGTTAGAGGTTAGGAAGCTAGAATTGGCTAAAAATGGGCAAAGGAGGCAAGTTTGTCCACATTCTGAGCATGTGCGCCCTTGGTCAAAGAGAATCCCAAAAAACAAGGAGCAAGAGCGCCCTAGGCATGCAGGAAGCAATAAATGACTAGGAGGGTGCACCCAACAGCTAGTTTGACTTGGCACAATGCTCAGTTTTGTCCACATTGCCAACTGGTTCAAGCTAAATGGCCATTTACTCACTAACCAACTTGGGGATGCAATTATTAAGCTGTTTGGTACTAATTAACCATCAATTAATAAATGATTAATGTACATAGGTGTAATAATGTTCTAACACCCCCCCTTAAGCTAGACTTAGTGAAATATAAAAAATAAGGCCTTGGCAACTAGGCTCAAGTCACCTTTTACATCATAAAAATTATTTGTCCATGTAACCAAGGTAAGGAGGAAAACCACATGGAAAATAAAACCTCCCCTCTAAAATGGACATGTGGCATATATCAAAATACACCAATAATCACCATGCATCACTCACCCCAAGCAAAGATCTAAGGTGAGTGAAGGTCTTCTCGGTAAAACACTTGGTGAAAATATCAGCAGTTTGCTCACTGGAAGGGCAATACTGCAATGCTATGGTCTGGTCATGCACCAAACCCTGAATGTAATGCATGTGTATCTCTATGTGCTTTGTCCTTTTCCTCTGAACTGGATCAGTAGAAACCTTGATTGTACTTTGATTATCACACCAAAGAATAGTGGGTGAATAAAAAACAATCCTGAATTTTGCAAGAATACCTTGCAACCAAACACATTGTGTGGCTGCATTTACTGCTCCCCTGTACTCGGCCTCAGCTGAAGATAAGGAAATAGTATATTTTTTCTTGCTTGACTAGCAAATAGGTCTATGTGCAAGCATAAAAACATAACAGAAAGTTGATTTCCGATCAATACAATCACCAGCCCAATCAGAATCAGTAAATCCTACTAGTTCAAGGGATGAACCAACAACATAATGGATACCAAAGGACTTAGTACCCTGAACATAATTAAGGATCCTCTTGGATGCCTTCCAATGTACTTCATGAGGTTCTTGCATGTGCCTAGCAACATCCCCAGCAGCATATGACAAATCTGGTCTAGAATGAGTAAGCTATAGCAAGCTTCCAACAAGCTACCTATACAACGAGCTGTCAACTAGTGGAGAAGAACCCCACTCATTTAGCTTAACTCCTGAAAGAAATGGAAATTTTGCAGACTTACATTCAGCCATCTTAAATTTATGCAACAAATCTGAAGCATACCTTGACTGACATATAGAAATCCCATTCACAATTTGGTCTATCTCCAAACCCAGAAATTGTTTTAGCAATCCTAGATCGGTCATGGAGAATGCACTGTGCAATGCTCTCTTAACTGAGTCAAGTTCTTTGGTGCAGCTACCAGTGATCAAAATATCATCAACATACAGTACAATAATCAATATCAGATCACTAACATGCTTCATATAAACATTTGGATCAGACTTACACCTCTCAAACCCCAACGATAGCAGAAAATTGTCCATTTTTGCATACCATGCTCTAGGAGCTTGCTTGAGCCCATAGAGTGACTTGTTAAACCCACAAACAAGTGTATGATCAGAAATAAAACCTTCAGGATGCTGCATATATATCTCCTCATTCAGATCCCCATGAAGAAAGGCACTTTTTACATCCATGTGATGAACCTCCCATTGCTTGGAAGCCCCAATGGCCAAAACTAGTCTTACAGAGTCCATCTTTGCCACCGGTGCAAATGTCTCTGTATAGTCCACTCCTTGGACCTGAGAGTAAACCTTATCCACCAACATGGCCTTATACTTCAGATCAGAGCCATCAGATCCAACTTTGGTTCTATAAACCCATTTGCATTGCACTAGTTTCCTCTTGGGAGGAAGAGGGACCAAATCCCAAGTTTTGTTCTCATGGAGTGAGTTCATCTCTTCTTGCATGGATGATTGCCACCTTGGGTCTGTACATGATTCTGAATATGACTTTGGATCAGATCCAACCATCAACTAACATGCCTCACTCAGATCAGAATTATCACATGCAAAGGAATTGTGAAATTGAGATCTAGTTTTCCTAGCATCTTGGGGATCACCCACAAGCTCTCCAGCACTTTGAATTGTTTTCTCTGCCCACTTGGGCCTTGAGGGAGGGACATGATCAGAGTCCATATCAACATCATATTCAGAAATATCAGAAGAAGAATCACTACTTACAACATCATCAAGAAGAGGATATGTGCATTCCCCATCACCTTGTTCACTAGCTTGTAAAAACTCTTCTTCTTCGAATTGGACACTTCTTTCGATGAAAGTTTTGAGAGTGGATGGATCAAAGAGATTGTATCCCTTGGAATCCTCTGCATACCCAACCATGATTGAATCCTTGCTTTGGGGCTGCAAGGCCTTTCTCTTCTCCAGTGGAATTCTAGCCGAAGCCCTTGAGCCAAAAATTATGAAATGTGAAACATTGGGTTTGTGGCCCATCCATGCTTCAAATGGAGTAATTCCTTGCAATGCTTTGTGTGGTGCTCTGTTCTGAACATATGCTGCACAATTCATAGCTTCAACCCACAATTTAGGAGACAAATCCTTTGCTTGCATCATGCAAGTTTCCATCTCTTTCAGTGCTCTATTTTTGTGCTCTGCAACACCATTTTGTTGTGGTGTGTAGGGCACTGAGTGTTGCATCTGAATGCCATGCTCTTGACAGAGCTGCTGCAGATTCTTATTGACATACTCCTTTCCATTATTAGTCCTCAAAACCTTCATGGCCTTCCCACTAAAGTTCTCAACCATACTCTTGAAAATTTTGAAACATTCAAAGACTTCAGATTTTTGCTTAAGGAAAAATAACCAGCAGTACCTTGAGTAGTCATCGATAAAGGTGAGCACATATTTGCTTCAGCCATAGGAGAGAGTGGGGAGTGGACCTATCAGATCAGAATGCACTATCGCAAGTGGCTGATCATCCCTCCTTGCCTTCCCTTTGTCATACTTCTTTTCAGGATGCTTCCCAACCATGCAACCCTTGCATGTTCCATTGGAAAAACTGATGGTTGGCAGCCCTTCTACCATCTCTTCTTTGCTCAAAGCTTAAAGATATCTGTAGTTTAGGTGACCATACCTATAATGCCATAGATTGCTGGTTTCATTCCCATGTGACAAAAATGCACTTGGTGAAGAGAACTCAAGAAAGTGGGAGAACTTGTACATCTTCATATCATGGTCTGCAACACCCATTGCAACAATTTTTTCGGTGGAAATTTATGATATCTCCACTTCATTCTGAGTGAAGACAACTTTCTTTACTGCTCCAGTATGTGTCATTTGATATACAGAGAGCAATTTTGCTGCAAGATGTGGTACATACAGCACATTAGAGAAGAACCCATTCTCCATAGAGATTTTCCCAATGCCATGAGCAGGGATTTCTGAGTCATCTCCCAAGCGAATGGAGGGACCACTGTAAGGTTCAAGATTGGAAAACGAATCTCTTGAAGAGGCCATGTGCCTAGAGGCACCTAAATAAATGATGAACAAGGGTGACTGAGATGTACAAGCCACCAAAGCATGGCATCTCTCCTTGTCTTCAGAAACACTCTCCTTCTTCTTGGAACTTTCAAAAACAGGAATATTGTTTTTCTGTAGGAGATGGGTCATCATGTCTATGGTTTTCTTCATGCATGAACTCTCTGGGTGAAAACCCCTTTGATAGTAGTTGCATTTTGTCTTCTCAGCCTTCTTTCGCTTGTTCTTGGTAGGATTCGAAACCCCATCAGTGGATTTGGGCCTCTCATCCTTCTTCTTCTTGTCTTGAGGTTTTGGCCCCCTTGGTTTTTGCTTGCCTCTTCCATTTTCCGAATCTCCAGCTACAAGAACTTGGTCTTTTTGCTTGATGGTGCCCATCAAGACCAGCTTGTCTTGCTCTTGAGTTAGCATCTCCATGAAATCAGCCAAAGGTGGCATCTTCCATCCTCTAACTGTGAGCCTTGTGGAGTTGAAGGAAGACACAAAAACTGAGTATTCAGAACCCAGTTTGGAGATAATGGACAACACCAACTATTCTTCTTTCTTCTCTATGCCACATTGTCGAATCTTGTTAGAACTGTAATCCACACTTAGTACCATAATCCATAAATTTTTATTGCTCATGTGCTTAATTAAACCATAGTTTGGACTAGGTGACTACAGTTGGTCAAAAACCCACTTTTGAGAGTGTTCACACCCACTTCCAACCAAACCAGTTCACCCAGCCTCCTGTTTTGTCCACAAGTGCGCCCTCATTAATTGCTGGTGCGCCCTCTCTCCTTGTTTAGGGGAATTTTAGTTGACCAAGGGCGCTAGGGTGGATTTTTGCCCATTTTTGGCTAGATTTGGAGCATTTAATGCTCCCTTGGCCCCCCCAAACTCCTCTACTTGCTCACCCACGCCTACCTTGAGCTCATTAATGACCAAGCATGCTTCAGCCACCTCCACACCAGAATTCGTGACTGTTTGGGGTGATTGGGATTGAGTTGGACCCACCTAGGGGGGATTGAGGCCAATTTGGCATTGATGACTTGTACACTCAGCTTGAGCCACCTAATGCTCTCGAATTTCTCATGGATGTAATAAAAACTTGTTACTAACATTTTCACATGTTAGACAGTCAGTTAATCAAAGGTTTCAGCATACATTGTGTGTAAAATTATCTCCTTTTTCAAGTTTTTCCACTGTTTTTGCAAACTAATTCGATTTTGTGAGGTTCTCCATAGCTCCTAGATCTTCTGTGATCAAAATACTCACATGGTATCAGAGCCATCATGGAGTTAGTGAGTTGCAGGTCAATATTGAGCATTGAACTGCATTCTAGAGAGGATTTCCAGAAAAAAATTGAGTGTTTTTTGCAGGTGCTTCAGTAGTTTTCTCACCATTAACGCAGCAGTCATGGAAGCAAACCAAATGTTGCTCACACCCTTCAATTTTTTCGATTGGAAGGCTGAGATGGTTATCAAGCTGAGATCTAAGGGTCTCTATAGAGTAACCATGGGCACAGAAGTGGAGCCAAATTCTGCTGTGGAGAAAGCAAAGTACTACAATCGACTTGATGAAGCTTATGGATTGCTATGCCTGAGCATTTCAAGGGAACTCTTGTTTCATACAGACAGTTTGACAACCCCCAATGAAGTATGGGTGAAGCTAGAATCACTCTTTGGGAAAACTGATGAACTGAGAGGCCACCAGCTTGAAAGCGAGCTCATTAGCTTGAGCCTAGCGCATTTTGAAACCATCCAGGAGTTCTTCACGAAATTCAAGTCACTGGTGCTTCAACTGCAACAATGTGGAATTGTTAAGAAGGAGGAACAACTGATTCTGTCCATCCTTTCGAAGCTAGGCCCAGAATTCTCTGTATTTGTCAGCACATTTCACTCAGCCAAAATGACCCTTCGAAATTGGCAAATGCCATCACTAGCTACCTTCATGGAGTGTCTCACTCAGGAGCAGGACAAACTAGTTCAGATGGGCACCATAAAATCAAAGGACCAAGCATTGGCAATGGGTGTTTCAAGTGCCAACAAAGGCAAGCAGAAAGCCAAGAATTCGAAGCAGCAAGAGAAGAGGAAGTCTGACAAGACCAAGTCTGCAGATGGGGGTTCGAATCTGTCAAAGGAGAAGGACAAGAAGGGAAAGGAAAAGACCAAATGCACCTATTGTCATAGGGGCTGGCATCCAGAGAGCTCATGTATGAAGAAAACCATTGACTCAATGGCGCAGCTGCTGGAGAAGAATAACATCCCAGTCCCTGAGGGCGCAAGGAAGAAAGAGAGCACCTCAAATCCTAACAATAAAGAGAAGTGTCATGCTTTGGTAGCAGGTACTTCGAATCCCTCTTCCTTCATCATTGATTCAGGAGATTCCAGACATATGGTTTCATCCAGAGAGCTCTTCTCCTCTATGCATTCGAATGGTGGCCCAACAGTTCGAATGGGAGATGATTCAGAAATCCAGACCAAGGGGATTGGTAGGATTGACATGGAGCATGGCTATTTCAGTGATGTGCTCTATGTACCTTCATTGGCTGCAAATTTGCTATCAGTTTATCAAATGACCCATATAGGAGAAGCCAAGAGAGTAACATTTACTCCAGATTTGGTAGAAATCTCAGAAATTTCCTCAAATCAAGTTGTGGCAGTAGGGTATGCAGATCATGATGAGAGAATGTACAAATTCTCAAATTTCATTCCAAATTCTAGTGACCATGCTCTTGTCTCTCATGCCAATGAGACCTCCAAGTTGTGGCATGAAATATTTGGCCACATGAACTACAAATATCTCCAGCAATTGCACAAGGACGAGATGGTGGAAGGGCTTCCAGAAATCAGATCTTCAAATGGTGCATGCATTGGGTGTGTAGTTGGAAAGCATCCTGAGCGCAGCTATGAGAAGGGAATGGCAAGGAGAGCCACTCAACCACTTGGATTGGTACACTCAGACCTCATTGGTCCTCTTCCCACTCCATCATATGGTGGATCAAGGTATGTACTTACATTCATAGATGACTACTCTCGATTCTGCTGGGTTTACTTCCTTAAATTGAAGTCAGAAGTGTTTGAGAAATTGAAGATTTGGAAAGCCCTAGTGGAGAACCATAGTGGTCATAAGATAAAGATCCTTAGGACTGATAATGGAAAGGAATATGTGAATAATAACATTCAGCACCTTTGTGAGGAATGTGGCATCCAAATGCAACATTCAATCCCCTACACACCTCAGCAAAATGGTGTGGTAGAGAGGAAAAATAGATCTCTCAAGGAGATGGCTACTTGCATGATTGAAGCTAGGGATCTAAGCCCTAAGCTATGGGCTGAAGCCATCAATTGTGTTGCTCATATTCAGAACAGAGCCTTTCACAAATCAGTCAAAGGAAAAACCCCCTATGAGGCATTGTTTGGCCAAAAACCAAATGTGTCAAATTTCAGGATTTTTGGGTCTAGAGCATGGGCTCGAATTCCATCAGAAAAGAGGAAGGATTTGGAGCCACAGAGCAGGGAATGTATCATGGTTGGATATGGTGAGGACACAAAGGGATACAAGCTCTTTGACACATCCACACTCAAAACTTTCATTGAGAGAAGTGTGCAATTCGAAGAAGAACCAATTCCAGATTTTGAGCTTGCACCGGGGGAAAGCTCCTCTCCTCCACATCTTAATGAAATTAGTGATGATTCCACCTCTGATTTTTCTGATATTGCTGAAGATGACATGGCTGAAGATGACATTGCTGTACATGAGTCACCATCAAGGCCCAAGTGGGCTGAGAAAATCATACAAGCTGCAGGTGAATTGGCAGGCAATCCCCAAGAGCCTAGGAAGACTAGATCTCAAACAATCAATGCTTACTTTGCAAATGAAAGTGAACTTACTGATCACTGTTATATGATGATTGGATCTGATCCAACATCATATCAGGAAGCTCATCATGATCCAAGGTGGAGAGCAGCAATGCAAGAAGAATTCCAGTCTCTCCAAGAGAACAAAACATGGGATTTGGTGCCTCTTCCTCCCAAGAGGAAACTTGTGCAATGTAAGTGGATTTTTTGAACCAAACCTGTTGCTGATGGTTCTGATCTGAAGTACAAGGCTAGGTTAGTGGCTAAGGGCTACTCACAAATCCATGGTGTGGATTATACAGAGACCTTTGCACCGGTTGCAAAGATGGACTCAATTAGACTAGCTCTTGCCATGGCAGCTAGTAAAGGTTGGGAAGTTCACCACATGGATGTCAAAAGTGCATTCTTGCATGGTGAGCTACAGGAAGAGATATATATGCAGCAACTTGAAGGATTCCAAGAGGATCCCACACTTGTATGCAGGTTGAAGAAGTCACTCTATGGACTCAAGCAAGCCCCCAGGGCTTGGTATGCCAAAATGGATGCTTTTTTGCTCTCAATTGGTTTCTGTCGATGCAAGTCTGATCCAAATGTTTATTTGCAGCATTGTGATGATAATTTGCAGGTAATTGTACTGTATGTTGATGATCTCTTAATTACAGGGAGCTGCACCAAACAAATTGGCTCAATTAAAGCTTCTTTGCACAGTGAATTTGCCATGAGCGACCTAGGATTGCTAAGGCAATTTTTGGGTTTGGAAATTGAGCAATCTGAGAGAGGTATATTGCTGAGTCAACCTAAGTATGCTTCAGACCTGTTATTCAAGTTTAAAATGGCTGAATGTAAGGCAGCCAAGTGCCCATTCCTTTCAGGCATAAAACTAGGTGAATTTGAAGACTCTCCATTGGTGGATTGCACACTCTACAGGCAGCTAGTCGGAAGTTTGCTGTACCTTACACATACAAGACCTGATTTGTCTTATGCTGTAAGTGCTGTAGCAAGGTATATGCAGCAGCCACATGAGATCCATTGGAAGGCAGCCAAAAGGATCCTTCAATATGTCCAAGGAACAAAGAGCTTCGGGGTACACTATGCAGCTGGTTCTTCACTTCAACTAGCTGGATTTTTTGATTCCGATTGGGCGGGAGATCCCATCGATAGAAAGTCCACTTCAGGTTTTGTGTTTATGTTTGCTGAAGGTCCCATTTGCTGGTCAAGTAAGAAACAACATACAATTTCTCTTTCATCAGCAGAGGCCGAGTACAGGGCAGCAGTGAACGCAGCCACACAGTGTGTTTGGTTGCAAGGCATTCTTCGGGAGTTTGGTGTTGCTATTGATTCTCCAACCAATATTTGGGTGGATAATCAAAGTGCCATCAAGATATCTACTGATCCAGTACAGAGGCAAAGAACAAAGCACATTGAGATCCACATGCATTACATTCGGGGCTTGGTGCATGACAGGGTGATTTCACTGCAGTATTGCCCATCCACCGAGCAAACTGCAGATATTTTCACCAAGTGCTTTACTGAGAAGACCTTCACTCACTTGAGAGATTTGCTTGGAGTGAGTGATGGATGGTGATTGCTGCAATTTAATTGGAGGTTCAACCCCATGTCCATTTTAGAGGGAAGTTTTTATCCCATGAGGTTTTACTTCTTTTCCTCGGTTCATATGGACAAATAAAATTTCTGTTTGTAATGAGGTGACTTGAGCCTTTGTTTCCAAGGCCTCCCACTTATCTTTCATGAGAATGTACTAAGTTATGGTTAAGGGGGGGGTGTTAGAACTTTAATCCACACTTAGTACCATAATCCATAAATTTTTATTGCTCATGTGCTTAATTAAACCATAGTTTGGACTAGGTGACTACAGTTGGTCAAAAACCCACTTTTGAGAGTGTTCACACCCACTTCCAACCAAACCAGTTCACCCAGCCTCCTGTTTTGTCCACAAGTGCGCCCTCATTAATTGCTGGTGCGCCCTCTCTCCTTGTTTTGGGGAATTTTAGTTGACCAAGGGCGCTAGGGTGGATTTTTGCCCATTTTTGGCTAGATTTGGAGCATTTAATGCTCCCTTGGGCCCCCCAAACTCCTCTACTTGCTCACCCACGCCTACCTTGAGCTCATTAATGACCAAGCATGCTTCAACCACCTCCACACCAGAATTCGTGACTGTTTGGGGTGATTGGGATTGAGTTGGACCCACCTAGGGGGGATTAAGGCCAATTTGGCATTGATGACTTGTACACTCAGCTTGAGCCACCTAATGCTCTCGAATTTCTCATGGATGTAATAAAAACCTGTTACTAACATTTTCACATGTTAGACAGTCAGTTAATCAAAGGTTTCAACATACATTGTGTGTAAAATTATCTCCTTTTTCAAGTTTTTCCACTGTTTTTGCAAACTAATTCGATTTTGTGAGGTTCTCCATAGCTCCTAGATCTTCTGTGATCAAAATACTCACAAATCTGCAAGACCAAGCTCTTGAACTTGGTGAAGAAGTCCTGGATGGAATCGAAATTCCCTGGGCTCAGTGAGAGAAGCTCATTTTCGAGTTGTTGGCCTCTCATCTCATCAGTCTTTCCAAACAAGGTCTCAAGCTTGAGCCAAACTTCATTTGGAGTAGCTAGACTTTCTACATGAAACAGGAGGTCTCTTGAAATGCTGGGACAAAGGAGGCCAAATGCCTCATCCATTCTGTTAAAAAACTTGGATTTCTCCACAACTGAGTTTGGCTCCACCTCAGTGCCCATCGTAATTCTGTAGAGACCCTTAGATCTCAGCAAAATCACCATTTCTTCCTTCCAATTGAAATAGTTGAAGGGAGTAAGCACATTTGGGTGAGATGGCTCCATTCTTCTCTGCTGCTCACACACTTGCTGACAATGTTGATCTTCAATACCTACAAACAACTCTCAAATCACTCAGGAGGGATCTACACTGACAGATTCGAACCCTGTTTGATAGTGGATGCATTCGGGAGAGCATCACACCTAAGAAGAGCCACTAGATTTCTCCAATGGACTCAATGCAATGGCCTCAAGAATTATGTGGTTTCTCCACTACTTCTGGCAAGCCACTAAAACAGTCTTGCTAGTTCGAATGGTAGCTCCAAGAGCTCTGATACCATGTAAAATCTGAATCACAACAGAACCTAGCTACTATGGATTCCTCACTAGTGAAAAGATTGCAACACATTTACAAGAATGAGCATAAATATGTAAAATGAAGAATAATAACACATGAAATGGGTGAATAATGTAAATATTATTAGCAGTCCAACCTCAAAATAGGTTAAGAACATCCTTTTATACAAATCTGGAACAATTCGAATCCATCTGGAGTGTTCACACTGATCTAGCTTAGAAATAGCTCAAACCCCCCTAGGTTGACCAAAATATCCCAAATCATCCCAAACTGGTTCGAAACTGCTATGTGAATGCTGGGAATGATTGGACAGGCCCATGTGACCTCACACATGTGGAGAATCTGGTTGGTTAGAGGTTAGGCAGCTAGAATTGGCTAAAAATGGGCAAAGGAGGCAAGTTTGTCCACATTCTGAACATGTGCGCCCTTGGTCAAAGAGAATCCCACAAAACAAGGAGCAAGAGTGCCCTAGGCATGCAGGAAGCAATAAATGACTATGAGGGCGCACCCAACATCTAGTTTGACTTGGCACAACGCTCACTTTTGTCCACATTGCCAACTGGTTCAAGCTAAATGACCATTTACTCACTAACCAACTTGGGGATGCAATTATTAAGCTGTTTGGTACTAATTAACCATCAATTAATAAATGATTAATGTACGTAGGTGTAATAATGTTCTAACACTAATAAAATGCCTCTTCTGATAATAGGTTAGTCCCCATAGTCGTTAACTTCATGAATTCAACATTTGACCACATTTTAATAGCATGGATCCTAATCCATCAGGTTAGGTGAAGCTAGAAATTCTTGAGTGTCACGTCCCCTTCAATCATTCCAAACCATGGAAGGAAACATGACCAATATTACCGGGTTTATTTGGATATCTCAGCCCATACAATACTAAGAAATGCTTGAATAAATAAAAACTTCTATGTGCAAACTCATACTCAATATAAACATAACGGAATTAAAACACAATTGCACACACACAAACAATAATGTATCAACATATCTATCACCAGCAGAGGATGATTCAACATTTAGGGATTCAAGTCCATTCCAATGCTATGCACAGGCTTCATATCAATTCCATTAACATGAATAATTACCATTCTGAATTAACACATTACAGAACACTAAATGCATATAATTTAAAACACAGAGAACACTTATCTTTGAGATGAAGCTGTCCAACAACTGCCTATGTGAGAGCAACGTTCCACCCAACCATAGATCTCTATCCAGCCTATATTCTTTCAGCTGAGAGATCACCCCCGAGCTGGGTTGTGTATCCACTAAGGAGGAGCTAAATAGGCTCACTCACAGTCATGGTTTCACTCAACAGCTATGCTAAGCCAACACACAGTTGGGTTTATCAAGCATACAAAAGACAAGGGAGGGAAATGCTAAGCCAGTGAGCTCAACCACATAGCTACAGGCATCTCAAATGAATTCAAAAGTATGGCCCCCACAATACCTACCTCACCCAACACAAGGAAGGTCCCCTTCTCTGCTACATAGTCCCTTAGGCGTCCCTTCCCTCCAGTTCTATTCAGGGCAGGCATAGAAAGGTCCAGCAGCTAATTCCTTGAGATTTCAGCCTTCACTAGGTTTATCAAACAAACCCAACCTCTGTTCAGTCATTCACCCTTGGATTTCTCAAACTTTTGTCATCAAATAACTCAATCCCGTCACTTGATTTTTGGGCTATAAAAACTGTTTTTTTCTATGGATTTCGGGGTATCTAATACTCTCAAATTCACCCCAAGGTTCATATCTATGGATCCCCCATTGGATTTTATTGTCCAATACCAATTCTAGGTGTTTTTGGCACTCTAAAACGTGGGTTCTTGCAAAGTTGCGATTTCTCATTTTGCTCACTGTTGGGAATTCGTAACGGATGAAAATTGATGTTGGGATCTTCAACAATGGAATGGGAGTGAGGAAGAAGCAATTCCCCTGAGGTAGAGTGACTTGTGGGTCAAGAAAACAGTTCCCATACTCTGCCATACGATCTTTTGGGTTGCCCATGCTCCATTGAAGCCATGGACTGAAATCTTCAACAACTTCCTTACAATAGAATTAAATGTTAGCAAGGAAAGTCAAATGGGTTCACAAGATGACATTTGGCATCATATGGTTCATCCTCACAACCCCTTCACCTCTCCCTAGTGGATACACATGGCCCCTTCTCATTGGTTACTTCCATAGCAAGTTTTGGTATTTTATTGCAATATCAAATATTTATATCAATTACAATATTCCATGGCTTAATAGCACATGGGTAGCAAAATATCAACTACTTGTCCATTTAAATAAAATCCGAGCATACACAAGCGGGGCCTTGTCCTTGAGCTCCACGCTAGGGAAACATACATCGCATGTATACAATATTTACATAAAAGCCAATATTTCTTAAGGGTCAAAATGGGGTATTACATTTCCCTCCCCCTTAGAACAACACCATTCTCGGTGTTCTCAAAACTGAACAAAAATGGGAATTTCTCTCTTATGGCATCCTCCAAATCCCATGTAGCCTCATCGGGACTAAGGTGCTCCCATTGGATCTTTACCTGCCCGATGGCTCTATTCCGGAGCAAAGTGACCTTCTTGTCGAGGATGCCCATAGGCTCTACTTGGAACTTTCCCTCAGATTCCACCTGTATCACATTCCAATCAATCATATGATTAGGGTCATGTACATACTTCTTAAGCAAAGATACATGGAAGACATTATGAGCTCTTATGTTAGCAGGCAATGCGACTCTATATGCAACTGGCCCTATCCTATCTAGGACTTCAAATGGCCCACAATATCTTGGTGACAACTTAGCACAACTCCCCAACTTGAGAGAGATTTTCCTTGGTTTCACTCTCAAATAAACATGATCCCCAATCTGAAATTCCTTATGCATTCTTTTCAAATCTGCATAGCTCTTTTGCCTATCCCGAGCTGCCTTTAAATTCTTCCTGATCTTAACAACTTCCTGTTCCATTTCCCTGATCATCTCTGGTCCATGTAATACCCTGTTCACCGGGTTGTCCCAATTCACTGGAGTCCTGCATCCCTTGCCATACAATGCCTCAAATGGACTCATTCCCAATGATGCATGATGTCCATTATTGTATGCAAATTCTACCAAGTGTAGGTAATCTTCCCACTTGGATGGTTTATCCATCACATACATTCGTAGCATGTCTTTAAGAACCTGATTCACCCTCTCAGTTTGGCCATCTGTTTGAGGATGATATGCTGTACTAAAATTCAATTTAGTTCCTAATTCCTGAAATAATCCCTTCCAGAAATTGGAAGTGAACTTTGTATCACGATCAGAAATTATTGCCTTGGGCAATCCATGCAATCTGAATATCTCTCTGATGAAGATATTTGTAATGTCATTATCCTTGTGGGTGGACTTGACTAGAATAAAATGAGCTACCTTGGATAGCTTTTCCACCACAACCATGATTGAATCATGTTTCTTCACTGTCATGGGTAGACCTGTTACAAAATCCATAGAGATCACTTCCCACTTCCACTAGGGAATGGGTAAGGGCTGTAACAATCCTATTGGATGTTGGTTCTCTGCCTTGACTTGTTGTCACTTCTAACACCTAGCAATGTACTCAGCTATGTCTTTCTTAATACCATGCCAAAAGTATTGTTTTCTTGCTGCTGTTATAGTCTTTTGATATCCTGGGTGTCCAGAGTATGGCATTTGATGTATTTCATCCATCACTAACTTCTTCAAATCTGCACTATTTTGGATGTACAGTCTATCCTTGAAGATGAGTATATCATCTTCACCTAGCTGATATCCTGCACACTTTTCATCCACATTACCGTGCTGCAACTTCTCTTTAATTTGAAGGCAAGTTTCATCACTGTTTTGGGCTTTAAGAACTCTCGTCTTCAAATTTGATTTGCACATACTTAATGTTGCAACATGAAATTTTCTGCTAAGGGCATCTGCAACCTTATTCTCCTTCCCCTTTACATGCTTAATTTCAAAATCAAATTCACAAAGAAACTCCATCCATCTAGCTTGTCTAGCATTCAAGTTTGGATGATCAAACAAATACTTTAAGCTCATGTGGTCTATTCTAAGCTTGAATCTCCTTCCCATCAAATAATGTCTCCACATCTTGAGAGCATGCACTATGGCTGCTAATTCTAAATCATGTGTGGCATAATTCTTTTCATGTTCTTTTAATTTTCTTGACTCGTAGAAAATCACAAATCCCTCTTGCATGAGCACTCCACCTAGCCCTTCAATGCAAGCATCTTTGCACACTACAAAATCCTTCTTTGGATCTGCTATCTTCAAAATAGGAGCGATGGTAAGTAACTCCTTTAACTGCTGAAAGCTTTTCTCACACTTTTTAGACCATACAAACTTGATATTCTTCCTTTGCAATGAAGTGATTGGATGAGCTGTCTTGGAGAAGCCTTCAATAAACCTTCTGTAGTAACCAGCAAGACCCATGAAAGATCTAACATCTGAAACATTCTTTGGATTAGACCAATCCATGATGGCATTAATATTTTATGGATCCACTGCAATTCCTTCTTCACAAATAACATGAACCAAATACTGAACTCTATTTTGATAGAATTCACACTTGCTTAACTTGGCATACATCTGGTGTTCTCTAAGAACTTGCAACACCATCCTTAGATGTTCTTCATGTTCTTCTTCATTTCTTGAATAGACAAGAATGTCATCCAATAATACAATCACAAACTCATCCAAATATTTGTTGAACACACTATTCATGAGACACATGAATGTAGCAGGTGCATTGGTAAGACCAAATGGCACCACAGTGAACTCATAATGACCATATCTAGTTCGGAAAGCTATCTTATGAATGTCTTCTTCTTTAATCCTCACTTGATGGTAGCTGGACCTCAAGTCAATCTTTGAAAACACCTTAGCTTCCTTCATTTGATCAAACAAGTCATCAATTATTGGAAATGGATACTTGTTCTTGACTGTCACTTTATTGAGCTTCCTATAATCAATACACAGCCTTAAATTCCCATCCTTCTTCTTAACAAATAACACTGGTGCTCCCCAAGGAGACACACTTGGCCTGATATACCTTTTGTCCATTAACTCTTGTAGCTGCATCTTTAACTCTACCAATTCTGGTGTGCTCATTCTATAAGGAGCTTTGGAATTTGGCACTGCCCCTGGAACAAGATCAATGGTAAAATCAATATCTCTCTTTGGTGGTAGTCCTGGCACTTCATCCGGAAATACATCTTGGAATTCTTGCAACAATGGAAAGTCTTCTATCATTGGACCTTTCTCCTCTGACAAATTTGATATATGGACTGCATATAATTGACAACCTTTCTTATAGAACTTCTTCAACTGTAAGGCTGAAATTTGGATTACTGAAACTTGCTTGGATATTCCTCTTACCAATATTGGTCTTCCCTCTTCATCAATGCATTCAATTGCTTTCTCATAACAATCCAACTTGGCTCTATGCTTTTCCAACCAATCCATGCCAATTAAGGCATCATAAGAGCCCAATGGTAGTATATTTAAATCTGCATGTGTGTGGAGTCCATTCAATTCTATGGTGCACTCCACCACTACTTCACTAAATTTTCTCTTGGTCCCTGTGGCTAATTGAACTAACCAAGACTTACTCTGCTTCACTTTTATAAGAGAACAACCTTGAACCAATTTTGAAGAAACATAACTATGAGTAGATCCTGGATCAATCAAAACATAAATAGATTGCTTAGAAATCTTACCTTCAACTTCCACTACTGATGATTGATGATTTGCCTGATGATTATCCAACGCTGCATAAATTCGGGGCGTGGCCCTTGCCATGTCCTCCACTGTAGCTGCTCCCTTTAAGTTGTGCAATATTTGGGGATTATCCTTCCGATGTGGACAATCCTTTAGCATGTGGTTCTCTCCACATCCCCAACACTGAAGTGGTCCTTTGGATGCTTTGTCTGTTGCTACTGCTAGCTTGAATCCACTCCTTGCTTGCAGCCCCTGTGGGAAGGTCCTGGGTTGACTCTTGAATGGTGGCTTGAAGCCACTTTTCTTTTGATCAAACCTCCCTCTTGGCCTTCCTTTCCATGCTGGATTAACCTCTGATTTTTCTTTATTCTACTCATAGCAATGCATTGCCATCCTAATGGATTCATCAAGACTTGGTGGATTAACAAACTCAATTATATCCTTGAAACTTTGAGGTAGACTCCCAAGGAAGCATTGGATTTTTATCCTCTCATCCTTAATATAGTCCACATACCTCAGCAATTCCAAAAACTTGTGGACATGCTCTTCCATAGATTTTTGTCCCAACCTGAGTTCATTGAACTCTTTTCTCTTACTGTCATAATACCTAGCAGAAAGGTATTTTTCCTTGAAGTACTTATTAAATTTTTCTCAACTGATCTTCCTTTCACTGATCCCTTTCACTTGCAAGAGATTGTCCCACCAAATTGAAGCTTTGCCATTTAGATTGTAAATGGCAATTCTGGCTTTTTCATTTCCTGAGTAGTCCTGAATTCTGAAATATTTCTTCATTCCAAGAATCCATGCCTTTGACTCTTGGCCAGTCTTTCCTTCTCCATCGAATGTGGGAGGTCTTGCCTTTCTGAATTCTCCCTATGGAATTCCTTTGAACTTCTTTCGTCCATCAACTCTCCTAGGCATATGCCTTGGAATTCTTTGAGAACCTCTGGAGTCACAAGATTTGCTAGAAGAAGATCTAGAGGAAGGTGTTCTATGTTTTTTGCTCACATAAATCTTCCTTGGGCTTGGAGTCCTCTTCTTTGAATGACCTCTAGAGTGACTCTCTGCATCTCTTCCTTCTTCACCTACATTGATTGGGTTGGACCCAAGGTTTAGCCTCTGCTGCATATCAGTGAGGCTTTGCAAGATAGTAACATTGAGTTGGTTTTATTCTTCCCGAGCCTTCATCAATCTTTCATTGAAGCTCGCCATGGTTTCAACCAAATTTTGAGGAGTTATTTGCTCCCTTCTCCCATTAGATTCAGTCTCAACTTTCCCTTCTTTCCTATTTTCACCTAGCACATCTTCATCATGCTCTTAAATATCTTGAGCATCATTTATGGTCACCATTTTCCTGTATGTTGCTTCTGCTACAACTATTAAATCTTATAAACTACAAGCGCTGTGCATTATGAAAATATTTGTTAGACATTTTAGGAATGCTTATAGAAACATAAACAATCAATATTTTAACATAATTAACTCATGGAATAATTCACATAGCTGTTATGCATTCATTTCTTTTGCCCATTCATGCAATTCTGGAAATTGCCCATATTGTCAACAATTTGACAAAACAGTCACAGAAACTTTTCTGCTCTAAATATATATGGGGTATGAAAACCTCATTCAAATTCTGGTCATGTTCCCTTATTTACTGCTAGATAAGCTTTCCAATGCCTATCCCCGTGC
Source organism: Larix kaempferi (assembly GCA_027924585.1). Taxonomy (NCBI): domain Eukaryota; kingdom Viridiplantae; phylum Streptophyta; class Pinopsida; order Pinales; family Pinaceae; genus Larix; species Larix kaempferi. The sequence continues at coordinate 1,480,264 of BSBM01000130.1, read as the reverse complement.
TCCGTGCTGACATCAGGTGTGGAAATTGCATTACTTAAAAAATGACAAGTTTTACCAAAATTCTGTAGTTTTACACACAGTGGTATTTTGGTCTGGAATGCCAACTTCAGCCACCCGTGGAAGAAAATCTATGGAGAATCACCAAAACGTTTCTACCGGGAGAAGTTAGTCCATATAGAAAGGAACACTCAGCAACTCGCAGATCTCTGTTCCAGTGCTCCATTCATCTTTTATGAATTTATGGGTTTGACTACTTTTCCTTTTAAACTCCCTTTGCAACCTGTGCAACCTGTGCACACCCTGTGCGCCACTTGCGCAACCCTTGTGGAACTTGTGCACAACCTGTGCGCAACCTATGCGCCACCTGCGCAACCTGTGCTCAACCTGTGCGCAACCTATACGCAACCTGTGCGCAACCTATACGCAACCTGTGCACCACCTGTGCGCCACCTGCGCAACCTGTGCACCACCTACGCAACCTGTGCACAACCTATGCACCACCTACGCAACTTGTGCGCCACCTGCACAACCTGTGCGCCACCTGCGCAAGATGTGTGCAACCTGTGCACAACCTGTGCACAACCTGCGCAACCTGTGCACAACCTGTGCGCAACCTGTGCGCCACCTGCGCAACTTGTGCGCAACATATGGACAACCTGTGTGCCACCTGCACAACCTATGCGCAACCTGTGCACAACCTATGTGCCACTTGCGCAACCTGTGCACAACCTATGCGCAACCTGTGCGTAATCTGTGCACAATCTGTTCACAACCTGTGCGCCACCTGTGCGCAACTTGTGCACCACCTGCGCAACCAGTGCATAACCTTTGCGCAACCTGTGCACAACCTGTGCGCCACCTGCGCAACTTGTGCACAACTTGTGTGCCACCTGCGCAGCCTGTGCACAACCTGTGTGCCACCTGCGCAACCTGTGCGCCACCTACGCAACTTATGCGCAACTTGTGCACCACCTGTGCACAACCTGTGCGCCACCTGCGCAACCTATGCAACTGCTGTGCATCTCGGAACTGCGGAATTGGGGAAACACCTCTTCCGCTCCTGCAAACTCGTGGGGCTCATATCTCCCTCGTCCCTTAACCAAATAAGGCAAGTCTAGTACTGTTGGAAATCTCTTTGCGAGATCTATGCAATGGTTTGATTCTCTGCCACACCTGAGAACTCCGATTTTGCGATTTTCCCCAATCAAAATACCACCCAAACTTCATCAATACTATGTTAAAAACTTTCTGATATCTGCCTGCAAACTCAGAATTTGGCCCAAGCAGCCCCAATGCTGCAACATGGGCTCTGATACCACTATGTCACGTCCCCTTCTATCATTCCAAACCATGAAAGGAAACATGAGCAATCTTACTGGGTTTATTTGGATATCTCAGCCCATACAATACTAAGAAATGCTTGAATAAATAAAAACTTCTGTGTGCAAACTCATACTCAATATAAACACAGCGAAATTAAAACACAATTGCACACACACAAACAATAATGCATCTACATATCTATCACCAGCAGAGTATGATTCAACATTCAGGGATTCAAGTCCATTCCAATGCTATGCACAAGCTTCATATCAATTCCATTAACATGAATAATTACCATTCCGAATTAACACATTACAGAACACCAAATGCATATAATTTAAAACACATAGAACATTTATCTTTGAGATGAAGCTGTCCAACAACTGCCTATGTGAGAGCAACATTCCACCCAACCATAGATCTATGTCTAGCCTCTATTCTTTTAGCTGAGATATCACCCCCGAGCTGGGTTGTGTATCCACTAAGGAGGAGCTAAATAGGCTCATTCACAGCCATGGTTTCACTCAACAGTTATGCTAAGCCAACACACAGTTCAGTTTATCAAGCATACAAAAGACAAGGGAGGGAAATGCTAAGCCAGTGACCTCAACTACAAAGCTACAGACATCTCGAATGAATTCAACAGTATGGCACCCACAATACCTACCTCACCCAACACAAGGAAGGTCCCCTTCTCTACTACACAGTCCCTCAGGCGTTCCTTCCCTTCAGTGCTATTCAGGGCGGGCATAGAAACGTCCAACTACTAATTCCTTGAGATTTCAGCCTTCACTGGGTTTATCAAGCAAACCAAACCTCTGTTCAGTCATTCGCCCTTGGATTTCTCAAACTTCTGTCATCAAATAACTCAATCCCGTCACTTGATTTCTAGGCTATAAAAACTAGATTTTTCTGTGGATTTCGGCGTATCTAATACTCTCAAATTCTCCCCAAGGTTCATATCTATGGATCCCCCATTGGATTTTACTATCCAATACCAATTCTAAGTGTTTTTGGCACTTTAAAACATGGGTTCTTGCAAAGTTGCGATTTCTCATTTTGCTCACTGCTGGGAATTCGTAATGGATGAAAATTGATGCTGGGATCTTCAACAATGGAATGAGAGTGAGAAAGAAGCAACTCCCCTGAGGTAGAGTGACTTGTGGATCAAGAAAACAGATCTCATACTCTGCCATATGAATTTTTGGGCTGCCCATGCTCCATTGAAGCCATGGACTGAAATCTTCAACAACTTCCTTACAACAGAATTAAATGTCAGCAAGGAAAGTCAAATGGGTTCACAAGATGACATTTGACATCATATGGTTCATCCCCACAACTCCCTCACCCCTCCCTAGTGGATACACATGGCCCCTTCTCATTCGTTACTTCCATAGCTAGTTTTGGTATTTTATTGCAACATCAAATATTTACATCAATTACAATATTCCAACTTAATAGCACATGGGTATCAAAATATCAATTACTTGTCCATTTAAAGAAAATTCGAACATACACTAGCGAGGCCTTGGCCTTGAGCTCCACGCTAGGGAAACATACATCGCATGTATACAATATTTACATAAAAGCCAATATTTCTTAAGGGTCAAAATGGGGTATTACATTGAGGAGTTGAAGGGACATCTTGGAAGATGAAAACCAAGTGTCACCATCATCTTGTATTTGTGTGTATATTATTTCAATGAAAATTAAAGATCTTTCACGTCTTTTTTTTGCCTTTCATTGGTTTTGTGCTCAATCACTTTCCTATATTCCCTATAGGGCATCTAATGGTGGTATCCGAGCATTTATGATCCCTAGGCATGTGCTAAGAACTCTTCATTTTTCCTTCCAGTTCCTCCAAACGTGTGCTCCCATCCTTCTCTATATGTATGCTAATGAGAAATAGATTGTTGTGCGTTGAAATGTTGTGCATGCATATTGTGGAGTGAACACTAATTCTCTCCTTCACACAAGTTGTTGAAGATCATGACTATTGAATGTGTGAAGAATGTCTTTGTTTACTACCTTGAATCTGTGTGTGGAATTGAGTATTGTTGAGATTGCGTCATTGGAGTATCGTGGAGAAAGCTAGAATGAGGAGCTATGTGTCATTTCTTTTGAAGATCGACTAGTATATTGTCGCATTCTCTATCATTATTGTTGCAACTATTGTTGTTTCAAGTATTACTGTGTATTTGAAGTGGAGTGCTATCGTGAAGTGGATGGAATCTCATGAAATGGTTGGGATCTCCATTTTTGAGCTGTTTGGAGTGCTATCAGACCATGTGAATTCTATCATATTCCCTTGTCGAGTTGTGTAGATCGGTGTGTGAAGACATTCCATCCATTGTTCGAGCCCTCATTTGTGTTGTTCTCCAACCCCAACTGATGTGTTCTCTCTTAGTTTGGAAACCTCACGGAGGGTTCACTAGTAAGGGGATATCATATCACGTCCATTCATATTGGGTGTTTGAATACTCCTAAAAACCTCAAAAATATATTGCCTCGTATTAAAGGGTCAAAGGAGTTTTTTTAATTTGACGTTTTAATATAAATATTGGGGGTTATTTTATTTGGGTGGGATGAGGAATAAACTCCAAATTGTGGGATGTATTCATACCTCCAAATCATTTGCTCAATTCATACATCCAAATCACGGGTTGGATTCATACTAGTCCTATTTTTTTCTAAGGAATAACCTCCAAATCGCAGGCTATATTCATAACTCCAAATCATGGGATGGATTCATATTAGTCCTAGCTACTGCTAAGGAATAACTTCCAAATCATGTACCAATAGGTGGGGCTGCTTGATCTTGTTGTATATGGATATGAGCCCCATTTTCTATATATGTTTTTGATGGAGCATATGGGAGGTGGGTTGGATGATGTATCCCCTAGAAGGCTATTTTGTATATGCCCCTGGAGGGCCATTTTGTACATGAAAATTACATTTTGACGATATATATACACACACACACACACACACACCATTTTTATAGCATATGTCTTATACTTCACATGTTTATGATGTGTCTGTGTATGTTTTGGATGTGTGGTTCATGTTTTATATATGTTGACGTGATGCATATGTAGTGGTATATACTAACTTGTATGCTACAAATGGTTAATAGACTTATGATACATGATGATGATATATATGTATGTGTAGTGGTAAGTGTGAGACATAGATATATATGTTTCTTTGTGGGATGTGTAGGACTATGGAGTCGTGTGATGTATCAAGTTCCAATTCAAGGCCTCGTTAGTGACTGAGTCGGTGAATGCATTGGCGTTTCTCAATAAATGCATGAAAGTAATGGTTTCAAACTGTCAGATGATAATGTGCACATGCAAGAACTTGTGAAAAAGGGATGGATTGAGGACATGAAATACATTATTCAGCTACAAGACAAATAGTTGGGATTCAAGGTGCACCCACATATGGTGTATACCAAGGTGGGTGGAATCACTTAGGATACCTATGATGGCATCATATTCTTCTTGGGTGTTCATGAGTTCCCCCAAGAACACTCTGCCAATGTGGTGGAGTACATGGGATGTGGAATAAATAGCCCAGGAAGATGATGTGAGGTTCTTGGACCATCAAATTGCAACATTTGCATAGCCGATATAGATGTTTGGATAACTATAGGTCATATGCATAAAGAGAATATAGACTTATCCTCAATCCCAAACAATGGATAAGATATAAGGACATAAAATGTTGACAGAAATAAGAAGGGTATCAATTTATGTGTGGATGCTTCTTGTCCCAAGGGTCATTAAATGTGGGAACCGATTGTGGTACCTAGCGGTGGTACCATGGATGGGGGATATTCCAACATTTAATAATGCCCCCCTAAGGAGTGTTTAATTTCATGGGATTGTTTTCCGTGGATCCACGTCTTCATCAAAAAATGAGGAATCACTACTAGTGAGCACACTGGACAACATGGATACAACGTCGATGGTATTCGACAAGGTGGTCACTATCTCCTCAGGTGATGAACCATAAGGAGACATGCTGAGGGAAGTAAGTTGATATTGGAGTCTCATCAATTCAAGGTGAGCTTCTCATTCAGCAGGAATAATGGGGCATTGGAAGGAGAAGTGAGAGGTATCGCGCAAGATCGGCAGGCTCATCATACTCAGGCATGAAAGTGCGCCTGTACATCTGGGGAGCTAACTTGATCCAAAATGGTGGTGACTTCCCTAGCGGGAATCATATATGTGTAATTCTCGGAGGGGGATCATTCATTGTGTGGTATTGTCGTTGTAAGATTGGTAGGTTGGTGATCTTGTGGCATTGTAGGCTCCATAACTGGAACTTCCATTGAAGTTGCTTGTGTGGGAGGTGCAACTGGTGTTGTTGTTGATGTAGTGACCACACTGATAGATGCTATTTCTTGGTTTGATGGGAAGGAGTTCTCAATCATCACTTGAGTGAGGCGAATGGTTGCTAACACATCCTAAAATCGAGGGATATTGGGGAAGTGGTGTGTGTAATGTCCATACTGAGAACACATCGAGCATGCGTGAATTGTACGCAATGTATCAGACTTATGTATTGTAGGTGATGATGATGTGCTCCCTTTGGAAGTTGGTGGAGTGTGGGTTATACTAACAATAATGTTGTGTGACTTTCAGAGCTCTGGTAAGGTGGGGAATAGGTTGTTTTCATGGCCTTATTTCCTATAAAGAGAACATGGTGGCATGACTCTCTGGGTGGGAGTATTGGTCATTACTAGGGATTTTAACCATTGTTGGTTGATGCCCCATTATTTAGTTGGAGTGACATCTGACAAGTTGGGGGTAGGGTTTGGTAGGAGGGGTTCTTTCAACTTTGGTTGCTTCATGCCCCCATTAGTGGTCTTAGTGAAGACGGGTTGTGGTTTAACTGCAGATGTCATAGGTTTGACTGTCGAGATAGAAGGTGTCACCGACCTAATATGAATAGTAGTCGAAAAAAAGACAAAATCATAGTGAGCTATTGGTTTAGAATCCATTTCTAGGTAGGGTGGTGTAAGGTACCATACCAAAATACCCAAAGTGAGCCCATCTAGAGTTAACTGAGGCATAACCGGTGTTCCTTGTAAACCTGTTGGGGGGTACAAGAATGATATCTGGAATATTGGAGGTTGTAATATCCCGATTTTGACCCTATTGCATTAAAATTGTAAAAGATGTAAATATTGTTATTAATCATGGTGAGGAGCTCAAGGCCAAGGCCCCGCCATTGATTTAGCGTTTCATGTATCAACAATTAGAATAGATGCATATGGTTCTTGTGTTGGGCATGCACAATGTAAATTAATACATCATGTAAATACAAATTTTAATGAAATACCCACAACTAGCTATGCACTGCAACAAAGAGATGGGGGCATGATTTCTTCAAGGAATAGGGAGGGAAATTATTCAAACCCATGAGCCAATGGTGTTAATCCATGTGTCAATGAGAAAACCCATAAACCCTCAACTACCCATTTTGGCTTATGCACCCAATAATTTAATTCTTCCAAGAGTTGGTTGAGGCAGTTAATGCCTTGGGAATGGAGAGGTATGGAAGCCAATTTCGTGTATGGGCAAGCCATCAACCTGGAAAATCGTATTTTTGCTTCATGGGAAAGAAAAAACCCAGAAAATTGTGCCCAAAGCCATTCTGAACCCATGGCCTTTGCTCTCTCATGCAGCTTGAGCTAGCTGGGACTTTTTCCATCCTGTTTTTCACCATTTCTTGCATTTTTCCATGCCTGGGAGCTCATTTTTATATTGCACAGTGGTTGGGAGGAAGGGAGCCACGATTTTTGGGGTTATGGAGGCCGTTTCTGTCCACAAAGTGCCCATGAGTGTTTTCTGAAAATGATTATCCTCTCCTATGGTTGACTTCCCATTTGTCCATTTCGTTTTGGTTGCCCACGTTTTTCTGAACTGGTAGAAACCCCATCTTTGGGCACCTCACTGTAAAAATGTTTCTTCATGCCTATCACTTATAATTTTGCTGATATATGCATCCATCCCTGTTTTGGTTTGAACCTGTGAGCAAGAAATTTGGAGTGGTAGTGGACAGAATTGTCTTGATAAACCTAGTGGGGAAAATAACCTCTCAAGAAGATCAAGAGGGCTGGCTACTCTTCTATGCACACCTTGGACACTCTAGATTGGAAGGTATGGCCTGAGGGACTGTGTATTGGTGAAGGGAATACTTCCTTGAGTGGGGTGTGTCAGCATTGTGGGTGCCAAGCTAGATGATCTTGTAGAGGTATCCATGGCTCTGTGCTTGAGCTCACTAGCTTAGCAATTCTTCCTTTCCATTTCCCAGCAGCCCGATAAACCCAATTGTAGATTGGCTTGGCTCATTTTAGTGTGTGTTTGGCTATGTGTGAGTCTGTTGTTCCCTGGTTCCTTGTAGAAATCATGCCCAGCTCGGGGGTGGCAGTTGTATCAAGAGATTGATGAGCACAACTAGCCTATGGTTGGGTGGAATGTTGCAGATGCATAGCTGGTTGCTCAGGGACTGCGTCGTTTCAAGATAAGTACTCTCATGTGCTAATTCTGTATTGTTTTAATTGATGAATGACATGAATATCTTGAATGTATGATGGTTGTGTAATAGAATTTAATTCTGCCGTGTTTTCAAATATTTATGCATTTGCATATGTCCATCTTCATTTTATATGAATGTTTGTTTACTAAGTATGGGGCTAGATGTTCGGAATTAGAGTGATGTTCTCTCCCATGCTTGTATGATGGGAGGGGACGTTACAGAGGCACTGATGGAATCAATGTTTGTTCAATTCCATGGATCAATAGTGGTGCTGATGAAGGTATTGAGGTTGAGGCAGGGCCATTTTCAGCAGTGAAAATTGTACACATTAGGCCATTTTCAACAGTGAAAATGTACACATTAGGGCATCTCAGGTGGTGGTCCCCAATACACTCCTAGCATATTGGAGTCCTTATACACACAGGGGGGGATTTCAACCCAGGTTTGATCTGTTTCGACGATAGTAGGTAGGAATTTTTCAGGGTTACTAGTGGCATTAGGATCATAGCATTTAAGATGGTCGAGGGTGACAATCTTCCCATTTAAGGGAAATATCATGATACAAAATACCGAGGAGGAAACCGCCTTCATGACGTACATATAACTATTGCGCAAGAGGATGTTTTACTTGATTTGAGCATCAACTACCTCAATATCGATCATGGCCATCTTTCCCCCTAGCTCTATGGGGAAATTTTGGTATAATCCTCTCAGTTTGGATGGTCTCCCATCATATGCACGAAGGGTGATAGATGAGGGGACTAGCTTTGGTGACCCTAATCGTTTCCAAACATTAGAATACATGACACAAGTCGACGCGCCTTCATCGATGATACAACGTTGAATTATAATGTTCTTTACTGTGATGGGGAATTGAAATGTGATTGATGGGGGTAATCATGGTTCACATTTGTCGAGATCAAAGGTCATAAGGTGCGAGTTGGAAGGATTGATGGCACTAAGTGCATTAATTAAATCCTTCCATTAGGTAGGGAATGAATGTAGCACCTCTAACGTGGACATGGCTGCAAGGGACTGAGCCAAGTCATCCACAATACTATATTTGTGGGTAGATTTCATATGGGGTTTATTAGGATTACACTGAATTGGAACCTTGGGAATCCACGAGATTTGTTAGGAACTTTGGCATGGTATTTTCAGAGGGTCCCCCAAAGGGACGAGGATGTTTTCCACTTGGAGAGCTTCACGCCTATCATAACCTTTGGATTGAGTCTGAATATTAACATCCAACGTGTATATAGTTTGGAAAGAGCCATTGCTGGAGGGGGAAGGATCTTGTTGTTGTGTGACAACCCCTTGATTGGAAAAGGGTTGTTGTAATAAAACGATTTGGGGTTACGGAGGATTCGGGTCTTGAGGGGATTTTTTCACCATATTCTTCTTACATTCCACTAATTATTGGTAGTTAGGGATAAGAGGTAAGTGATGGGTGAACATATTCTCCGCAAATAGAGAATCAGTAATTGGTCCTCAAGTTATCATTCTTCCCTTGCTTGGGGGGATTATTAGTCCCCATGTTTTGATTACCCAAATTCTGGTTTTGTTGGGAAGGGGTGTTTCCCCTTTTCCCATGTTGTTTGTTTTGCTTAGTCTTCCCTCTCTTCTTCCCTTGAGTCTAAGGATTCTATGTATTTGCAATGTTAACTGCTCAAACTATTGAGATTGTTGAGCGAAAGAAGGTTGAACCATGTTCACCTCCATGTGAGGTATGGGTTGCTGACCAATCTAGCATGGAAATGGATAGTAAGGGTTATATCCCGGGGGTGGGATAAATGCAGTTTGTGCTACATAATATGTGTATGTAGGAATGGATTGTGCCATTTTCCATATAGGAACTGCTATCATTTCACTATCATTCTGATAAGTAGGACTATAGGGTCCATATTTTCACTGACCAACAAGTGGGGTTGGTACCGAAGGAGGGTGTACCAACGTAGGTGGCATGGATGGGTATTGTGGATCCATATTAAATGGTTCCAAAGTGGTAGGAGGAACCTTTCCTAAGTGGGAAATGGACTCGATAATCCCTTCCACAGAATGTGACGAGACCGCAAGTGTAAGATCCAACAACCAATGTCGAGGGGTATTAGGGAGGATAGTGTAAAGGTAGTTGAATTTTGCATAGATGAGATCGAAATGTTGGGATTTTAGAATATCATCTTCCTCACTTTGAGGCATGGAGGTAGATAAATCTTTAGCTATGGCTGGTTAAAGAGATTTGATGAACTAATCCAACAAAAAGGGATGTTGTATTTCAATTTTACACAATGTTCGACGTCTACACCAGTCATGCATGTTGTCTGCAATGTGGGTGGATGTATTTGGTCTAAAATCTGTGAGACTTTTGAGACCAAGGTCATGTCGAATCAGAAGCTATAATTAAGTGAGAAATGCAGTGGACAATGTCACAAAGGTGGTGTTTGTGCTAGAAATTGTCCCTAGACTATGGAGGGGCAAGCTAGTACAATCTCAACAATCTCAACATAGAAAGCATGAAATATGGTTTTGTTTTTATAGTTTATTGGTTTGAGAGTTTCATGTCCAAGAAAATAATCATTCATTCAAACAAATACAAACTGATACAAAAACTAAATCATGTAACATATCAAAGAAATGAGATACTTAATACTTCAAAGATTAAATATAAGCCAACACATTCATAAACATAATACTGGTTTATCCACAACACATGAGCACTCCATGAATAAAACTTTAAACAAGGAATGAAATCACTAGTTGAGTGATCAAACTGACCAGAGGAAAAGCAACAAACAAGATAAAATGGCTTATAAGTATATAGTTTAGTCTTAATGTTGAAAAATCTTACATAAGAGATATGTGTATTAGGCTGAAAATGTATCCAAAAGCTTTTTATTGTATAGTCTTTTCTGACACAAAAATCCAACCCTCTGCCATCAAGGTTTCTTGCTTTTATCCTTTTTACAAAAAGAAGATGAGTTTCATAACTAACTTTAAACCTAAATTCTAAGTAGTTACAACTAGAAGTTACATCTTAGCTTTCGAATTCTTAAAACAACTCATTAACAACTATTTTTATGATAACAAAATAAACTACTTTGACAGTTGGAGATGAGGTGGCTCATAACTGCTTGGCAGCCTCAGCTAACATAGCTATTCCTTCCAAGGCATGTGATTTCTTCTTATCTTGAGTTTGTTGATTCTCCAATCCTCAAACCTTGCCAAGCAGTCCACTATTTTGATTCTTCAAGTCCTCGATTTGCTTTGCCATATGTTTAGTCTACACTTCTACCTGTCCCTTCCTCCTTAAGGCTTCTTTAGAAATTGAGATCAGTTCTTGGTAATGAGCATGTAACTCTTCTAAGTATTCTCTCATCCTTTTATTGGTAGTTCTAAGTCCTTCATTTGACTCTCTCATAAATGCTTCCTGTGTTTTATACTGCTGAATATACTTCTTTAAATTCTCAACCTCAGTATCAATTTGAACATTTGGATGTATAATCAAATACTGCTCTATTCCAAATGGAATATTCAACTTTTTAAAGATTAATTCCTCTTCTTGCTTATTTCTCGATACTGCACCTGAGAGGGGAAAATATGAAGAAGATGAATTTTCAACATCTGGGATAACCTCTTGTTCTACTACCATTTTTGGTTCTGCAATTCTTTCACAATCCTTGACCATTTCAGTTATCATGTCAGTCTCTTTCTTTGTATCCATTTTAATCTTCTGTGAATCAAACTCAGCATTCTCAGCATTACTATTTCCATCTTCTTCTCTTGAAAAGTCTTCAATAATGGTAACCCTCTCTTCCTTAAGCTTAAAATCCAGTATCCTTCTCATATTCAATCTAAGTTTATTAGTAGCTCTTGTTTTAGGTCTCCACTTAGTCTCCCTAAGATTTGTCAAAGCTTTCATATCAGCATCAAAATTTGGAATGTGAAATACCCCCTCTTCAGTCTCTACAACAGAAAAACCTATAATTGGACTCTCTATCTCCAAAACACAACTGTGCACGTTCTGTTTCGAACTAGCAGCTGCCTCTTTATCCATAGGAGCAATATTCTTTCCTTTATTATCTTCTAAAACAAGACTAGACTGTGTTTCAAACACACTTTGTTGAATTATCTTTTTCAGGGTTTTGAAACTCTATCGTTACATCAACACCTTGCAAATCATCTTGTACATCAACACTCTATGAATCCTCTTCTGCATTCCTTTTAAACTTCTTTATAAATCTAGATTGTTTGCATGGTGTATGTTTCTCCTCTTATTCATCCTGCTTAATTATGAATCCTGACCAGAACAAGAAGTGGTCCCAATTTCGACCTTCCTTCTGTAGAACTGAACAAACTATCAACTTAACGAGTCCATGATGAAATAAAGACTGGTTTGAGCTGTTACCTTGACCCTTAACTCTGCTAGACATTTTCTGAAGGATTTTAAACAAGAAGAAAGGTAAACTCATCTTTGATTGTTGAGTTAAGTGCATCAGAATCCTAATATGATACTTGAAAACTAAAGCAAAACGGCCTTCACAGGTGATGTAACTCTGAAAAATACCGATTACTTCCTTCCACTGTGGTTTAAAATTCTTTATATGTACACCTTTACTCCAGTCTAGTTCTCCAACTCCTAGTATTAAAAACATGCTAGGGTTAAAATCGAAAGTAGATTTTTTAAACCATAATTTGCCCTTTGAGGGTACACCGACTGCTTAAGGCAACTAGGGCTTCAGTCAATTCGAACTTCAGGGTATCAAAGTTCCCATTACTGTCAAAAAGGTGTTGGGAGAAAGCATGGGTTACCTTGACATTGAACCCTGTAATCTTCTCAAAAAACCACAAACCAACCCACTAACTTGAAAATAGCAGCACACTCAGGAAATTCCGCTGCCTAGGTGATGTCGGTTGGTTCAAACCGACTTAGCTCACCACTTCTGCCACTCTTGCCCATTTTCTCAATGTACTCTGCAAATACACTATCCTATTCTCCTGCAACTGAATTAAAGGTGATATTTTTCAAAATTTACGTGTCTTCAGCTACTAAACTTGAAATCCCCAAATCGGAGATCGTGGCATTTCAAACCCTGAAATTATGGGATGGTAATCACCATAAGTTCATGCATGTGTTTGTTGGTCATCCTCTATGTCAATTAATTAAAGCTAACACATAGGATGGTCAATATAAATTGTCAAACCCAGGGAGGTCTTTTGTTTCAATGGCAATAAACATAATCTGTGCATAAACATGTCAAGCACTTGATTAACTAATGAAGATAATAATCCTACCAGTCTATTCATCCAAACTCATCCCATAGAAGAACTAATCTAATTCACACACCTAGGAATTCAATTGCAGCTACCTTCCTACAGAGATCAACCTAGAAGTTATAAATTTAAGAATAGAAATAAACTAGATTACTTTTGCAAGAAGTTAAATCCTATAATTATCAAACTACAATATTCAATCTTTACCAAAATGATCCATCTAGTAGCTACTGTTACTCAATCATACTCTGCCTATTCTAATAAACCAATTGAAGATACAACAACAACCAAAATCTAAACATAAGCTTGAAATCTAACTGATAATTACCGCAAATCCTAGAAAGCATAAACAACTGGAAGATATTGGAATTGAGCTTGGCTGTTACAGCTGATTCAAGCACACATGCGTTAAACTGAATTAACCTACACAGTCGACTGTCACACCACTCTATTACAGCTATTCAAGATGCAATCATACTACCAGAAGGAAAGCTAACCTCTGTTGCAACTAACAGTAACATCTACAATAATTCCACACCACACAAACAAAAAGCTAAATTAACCTACCTACTTAAACAGGCTATCTCTGTGAGAAGGCGGGCCCTAGCCTTCTAATAGAGACGCCGAGAATCACAACAAATTAAGACATAGAAATGAAGAACTCTGCTCTCATATTAATGATGGAAATCGGCAGTCTCAGTGCTCTGTTACAACTTATACAAAATGGTAATTGTCCAACCCCAGGCTACGAGAGCCTTCGCATACTTATACATTGAAAGTACAGATCATGATCCGCTAAATGCGTGCAGAAATGAAGATCTATGATCTTCATGCTGCGGAGTTACAGCTAACTGTTGCAGCCGTATTAAACAAGACTGTTACTCATGAAGGAGTTGTTACTCCAGTAATCAATGGATCAATGGATTTGGCAAGATGGAATGCGATCTGTCTGTTGCAGCTGGGTTCTGTTTCAGTGGAGGCCGATTATAGATTCTTGTGGATGAATGCGTTGTCCCTTGGAGTTATGAGGAGTTGGTGCTTTGAAGAGTAACAGCTGGCGCCACTTGGATGATACACCTGCGCTTTAGACCTTGACTAAATGAAATCACACAGATCAGCATAAACCAAGGACTAAGATCTAGAATCTTTAACAATCTTAGGCATAAAACAAATAAAGTAATAACAAATTATACCTGTCAAGATTATTGGTCGATTTGGAGAAAGGCATGGATATAGCTTATGAAAATAGGATGTAATCAGAGAAAAATGGTGTAATAAGGATGGCCAAAAAGGGGCATTTCCTAGACCCAACATCTCCCCCCACCTATCTGATTGCATGTCCTCGTGCAACAACCTCCACTAGTCCGAATCTAAGTCTGAGTTGAATCTATGAAGATTTGTAAGATTGTAAGCAAGTTCTGGTGTCTCCCCTCGAGGCACAAACCCATAGCAGGCTGTTCATTTCTCCCAACACAGCTTTTCTTCTTCTTTAGTCAAAGCATAGATGTTTCTGTAAAGACTCACAGGAAGCCAAATGAGAGGGAATCTGAACCTTAATCCAATCCACCAAGACCCACATTTTTCCATGCACTTCACATATCTAGGAACCCTTGTAAAAGCTTGCCTGAAATTCTCAAAACAATATGGGTCCATTTATTTTAGAGATGAAGAAGAATGCAACCATCTATATTCACTACCTTCCAAAGCACTCTGCTACATATTAAGAATCATCGGGACACATGTGGTGAGGATTTTATCTCGCAAAATTTCAAAGTATTAGGCAATTGTAGGAACCCTGAGAGATCTAGCATGGTTTTTTATGAGTCCTTTTGGGTCCTGAGGTTCACCCCTAATCTAGAGAGTAGAATTATCCTCATTTTTTAGGATGGTTTGGAAAGCATCTCGCCATCTTACACGGTTAATGACAAAAGAAGCAAATTCCATCAGCTGAACATCCCCCAAACAAGGCAATGGATTGGCTGGGGAGCCAATATAACAAGCCCTATAATGCAAATACAATTCGCATAACAAATGTTGATCCTCAAAATCACTTTTTAGAAAAGTTTCCAAAAACTAAGTAGCTGTTGCCAAAGCAAATGATCTCCCTTCCTTAAGAGCCCTTAATTGAAATAAAGTTGTCTGTTCATGGAGGAGGACAGGGTAAGAGGGAGATGGAGCCCCGCAACTCAATAATTCTAAGGAAAGAGTATACATTTTGTCTTTTTCTTGTTGCAGGGACTTCAGTTTCTTTAATCCTTCCAATTTTTCTTGAAGTTTCTCCCACCAGAGTTTTTGGAAGAATAACTCCTCAGCCCATTTTTCTCTCAACCCCCTAATGACATTTCTATGTTCTGGGAGAGAGATCATACCTGTCCTGAACTGATCAATCCACTTGTGCCATTTATCCAACTGGAGATTTAGCCAGAGAATCCTCTTCTCTAGCTATTGAAATCTTTTTTCTTCTACCTCCTTCTCATCATCAGAGTCCAGATAAATTACTTCCTCATTTTGCTTTGGCACTGTAACAGTTTCATCCTCTATTGGAGTTGCAGTGGTCTATTCCTGTAATGCATTCTCAACCATGGATTTTGGGGATGCTAGTTCTTGTGTAACAACATCCTTTATTTCCATATCAGCCTCAGCTATCTCAGTTTGTGTTGCAACTTCAACAAATGATTTTGAAAACATTGGTTCTTGTGTAACAGTGTTTTCTTCTTGGTCCTTGATATCAAATGTTGTTGTTTGAGTTGCAACCTCACTAAATATTTTCAAGGGTATTGGTTCTTGTGTAACAGTCCCCTGTTCTTCAATTTCTTTGAACTGTTGAGATTGGTTCTGGGTTATATCAAGTCTCTCTGACTGATGAGACTGGTCCTGAAGAATCTCAGTATCCCCTGATGGCTGGGACTGTACTGTTTCATATCCTAAATTCGAATCAGGGATCTCTTCAATCCTTGGCTCATTTTCCCTCATCAATTCGATTTCTGGCATTCCTTCTTCCACCTCCTCTATCTGTACATGCCTTTGTGATACAACTCCCAACACAACAACTCTATGTCCTGCTGCAAAAAATATATCTCCACACTTTGGACAAACAATCTCTCCTTGCTTCTCATTTTCAAATGCAAAAGATGAATTTTCTAATAAGTTTGCAGCATTTGCTAATGTGTTCAAATTCTTCTCTGCTTGTTTTCCAACTACTCCCTTCCATCTTTCCAGCTCATTTCGCAATGTCTGCACATCCTCCTTTAATAATTCATTTTCATGCAGGAGATTTTCGATTTTAGGTTCTTCTATGGAAGGTTCCTGCATAGCAGCAAATGACTTGGGGTTCAAAATGGGAATCTCTATATCTACCCCTGTTACAGGTGCTTTCTCTATCATAGGTGACTCACTATTTGCTCTGACTGCTCCTACTGTCTCTGCTGAGGGTGCTTCATTATTATCCCCACTTGCATCCACTGTCACTACTTTTTCTGTTGTCTCTGCTATTACAGTTGCTTCTGCTGCTGTTGCTATTGCAGCTGCTTCGGCTGCTACAGTTGATCGAGTCCTTCTTTTCCTCACTATTCCCACTGGGTGTTCTCCACTGCTGACTGCTACTGGTGCTGTAACAGCTCTAGTTTTTCTTTTCTTTGCTGCAGTGGATGTCTGACCCTTGTTTCTTGAACTTCCTCTTTGTTTCTTTGACACAGGGGTCTTTTCCGTGGTATTCTCTTCTTCAATAATGGCCCCCCTTATTTCAGGAGAGGACACAACCTCCAAAATTTCCACAGTCCCTTCTCCTGCTGTTTCTGTCTAATATTATTCCTCCCAAATTCTTGCTTCTACAATTACATCTTCTACTGTCGCAGCTTCAATAGCTACTCCAATTTCAGCTTCATCTATCTGAGTATCTGCTTCTGCAGTTACAGCTTCCGATATTACTTCCTTCTGTACCATCATTTCCATCACAATTTCCTCAGCAAAAAGGTTTTCTACTGATGTTGCGTTTGACATATTTATCTACTCTCCATCATTGATCTGGTTTTCTAATGCTCCAGCCTCCCCCCCAACTGGATTTGAGGAACGCCAGTCCTCATTATCTTCACCAACACCCTCCATTCCCAATACAGGTTGTATGATTGTCCCATCTCCAGCCAGAAATTGTTCCCAGGTTAAATTACGATTTGCAATGGCTCTCAAGACTAATAATTTGATTAGGCCATGATTAGTAAGGGAGGAAACTGGGTGTTGGGCAGTTCTTGCATATCCAACTATGGTTTGTAGGGCTTTAAGCAGATAAAATGGTATATTCACCAAATTGCCATGGCGTAAATGAGACAATAAGGGAAGTTTAGAGAAGGAAACAATTTGGTACCTACCTTCACAAGAGATCTATCTTTTCACAAAGATTTCCACTTGATTCTAGGGTGGTGGTAAAGATGCCAGTTCCAACCCACGGCACTTTGGACTAACCTGCTCTCCAACTGCCAAAAATTCTTTCACCACATTTGCATTATGTGCCTTCCGTCCAAATAACTTCTTCCCAACCTGGGGTAAGCCAGTAACCTCTGATATGATTTCTTCTGTAACATCCACACGCAGTCCCCTGACCCCGAGTATCAGTCAGGTTGAGGGAAAATTGCAATGTGGTTTCTGTGTGGAAACCATTCAACCGTTCAAAGTATTCCATCGAACCTGCTGCTGTAAAAATGTTAAGAACTTTTGCATTGGCAAGTACAGCTTCTGTATTTATTGGTTCATGCCAGACTGGGTTTCCCATTTTAATCTCTCCTCAAAGTTCAAAACAAATGCAACAATTACCAGTCTAGACGTGGAAGTTGAAGCTTTATGAACATGCAAGGGGTCGTTGGGGTTCAAATTCAGGTTTTTAGGCAAGTCCGCGCAAGTATGAACATTCCGTTTGAACGAGGAAGTTAGCAGAATTGGGGTATTAGGTGCAAATCGGGTAAGGTGACGGAAAATAAATACAACCATGATCCTAACATATTCCCTAGAGATTAATTAGTATGGGTTCGCTAATCGGGGGCTACGATAGTACATAATCGTTATTACCATATTTAATTTTCTGCCAAATCATGTAAAAGATGCGATCCGTACCTTTGCGTTTATGAGTTTATCCATGAATCAATCATTACAGCCGACCTTTGTCCTCACGAGTATGAATGCACATGTGCTGAAGTGATGTGGCCACCGCCACCTGAGCTGCCAGCTACTAAAGACACCCGAAATTTTCCTTCATGGAAAACCGTGATTGGATCTTGTGGAGCAAGCAACAAAACTAACGCCTAATTGAATCATTATTGGCATCATCATTCGGAGAGCAGACAGATTGATAAAGTCACAGCTACTAGATTTAGCAAAATAAGCAAGACTGGCGGAGTCACAGCTGTACAAAAGGAGCAAAAATGAAGTGGAAATAGTGGAGTTGCAGCTGCTAGATTTAGTAGAATGGTCAAGAATAGTGGAGTCGCAGCTGCTAGATTTAGCGGAATAGTCAAGAATAGCGGAGTCGCAGTTGCTGGATTTAGCGGAATAGTAAAAAATAGTGGAGTCACAGCCGCTGGCAAAAAAGCGAAAATGGAGTGAAAATAGCGGAGTCGCAGCTACTGGATTTAGCGGAATGGTCAAGAATAGTGGAGTCATAGGTGCTGGAAAAGAGAGAAAATGGAGTGGAAAATGGTGGAGTCGTAGCTGCTGAATTTAGCAGAATGGTCAAGAATAGCGGAGTCGCAACTGCTAGCAAAGAGTGAAAATGGAGTGAAAATAGCGGATTCACAACTACTATATTTAGCGGAATAGTCAAGGATAGCGGAGTCGCAGCCGCTGCATTTGGTGGATTGGTCAGGAATAGCGGAGTCGCAGCTGTTGAAATAGTAAGAATGAGCAAGGTAAGGAGTCGCAGCTGCGCGATATGAAGTAACAGGCAAATTTTCAGCTGACTGCTGAAAGGTAACAAATCATCCATCTTCTTAAAAAAACAGCTTTATTAGATCAGGAAGCAACGCAAGGTGCCTGCAATCGTCTGGCCCAGTCATGACCATTGTTCCTCCAATTAATTCCTGCACATAATTCTTCAAACAAACCTAATCAAATGAAAAATGAAAAATAGATAAAATACAGAATGAAAAAGAAAATGAATTATTTATGTATAAATCATGTGGATATTGTAGTTCTTTAAAAATTGGCAGTGGTTGAGAAAAATCCCTGTCCTAGCACTAATTGATAGTCTGGATCACCTGTAACATGCGAAACGAAAGCTTCCCTGGAGATCGGCTTGTGATACAGTCGTAGCCGATGACCATTTGTGAATAGTGGTGTCTTGTTTTCATCAATGGTGATCAACCGAACTGTTCCATTGTCAAATACCCGATCTATCTGATAGGGGCCCAACCAACAGGTATGTAATTTGCCCTTAAAATCCCTCTTAAACCGCGAATCATACAACAGAGCCTAGTCTCCTTCTTGGAATACTTTCTTCTTTATAAATCGATCATGCCACTTAGAGCACTGTTGTTGGATTAGAGTTGTATGATGTACTGCAGCTGGGTGCTTCTCATCCAACTCATTGAGCTGATTCAGTCGGTCCTTCTATGCCTCTGATAAATCAAGGTTTTTGCCTCCACAATTGTTTTCAAAGTCCTGATTTCAAATTCGAATGGAAAAACAACATTGTTACCATACACTAACTCATATGGGGAAAAACCAATGGTGTTACGCCATGTAGTATGATAGGCCCATAGTGCCTCTGGAAGTCTTTTAGCCCAATATTTACGATGATGTTTCACTGTTTTTGTCATAATAGCCTCCATAACCTTATTTGTACTCTCCACTTGGCCATTGGCCTGTGGATGATATGGCGAGGTTATTATATGCTGAATATGAAATTTCTGTAACAGTGCTTCCATCTTGTGAGACACAAAGTGAGGTCCACCGTCTGTAATGATTTCCTTAGGTACTCCGAACCAAGTAAAAATTTCTTCATATAGAAAATCAATCACATCCTGATCATTGGCCTTAACTAAGGCTATTGCTTCTACCCATTTGGTCATGTAATATGTGCAAACCAAGATGTGAACTTTCTGTTTTGAGGGAGGGTTGATTGGCCCCACAAAATCTAGGGCCCACCTATCAGATGGTTCAACCACAAGCTGTGGCTGTAAAGGAATTTCATCTAATCTGTTGGGTTGGCCCATCCTTTGGCAGCTATCACATGCTTGAACATACTTCTTTGCATCCCTAAACAATGTAGGCCAGAAATAGCCCATTCTCAAAATTTTATGACCTGCCCTTTTATCAGCAAAATGCCCCCCACAGGGCTCATCATGGCAAGCTTTAAGAATGCTAAAGATCTCATCTTCTCTAACACATCTCCTGATCTCTAAATCAAGCTTTGTGTAGAAAAGATGACCATCAATCCAGCAGTACCTAGCACTTTGTTGTATGATCTTCTTTCTTTCTCTCTTCGACAGATGTGTTGGGAGCTTACCTGCAGCCAAAAAGTTAGCAATATCTGCATACCATGGGGAATGAAATGATACTGCAAACAAATGTTCATTAGGGAAGGAATCTTCGACTGGTAAATTGTCATCACTGTTGGTAAGTCGAGATAAAAAATATTCAACAACATTTTCCTTCCCTGGTCTATCAATAATTGTGATATCAAATTCCTGTAACAGTAACATCCATCTAGTAACTCTAGCATTCGTGATTGGTTTATTCATTAAATACTTGATAGCAGAATGATCAGCGTGCAAAAAGTAGAATATCCAGTAATATAATGTCTAAAGTTGTTGATGGCATAAACAATGGCAAGGAATTCCTTTTCTGTGACAGTATAGTTCAGTTCAGCATGAGATAAGTTCTTGCTAATGTAATAAATGCATAGGGAGCATTACCTTCATGTTGTCCCAAGACTGCTCCAATAGCAGTGTTTGAAGCATCTGAAGAAATATGAAAAAGCAGAGCCCAATTGGGCCCTCATAAGATGGGTGTTGTAGACAGCCTTTTCTTTAGCTCAGTAAATGTTGTTTGGCATGCATCATTCCAGACAAACTGTGCATCCTTCATCAACAGAGTGAACAAAGGAGAAGCTAGTTTGGAAAAGTTTTCTATGAACCTTCTGTAATAGCTAGCATGCCCCAAGAAGCTACGTACATCCTTCTATGTTCCAGGAGTTGGTATGTTTTCAATTACCTTGATTTTGGATGGATCTACCTGGATATCATCAGAATAGATGAAGTGCCCCGACACTATGCCCTCACTCATCATCATGTGGCACTTTTCAGTGCTTAAAGAGAGTTGGCTTTGTTCACAGCGTTTCAAGACCTTTTCTAAGTTTTTCAGTGCTTCTTCATAACTATCACCATATGGAGTAAAGTCATCCATAAAAATTTCCATGCAATCATTCACCATTTCTGAAAAGATTCCAATCACTACTCTCTGAAATGTAGCTGGTGTGTTGCACAACCCAAAAGGAAGTACTCGATATGCAAAAGTTTCCCAGGGGCAGGTGAAAGTGGTTTTGTCCTGGTCTTCTGGAGCAATCTGGATCTGGTTATAGCCACTAAAGCCATCCAAAAAGGAGAAATACTTTTTCCCAGAAAAGGTATCAACGACCTGATCGATGAAAGGTAAGGGGAAATGGTCCTTCTGTGTTGCTTGATTCAATTCTCTATAATCCACGCAGACCCTCCATTTCCCATTCTTCTTTGGCACAATCACAAGTGGAGAAACCCACTCACTGTCTGAAATCGGGTATATGAATCCTGCTTCCAAATTTTTTTGGATTTCTTCTTTCACTATGTCCCTTAGGTTCAAGTTCATCCTTCGTTGTGGTTGGCATACAGGCATGGAGTCGCTCTTAATATAAATGTGATGGGTGCACAGATGAGAAGGAATTCCTTTCATGTCTGTGTACTCCCAAGCGAAAGCTCCCCTACAATGTTTCAGCAGAGTGACTAGCTGTTCCATCCCACTAGGTGCCAGATTAGGATTGATATTCAATGTTTTCCCTGGCCCAATTTCTACTGGAACACTCTTCGAATTCTTGAGTACTAGAATTATACTGGCATCACCGATTAGAGTTTCTTCTGTAATATTTTCTTGTTCTGTTGCAGCTAGAGTACTGTCCAAGATCTGATAGACATTTTTATTGACTGACGTGGGCTCACTGATGAAACTATTAATGGCATCATCATCTGTTTCATCTTTAAACGTTAAGGCTCTCCCTATGGTTAATAATGGTTGCACGCCTTCTTCCTCCTCCAAATCTACCCATAATGGAGTCTCATCTTCTGTGCTTGGTCGAGTTGGAGGGTACAGGGTTAGGCTCTTGATCTCAGTTCCATCTGAAATGCTCATAGATCCTGACCGACAGCTGATACAGGAATTTGATGTGGCCAACCACGGTCTTCCCAATATCAGTGGGTGTCCCCCCAACTGAGATTTCGGCTGTAACACCAAGGAATCCGCAGGGTATTCCCACGAGTCAACTAAGATCACGAGGTCATCTATGATCCTTTCGTGCTTGATCGTTGATCTATCAGCAAGTTCCAAAATAGTAGGGGTCGACCGAAGATTAGTGAGTGCCAATTTATTCATAGTTTCTATGGTCATAACGTTAATAGATGCGCCTAAATCCACCAAGACATTGGGAATTTGTGTGTTCCCTATGTGAACTGTAACAGTTGGGTTCCCATGGTCATCGTATTTTTCCATAGGGGCCTTCCCCATTATTAATTCTGAAAGCTTTCCCAACACGTGGACAGTGGGGGCGTCCCTGGGCCTTCTTCCTAGTTTCTTGACACACAAATCTCTAATCGTCTTAGCATAAATGGGCACATCATGGAGGGCTTGTAACAGTGGAATTTTAACATACAAATTTTTCAATTCTGCCCGAGATCGAATCGAGGCTGTTCCACTGTTTTCTGCAGGGCCAATCATTCAGGGTATGGTGGTTCTCTCATCAACTGTGTAGTCTATGATACTTCGTGTGTTACTCTCTGAGTCTCAGATACTGTCTCGGTAGGTGTATCAGCATCCTCAATGATGGGGCTTGCTGAATTAACCATATTCTCATAGTGCTGATTCACTCCAGTTTCAATCACTGGGGATGAAATATCCTCGGTGATAATAGGTTCCGGCACCCTTCCTGATCGTAATTGTATATCATTGCAGGGAATCTGGGTGATGGAATACGCAGGCATGTTGGAAATATCAAATTGGTGGACTGCTTTATTGTTTGGGTTCGGGTTGGGTTGTGCAGGTAGCTGTGGTCGAAGTGGTGCATTCATAGGTGCAACATTGTTTTGGAATGGGAGTTGCGGTTGCTGAAAATGTTGGTGCTGATATTGTTGAGGAGGGTACTATTGATACTGAGTCTGATGATGGGGGAAGTTATTTCCTTGGTAAGAATTTCTCCAGTTGGAATTCCAAGGAGCTTGGTTTGACTGTTGTGACCATGGTGTCCATGAGTTAGGATTTTGCATTGGGTTTTGAGATGGATGCCACTGGTTGTTAGAATAATGTGAAGGGAATTGTGTATTCATATTATGCATATTGTTCATTCCATTCATATTATTCAAAAAAAATGTTGGGTCTGGATTCATACCTTGGTTTCTAGGCTGCCATGTTTTCTTCTGTGCCATGAAGTGTGTTGGCTCCACATCCGGAATGGATGCCTGTAGGACTACTTTGACCTTAGGTAATGAAGGACATTCCTTAGTATCATGCTCGAGTTCACATATCCTACATACCTCTGCTTTGTCCAATGGGCATTCCTTCAATGGGTTCTTTTTCCTACATTTAGGACAAAATACACCAAGTGTAAGATCTTCTACCACTTGCTTTTGCTTTGCTCTCATGACATCTAACTCTGAGGAAATGGATCTCATCATGTCTATTTTAAAATTCTCCAGTAAGTTTCCTATTTCTGCTCGAGTGGCCCCTCCACTAGCTGACTTCCGAGTCCTAGTGAAGACATCATGATCTCGGTCTTTGTCTCGTTTGCTAGTTCTAGAGGATCCCTTGGAGTACCCTCGACATAATTCAACAATCTTTTCAAAAGGTTCCTTCGAGATATCCCTTTTTCCCAGCAGCTTCAACATATCAAGGAAGTCTTCTCTAATTCCTCTTAGTAAAATGATCTTGAGCACATCCTTGCCAATCTCAGCATGACCAGATCTTTGTAAATTGTACAGCAATCTTTCCACAAATTCTTCCAAACTTTCTTCATCCTTCTGAACCATTTTAAACTACTCCTCTTTTCTATCCCTATTTCTGCAATATTCTTGGTACTTAGAAAGGAAGGTGTTTTTCATTTGGTCCCAAGTAGTAATGGTCTCACGACCCAGACTCATGAACTAGCGTAGAGCATTTCCCTTTAAGGTGGCTGGGAATAAATTCAACTTTTGAGCACTAGAGGTGTAATCATAGCTACGACAGAGGATATCAAACTCAAAAAGAAACTCATCAGGATCCTCAGAGGACTTACCATGAAAATTCGGGAGAACTGATGGTGAGATATTTTTCATAGGAGCTGCTCTAGGTGTCTGGAGGATAGGAAATTCTAATGTAGCCACAGTATTACCAGGATGATTACTTTCTCCTTCTTCCTCGTGGTTCCCCCCATGTTCATTCTCTCCTTCCTATTCTCTACCAGCCATGGTTTTAGTCCAAAATTCATTAGCTTCCTTTATGCGTTCTTCCTCTGCTTTGGCTTCTTCTTATATTCTCCTCTCTTCTTCTTGCATTCTCTCTTCCTCTGTTATTCGGCGAGTCTCCAACCACACTTCTTTAGTAACTTTGGTTCCGTTAATATGATAGATCTCCTCTCTATTGGGTGCACCTACTACACTTCCCTTATCTTCAGGAGGTTTACTTTCTGCAACGGGAGTTGAAGGTCCCGTTGTATTCTCCATTGTGGATGTTGAATGTTCAAGATTGAGAGGAACATAATTTCCCCTGCCTGTAGAGTTCCGCGGTGGTCTAGTGGAAGAATCAACTCTAGCAATTATCTCATCAATGTATGTGTGTCTTCCCTGACCTGCATTACAACCTCGACCTCTTCCACCTGCAATGTTAGTATTCAAAGGGGGTTCCTGATTTGTTTTTCTTGTATTCATGCATGTTGTAAATAATTGAACTAAAATAAAATCAAATGAAACCAACTACTAACTTTGTCTATCTATTACCATCCCCGGCAACAGTGCCAAAACGTTGGTCACTCTCTATGTCAATTAATTAAAGCTAACACACAGGATGGTCAATATAAATTGTTAAACCCAGGGAGGTCTTTTGTTTCAATAGCAATAAGCATAATCTGTGCATAAACATGTCAAGCAGTTGATTAACCAATGAAGATAATAATCCTATCAATCTATTCATCCAAACTCATCCCATAGAAGAAATAAACTAATTCACACACCTAGGAATTCAATTGCAGCTACCTTCCTATAGAGATCAACCTAGCAGTTATAAATTTAAGAATATAAATAAAATAGATTACTTTTGCAAGAAGTTAAATCCTATAATTATCAAACTACAATATTCAATCTTTACCAAAATGATCCATCTAGTAGCTACTGTTACTCAATCACACTCTACCTATTCTAATAAACAAATTGAAGATACAACATCAACCAGAATCTAAACATAAGCTTGAACTCTAACTGATAGTTACTGTAAATCCTAGAAAGCATAAACAACTGGAATATATTAGAATTGAGCTTGGTTGTTACAGCTGATTCGAGCACACATGCATTAAACTAAATTAAACTACACAGTCGACTGTCACACCACTCTATTACATCTATTCAAGATGCAATCATACTACTAGAAGGAAAGCTAACCTCTGTTGCAGCTAACAGTAACATCTACAATAATTCCACAACACACATAGAAAGAAAGATAAATTAACCTACCTACTTAAACCAGCTATCTCTATGAGAAGGCGGGCCCTGGCCTTCTAACAGAGACACCGAGAATCACAACAAATTAAGACAAATAAATGAAGAACTCTGCTCTCATATTAATGATGGAAATCGACAGTGTAACGTCCCCACCCATCTATCTAATTCCAGGAAAGGAACATGATGCCACTCTGTGGGTCTTTTGCATAAACTCAGTCCATTCATCATATTCACAGCCAAAGAAGACATATGTGTGCAGATGCAACTTAAAGAAAACATGCATAGTGGAATAAACATCATCCACACACATTACATGCTGCCATTCAATTTAACACAGTCATCAAATTAATACATTTGCAGAAGTAAAACACATGGACAGAAAAACACTTATCTTCATTGCGCAAATGTTCCAAACAACTAGCTATGTTACTGCAACGTTCCACCCAACCGTACGTATCTGCCCAGCCTGTATTATTTAAGCACTCAGAGACTACCCCCGAGATGGGCATGATTTCTACAAGGAAAAAAGGGACATTCAAGCTCATACACAGCCAAATAAACATTTGGATTTAGGCCAAGCCAGTCCACTGTTGGGTTTATCAGGCCAAATCTGAATTCTCTTCATTCTGGATGCTTTCACTCAAGCTCAAGCCAAAGCAATGGATACCCATTTAAACCCCAACATTCTCCTACACACAACAACTCAAAAATTGGGCATGGATACATATTTTCAGCAATGGGTTTTACAACAAGACGGCCATGGGTTTCCCCAATTCGTGGGCACACCAAAACGAACTGTCGGAAGGGAAATTCGACCACAAGGAGCAAAACCGATTTCTCCCACAGGTTATCAGCCTTTCCAATGGTCCAAACGGATCCATTGAAACCCCAAATCGAACTCCATCTTTCCCCAGCAATTCTGCAACATAGAAAAACCCTCTTCCCAGCTCGAGAACAAAGAAAAACCAGGAAAACATGGCTAGAAAATGCCCAGGCAGCCCCAAAAACGTGAGAGAGGCAAAACTGGTTGATGGGTAATGGCTTGGGGAGCAATTCCTAGCTCTTTTCTTGTCCAAGAAGCAAAAGCACATTTTTCCATGCAGGGTAGTTTCCCATACTCGAATTTTGGACAGCCATACCTCTCATTCCCCAAGGCATTAACTACCTCAACCAACTTTTGGGAGAAATGAATGATTGGGTACAAAAGTCAACATGGTAGTTGAGTGTTTGATGGGTTCTCTCATTGACACTTGGCTTGACTTGATTGGCTCAAGGGTTTGAATGTTTTCCCTCCCAATTCCTTGTAAAATCATGCCCCCATCTCTTGTTGCATTGCATAGCTAGTTGTGGGTATTTTATTTAAAATGCATATTTACATAATATTCACAATTCCATTGTGCATGGCTAGCACGTGAACCATATGCATTGATAAATCGATGGTGGGGCCTTGCCCTTGAGCTCCTCACCACGATTTTATAACAATATTACATCATTTACGATTTTAATGCCATCGGGTCAAACTGGGGACATTACATTCCCCTCCCCTTGGAATAACACCGTCCTCGGTGTTCCAACACTTAGGAATAAATACACACTTTACACATGCTTCAAAATTCACAAATGGTTGCAGGTCTATCCTGCATTCATCTCTTTACTTCAGACTTTCAGGATCAAGTCCCTTGGCTTCCACAAGCTGCTCCTGCTGGATTTTACTTTGCTTATTAGCAACACTTAGCTGGTAACAACTGCAACCAATAGATTTCAATGTCTCACCTATGAGACTCGTTATGACAATTCCTATTAGGACAAGCATAACACAATGTTGAAATTAGTCAATTCTTTTCCCAATTGACTTGGAACATCCATGCTTTACTCATGAGACTTCCACACATTTCATGCTTTCCCAACATACACATGAACTCATCCATGTTCATCCTCTCACAAGGGAATAACTATTTCAGCATTCACAATTCATTTCAAGCAATTATACACAATCTATTTTCAGTCATGACATGCATTCAACAAATTCTTTGTTTTATAAATGCATCAATCAAATGGAAAGAGAAGAGTAAGAGTTTCCCCCTCTTAGTCTTGTCCCAATCTGGAGCCACACCATCACTTGGGGTTCTATGCTCCTTAGCCTCTTTCACTTCAATGTGAACGCTTGACTTGTCATTTCTTGGCTATGACACTTGGTGTCTATGGTCTATTTCAGACCTCTTAACCATGGAGTCTCTCCACATGGTTTGTCTACAGCTCTTGGCTGCTAGGACCCACACAGTTCCACTAGCACCATCTTTCATTATTGCTCATGCTGAGCTCTTTCGAACGATCACATGTCCACATGCATTTCTATGATGCCTTCATAGTCCTTGCTTCCAGCAGTTCCTATACTCAAACATTGAATTAATTCACATGTTTATTGTATTTCCATAGGTTTTGTCTCCAAACAAGAGTTTAAGAAATCATAAAAAAATCATATACACACGTATTTCATAAGCAAGAAGCTGCAATGTAACCAAATACTTATCTGCATTGGATGTCTTCAATTTATTCCACAGGTTCCTTCTTCGCTTTAGAAGCCTTAGATTGCCCGTGGATGCAGTAATGAATGTTGGGCCAGCACGCAGGCTACTCCACAACCATTCGAATAGGCAATGCCCAGCCAATACGCCGACTGGGTTTCATCAATCATCTCATTTAGCAATATGCTAGGCCAGTGCTCCGACTGGTTTTATTAATTAATTAAAGAATGTTTGGCCAGCACGCCGGCACGGGGGCTTAACTAGAAGGAAATATAATACCATGCTCATTCATATTGCGGTATTAAATATTCATGAAAACCTAAAAATTATATTGCTTATATATTAAGGGGCAAAGGGTTTTTTTATTTAATGTAACAATACAAAAATACTTTGGGGTCTTTTTTATATGGGCAGGATGACAAATATCCACCAAATGGAGATGGCGGGATCACATCTGGATGAGAAATCGGGTTGAGGCAAGGCTCAGGCTTACCAATACGCAGGGAAATCACGTCTTGAGGCATGCTTGAGGCCAGAGGTTTCATGGTGAAGTGGGTTTCCAATCGATCATAGTCAAGAGACAGTGGTCATTGACAGCCAATTGTTACCAATAGCACTCAGCCAGTTGTTACCAATAGCCTTGGGAGGATCTAATCCTCCAGGGCATGTTATAAGCCTACGATAGGCCTTGGGGGCTTGAATACCCAACCACTCATGCCTATTACAGTCCTTGGGAGGTTTATTCAGCCTTATAGAGCTTGTTATAGGCCCTCGGGGCTTGGATACTGAGCCCACAACAAGCTTAGTCAGCGATTGGGGAACCACAACATGCAATCTAAATGTTGTACTATGTGCATTGGCTCTAGTGACATACAAGAAGTGATCTCCTATCTGTTCATTAGACCATTAGATGTTGCAAATCATAATGATATGTGGTTGAGTAATTGCATTGTGGGTGAAGTAATGTGCATCCACGATATACATCGAAAGAAGCAAGGTGCATTGTAGAATGCAAGTGGGGTCATAAGAGGGGTATCATATCAATATAATAGGTAGAAATATAAAGGGGTGTAAAAAATGTTAATGAAAAAATTGATACATACAATATCTAGTGAAAATAGGGGTTTTTTTAAATTGGGAAGGCATATTAGGAGGGGGTTAAAAAAATGATTTTGGAAAGTATTTTCCAATATTTAGTGAAATTAGGGGTATTGTTTCATATGCCACGATCGAACGTGCTATGATAGATGTTTATTGAGTGAAGCCCCCGTGCACGACGGCTGCTCCACAACATCAAGTGGTTAATGCCCCCACCAACTATTCTCTGAATTTATCGAGCATCAATTACTCTCTTGATTTACCAAGAATTTATAGTTCACAACCAGTTACTCTCTGGTTTTACCAAGAATTTATAGTGCACAACCAGTTACTCTCTGGTTTACCAAGAATTTATAGTTCTTTAAGGGTCCGTGCTTCCTGCAATGACCAAGGTTTCCAACAAAGAAACCACAGTGTATCAGCTTAGCTGTTAGAAAAATTATACCTGAAATCTTCATTATTCCAAGCAAGAAATATATGAAAATGAATACTTATCTATATTGTGCATTTCCTCCCTACTCCACAGGTTTCCTTCTTTACTTTACAAGCCTTGGATCACCTGTGGGGTGGATGCTTGGCCAGCAGACATGCTGCTATGCAACATCATCCAAATAGGCAATGCCAAGCCAGTACGCCGACTGGGTTTATCAAGCATCCCAAAAATCAGTATGCTAAGCCAGTACACCGACTGGGTTTATCAAGCATTTCAAAAATCAGTATGCTAAGCCAGTATGCCGACTGGGTTTATCAAGCATTTCAAAAATCAGTATGCTAAGCCAGTACGCCGACTAGGTTTATCAAGCATTTCAAAAATCAATATGCTAAGCCAGTATGCCGACTGGGTTTATCAAGCATACAACGACCATTTCCAAGCCATTTCTCCCACTGGGTTTGTCAGGGAATAACACCCTTCATCAATACCTCCACAACATGCAAATAGCCAATGCCAAGCCAGTACACTGACTGGGTTTGTCAGGCATCCAACAATCATTCACCACAATATCCACACAACCAATGCCAAGCCAGTACACCGAATGGGTTTATCAGGCAATAAGAATAATGTAATATGATTACGTGGCTCCTTCTCTTATGCAACTAGTGGTTTCCTCCAGGAAATCCATAGGTGACCCACTTGACTGCAGGCTAGCATGGCCCCACAATACCCTACTCACACTACACAAGGATGATGCCCCTTTTCCTGTTACACATCTCCTCGGGCCCATCCATCTCTTCTAGTGTGTTTCAGTGTGAGCGTAGAAAGGTTACCACTGCCCATATAGTCTTCTCAAGCACCCTTCTTAACTTTGCCTCTTACGTGCAACACCAGAGTGCATCTATGTAAGATGATAGCACAAGAAGGATAAGCAGGCTCATCAGTATTGCTGCTCTAAAATTGTAATCATATTTCATAACATTCACTATCAAGTATTGAAACACCAGGAATGCATCCATTCCCTTAGGGTGTAGTCAATATTGACAACCTGAACATAACCCATCACCCGAAAGGTATGCATCCCTTTCTGATGTGAGTCATGTAGGCCCTAATCGTACTCAAGCAATCTGAAATAATATTGAAATAATAAAACATGGTCTGCATATTATATCTGATAGCTAGACATGTATATTCTTAGTTAGGGTTATAGAATACTCATTTGTTTCACGGATGTATCTTTTCTTCATTTGTGAAAAATGGGGCTCCCTTCTCTGAGTCAACAGTCCATCGGTTTGCCACCCAAATCCTTTCACATTCCATAACCCACACATGCATTCTAGGCATAACTTTACTGTCTCACTCACATGCTTTACCAACATGTAGTTCGGTTGAAACATTATCAATATGGCGTTTCACCCGAAACCCATTTCCAAAGCATGGGATCCTTCCCATCTAGATTGGATTCTCTAGGCCATCACACATAGTCTTCCTGCAATGTGTCATCCTGGCACACTTATCAAATAGCCAAACAATCAGCAACATTTAGCAATAAGCTTCAAATCTGATTGTTCCATAACCAATCAATGTCACTAATAATTAAATTCAATATGAATTTGCAACTCTGTCTACTATAGAAATTGATTTGCTTAGTAATGAGGCTATCCTCATATTGTTTGGCCCTCGTAAGTGGTATCACTCTATCCATTATGGTTTCACCCTTGATACCATACATGAACATCCACCTACAACATGTCCTCCTGAAACAATCTTATACAAGCCAAACAGACATTAGCAATAATTAGCAAAATTTTGAATTTGAAATTCACAAATCTGTTTCATGCATTAGTTAAATTCCACAACCATGAGAACCTTCTCATAAACCTAGGCCTCTATACATGGTAGATCCCGGTCTTCACTATGGACTTATCTTCATTGCCATATGAAAGACTTTTCTACCTGAAA
This sequence comes from Larix kaempferi, assembly GCA_027924585.1. Classification (NCBI taxonomy): domain Eukaryota; kingdom Viridiplantae; phylum Streptophyta; class Pinopsida; order Pinales; family Pinaceae; genus Larix; species Larix kaempferi. The sequence goes on along the minus strand of BSBM01000130.1, from coordinate 1,448,186 downwards.
TCTGAAACTTCAATCAGCCAAACACGTTGTGAGTATCTTATGCATATAATCCTTTCATTGCTACAACAGTCACTGAGGTGATGTCAAAATTATAACACTCAATAATTCAAACACCTCCAGTTGTTAACATTTGAAATGCAATGTAATATATATATATATATATATATATATATATATATCATAATAGAATTGCAAGACACGGGTACATTCTTCATGCAATTTAAATAAACTGTAAATACTCATTTCTTCACAGCCATATTCATTTTATGCAACCCTGTCCTTCCAATAGAGTACTCTGGTAGCCCGTCAACATGTCTACCTTCTCTATGCAATCATTCTCATGCATTCATAGTAGGTCATGAAATGGTCTCAGTACTAACAATAGTTCACCATTTCATCTATCATTTAATTGCGTTGAAATATATATATCACAACCATGCATTCACACAATGCATCTCAACATGTGCACCCGCACATATGCATGCACATTCACAACATTTACATAATATTTTGATGTACATTCACTTAATGCATAACCCCTCAATGCAACCTTGCATTAATCCATGCATACTATGCATTCTAACATATTATGGCCTAACCATGCCTATCTCATATGGCATACACTACCACAACAGGACCATAAGTCCTCACTTGCTTTGGTTGTTAAACTCACAACCGGCATACACAAATGGTATGATATAATTTCATATGAATGCATTGAGATTTCTAAGCAATCATAGGGTGTAAGGATCACTTCCTTCACTTACCCACACCTCACCATACTCGGTAGGTTAACATTCCCATTCGGCACTCAATACCACATGCAAACTAAATCAACATAATTGAAGGGATCTTACCAAATCCTCTTTCAACACTCATGTAATTAAACACTAATATCCATTACCTGCATGGCTGTTATTAACATCACTTGATGTTACCTAATCAGTTGGCCTCTTACCAAGGCTACACAGTCATTTTTTCCAACCTCATGATCATAGATTTGTTGCACCATCCTTTCCTCATATGGTTGTTGGTCATACGCAACAACATCATCCTCGTCTTTAGCCATGCTTCAGTGGCCTTTGGTCCTATAACCAATGTGAACACAACTAATTATTAGCAACCACAATCATTATCTTAAGTGGCTCATTGCTTATGTAAAACCGCACTATTTCACCAATATGCAATATCATATACACGCAAAAACATTTTCACATGCACTGTGCAATGCTTATTGATATGCCATCTAGTGCATATTCATCTATGTAATCTCTTGCATTTTCAACATTCTTATGCCATAGTTTATATGCATGACAATTTCATAATTATAAAAACGATAGCAAAACAGGGGTTAAGGAATTCTCCCTTTCCAATCCCTCATCGAAGCATGGAATCCCTCTTCCATATCATAGTTGGTATGGTTTCCTTCCAGTCATGCAATTATAGAAATTGCCCATATTGACAACAATGTTTTTTTGTCAACACAGCCGGTGGCACTCTTCTGCACCAAATATCTATGATGCATGTGGACCTCCTTCAAACTATGGTCATGCATCCTTGTTCTCTTCTGGATAATATTTCCAACGCCTATTCCCGGGCTCCATTCCAATCCAAAACATGGAATTTACAGTCTTTCAGAAATGCAAACTTTGCCCAAATTTTCTGCACTTTACACAGCTGCAGTTTGTTCTGAAATGCCAACTTCAGCTGCTTGTAGAAGTAAATCTAGGAAGAATCATGAAAACTTATCTACCAGGAGAAGGTATTCCATATAACAAGGAACACTCAGCAACCTTCAGATCCCTGTTCCGATGTACCGGTCAATTTCTATAAAATTCTGGGTTTGGCTACTTTTAACTTTTCACTTTTTCCCCAAAATCTCCAAAATTTGGCCAAAAATGGCTATCTCCCAATCTATGCATTTCTGAAAAATCTTCGTCTAATAGAAATTGTCTGTCTTAATGAGAAGATGAAATTTCTAGTTCAGTAAAAAAATTTATTCCAACATCTAGGGTCACTTTTACTGTCCACAAGCTTTTCAAAATCCTGAAAAAGTGGCCCGGAATAGTGCTTTTTGGCCTTCTGGTTCACCCCGAATCCACATCCTTTGGATTTTGGCTCCAAGATTCCAAACTTAACACTGTGCCTACTCCATGGCCGTGCCATATCAATTTCAGCTCAATCCGACCTTCTGTCAAGCCTCGGGACACCATCTTACAAAAGTCACTATTCTCCATTTTCTGTCAAATTGGCGCATACTGGGTTCGGGACCCTCTTTGGTTCTTTCATGGCCTTCGTTAATGGCCTCCAAACCCCGCAGGAATCATCCCATTCTGAGCCCGATTGCTCCTTCTACCCGAAAATCAAGTTTTGGGCTCTATACTCTTTTTTTTTTTTTTGCTCCTCCCTCTGCGACCGTCGCGGGATTTAACCTTAAAATCGCCGACCTTGGCTCTGGATTTAACTCTAAAACTGCCACTGCATCACAAGTTTTAATCTTAAAATTACCGTCGTTTCGCCAGTGTCGCTGTCGACCGACGCAGATTTTAACCTTAACTTCTGCGCTCATCACGACGGTCCTAACCTTATCTTTGCCGCCCGCAATTCTTCGTCGCTGCGACCGCGTCGCAAATTTTAAGGCTAAAATTGCCGCTGAGTCGCCACCGTCGTGTCGCAACGTTTAATCTTAAAACCGCCGCCAGTGTCACAGAATTTAACATTACTTTCACCGCGCGTGCCGTGCGCATCGCAATTTTTAGCGTTAAAATTGTCACCGCCGCGCAAACTTAATCGTTAATTCCACCGCCGCGCGTCGCAAAAATTAACGCTAAAATCGTCGACAGAGCCGCCAAAGTTAGCGCTAAAACCCACCAACTGCGTCGCAGAATTTAACATTAAAATCGGAGATAGAGACTTAAGCAAAATTTCCAACACTTAGAAAAATTTTCAAATTTTCAAAAACAGTCAGAAAATTTTCTGAAATATTTTCCTTCTTTTTGATGTTTAGTGCTGGGCAGGAGGCATACTTACCTATGCAACCGTGATAGGTATCCCATGAAGGCCCAATGCTGCAACCAGTAGCTCTGATACCAAATGTAACATCCCCACCCATCTATCCAATTCTAGGTAGGGAACATGATGCCACTCTGTGGGTCTTTTGCATAAACTCAGTTGATTCATCATATTCACTGCCAAAGAAGACATATGTGTGCAAATGCAACTTAAAGAAAACATGCATAGTGGAATAAACATCATCCACACACATTACATGCTGCCATTCAATTTAACACAACCATCAAATTAATACATTTGCAGAAGTAAAACACATGGACAGAAAAACACTTATCTTCATTGCGCAGATGTCCCAAACAACTAGCTATGTTGCTGCAACGTTCCACCCAACCATACGTCTCTGCCCAGCCTGTATTATTTAAGCACTCAAAGACCACCCCCGAGCTGGGCATGATTTCTACAAGGAAAAAGGGGACATTCAAGCTCATACACAGCCAAATAAACATTTGGATTTAGGCCAAGCCAGTCCACCGCTGGGTTTATCAGGCCAAATCTAAACTCTCTTCATTTTGGATGCTTTCACTCAAGCTCAAGCCAAAGCAATGGATACCCATTTAAACCCCAACATTCTCCTACACACAGCAACTCAAAAATTGGGCATGGATACATATTTTCAGCAATGGGTTTTACAACAAGATGGCCATGGGTTTCCCCAATTCGTGGGCACACCAAAACGGATTGTGGGAAGGGAAATTTGACCACAGGGAGCAAAACCGATTTCTCCCACAGGTTATCAGCCTTTCCAATGGTCCAAAAAGATCCATTGAAACCCCAAATCGAACTCCATCTTTCCCCAGCAGTTCTGCAACACAGAAAAACCCTCTTCCCAGCTAGAGAATAAAGAAAAACCAGGAAAACATGGCTAGAAAAGGCCCAAGCAGCCCCAAAAACGTGAGAGAGGCAAAACTGGTTGATGAGTAATATCTTGGGGAGCAATTCCTGGCTCTTTTCTTGCCCAAGAAGCAAAAACACATTTTTCCATGCAGGGTGGTTTCCCATACTTGAATTTTGGATAGCCATACCTCTCATTCCCCAAGGCATTAACTACCTCAACCAACTTTTGGGAGAAATGAATGATTGGGTACAAAAGTCAACATGGTGGTTGAGTGTTTGATGGGTTCTCTCATTGACATTTGATTTGACTTGATTGGATCAAGGGTTTGAATGTTTTCCCTCCCAATTCCTTGTAAAATCATGCCCCCGTCTCTTGTTGCATTGCATAGCTAGTTGTGGGTATTTTATTTAAAATGCATATTTACATAATATTCGCAATTCCATTGCGCATGGCTAGCACGTGAACCATATGCATTGATAAATTGATGGTGCGGCCTTGGCCTTGAGCTCCTCACCACGATTTTATAACAATATTACATCATTTACGATTTTAATGCCATGGGGTCAAATTGGGGACATTACAGGCAGTCTCAGTGCTCTGTTACATCTTATAAAAATAGTAATTGTCCAACCCCAGACTACGAGAGCCTTCGCATATTTATACATTGAAAGTACAGATCACGATCCACTAAACTCATGCAGCAATGAAGATCTATGATCTTCATGCTACGGAGTTACAACTAACTGTTACAGCTGTATTAAACAAGGCTGTTACTCATGAAGGAGCTGTTACTCTAGTAATCAATGGATCAATGGATTTGGCAAGCTGGAATGCGATCTATCTGTTGCAGCTGGGTTCTATTTCAGTGGAGGCCGGTTACAGATTCTTGTGGATGAATGTGCTGTATCTTGGAGTTATGAGGAGTTGGTGCTTTGAAGAGTAACAGCTGGCACCACTTGGCTGATACACCTGCGCTTTAGACCTTGACTAAATGAAATCACACAGATTAGCATAAACCAAGGACTAAGATCCAGAATCTTTAAAAATCTTAGGCATAAAACAAATAAAGTAATAACAAATTATACCTGTCAAGATTATTGGTCGATATGGAGAAAGGCATGGATATAGCTTATGAAAATAGAATGTAATCAGGGAAAAATGGTGTAATAAGGATGGCCAAAAAGGGGCATTTTCTAGACCCAACAGTGTCATAATGAGGCGAATAGGTTCCTAGAAGCTTCTTTTCCATCATCAAATGCATTGGCTATGTACTTCCATCACAGATCCATTAGTCTTCATAATTTTGGGATTCCTGCAGTGTGCTTGAGTATTGAATTCGGGTCCTACGCTGGGGGAATCACTCAATGTGCAATTTTGACATATAGACTCAAAGGTATAGGTTAGACTTTGGATAAAATTTTAGAAAACACTTAGGTAAGTATTTTTTGAAGACTTTGAAATGAAATATTACATAAAATAAGCCATTAAGGGTAAGTCAAATCAATTAAAACCATAACTATAGGATAAAAGATTAGAAGACAGTAAAAAGTGGTTAAAAATTCAAAATGAAATAAAATGAAAAAGAAGATAAAGTATAAACATTAAAGAGAAGCACACAAAAAACCTAAAGACAATTTCATTATTAACAGGTGGCACGGGTTTATCTTAGTAGATTTACATACCATTTGGATGTCATTCCGGTGAGGGTACGCTGAAAGAGGGGAAGCCTCACAGAATATTCCAGTATGTTGTTTTAGGAACACCACAAATGGAAGGACATGACATGGTTGGTGGGATCATCTCCTTTCTTCCCTTCAAATTTAGGAATATCATAGGGAAATTTATCTAACATAGCCAGCCATTTTGGATCATGTGCAATAGGGTCATTGATTAGTTTGGCCAAAACAAGCATATTCAGACTAGCCATTGTTGGGTGTGTGAACGATCTCAAAGAAAATACCTAATATTTAATTATCGACCGGGGTTGGTAATCTTAGAGTTGAGGCAAAGTATATGCTAAGGTAGAATGATACCTAAGTTTCGGCTTGTCGGACCTTAGAAATATTTAATAAAGAAAAGATCGAAATATATTTCAAAATGAAAAATCAAGTCAAACTTCAGAAAAATACAACTACTGAATTAATTAGATTTAACTGAACCAACAGATCAAAATAGTATAGATTATACTACTCTACTCTATGTTTAAACAATGGAAAGGGATAAAAACAAATGCTAAGAAGCAACTACTTCTGATGAAAATGAGAGACTACTTATTAAACCTTCAGATGACAATTATGAACAAAATCAGAACTCATAGATACAACTGATTAACTTCACAACTAATCTAAGAAAAGAAATAACAAAATTACAACTACTAAGAAGAACTTGCAATGTAAATTATTCTAAACCGAACTATCTAATTCCATTCCTCTTGGTTACATACATAAAATGTAATAGGAACTAGAGTGAATGTGTCGTAGTGACTTTCAAATGTAACAATGAAGCAAAACGGAAGCAAATCTAATTTAACTTCTACAAATAAATGCAAACTAAATATTATCCAACTACAATTAACTTTAAACATTATGAACTACTGTTTATCCATATATGAACAACATGAAACTGATATAAGTTAGAAGCAAGTAGAAAATTTAATAAAGATATTTAACTGAACTGGATTTGATCTTGAAGGAACTAGAAAACTTGATAAAGATATTATTATGAAAGCAAGTAGAAAACTTGATAAAGATATTATTTCTTATCCAATTCCTAAATCATGAACATCTTCATTATTTGTATAAATGGAAACTAGTCTTATGATTAACAAGCTAAAACAACTTAAAAAATGGAATTATTAACTATGACTTAAAAAAATAAACTATCTAGACTGATAAATTCTGAAACAGTAACTAATTAGCAAATCAGATATGGAGAACTTAACTTTGGAAGAAGGTTAAAAGTAGGTGAAGGAAGATAATATGGAAGGAGGAAATAATGACAAAACTTAATTAAAAACTCTATGTAACATGAAACAAAACTTAAATTACATCTAAAATTGTTAATTAGAAGCAAGAAGCATTATATTTAAAAAGCAGAAGAAACTGGATTTTGAAAAAGCATAAAACAATGCAGAAAGTGTAAAGGTCCGAATGACGATCTGAATGACTTTAATTAACAGCTGGCTGATGCATATGATCCTACAATGCAAAGGAAGCAATAGATGAATTAGTTAGAGGCTAAACTAACAAGAAACTATTTATTCTAATCACTATCTAAGAAGATGAACTATTTCTATGATATGTGAGAAGAATATTAAGATGGAAGATAGAGTTAACTTATAGCTACAGGAAGAAAAACTAACAAAGAGAAACTAAGGAAACTAATGCTAACTATGGAAGAATTTGAAGCAATATCTAACTACAGGTGATGGAAGAAAACTAAAAGAAAACTACAAACTATTAAACTTGGTCAACCATTCCTAATTATGAGATTATATTAGCAGCAATACACAGTTTACAGGAAAACAATGGAAGAACATCTACAGAAAAATATAGACAATTAAATAACTGAAAGATAACTATCTAATTGCAGAAAGAAAATACAAAATAATAAAACCTCTGGTTGATGAGGGGTCCTTCCCAAAAATCAGAGATTGAAACTAAATCACTTAATCACCAACAGCTACGAACTGAGCTTCCATTAACTGGGAAAATTACAAAAACGTCTGCTATCTGCTGTAAAATCTACAAACTATCTGTTGATTATCATCTCTAGCTTTTTCTCTCTAACTCTCTCTTTTTTAACTCTGCTTCTATGCAAAGCATCTAATTATAAATTACAATGGATGAGAAGGTCGACAGAGTCGACCTCTCTAATAATAGAAGTGTTTATGACTGTAACCGGATGCTTTAAGTGATGCATGATAGCGTAGGGAGCATGAATCAGTATTTTACGGGGTGTGTTCCTTCACGCAGCTGCTTGGAGCGTCGATCTTCCTTTGACGTAGAATGGGCATTGTGTTGGCAGACTGAGCATGGACGGATGAACTCTTCCAGAGCACCGACGTGAATGATCGTGCATGATTCCAGGCTGAACGAGCAAGGAAATCGACGTGTGGAGAGATGACGTGGAGGTAGGATGTGCTGTTGAGTTTAGCAGGCCTGGGGACGAATCTTCCAGAACCATAGCTCATTAACCATGAACACCGCGTGGCAAACAGAACCCACGTGCCCATTGTTGTTTTTAATGGCCTGAAGTATGCTAACTGCTGATTCCGCGGGCTGAACATGAGGCTGAATGACGAGTTGGACACGGCTGAGCATTAGCACGTAACACACAGTCTGAACGAAGATTCGTTTGAAAAACACAGCCTGCAAATCAAAACTTAAATGCCAAGTATGCCCAGAAAATGTCATTTTAACATGAATAAATCATAATACAGCAAGATGTGAACAAGATTTGCGTAATAAGTAAATATATGTATACCCGGTCTGTTTGATGGGCTAAATGGCTAAAATAATACTTATCATAGAAAAAATAATGAAAATAGCGCCATTCAAAGTAGATTCGATGATAAAAAATGGTGAGAAAATGGACACCAACATCCCCCCAAACCGGAGACATGCCAGGTTCGATTGAGTAAAATAGAAAGAAATTAGGAAGAAGGCTGAGCTGCTGTAGCAGTGGCCTTCAACTTGGGTGATAAAGATAGAAATCTGGCCTAGAGTTTCTTTAATTGGTCCTTCAAGGAATTATACCTCATCCATAGGGAAGTATGAGATGTTGTTTTGGCATTAACCAAGCATTCAATGTTTTTTAGTTGTGCACGCAGTGCCTTAGTTTCTTCATGAAGTTCAGAAATTGTTTCCACATAACTTTGATTCTGGTCTGTCAACCGTGCTATTGTTTGGATAAATATTTCTACTTCTTGCTGAGTCAGAATAGGCTGTTCTTCATGATGTTCAGGGTTCTTTGGGGGACTCAACTCTTTTGAAAATGTTTCACACTCAACAGTATGATCTTCAAGAATTTTGTCTTTGTTGTGTGCAGGAGAACTTTCAGCAGTAGAGGCTTCACTCATCTGAGCAGATACATTATCTAGTGTGAGGAGGGGTGATTCAAAGGTATAATCATTTGATTGGATTTTTGAACATGAAGGCTGAATGAAAGTCTGAATGAAAGACTGATTGATGGACTGGTCACAGTTTGTCTTTCTAGGTTCAGTAGGTATAGAGGAGAAAGGTGGGGGTTCCGAAGTGGGATCACCTAGAGCATTCTTAGGAGAAGGAAATGAGTGGGAAGAGTGCATATCATCTAAGGAACTTTCATCAAACCGTACACGTTTAGTGTTTGGTTCTGCTTGGGTATGATGATGTTCTTGAGAAGAAGAAGGTTTGACAGTAGATAAATGAGGGTTCAGTATCTCAAAAAAAAATGATCCCAAGTTTGTCCTCTCTTCTGTAACTGGTGAATGATCAAAATCTTAATAATACAATGGTGATACAATGTCACATCCCCATTTTTGACCCTATTACATTTAAATTGTAAATGATGCAAATATCGTTATTAAATCATGGTAAGGAGCTCAAGGCCAAGGCCCCGCCATAGATTTATCATTTTATGTATCGACAATTAAAAATAGATGCCTATGGTTCTTGTGCTAGACAGGCACAATGTAAATGAAGACACCATGTAAATACAAATTTTAATGAAATACCCACAACTAGCTATGTAATGCAACAAGAGAAGGGGGCATGATCTTTACAAGGAATAGGGGGGGGGATTATTCAAACCCTTGAGCCAATGGTGTTAACCCAAATGTCAATGAAGGAACCCATAAACCCTCAACTATCCTTTTTGACTTATGCACCCAAGCATTTAATTCTTCCAAGAGTTGGTTGAGGTAGTTAATGCCTTGGGAATGAAGAGGTATGGCAGCCAATTTCGTGCATGGGTAAGCCATCAACCTGGGAAATCGTATTTTGTCTCCTTGGGCAAGAAAACACCCACGAAATTGTGCCCAAATCCATTCTTCACCCATGGCTTTGCTCTCTCACGCAGTCTAAGCTAGCTGGGGTTTTCCCTTCACGTTTTCATCATTTTTCTGCATTTTCTTTCAAGGATGGGAACTCGTTTTTGGTTAGCACAGTGACTGGGAGAGGAGAACCGCAATTTGGAGGTGTTATGGAGGTTGTTTTTGCTCCTGGGATGTCCCTAAATGTTTTCTGAAAACGAATTTTCCTTCCCAGCGTGGATTACTCTTTCCTCATTTCATTTTTCGTTTCCCACGTTCTTCTCCATGCCAACACTGGTGATTTTTCTATTATGTGCATCCTTATTTGGGGTTTGAACTTGTGAGCATGGAATCAAGAGTGGAAGTGGACCAGAATTGGCTTGATAAACCTAGTGAGGAAGGAAACCTCTCAAAAGATCCAAAGGGGTTGGCTACTCTTCTATGCACACCTTGAATAATATTAGATTGGAATGTATGGCCTGAGGGACTGTGTAGCAGTGAAGGGAATACTTCCTTGTGTTAGGTGTGTAGGTAATGTGGGTACCAAGCTAGATAGATCTGGTAGAGGTATCTAGGGATTTGTGGGTGAGCCACTAGCTTAGCAATTCTTCCTTTCCATTTCCTTAGCATCTTGATAAACGCAACTATGGATTGGTTTGGCTGATTTTGGTGAATCCTTGGCTATGTGCGAGTCTATAGTTCCCCTTTCCTTGTAGAAATCATGCCCATCTAGGGGGTGGTAGTTGTGTTGAGACATTGGTGAGCACAATTGGCCTATGGTTGGGTGGAATGTTGCAGTTGCATAGACAGTTGCTCGAGATTACTCCATTTTAAGATAAGTACTCTCTCTTGTGTTAAATTTTGTAATGTAATAATTGATGTCTATCATGAATGTATGTTAGTTGTGTAGATGATTTTAATTCCTCCTTGTTTAACTATAATATGCATATGTCCCTTTCTTTTATCAATGAGTTTTACTTAATGATCATGGGGCTAGATGCCCGTTTTTAGTGTCATTGTCCTCTCCCTTGCTCGTTCTGGAGGGAGGGTATGTGACATACAAGCTGCCAGAAGGGTTAACTGTATTTTTTCTTATTTGGTTTGACATCTTTTCCAAACTTTTCAGGAAATAAAATGGGAAATTGAGGGTCTGATTGTTGACGAAATGTCTAACAACCTTAAATGGAAAGCTTTAAAGACAATGAACTTACCCTCGCAAGTGATTAAGTGGATGATAACAGTCAAAGGATCTAAGTACTCCGGTTTGATCCATTCTCTGTGGAAACCTTTGGTACTAGTGACATGTTGAAAATCGGCCTTCAGGGAAAATTCGTAAGCCTTCCATGGAAGAAAGAGATGCTTGTGCCATCGGGCACCCTCTCTAGGGAGCTTCGTAGCTAATGATATTGACTCTTCTGTCATGGATAAAGTGAGGTGCCAACTTTGGCCGCCTTGCCATCAAAACCCTTAGCGAATAGTAATGAAATGTTATGGTCGTGGCCTTGGAGAAGGTGAAGAAACGGACCCCATCCCACTTGCAAAAACACTTCACGATAGGATTTAAACTCGGAAATGCGGAGGAGGTCCTGGTAGCTGCCAGGCTCGTAATGGCTAGGCATTGTTGATAGAGGACAAGGGATGCAAATGGATAGGTATAGGGGTGCAAGGAATTTACAAAGGGATCGGCTCACAAAGAGAAAAAAATGAATAGAATGAACGAAAGTTCATAGAGCCATCAGTTAAATTAAGGTTCGTTTGGATGGCTGAATGGTCATAGATGAAGCATGCTTGAAAGATTACGCTTGTCATTCGAAAATCAAGTGCCCACATAGGAGTGAGTGAATTCAGTGGATGCGTGTTGCTATAATATATTCAACATGTCCAAAGCGAAGCTTTGGACAGGTTGAATGTAATTCATGTCATGGGATAGATTACACGTGGGATATTATGATTCGATTGATATGGTGGCAGGTCATACAACAGGATAAGTAAAACCAAATGGCAGTCATGCAATGATTCACAATGATGCATAATCCATTCGTTCAATGGAGGTGAGATGGATAAGAGAATGAAGCCATGTGTAAAATCGACATTTGATTGATCCTTGTCATCATTAGCAAATCAGAATTTCAAATATCTTGGCATGCTATTTCATATATATATGAGCTACGATTTCATTCAGCACTTTATTCAGAACGTTTATTATTTGTTGTGTTCGTCACCTCATTCGGATCGACATTTGATCCGTCATTTAGCCTTTCATACAGACTTTTGTCTATACAAGATCTTATTGTTGCTGCTGACTAGAACTGATTTTTGCAAGCAGTTTCCGAGGCTGTTAGTGCACAAAAGATGTTGTAAAATTTGTTTTCTGAAACTTTTAAGTCACATCCTTTTTTGTTTGTCATTGATAAAAATGATTTGCTTTCTGCTTTTGCATTAATCCTGCAAACACCTATCACTTTTCAGAGATAAATAAACTTTTCATAATTATTCAGAAAGTAAAAACAGTTCTTAAAACAGTTCTAATCCTCCCCCAAACAAAAGATATGGCGTGTCCTCAAGCCAACAATGAAAAAGTGTAAAATATTTAGATTATTTTCTTTTTAAGATTTTACCGATAGCTTAAAATGTTGTAATAATTTTTCACAAGAAAATGAAATATTAACTTACTAATTGTAGATGATTCAGATATGTACATTCATAAAAAAGAATACAACAGTGCTTAAAAGGACCATATGAAGAAATGATAGTAAAATTTGATATAACAAAATACCATAGGAAAACTAGCCATTTATGACCCATTTTAAAGATCTCTTGTCATCCCAAGATATAGATAAGGTGCATCGTAAAGTTTGTGAGGATTTTATAGTTATGGGTCCCATTTCTAGGATAATCACATCCTAGGTATTGTTTGAATTAGATGACAAGATCCAAGTTCAACTTACAACCATTCTCTAATGATAGTATAAATAATTGGCCCAAACATGTGTTTGTATACTCAGGTTTCTCATATATGAATCATGTGCATAGTGATGCATTAACCAAATCTCTTTTACCCGATATTGACCCGCTGCCAGCAGGCCTATTCAGTACACCGGCGGGTTTATCTTGGTACCATGCAAGCATAGCCCCGTTTCTAGCAGGCCTATTCAGTACCCCGACGGGTTTACTTGCATTTACCTAGCTTCCTTGTTTAAGATTTTACTTAGCATGGACCCGCTGCTAGCGAGCCTATTCAGTACCCTGGCAGGTTTGGTTCGTATAATGATACATATATATATATATATTTTTGTAAGGAAGCCAGTTGGCACTAGAGTGTGCTAAGCCTGCTAAAAACATAATTCAAAATATTGGAACGAACCTTATGAGCAACTCTATTTATAATGGCCCAGATTAAAGATCATGTCAAAATATAATGACCTAAAGCTGTTCTTTGATCTCTATCTATCTTTTTCATAAGAAATCAGTAATGTTCCCCACAAAAATAAAAAAACATCATTCACTTTTGAGCTACCTTTAAAAGATGCTTTAAGAGACAAGTTTTGATAATGAGTCTAGGATGAGCTAGTAATCCATAGGTATAAAATGAAACTTTTTGAAGATCATAGTGATTTAAAGTTGGTCTTTTAAGCAACTGTTCTAATGATAAATAAAAAATGTGCATGTCTGAATCAAATACCATATTCAAAATCATAAAAGAAATAGTTTGAAATGACATAAAGAACACTTTATCTTTTCGCTAAAAATTTTCAATAATAAAAAATAATTGAAAGAGATAGGGTTAGGATGTATTGTGAAAAAAATTAAGCACCTCTCTTTTTTTTTCAAATAATATCGCATGAGAGGATAAGGTTCTTGTGATTAAGCTGCAAAACCATTCGTTAGATGATCTTGATTTATTCAAAACAAAAGGATATGTACAAGGAAAAATATGTAAAATTTTCAAAATTACTGAAAGGAAAAGTCTTCCTGTTTTAATTGACAAAATTTTATAAACTGATAATGATAAATTCCTGTAAAAGAATGCAATCAGTTGTTAGAAATGATTCTTTATTATTGAAAATAAAAAACATATTTACATATATATACAAAAGAAACTAACCCAAAGTAATTCAAGAACCAGGAGAAGGAGGAATGCCTTCCTCTTCTACCAACTCCATTTCCTCCTGTTGTAAGGCATTCTGCACAAAATCTTGTTTAGATATTGGTTGATGATAAAGTCTAAGTCTATGACCATTTACAACAAAGGAAATTTGAGAATCATCAATTGTCTTAATTTTAACGGATCTGTTATCAAAAGCTGTAACAATTTCATATGGACCCATCCAACGAGTAGTTAATTTACCTTTAAAGTTTTTGTATCTTGAATAAAAAAGTAATGCCCAGTCTCCTATTTTGAATTGTTTTTGTTTAATGTATCTATCATGCCATTTTTTGCGTTGGTTTTGTATTAATATTGTGTGTTGAATAGCATCTTTCCTAATCTCGTCTAATTCGTTTATTTGCAGGATTCATTGTCTCTATGCTTTTTCTAGATTCATCCCTAATTGTGCATCCATACGAAAGGTTTTGACTTGAAATTCAATAGGTAGAAGAACTTGTTTGCCATAAACGAGTTCATAAGGTGTGTGACCAATGGTGCTCCTCCAAGTTATTCTATAAGCCCACAAGGCTTCTGGGAGCCTATCTGCCCAGTTCTTGTGGTGTAACTGAATGGTCTTAGTCAGGATAGCTTCTAATACTTTGTTTGTGATTTCTACCTGACCATTTGCTTGAGGATGATATGGTGAATATTTGTAGTGTCTAATACCATATTTATCAGTAAGTTCTTTCATTAGCTTGGAGGTAAATTGAGATCCTTGATCGGTTACAATTTCCCTAGGTACACCAAATCGGGTAAATATTTCTTCATATATAAATTCTATCATTGATTTCTCTATGGCTCGGAATAAAGCTTTGGCTTCTACCCACTTGGTGACATAATCTGTACAGACTAGAATGTACTTTTTCTTACGAGACATAGGGGAAATTGGTCCAACGAAATCTAAATCCCATTTTTCAAATGGCTCAATCATAACTTGGGGTTGCAAAGGCATCTCATCGGATGGCGTAGGTCTACCCATTCTTTGGCAACTGTCACATCCCTTGACATATTTGGAAGTATCTTTGAAGATGCTTGGCCAATAATACCCAGAGTGCAACACTTTGTATGTTGTTCTCTTATCAGAAAAATGTCCACCGCAAGGTACACCATGACATGCATGAAGGATCTCTGCCATCTCATCTTCTCGTACACATCGTCTAATAATAAGATCAGAACCAATACGAAAGAGATCATTATCCACCCAAGAATAATTAGAGATCTGAACTATGATCCTACGTTTCTCAGGTGGAGAGAGATGGTTAGGTAGCTTTCCAGTTGCTAAATAATTGGCTATGTCTGCAAACCAAGGGGTTCGAACAGACACAACGAACAAATGTTCATCCGGGAAGCTATCATGGACAGGACTAGCATTATCATCAATTTGAATTCGAGAGAGGAAGTCAGCTACTACATTCTTTCGACCGAGACGATCAACAATAGTAATATTAAATTCTTGTAACAAAAGAAGCCACCGAGTCACCCTACCATTGGTGATTGGTTTATTCATAAAAAATCTGATGGCGGAGTGATCGATATGTATGAAAATTTCATATCCTGTGATATAATGACGAAATTTGTTGATGGAAAAGACTACTGCTAGGAAATCTTTTTTAGTAACAGTGTATTTCGATTTTGCAGCAGTCAAATTTTTACTAGCAAAGTATATGGCATGTGATGCCTTTCCCTCTTTTTGACCTAAGACTGCTCCTATGGCTATATCAGAAGCATCAGTGGATATATGGAAGGGGAGGGACCAGTTAGGTCCCATATGAATTGGTGCCACTGATAGCTTTGCCTTCAAGGTTTCGAAGGATTATTGACAAGGTTCATTCCATTGGAATTTTGTGTCTTTCATGAGTAGTTCGAACATAGGTGCGGCTATCTTAGTGAAATTTTCAATAAAACGTCTATAATATCCTGCATGGCCAAGAAAACTTCTTACTTCCTTCGGAGTTTTTGGAGGAGGAATATTAACAATTATTTCTATTTTGGCAAGATCCACCTTGATACCTTGAAGAGAGACATGATGTCCCAAAACTATGCCCTCGGTTAGTAACATTTTACATTTTTCATGACTAAGAGCTTAGTTCGTTTCTTGGCACTGAATAAGAACTGTTTCGAGGTTATCAAGGGCTTCTTGGAAGGTATTGCCATAAACTGTAAAATTATCCATATAAACTTCTACACAGTCATGTATGAGATCAGCAAAGATTCCTAGAACTGCACGCTGGGAAGTCGCAGGTGCATTACATAGGAAAAATGGTAGCACTCGATAGGCATATGTTCCCCAAGAACAAGTGAAGGTTTTCTTTTCTTGATCCTCAAGTGCTATTAGTATTTGATTGTATCCACTATACCCATCAAGGAATGAGAAATATTGTTTCCCTGATAAGGTGTCTAACACCTGATCGATGAAAGGCAAAGGGAAGTAGTCTTTAAGAGGGGAAGTAGTCTTGAAGTAGTTTAGTTCTTGAAAGTCAACACAAATATTCCATTTCCCTGTGACTTTCTTTGGAACTACTACCAGAGGATACACCCACTTACTATTAGAAATTGGGTAAATGAATCTAGCGTTAAGGAGTTTCTATAATTCTTCTTTTACTATATCATTTAGGGTTGGGTTCATTCTTCTCCGGGGATGCCTAACAGGAGATATGTTTGGGTCTGTGTAAATGTGGTGGATACAGGTATCTAGGTGTATACCTTTCATATCGGTATACTCCCATGCAAATGCTCCAGTCTGACTCTTGAGAATTTTTAGTAATTGTTTTTGTTGGGTCTCATCTAAATCTGCATTTATATGCAGAAATTTGTCGGAACTAACCTCACATGGTATGGTATAGGATCCTAGATGTTCTTTGATTGTGAAGACACAGGGTGTGCTTGTAAATGTTGAGAGGCTCATGTTTTCTTGGAATTTGTCTCCAAAGATCTGGTCAAATTGGGAAAAATACTGAGGAAAATCTATACATGTTGTGGAAGAGATAAATTGGTTCAACACATTCTTGGTGTTCTGTTCTTGAAGTGCCCAAGAGAAATCGCTAACAGGAGATATTTCTTCCAAGTTCTCATCCTCGAAAGGACAATCTAACCAAAATAGGTTTTAGCTACTGGATGAGTTGGTGGATATAATGCAAGTTTCCTTATAGATAACTGCTAACACTCAAAAAATGCTCACTAGCTCATTTCCTTATTCACATGACCCATTTGTCCACTTTTCCACCATTTGAGCCTCTAAAGCCATCAAAAGGTCACCAAAAAACCATAATACACCCCTTTTTCCCCTCAAAATGAATATTTTTCCTCAAAAAGCATAAAAACCCCTCAAAAAGGGTCCAGAATTCCCAAAAATATTAAAAAGGGAATAAAAATATTCAAAATATTCAACAAAGAAAAAATGAGGTAAAAGGTACCTAAACCATGTTGGTCAATACCATTGGTTTCATCAAAACCATAATGGTATTCCCCACCACCAAAAACTATAAAAAGGTAGTAGGGGCTCCTCACTTTCCATCCATCCATCATCCTATCCTCACGCTGTCAAAATATCTCATGAGACTTTTGGCCATTTTCAACATCTTGGAGAAGAGACCTTTGGAGCTTGGAGCTACTCACCTTGGGAGTTGCTCAACACAAATCCTCACCATTTGAGGTATTTTAATGCAAAACATCTATTCTTTTATTTCTTGTTCTTGAATCATTTTTAAAAAATTCATTTGTTATATGCACATGCTAGTTTAGATTTAGATTTAATTTATATTGTTTTTGCTTTCAATATTGAAACTGCTATCACATTGTTGATAGGTGCCCATTGCACAAAGCTTGGTTGCAAAACCAAGCCAACAGTTTTTTGGTGACTCCGCTGGCTTCGAATTCTTAGATCTCAGTTTTTTGCTTTAGATCTTAGTTTTTGTTAGTTTTAATCATTTTAATTCATAGATCTGCCATCCTAGAAAGTAGATCCATTGTTGTTCTAGATCTTGGCCATTTCTATTGCCATTAACAGCCTGAAATTTCCATTTTTGGGTTCGTTTTTCGGCGTCTGTTTTTCGGCTTTCGCCTCGCGGCTTTTCGCCTCGCGGCTTTTCGCCCGACAGTCGCGTGGCTCATCGCGACTTCGCGACTTTTTTCCACGCGGCGCGCCATGGCTTCGCGGCCATTTTATGTGCTGCACATTGCGGCTTTGCGGCCATTTGCCGCGTTGCACATCGCGACTGTGTGATCGAAACCCGCGTTGCACATCGCGGCTTCACGGCCAAAACCCACGCTGCACATCGTGACTGTGCGGCGAAAACCCGTGCTGCACATCGCGACTGTTTTCCCAAAACCCGCGATGCAATTTTTTTGAATTCGGCCAATTTTTTGAAAATATTTTTTGCTATATTTTTTTCCCATTTAGCATATTTTACAACATTAATTTTTCTGCATTTTTATAGCCATACTAAATCTTTTACTATTTATATATTCTCCATTAAAAGTCTTTTTAAAAATTTCCAGTAATTGAAAGAAAGATTTTCTGCATTTTATTTAGATCAAAGTTTTACTGTTTATTTGCTCAATACTTTGCCCAAGCAATTTTTAAGAGATCCATTTATTTCTTGAAATATTTATGTTATTTGCTTCCCTTTAAATTATTTCAAAGATCCATTATTTTTGAATAGTTTTTTCAAGCATTTACATTTCAAAAACGCTTTTATTTTTTGCAAAACTGGAAGCGTCTTTTCTTTCATTTGTAATCAATCGCCCAAGCGAGGCAAATCAATTTCAGTTTAAATACCACACTTGCACCCACTCTGCCACATAATTTAAACTGAGCCTTAAAATTTACCTTAACTCAACAAACTTTTAACCCCACTTGGGGAGCACTTAAAAGAATCTTGTAGTTAGGTAGAATTGAGAGGATAGGTGTACCAATAACATCTCTCAATTATTTACATTTGAGACATAGTGGTTGTCTTTAGGGTCTAAAAATCCCTTATAATTTTGACACGGTTATCAACCAATTTATCGAGAAGGCCTCTCCCTTAGGAGAGTTGAAGTAGCCAGACTGGTTCTGAAAGTTTGAGTGGAATACTGTAATCCATTCAGTAACTGAAGGATACCTTTCGAAGTTCTCGGTGTACACCCAAGAGGGTGTACAACGGCGATAGAACCAAACTGCAGATTCACCCAACCGAACATGTCATGAATGGGGTATCCTAGTTGCCACTCTTTAGGATTGTCTACCTGGTATCCCTCCCGGTAGGGGGATATCTAGCCGTTGATTCAACACTCTATATTTTCTAACTTGGATTTCATCACCTTGCAGAGAATATCATTTGTTGACTCACAATACTTCTAGTTAGGTGTTTGCATGATACATTACCCACCTTTGGTTTAGTAACACCACTTTTTTATAGGAACTGTTTGACTTTTGGTATTCTGACCAATTTTGTTGTATCCCTCCGCTTATTATAGCACAACTTCTATAATAAGTGCTTTTTGAGGTTGGTTGTTGTAATGTCCCTTGTTAGGAATTTTATTAAAATGACAATTTTTCACTTTTTTCCCTAGTTAGACCTTTCACTAGTTTTGATCTCAAGTCTCAAATTTGCCCCAAATGATCCACAATATTCTGAGAAGGTATATGAATGATATTAGAACATAAATATGTGTTTCAAGGATGCCTTTGGACCTTTAAAATACTTCTGTAAATCCTCTTTCAATTCTGGTCAATGTAGGTAACTTTACTAGTGATTTCCCTTTGACTAGTATTGGTCTCTAGGTCCCAAATTGACTCCAAATGCCTTCAAATATTCAAGGAAGGTGTATGAATGATATTAGGACTTGAATATGATGTTCAAGGATGAAATATGTCCACCAAAAGACCTCCGCAAATTCTCTTAAGATTCTGGACCAAGTATGCAACTTTACTAGTAATTTGGGGTTCAAATCCCCCTGGGGTAAGTACTGAAAATGGCTTCCCAAATGCCTCCAAACCCACTCAAATTTTTGAAAATAGTTAGGGAATGTATTAAGTATGTTATTAAGGTCTCATGTGCACCATTAATTTATTATTATATCTGTTCCAACCATCTCCCATTCAACTGCAAAAATCACCAATTCGACCCTTGGGGAAATGGCATTATTTCTTCTCCCAATGCAATTAAACTGAGTAAAAATACTTCAAATGCTCAAGTACAGTACATGAAACTTGTAAAATACATCCATGGCAGTCCATTAATCACAAATTCATCAGATAATCATCCATTCATTCGAAATCATTAGCATTGCATTGATTCACAACAAGGTAGTGGGGAAATGGCACTCTCCTTTCATTAAAATTGAGATTTATACATTTCTACTTGGAATTTCGAACTGAAACTTTCTGGAGATGAATAAAAGAGTATTTACTTCATATTAAAAAATAAATGGGGGCATTAGAAGCTCCCCCAAAGAGTACAATAGCTCACCAAAAACGCCCTCCCTCAAGGATCAAGAATATGCCATCAAAACTGGAAATGGTTGAAGGAGTGAGCTGCAATAGAAGAAACAATGACCTTCCTTGTAGCTTACACCTGCAAATAAAGACTCCATTAAAGCTCCAAATGAAAGGTCTGAATGGCCTTTCCAATTTCCAACTTGGATGGGAATCTTTCACCCTCGAAATTGGCAAAGGCAAGAAACTAGTCATTCACTAGCTCTCCCTCTTCACAAGTGCAATTGCAAATTCCACAAATGATAAAAAAGCTGGTTTCATTCTTTTTTATTGACATTTATAAAGTTCTAATGTCCTCCATGGGTCGAATTCCTTCCAAGAGACTCATGCCAACTCAAGTTGGGAAGAGATTCCAAAGAACGCCACTTGTACAACAATTCCTAGTCTCCCACTTCCACCAAATCACATGTGGAAGCATCTTAGCTGCCCTAAAACCCTTGAGCGCCCTCTTAGAGTCTATTTTTAGCCCTGACATGTCATATATGTCATATTTCAGCCTTCAGGTCTGATTTGTGTCATAGGTGTCATAGCATCTTCATCATTGTTGTCATAGAGCTAGGGAATCTAGCCCAAGTGTCTCACTAGCTCCAAATTGCCTCTTCCTCTTCCATAGGAGTTACTCTTCCTCTATATTTCGACCTTGGATGAGTCATGCCATGAATAATACCTTTTGGACTCCCCCAAGTATGTTACCATTCACCTTGAATTCGAATTGGTGAGAGAATGATGCCAAGTGTAGTGGGGAAATCTAGCCATATGTGGGTCCCACTTCCTCCATGTGTCTTCATGATCAAATGCCACTTTGATTTTCACTTGTACATATGTATTTAGCTCATTTATTAAATATTTATGCCATTCTAATGTTCAAACATCATTTATTATCCCCATTATTCCAAATCCCAAAGCTTCCACCCCAAACCTAGGAAACTAGTAATTTTCCTCCTTGGCAATTATTTGACCTTTAGCATCAAGTTGACAAACTCTAATGAATAGGGACAATGTGATTAGGCCATTGTGACCCAATGCCAAATTTGGGACATGACAAATCCTCCCTTCCCAATATTGCTTGTCCTCAAGCAATTTTAAACATGGGTGTTGAAGAACCTGCTTTCTGTATAATTCTTTGAAGTTGCCATTGAATTGCCCAACCTTGAGTCTTTGAGTTTCCATGAAGATTTTAGAGAGGAACCACCATGCTTGCTGCTGCACTACTCTGATAAAAATTACTTCATTAAGTGGGGAAATACATCTCCCATACTGCTTGTTTCCCCAAAAAATTTGAAACCAATGAGATAAAAATTATTCCAGGGTCCCATTGCTTGTATTGCACCCCAATAATTAAGAGTGCTCTCCAACCCACACCATTAGTTAAGAGGATTCCTGGATCCCATTTTCTTGTATGCATCCTTCCAAACATCATGAGTACCAAATATATATCATCAAATTACATAACAACATAATGAAAATGTACATCAAGGATATGCTTCATCAAAGAGTCATGAAAGTGCTTATACCTCCAAGCAAGTAGACCACCATTTTCCAAGTGCATACAAGCTTCAAGTGACCAATCAAATCTGCTCCAATGACATAGGTGAGGATCCCATGTCCTATAATGCTGTTCCAAAAGGATGTGATATGCATCAAAATATTCAACCATGTATTCTTTCATCCAAGAAGTGAATGAAGAATCTCCACTAAAATCTGAACCAAATAATGAGCAGAAAAAACAAGGAGACTTCAAATGACTCAAAGAAGTCTCACTCATACATCCTTGAATGTGAGAGTCATAAAGATATAACAAAGTATGTGTCTTGCAACAAAAATGTTTTCCAATCATAAATCTATTCACCCAAGTGTTGGATGAAGTTCCTCCAACATCAAATGAATCAAGTGTTGAGCAAGAAAAACCATGAGTCTTCAAGTGACTCAAATGCATATCATAGGTGCATTCGTGTAGATGTGCATCATCATAAAGTAACAAAGGATGCTGCTGCAAATGTGAATAAGAATGTGCTCCAACCATGTCATCATAAAATTTAAATCTAGGAGTTCCATACTCCTCATGTGGCACCATCAAAAAGAACCCTTCCACCCATACTTCATTGAGACTAATGTTGCAAAACATGGAATTGTAGGATGTAGGATAATGAACTAAGTTACCCAAATGATAAAAAAGTGCAGAAGTTTCATCATGGGAAGGATCCATATGGGTAGTATCATGCAGCTCCTTCAAAAGTGTGAAACCTTTGTCATAGATTGGTTCCAATGTAGAGGAATCATGCTCTTCTTTAAAAATTGCATAACCTTCATCAAGAGACAATTCAAGTTCCTCTTCCACCACATCAAGTGTTTGGATATCTTCAAGTTCATCTTCAAACACATTAAGCACATTCAAATTTCCACATTTCTCATGATCCACCATGTCATGAGAATCCTCCAAACAATCTACCATTTGACAATCTGAAACATAGGAAGAAAAACAAGTATCTTGCAACTTTTCAAGAAGTTGCTCATTTTGAATTGTGAGCTTATGAATATCCTCATTATTCTTCAAGTATGCATCATGTAACAATTCATTAAGCTCAAACAAATGGTTTCTATCGAAAAACAAAGACATGAAATTACCTTTGATGTGGCACATTGCTCTTTGAATCTTCTCCATGTCTTCAGTGAAGGATGTTTCCTCCAATGAAGTAGCTCTCCAACAAGAATTTGACACCAATGCTTGAGTGTCATGGAGAATGCTGAGAGACTCTTGGATTTTATTTTCATTCATCTTTAAGGACCCTTCAAGAAAATGAGGCTCTTGCAAATGAACCTCCTCATCTTCTTCATTTTTGCTTGGACCAACTTCATGAAGCTCAAGTGGTGATGGGGAAGTTGATCTTGGTTCTTCTTCAACTGCGACAAGGTCTTCGTTATCATGCTTAATGGAACTTGGGCTTGCATCAACAGTTTCAAAAGTGATCTCTATGTCACCAACATAGAGGTGTGATCACCCATCAGTAGCTACTCCTTCATAGTTTAAGCATCCATCAGTAGATGCTCTTTGGTTCATGTCTAATCTAGAAGGTGTCTCGAAATGATCTTCCATATTTTCAATAGAATCTTCTTCATGCTCTTGTGATCAGGGATGATTTTAGGGGCGAAATTTAGCCCAATGGCGAATTTAGAAGGTTTCCAATTTTTTTTAGGGAAAATTTTTAAGTAAAAGAGGTTTTTGAGAATTAATTTTAATAGCCCACTATTTATTATTTTGTAAATATTCAAAAACTATATAGCCAAAATCGTATTTAGGAAGAATTTATAGGAGAAACCAGTCGCCCGCGATTTTTGTGGAAGAAATAGGGAAAAATCGATTTTCGCCAGTTTATTTTTCGTGATTTTTCCTTGGATGCACCAGTCGCCCCCAATTTTTAGGGATGGTGTTTCCTGGAAACTCATTCGCCCATGATTTCTGGCATTGCGGTTTTTTGGAGTTGTTGTTCGCCCTCGATTCTGGCATGGGTTTTTTTGGAGCTATGGTTCACCCTCGATTTGAAGAAATAGCGGTTTTGGAGTCCGATTCGCCCACGATTTGGCTGCTAGAGTGCCAATAAAACCCCTAGCATCGCCCATACGAGGTAAAATTCTTGATAAAATTCTTGATTTTCACCCATATGAGGCTCAATTACTGTTTGTTTCAAAGATTACCAGTTTGTAGGGTGTATCTGGAGGTTTGCAAACTGCTTTGGCTGTACATTTCAGATTCTCAGAAGGGTTTCGAGCATTAAGAGGTATGTGACAATGTGAAATATCTGCAATTCAATTTTTGTTGCCATCTTAGACCCTGCGTGTTTCATTTCGATCCATGATTACACTGTGAGTTTAATCCCCAAATTCTTAATGCTGTTAGACTTCAAAATCTTTTATTATAACTCGCCCTTCGTTTATAACTCGCCCTTCGAAATCTTTTATTATATCTCGCTCTTCATTTTTCATAGCCGATGGAAGCTGAATTGAGTTTGAATTCTACTTACAATTAAATAGGATGTTTTCTTGATTTCATAAAGAAGTAAGTGTTCAAATCCTAGCATTACCAGAGCATTGGTATGGATTGGACACGCCGATGTTTAGACTATTGATGAAACTGTAAAACGATCTACTTTCTGCTCGATTTAATTCAGACCTGTATCCAAATTTCTGTAGTGATGGGCATCTCAGTTCTTTTACCCAGCAATTTTCGATCATGAAGAAATCTCTGCATCAAATTCCAGTATTGACGGATGTTTAAGTTCAA
The DNA here is from genome assembly GCA_027924585.1 of Larix kaempferi. Lineage (NCBI taxonomy): Eukaryota > Viridiplantae > Streptophyta > Pinopsida > Pinales > Pinaceae > Larix > Larix kaempferi. The sequence goes on along the minus strand of BSBM01000130.1, from coordinate 1,423,362 downwards.
AGATATGCTACAACTTTTCCATTGCACTCACAGTAAAACATTGCTTTGTTTTTTCAAGCTAAAGAAGTTACTTTTTAGGTCATATTCCATTCTTACAGATGTACATTAATAGCATCAATAGCCTATAGAGCAAACAAAGGCATGTTCTGTGATAAGCCATAAAAAATGTATACCTTGTGATACCTTGTAGAATCCTGCAATCTTTGGTTGCTAGCAGCTCGTCCTGTTTCAAATTCTCCATATTATAATCATTTCTGTATAGCAAGTATTTAAATTCTCAGTGTAACAAGATCCACATTTGACCTTTTCCTTGGGAAAGTCATAGCTTCACAATTTTAGGAACTAGTTTCAACTAAGTTGCTATTTTCGCATTTTGAGAGACCCCTCAAAGTTGCAACTACACATAATAGTAACCTGCAATAATGCCATAATGTCACCCATCTGTCCAATATTTATTCATAAATTAGAGTCACATATATAATGTCCCAGAAAGAAGAGCAATGATTTCATTCATTCTAACAGAATTTTCAGATAATTCTATGACAATACACCCTATAGTGAGCAACAATGTTCTGACTCTCAGCCTGCTGTCATCTCCTTCTACGAATCCTTGCAGTAGGTCTTAGAGTCTCAGAGTCAATGATGATTTTCGAATCACCTGCAATTTGCGAATTAGTAATTTCTTTAAATCTAGCAGAATATACCAGCATCCATAGAGCTAATAACTCACTTCTAGTATTTGTACTGAATCCACAGTTCATTCTCAAATTGTAACAACTTATATCATTCAACCATAAGACTGCTCCCGCACCACAATGCCTACAAATATCTTGAGAGGCCCAATCAAAGTATCTCCTAGCCCGGACTAGATTGAAAATAGGAGTCACTAGTCTTTGAATAGGTTTGATCTTGACAACAGTCTGGTCCTACATCAATTCCCTAAGTGTTGCAATTGCTTTGCTTCCCACCCTAGTGGCCGAAAAACCCTTTCCTTGAAACAACAAACCATTTTTGGCCTTCCACATGCCCCAACATACAAAGGGTGGTAGTTCCTCCCAATCATGGACATTCTTATTCTCAACCCATGTTATATGTGGAAGCATACATAATCTATTGATTATAATGGTATCCAGAATGTACAAGTAATGATCAAAGTGAAATTCATGTTGATGAACAATGTTATCTGTTTCTTATCTTATAATAAGCTTAGCAGAAAAATATAGAATGCTCCTCTATCTTAATTGTAATTACCTCTATTCAAGAGATGAGAATGTGATTAGAATATAAAATGAGCCCATTGAAAATCTCAAACCACATGACATGTGGTGGCATGCATAACTCATGAACCATCTTACTTGATATGATTGGGATTTAGCTATAGTGGCCTTTATAATCATATTCATTTACTGATGGAGATCTTGACAGTGCTATTTGGTATTTAGTAGGTTGTGTTGCACAAAAGTTGAGCATTTAATAGAAATCTCTCTATTTGAAGCAAGCTCGCAGACTCAATGACAACTTAAAAGACCATGTAAAAGTCATCTTGCCATGACAAGATCTCAACATAGTAAAAAATAAAGACCATGTAAAAGTCCTCTTGCCATGACAAAATCAAAGTTTGACATAAGACAAATCAATTTCATAAGAATTGGCCCTTTCAAACATCAAAATAGATATATGCTTCCGTAAATAGACAAACAATTGTAGACATAGTACCTCAATGATAGTTTATAAAGCCGAATCCCTGAAAATTGATAATGTACAAAGCTAATAGCAGATGATTTACAGTTATATAACACACTTTTTCCTTTAAATATTTTTCTTTCTGCTGATAGTTTCATAGAGTACATAGATTGCAATTACATGACACAGAAATTTCCGTTGTATATGACACATATTTTCCTGTAAATATTTCTCAGATTTTCTTTCTTGTAATAGTTTCATAAAGTACATAGATTGCATTTACATCATACAGAATTTTCCCCTGTAAGCTGATATTTCACATAACACTCTCTCTGCTATCATGTTTTAAAGAATCAATTATATTTTTCCAACAGCCCTCATGCACCAAACTTAAAGAACAAACTGCAAATTGCATAATACAAACATTGAAAGAGAAAATCACTAGTGAGTTTGACGACAATTGACCATTTCAAATTTGATCCAAATTGACCAAGTTTGTCTCACGAGTTTGTCTGATTTTGACCAAGAATTGACTAAACTTAATCAAGTCTTACTGAGCATGACAAGTTTCAAAACAGGTTGGTGAGCTATGTCAACTTATCAAGTTTCTTATAAGCTTCTAACAATTGTGTGGAGGTAGTTGCAGATAAGGAAGGCCTTAAGATAGCCTTAAGCCTAAATGGATGAGAGTTGATTTTGAAAGGTGATTCAAAATTATCATTAAATAAAGTTATGAAACCTAGTAATCAGGAAAGAATTAAAGAGATCAAAGAATGAATAAATATATTTACCACTATTAAATGTATCCATGTATCCATTTTGCACATCTGGAACCACTTGTGTGACCCACCCACTATTCTTACCTTTGTTTTCTGATATTTTGGTTCTATAGTGAAGAAGAAAATTTTCAGTTTGAAAGCATCCTTTACTTTTTCCATAATATGATTTTGGATGGGGCATGAATTCCCAACAATTCCAATTCCAACTACACTTTCACTTCTTGTTTCAATTACTAGTATTTCGCTTTCTGCTCTAACACCATTAAAAGGATAGATACTTATTTTGCCTTTGAGAACTAGACTTAGCACAAATGGAGGGTTTAGGAAGAGATGATAGTCCCTTTGATGAGGGTTCTTGGTCCAAAAGAGAACTGGTGAAACAATACCTAGACATGGATTTTATGTTTTTCATGCTCTTTATTATTCTTCACAGTAAAAAATGGGTTCATCATGGAGCCAAGTGGCTGCTTGTGTTGACCTATGTAATGTCCCTAGCTTGACCCTATTGCATTAATATTGTAAATGATGTAAATATTGTTATTTAGTCATGGTGAGGAGCTCAAGGCCAAGGCCCCGCCATTGATTTATCGTTCTATGTATCGGCAATTAGAATAGATGCATAGAGTTCTTGTGCTAGCGGTGCACAATGTAAAATCGGACATCATGTAAATATGCAATTTTAATGAAAAACCCACAACCAGCTACGCAATGCAACAAAAGAGATGGGGGCATGATCTTTACAAGGAAGAGGGAGGGAAAATAACTGAACCCTTGAGCCAATGGTTTTAATCCATGTGTCAATGAGAAGGCCCATGAACTCTCAACTACCCATTTTGGGTTATGGACCAATCATTTAATTCTCCCAAGAAATTGGTTAAGGCAGTTAATGCCTTGGAAATGAAGAAGTATGGCAGCCAATTTCGTGCATGGGCAAGCCATCAACTTGGAAATTCGTGTTTTTGCTTGTTGGGCAAGAAAACACCCACGAAATGGTGCCCAAAGCCATTCTGAACAGTTAGTCTTCACTCACTCACGCAGTTGGAGTTAGCTGGGCCTTTCCCTGCACGTTTTTCATCCAAAATCCTGCATTCTTCCATGCCCGGGAGTTCATTTTTGCATATACAGTAGCTTGGGAGAGAAGGGCCACGATTTGGGGATTGTATGGAGGTCATTTTTGCCCCCGAATGTCCAAGGATGTTTTTCTAAAAATGGATTGGCTTCCCAGGGTTGTTCCCCATCTTCCCATTTCGTTTTTGTGTGTTCCCACGTTTTTCTAAGTGGGTTGAAACCCCATCTCATGCATCCCACTGTGGAAAACGTTTTCCTCATGCCCAGTAATTGTGGTTTGTTTGTTCAGTGCATTCCGTTTTGGATTTGAACCAGTGAGCAGGAGCTTCAAGAGTGGAAGAGGACAGATTTGGCTTGATGATCCCAATGAAGTATCCATAGCTCCATGGTTGAGCCACTAGCCTAGTAATTCACCTCTGCCCATCTCTTAGCAGCCTGAGAAACCCAACTGCTAGTTGGCTTGGCTGATTCTGGCATATCTTTGGCTATGTGAGAGCCTTTTTCCCTTTTTCCTTGTGGAGATCATGCCCAGTTCGGGGGTGGCAGTGGTGCTGAGAGATCTAGGAGCACACTGGCCTACGGTTGGGTGGAACGTTGCAGAAGCGTAGCTAGTTGTTTGGGACTACTTCATTAAGATAAGTATTCTCTTGTGTTTGTAACTTTGCAATTGTTCCTTTGATGAATAGCTGGAATGGATTATGGATGTGCTAATGAATTTACTTCCGTTGTATTCCAATGATTATGCATTTCCATATGCCCCTTTATAATTCTGCAGAAGTCTTTATTTAATGACTGTCACGGAATTTTGAATGTATGTTAGATATCAGCATGATTCATTTAATCTCTGTTGTGTTCTATAGCATGCACATATACATGTCTTTATATCAATCAGTTTAACTTAATGGATATGGGGCTAATTTCCCGGATTGAGCACAATGATCCTCTCTATCACGCTGGTATGATAGAGGGGACATTACATTTTGGTATCAGAGCTGCATTGCAGCATTGGGCCTCTATGGGCCAACTCCAATCATCACTGAGAGAAGGGAAGATTTTAAATTTTCCTTAGAGTTTTTGGAAATTTTCGTTTAAGTCTGTTTTTGGAAATTTTTGGTTTTAAAGTCTGTTTCGGGAAGCTGTCCCGAAACTGTGGAAAGGTTCCGCGAACCTTCCCGCAATTGCGGAAGAGTTCCGTGAACCTTCCCGCAATTGCGGAAGAGTTCGGCGAACCTTCCCGTTGCGGAAGAGTTCCGCGAATTCTTCCGAAATTGCGGAAGAATTCAGCCAACGGCTCCGAAACAGTGGAGAAAAATTTTTTAAGTGAAAATTTTTCTAAGTGTCGGCATGAAAAGGAATTTTCGGAAGGAAATCTCTTCCGAAATTGCGGGAGGAATTCTCTTCCAAAATTTCGGAAGGATTCCACGAATCGTTCCGCAACTGTGGAAGACTTCGCTGAATCGTTTCGAAGTTGCGGAAGACTTCGGCGAATCATTCCGCAACTGCGGAAGACTTCGCCGAATCGTTCCGCAATTGCGGAAGACTTCGGCGAATCGTTCCGAAATTGCGGAAGCATTCCTCCAGTCGCTCCGAAAAAGGCATTCCGAAAACCGCCCGAAACCCCCGGAAGCATTCCGCGAACGGCTCCGAAGCTGCGGAAGCCTTCGCCGAATGGCTCCGCAATTGCGGGAGCATTGGCCGAATGGCTCCGCAACTGCGGAAGCCTTCGCCGAAGGGCTCCGCAATTGCGCAAGCGTTCAGCAATCGCCCGGCCATTGCAGAAGCGTTCGGCGAACTGCTCCGCAATTGCAGAAGCGTTCGGCGAACTGCTCCGCGATTACGGAAGCCGTCGCCGAACCGCCCCGCAATTGCGGAAGGGTTCAGCCGAGCACCCCGCAATTGCGGAAGGCTACAGCCAAAACCACGGAAGCGTCCAATGAACCGCCCGTTGCGGCAGGATTCAGCGCACCGCCATTGAGACATGATTCCTAAAAAAACAAAAAAACAAAAAAAAAAACGAGGGCGTTGCCCTCGACCTGCCCTGCAGTGGCGCAGTGAAGCCACAAGGGGGAAATCCCCCTTGACCCCCTTTATTTTTTCCCCCTCATGTGTCTTTGTTTGTGATTTGATGAATTGTCAGTATGGCATTCTTCCCACGTACATGAAGTAATTTGTGAATTTCTGAGAATATAATGCAACTGTGTAAAATGTGCAGAATGGGAGTGAAAGTTGTCATTTTTGAAAGGATGCAGTTCCCGCACCTGATGTCAGAATGGAGCATGAAGACATGCATTGGAAAGCTTGTCTAGCAGGGAACAATGATGCATGACCATAGTTTGAAGGAGGTCTACGTATATCATAGATATTTAGTGCAGAAGGGTGCCAGCGGCTGTTTTGACAAACAAATTTTGTTGTCAATATGGGCAATTTCTACAATTGCAGGATATGGAAGAGGAATTCCATGTCACGATGAGGGATCGAAAAGGGAAGAATTTTTTAAACCTCTGTTTGTTATCATACTTATAATTATGAAATTGTCATATGGCATAAAAATGTTAAAAAAAAAGTAAAGGATTACATAGATGTATATGCACTAGATGGCATCTTAACAAATTGCATAGTGCATATAGAAACGCCTGTGCATAAATGGGATATTGCACATTGGTAGAATAATGAAGTCGGCATATGCAATAAACCACTAATGTAGAATATTGTGGTTGATAATCACTATTGATGTTGGTATTGGTTGTAGGACCAAAGATAACAAAGAGCATGGATAAATGTTCTGAGGATGTTGTTGCATGAAGCCAACAACCTTATGCAGAAAGGATGGCGCAACAAATCTGTGATCATAAAGTTGGAAAAAGGGCTGAGCAACCTTGGTAAGAGGCCAACTGATCAGGTGACATCAGACGATGTTAATGGTAACCATGCAGGTAATGATTATTGGTGCCAAATTGCATGAATGTTGAAAGGGGATTTGGTAAGATCTCTTCAACTATGTTTGAACTATGTTGAGCTAATTTGCATGTAATATTGAATATCGACTGGGGCTGTTAACCTACCAAGATTGGTGAGGTGTGGGTAAGTGAAGGGGATGACCCTTACACCCTATGACTGTTTAGAAATCTCAATGCATCCATGTGAATTTATATCATGCCATGCGTATGATTGGTTATGTGCTTAATAACCCAAGCAAGTGAGGACTGGTGGTCCTAATTATAATAATGCAGGTTATATGAGATAGTCATGTTTCGATCATAATATGCTTGAATGCATAGTACTCATGAAACAATGCAAGGCAGCATTGAGTAGATGTGCATTAAGAGATTTTATAAATCTTGTGATGCATTGTATGAATGCATAGGGATGATACACATGTCATTGCAAAATAAATAATGAATGAAATGATGAATTGATGATAATTCTAGGACCATTTCATGGACTGTTATGAATGCAGAATAGTAAGTGCATGAAAATCCCAATCATGATCGATGGGCTGCTAGAATGCTCTGTGGAAAGACAGAGTTGTATGAATGATATGACTGTGAAATTGGATCTAGAGCTTATGAGAAGGAATCTCATGGTTGAGATCTCTAAGTTCTGTTAGCAAGAACAATTGTAAATCTCAGATTGGTAAATATTTTGGATTGGAAATTTTGCTAATAATTGCTAATGACTGTTTGGCTTATATGAAAATGTGTCAGGAGGACATGCTGTAAGTGGATGCTCATGTATGGTAGCAGGCATAAGACCATAACGGGCAGAGTGGTGTCCCTTACAGGAGCCAAACAATATGAGGATAGCCTCATGGATAAGAAAACTAATTTCTGTAGGAGACAGAATTGTAAATTCATATTGAATTTATTTATGAATGTTATTGATTGGTTATGGAACAATCGTATTTGAAGCTTATTGCTAAATGTTGCTGACGGTTTAGCTATTTGATAAAGTGTGCCAGGATGACACATTGCAGGAGGATCATGTGTGATGGCCTGCAGAAGCCAAACCAGATGGGAAAGACTCCATGCTTTGGAAATGGGTTTCGGGTGAAACGCCATTGATAATATCTCAGCCAAACCGCATGACGGTAAACCATGAAAGTGAGATGGTAAAGCTATGCCCAGAAGGCATGTGAGACAAATCTGCAAACTGAATGAGTATTCCGTGACCCTAGACAAGAACATGCATGTCTAAATTATTAGGGTTAATACGCAGAGCATGCTCTATCTTATTTATATCATTGCAGATTGCTTGAGTATGATTAGGGCCTACATGACGCACATCGGAAAGGGGGTGCACACCTTTTCTGGTGCTAGGTCATGATAGGGTTTTCAATATTGACTACACCCTAAGGGAATGGACGCATTCCTGGTGTTTCAATACTTGGTAGTGAATGATATGGAATGTGGTTAAGAATTGAATAGCAATACTGATGAGCTTGCTTATCCTTCTTGTGTTGTCAACCTACACAGATGCAGATTGATACTGCACATTAAAGGGCAAAGTGAAGAAGGGTACGCAAAGAGACTGTATGGGAATTGGCAACCTTTCTATGCTCACGTGAAATATTACCAGAAGGGATGGACAGTCCCGAAGAGCTGTGTAATAAGAGAAGGTATGATCCTTGTGTGAGTAGGGGTCATGTCAACCTACAGTCAAGGAAAGTCACCTATAAAGTTCCTAAAAGGAACCACCGATTTGCACAAAAGAAGGAGTGGCGTCCTTGTATAAATGAAGAGCTGATGTGTGTGAAGGGTTATGGTGCAAGAAGGTGTGGTGGCATTGGTAAAAACCCTGAAATATCTATTGGGACAGCAGTGGGAGGGCGGGCGCCGATGACTGACTGAAAACCCTGAGATGCCTATTGGGCCAGTAGTGGGAGGGCGGGCGCCGATGACTGACTGGAAACCCTGAGATACCTATGGCTCCTTAGTAGAGCCTTGACCTATGATGGTCAGTGGCGCAGTTTCCTTCCATTGGTCGATGACCCAGACGAATGTGCTGGCTCAGCACTGGAGAGGGCCAACCAGGTATGGGACTGGTTGGGCACCACCAAATGCTTGGTAAATCCAGCCGATGGGGAGGCGTACTGGTTAAGCATTAACTATATCCAAGTCCATAGGAGATCCCAAGGCTTGCAGAAGCGAAGCAGGATCCTGTGGACCAGGGGGGAAACACACAATACAGATAAGTATTCGTTTTCATTTATGTCTTGTTTGAAATAATGAAGATTACAGGTATAAGTCTTCTAACAGCTAAGCTGATACACTATTGCTTCTTTGTTGGAAACCCTGGTCATTGCAAGAAGGCAAGACCCTAAAAGATTATGAATTGCTGGTAAACCCAGAAAGTAAATGAGTGGGTGATATGAATTGCTGGTAAACCCAGAAAGTAAATGAGTGGGCGATATGAATTGCTGGTAAATCCAGAGAGTAAATGAGTGGGCGATATAAATTATTAAGAATCCAGGGAGTAGCTGGTTGAATGCTATAAAGTTCTTGATAAGTCTAGAGAGTGACTAGTTGGGCATTAACCACTTGATATGGTAAAGCAGCGTGTACGCTGGCCCAACACCCCTTAAAACAATTTCTAAAACCAGTCAGCGTACTGGCATGGCATTTCCTATTCGAATGGTTGTGGAGTAGCCTGCGTGCTGGCCCAACATTCGTTGTTGTATCCATGAGAAATCCAATGCTTGGAAAGCGAAGAAGGATCCTGTGGAGTAAAGTGCCGACATCCAATACAGATAAGTATTCAGTTACCTTACAGCTTCTTTCTCATGAATATACGCGTGTATATAATTTGGTTATGATTTCCTAAAATTCTTGTTTAGAGAAAAACCCTATGAAAATGAACTAAACATGTGAATTAATTCAATGTTTGAGTGTAGGTATTGCTGGAAGCCAGGATTATGAAGGCATCCTAGAGATGCATGTGGACATGTGACCGTCCTAAGGAGCTCCGTATGAGCAGTAATGAAAAATGGTGCTAGTGGATACAAGTGGATCCTAGCAACCCAAGGTTCTGTAGGCAATAATGGGAAGGGTGCCCTAGCCGAAAATCCATATGCAGACCTTAGACACTAAGTGTCATAGCCAATAAAGGAAAGTCAAAGCATTCACATTGAAGTGAAAGAGACTAAGGAGCATGAAACCACAGCGGTGGTGTAGCTCCATTATAGAACAGGACTAAGAGGGAGAAACCCCTACTCTTCTCTTTCCTTTTGATTGATGCATTTATAAAACAAAAGATTGTTGAGTGCATATCATGGTTGAAAATAGATTGTGTTTAATTGCTTGAGATGAATTGTGAATGCTGAAATAGTAAATTTCCTGTGAAAGGATGAACATGAATGAGTTCATGTGTATGTTGGGAAAGCATGAAAAGTGTGGAAGTCCCATGAAGAAAGCATGGACATTCTGTGTCAATTAGGAAAATAATTGACTAATCTTAATGTTTATGTTATGCTTGTCCTAACAAAGAATTCCCATGATGAATTTCACAGGTAAGAAAGTGAAACAATTGGTTGCAGCCAGCACAGAAAGGTGTTGCTAGTAAGCAAAGTGTGTTCAGTTGTGCCCACTGACCATGGCAGCAGACCGAGGGCTATTAGAGTTGGCTGAAAGTCTTCTTCAAACAATTTCCAGGACCCAAGAAAATCTTGGGGAGATGCTCAAGCTATAGAGGCAACCGAATGAGATAAACCATCGGGCTTTGCGGGACTCTATTCGTCTGCAAAAAGAGGTAAAAAGCATTCTAGGAGCAATCATCAAGGGAAAGGAAAGTGGATCAATGGAGAAGCATTCATCCAACTGTCCGAGTAAGAAACGTTCCAGGTGGGAAGAATCAAAGGAAATGGATCGGGAAAAGGTAAAGCCGCCAATGAAATGTTGGGGATGTGGAGGAAATCATTGCCTCCGTGACTGCCCAACAAGAGAATACCAAGAGGGCAGCAACCGTAAATTCTCCAAGTTCGTGGACCAGTTGGAAGGAAAAGAAAAAGAAGGAATTGTTTTGGAACGATGTCCTCATGCAGAGCTAGAAGGTCCTAGCCAGCAAGAGAAGTTTGTAAAGACCAAAGGACTTAGTCCTGAAAGACCCAAGTAAAGGGTGAATTTCAGGACAAACCTACCACATTTTGTGAATTTTGGACATATGTAAAGTGGGTATTTATTTCCGAAGTGTTGGAACACCGAGGACGGTGTTATTCCAAGTAGAGGGGAATGTAATGTCCCCAACTTGACCCTATTGCATTAATATTGTAAATGATGTAAATATTGTTATTTAGTCATGGTGAGGAGCTCAAGGCCAAGGCCCCGCCATTGATTTATCGTTCTATGTATCGGCAATTAGAATAGATGCATATAGTTCTTGTGCTAGCGGTGCACAATGTAAAATCGGACATCATGTAAATATGCAATTTTAATGAAAAACCCACAACCAGCTACGCAATGCAACAAAAGAGATGGGGGCATGATCTTTACAAGGAAGAGGGAGGGAAAATAACTGAACCCTTGAGCCAATGGTTTTAATCCATGTGTCAATGAGAAGGCCCATGAACTCTCAACTACCCATTTTGGGTTATGGACCAATCATTTAATTCTCCCAAGAAATTGGTTAAGGTAGTTAATGCCTTGGAAATGAAGAAGTATGGCAGCCAATTTCGTGCATGGGCAAGCCATCAACTTGGAAATTTGTGTTTTTGCTTGTTGGGAAAGAAAACACCCACGAAATGGCGCCCAAAGCCATTTTGAACAGTTAGTCTTCACTCACTCACGTAGTTGGAGTTAGCTGGGCCTTTCCCTGCACGTTTTTCATCCAAAATCCTGCATTCTTCCATGCCCGGGAGTTCATTTTTGCATATACAGTAGCTTGGGAGAGAAGGGCCACGATTTGGGGACTGTATGGAGGTCGTTTTTTCCCCCGAATGTCCAAGGACGTTTTTCTAAAAATGGATTGGCTTCCCAGGGTTGTTCCCCATCTTCCCATTTCGTTTTTGTGTGTTCCCACGTTTTTCTAAGTGGGTTGAAACCCCATCTCATGCATCCCACTGTGGAAAACGTTTTCCTCATGCCCAGTAATTGTGGTTTTTTTGTTCAGTGCATTCCGTTTTGGATTTGAACCAGTGAGCAGGAGCTTCAAGAGTGGAAGAGGACAGATTTGGCTTGATGAGCCCAATGAAGTATCCATAGCTCCATGGTTGAGCCACTAGCCTAGTAATTCACCTCTGCCCATCTCTTAGCAGCCTGAGAAACCCAACTGCTAGTTGACTTGGCTGATTCTGGCATATCTTTGGCTATGTGAGAGCTTGTTTCCCTTTTTCCTTGTGGAGATCATGCCCAGCTCGGGGGTGGCAGTGGTGCTGAGAGATCTAGGAGCACACTGGCCTACGGTTGGGTGGAACGTTGCAGAAGCATAGCTGGTTGTTTGGGACTACTTCATTAAGATAAGTATTCTCTTGTGTTTGTAACTTTGCAATTGTTCCTTTGATGAATAGCTGGAATGGATTATGGATGTGCTAATGAATTTACTTCCGCTGTATTCCAATGATTATGCATTTCCATATGCCCCTTTATAATTCTGCAAAAGTCTTTATTTAATTACTGTCACGGAATTTTGAATGTATGTTAGATATCAACATGATTCATTTAATCTCTGTTGTGTTCTATAGCATGCACATATACATGTCTTTATATCAATCAGTTTAACTTAATGGATATGGGGCTAATTGCCCGGATTGAGCACAATGATCCTCTCTATCACGCTGGTATGATAGAGGGGACATTACAACCTACCAAACCTCTGTGAGAATGCAGGTGCCTAATAAGCACAGAGTTATGTTTGAGCCCTGAGCTCTGTCAGCTCAAGATCAAAATTAGGAGTGGAAAGAAGGTGAGGATAAATGCATTATGAGTTTAGTGTATGCCTGGAAGTGATGATTTTATGTGTGTTGTGAAGGTAATTTTAGGTCTTTAGCATACTTATTTGCCAGTCCCGTGTTTAGTGATTCCCCAAATTTGGTGAGATTGCATATATTGGAGCACAGGAGATAAATCATATCTGAGAAATCATATTGGAAAATGGGCCTGCCCCCAAATGACAGGTTGATCCAGTTGCAGGTCTCTAGTTCCATGTTTACCAAGTGCTATGTTTGGGGATCAGATGTAACCAGGCCCAACCATTGCTACTCATTGTGACACTTCCATGGAAAAGGATTCCAATAAATTTCAATCATTCCTAGTGCATTTGGCAGGGGCCAGATGTCATGCCCCTTTCTGTAGTGATGTGAGAGATGGTAGTCCCTTTGCTAAGGGTTCTTGGTCCAAAAGAGAACTGGTGAAACAATACCTAGACATGGATTTTATGTTTTTCATGGTCTTTATTATTCTTCACAGTAAAAAATGGGTTCATCATGGGGCCAAGTGGTTGCTTGTGTTGACCGACCAAACCTCTGTGAGAATGCGGGTGCCTAATAAGCACAAAGTTATGTTTGAGACCTGAGCTCTGTCAGCTCAAAATCAAAATTAGGAGTGGAAAGAAGGTGAGGATAAATGCATTATGAGTTTAGTGTATGCCTGGAAGTGATGATTTTATGTGTGTTGTGAAGTTAATTTTAGGTCTTTAACATACTTATTTGTCAGTCCCGTGTTTAGTGCTTCCCCAAATTAGGTGAGATTGCATATATTGGAGCACATGAGATAAATCATATCTGAGAAATCAAATTGGAAAATGGGCCTGCCCCCAAATGACAGGCTGAGCCAGTTGCAGGTCTCTAGTTCCATGTTTACCAAGTGCTGTGTTTGGGGATCAGATGTAACCAGGCCCAACCATTGCTACTCATTGTGACACTTCCTTGGAAAAGGATTCCAAGAAATTTCAATCATTCCTAGTGCATTTGGCAGGGGCCGGATGTCATGCCCCTTTCTGTAGTGATGTGAGATGATAGTCCCTTAAAATTTTCTGAGAGACGGGGCTGTGAAGCATTGGTTTGTCACAATGAGTGAGGTGATCAGGATCGTACTAACACATAGACCCGAGTTCAAAAACATCCCAAATGGGTGCACCGTGCAGATCAGGCCAGGTGCATGTACTAGGTGACTTTGATGGCATAGATACACCCCTCATAGCACAACATCTTAGTCAAGCGATTCTATGAGAAGCATTTCTCAAACAAACAAACAAAATGTTATCTCCTGGCTGCACATGATAATTCTTGGTATTTGTCACATTAGAAGCAATTTTCAATATAAGACAAAAGGCTCTAGAATTTTGAATATTAATCAAAATAGCCACATGCCTTGAATAATGAGACAAAATTGAATATCATGGGATGGATGAATTCCATGCTAAAGAGTATAAGTTTTGTTCTTTATTATTACTATGTCATGAATCCATTGAAGCATATAAATAGTCGCTTCAAGGGAAGAAAGCAATACCTGGTTCATTCATTGACTCAGTTCTACATTAAGTTTAAAGTCTTGAAGGTAAGAAGAGGCTCTTCCTCAATGTACTATTTTGTGGCTTATTTCTCTTGCTCATGACACATAGTTGTAACCTTTCTCTTGCTCTCCTATCTTACGGTCTTTGACAGCTTGTGTTTGTTTGTGTGGTGTTGCAAGCTTTAAAGGCGAGTCAGTATGTTGGGATTTCTATAATACTGAGACCTTTATTGATAGAATCACAAGCCCTAGCTAAAAAATCGTGCAATTTGATAGTTAATCCAACAGAAAACAATCACATCAACATGCAAGAAGAGGAAATATCACCAAGAATCATCTTAGATCTTTGTTGGCAGTTTTACCACCTTTAAATAATGTTGCTTCCTGGGCAAGTAATACTTCTTGCCTCAGACATTTCCCAAACAAGAAATATCTCAAAAATGCCCAGTGTATAGTAGGAAACACTTGCTTGATGTTTCTAGGAATCAAGAAACACAACCATCTAGGAAATATTTTTGAGATGTTTCTCAATTGTTTGATGCATTTAATAAAAACGTTGGTTAGCCCTAAAAACAATTTCTTCAAGATGAAAATTATAGAAACTAATTTATAGTAACGCTAGGGTTTTGAATGCCATTATTTTAGAAAAGCTCATAAGAACACAGTTCTCTGATTCTCAATTGCTCTGTCAAATCTTAGGAAATCCTTGTAGTAAGATGCTCGTACTTTGCCCAAACTATCGCAACATTTTCATTACTACTGTGATGTTCCTTAAATATCATCTCAATATCCTTCCTTAGCTTTCTTACATCTTCTTCACTCCAAGTCTGGTCACTAGTTGCAAATTGACTATTTGGTTGTCTAGCTGTACCTTGATGTTGTCTTTCAATTGAAACAAAACTTTCTGATTGAACTCTATCTTGGTTTTCACACTCAATATCCATCTCATCCTCCACAATTTGTGAAAAGGATGAAACATTATCAACAAATTTATTCTGCACTTGCTTCTCAGTTTTCATATTCATACCAATACTTTTAACATTTTGCTGTAACGTACCATTGTCTTTTATATCTACAATATCTTCAATCTCATTTACAGGGCGTGCAGCCTCTTCCTCAATTAGATCCTCTTCCACTGTACTCGATTTGTTCACATTTATGTTATGATCAAGTTGATCAGCAGTTGCAACACCTAATGCTTGGGAATTATCCTTTTTTCTTCCAACAGAAATTGGAATTCATCTCCTCCATCAATTTCCAGTTCCTCTATTTTGCTGGAAATTTCATTTGTTTTATGATCTTCAGATTTGATATCTGATATTTTTACTCTCTCTTTCCAGTCCTTCAATGCATCACCAATACTGTGGAAAGGATTTGCATTCATTCTTTCCAATGATTGCAATTCTTTTGCAGATGAAGAGGACAGCTTAGGATCAGAACTAGGATCCATTTCCATGGCATTATAAGGGACTGTTGATGGCTCGGAAACACTTTCACTAAATCCACCTTTCGTAAAATCATGCCCCTCTCTATGAATATCTCCAAGAATAATATCATTCTGCAGATCAGAAATAACACCATCTGGTAAGGCTTGGTTCACTGCATTTAGATTTTATAAATCCGAATCCCTGAAAATTGATAATGTACAAAGCTGATAGCAGATGATTTACAGTTATATAACACAATTTTTCCTTTAAATATTTTTCTTTCTGCTGATAGTTTCATAGAGTACATCCCGTGGGTTTGGGTATGCAGAGGTACCCTGCACCCTCCAGAGGTGCACATAATTACTCACCCATGGCACCTGTCTTTGAGGATAAATTTTTTAAAAATCATTAAAATTTAGTTACTAGTTTCCTGCCCTTTCTACTTGGTCCCACCAACCCCCTACTATATAAACTGTCAACAAACACAAAAGTAATCACTGATCATTTGCTAGTGCTGGGCCATCATTTTTCTGTTGCTGGGTAGTGGTTTGGTTGCTGAAAACTCATAGCAGCAGTGGATTTGTAGCATATATATATTAAGTTTGTATTAAATTATTAATGATTATTTCTTTAGGCTTAAAACTTTTTTTTTTCCTTGGAAAAAGTCGTAATTTTATTTCAAAAATAATTGAACAAAATTACATTCTGCACATGTAATAGAATCACTGAGATCCCTACATTTTCACAAATTTTCTGTCCCATATTGACATCAAGTTTATTGCCCCATATGAAAACAAATACCATGGATACAGCTATCCATTCAGCCGGCATATATCCGATTATATATTCACAAATACAATATCAGAGATTAAAAACTGCTGTCCATACAGCCCGCCTATATCCGAATACAATAAAACATACTGTAACAGGATGTCCATCACCGATCGTTTGAAATCTGAGCTAATACTCAATTCCGTGCCTCCAAAGCTTCATAAAATGGTTTGAGTTAATAGCTGTATGTATCAGATATTTAAAAACTGAAAACAGTTGTCCATACAGCCCGCCATATCCGAAAACAAATAAGCATACTGTTACAGGATATGTGGCCATCTCCGGTCATTTGAAATCTGAGCTAATGCTCAATTCCGCGCCTCAATAGTTTCATTTGAAATCAAACATCATGACCTAATCAATCCCTTGCGAGATATCCACCCCTCATTCTTTAGGCTAAAGCATGTGCCATAAACTACAATTATTTTGAATGCTCTTGAAATATTTTTCTCTGTTGTCAATAAGAACCTTTACAGCCTTTAAACCCATCGGATCTCCCTCTTCAGTAACTTTCAAAACAGTGCCACCTCCTGTAAATAAATAGTATTTGATATTGTTCAATGTGGCTTCATACAAGGCTAGATGAATGATGGTAGAGAATGTGAAAACATTGTTAATTCTCTGTTTAAAATAAATACTTACATGACATAAATTCTATAGAGGAATTGAAATTTACCTTTTAAATGTTTGAAGATTATCACCACCTCCAAATATTTTTGAGCATAACAATTTTTATCAATGACTTGATCCATTTTGCTTGTACCATGCCGAAAATGTGGCACGATTCCCATCACAGCATTCAAAAGTATCATCTTAGCTGAGTTATTGCTTGTTGAAACTCATCTTTATCAAATGAGACAAGGTCAACATAAACAACATACTTGTAATTCTATCTAGGAGCAAAGTCCTGCCACACATCAACAACAAAATAATTCCACAGCAGATCATAATTGGTTGATATTTCAACTCCAACAACTCTATTAATTACAGTAAATAATTCTGTATTATTTACCTTGATATTAATAATTCTAAATCGCCCTTCAAATATACCATCCAAAATATCAGATTCAACCAGCACCTACATCCAATAGATTCTTTTTACCAAAAATAATCTATTCTTTTTACAAAACCACTTCCCTCTAGAAGGGGTAGTCACAGCACAACCTGTGGCAGCTTACCGTCCACTGACACCATCTGCTGGCCAATTGCATGAATTAGGGGTTCAACAACTCCTCATGTTATTTAGCAATGTTAATATTCAAACATGGTGCAACCAATATGGTTCAATGGTAGAAACCTCTACTGCTAACAAAGGAAAAGAGTCCTCTTAGATTGAGTGTCCTACATAATATTGAGTGCGCCAGATATGATGCAAGACTCAAGAAAATCCCCCCGTTTGTCAGACGTACCTCGTCTGACAAACGAAGGGATTTTCTTCCTCAAAATCAAGTTGGAGAATTTATTAATGTCCAAATAACGACCACAAAAGTAGGTCAATGGGACATGCTACTATAATTTTTAGGAACTTCATCACACCGTAGGATGCAAACTGCACATTGGTAACTGGAAAATTTGCTCCAACATTATGCTTGTTGTTTTACCATCGGTAATGTTGGAAAAATCGCTGAGATTCCTGCTACCAGCACTTTTCTCATGTGACAACTGCCGTTTCATTGAACACAGATTTAGAATTTTCCTTTCTTTTACTTGTAAGTTGTAACACTATGGTACATCACTAAACTTCCTTCTTGTGCTTGTTGTATATACATATAACTGCTGCTGCTTTATCCTTTTTCTCACCACATCTCCAGTCATGCACTGTCCCTTAATGATCATAATATCAAAAACCATCCCATGTGTTTCCAAGACAAGGGATGTTGACCTTTCCTTTACAAGTAAATAGAATTAGCATGAATATTTCACACCTATGATTCTACAAGTGGCAGCTTTTCCGACTGCTAAGCTGGCCATTAAATATTCTCATCCTTCAAAGTTGAGGTTGAATTAAGCCTTTTACTTAGCTACTTAGGCGACATCGACCTCTTAGTGTTTTTTTTGGACACAATTTAGCAAAAGCACTTCTTCCTTTTGACTTAGTGATGATAAAAAAAGGACAGGTTACCAAATCTAAGAAGGACAAACCATGCTAGTTGTCTTTCTAGGTTCTCTTCTTGCTCACCCTCCATCTTCAGGTGATCAGGTCTGAGCAAATCTAAGAAGGACAGGTTACCAACATTGCAGTCATTTGGGTTAGAGTATCTTGGAATTCAGTTCTATAAGCTATATCATCTCTTCTGGGCATAATTTCTATTAGTAACAACAAATTTTGGTAGTTCAACGGTAGTTCTGGAGTAGATGTGAAGCCACAATAAACCTCAATCGTAGGTGAATTACAGAGACTGTCCTATCTTTTCTGAGTGTGTGATTGGTCAAGGTTTTCAAATTAGAACCATGTACATAGTTAGTTCATACACTTACATTTTATCTTGTACATTTATATTCTGCCTTTACGAATTTTCAAACGAAGTTGCTCCCCAAAATCAATGCTACTGGAATGTGTGCTTAATGAAAATTTTAGGAATTTGCATATGTTTTGTAAATGCCCACTCATTTCTATTTGAATTTTTTCAATCCTTTATAAACCTCCACACATGCCCCATGCACACATCCACATTTCCCTTCACTTAGATTTTAATATGTATTATAAAAAATGTGTGGGTGTTATGTAAAGTGTGTGTGTCCATTTGTTTAAAAACAAATTAATCTTGAGACCTAAACATGGTTGAAGAGGAGGAACAAAGGGCATATGTCATAAATGAAACTTCTTGATATCCATCCCCATGGTTAGGGAAGAAATCACTTTGGCCTTAGTCATTAAATGTAGATTCTCAAGTTTGATCACCATGAACAACACTGACAAACCATAATATAAGCTCTCTCTTGGGTGTCTTCAACATCATAGTTGGGTATGGATGCCAATAGGAGATATTATACATAGAGGATGGGTCACGAGGCCTTAATCAGGGTTCCAGAAGGAAAACAAATTCCTTAGGATATTGTACATTTTATCTTGGTTTGAAAATTCATCTCCATTTACTCGTACTTTGTTTCTTGCACACTATTTTATTCCTGCACTCTGTCTTTTGGTTGAGATTTTATATTATGGTTTTATGTCTTCTATGATTGATGTGTGTTGATTTCGTTCAATGCATTTCCTCCTGAAGTTGTAGGATAATTCTGTTTTTTTTTATTGATTGAATTCATTGATTTGTAGTCAGGTTTAGTATTATTCCTTGCATTTGTGTCTCAGGTTGACTGATTTTGCTATTACATGTTTGCATTTAGACCCTTTATAGTCATTTTTTATTTTTGTCTGTACTTTATAGTATGATTAGAGTTAAAAATATAAAATAAAAACAGTGGTTGTTTCTGTGCCAATTAGTCTATTAGGTTGATCATAGTATAATTCATTCCTGTAGAATAGATTTATTCCAACTCAATTTTAAGTTGTAGGTTTGCATTAAAATCGATCCTTCTTTGGCATTCGATTTAGTCCATTTTCTAGCACTTTGTTTAGTGATTGATTCTTGTACTTAAACATTGTTTGTGGTCAGTTTATTGAATCATAATTTAGTTGATTGTTCTTTTATTCTTTCCAGTAAATGAAAAAATGAAAAAGAGCTTTGTTGTAGAAAGTTTTGATTTTATGGCACTTTTGTTTCCTTGTTGCAACCACGCCACACAAAAGCACTACCCTTTTTGAGTAATAACAGCCCTAAAAACTTTTTAATAAAATGAAGTAGAAACATTTTTCTTTTTTAGGGTACACTACACCAACTAGTTTTGGTTAGGATCTTGAGTTTAAATCACCTTAAACCACTCAAGATCACACATTACGCAAAAATCGTAGTGAGACTATCACAGGTAAACCCATTTCACTCAAAACTTGCCTGGGATCTATGCAGTAGGTCATTGCGAGATCAGATTGTTGGGAATACTCCTCCTACTCTCTGTTTGAGCATACGCCAGGATTGGATTGTGTATTGGGGACTCTTTCGAGTTTTGGGCTTAGCTACCCTGCCCACGCTTTCTAATTCGACCGGTGACTGTTCCCCCAGGAGTTTTCGGTGTTGTTGTATCCTTAGTATCTGACTCTAGGTTCATACACAGGTGATAGTAGAGGGTATATCTGCTGTACCTAAGACAGACGTGGGAGGAAATCCCTTGCAGGTCTTTGGGAGGGCGGTTGGGTGATTCCAGCGCTTGCACCCTTAGTCATTGTATTGTGGACCCCGGGTAACTGTCTTTCTTCCTTCGTTGATCTGTTCTGGGCCCTCATCATCCCAGACTCTTCTCCGGAAGGCATCTTTGTTTGCCTGGTTTGTATACTTAGGACTTTTTAGTTGGCGTGCTGTTTTCCCCCTAGTTGTACTGGCCACCAGGTTCTAGTCTGTTATTTTATATTTATAATCACAGAGAATCAAGAGCTTCGTAGATCGAGGAGGTTTCAAAACCTTCCACCACTTAGAACAGAACCTTTTCAGCCAGCTAGACGACAGCGGGTAAACCCCGGTATTTCTTCAGAAACTACTCCTGAAACAGAATTTCCTGAAGAAATTCTTGCAACAGAAAACCTTGAAATAGAGGTTCCTGAGGAACCACTACCAGGTACCACAGATCAGCGACACCCCGTATTCAGTGACAACAAAGTATTCACATGAAGGGGCATGAATGAGCTGTCATTTCCCACAGATGGTGTAAAATATTTACTGTTAGAAAACACTCATATCCAATCCAACAAGGGGTGGAATCCCCCAGTTGACTCATACCATTTGGACTATCTAGAGGGATGTGTCAAGTAGAGCATCTTGTGTTCATGATCTGAGATCACTATGTGGGAGTTGATCCTTTATGTCATCCAATTTGTCTTAGTAAAGCCTGGATTTTTTTTCTATTTAATGAATTTATCTTTTCCTCAAAAATATAATAAAACGCTTAATAGAAGAACTCCTCTAATTTAACCCATTGCTAGAAACGTGATAACACACAAGACTTTGGGAGCTCACTCTGCATTTGGAGGGCTTCTTGTTAAATGTAGTAAGCATATCAGTTACCAAAACAATTTCATTCAATGCAAATACACTATGCCTTTCAAGTTTCAATGATTGTGATACACCACACGAGACTAAGAATACTGCCGATGAAATAAGAGTGTTCTCTCCCAGAGAGGTATAAATTATGAAAGACATTTGGCAGCAGGTTGACAATCTAGATTCATAGGATGGGTCCAAGAGTGTTGTTGAAGGTAGCAATGCATAACTTTAGATTAAAGTTTCGAACCAGTAATGGTGCCCACCATGAAGGGGCATGTAGCTCAATGGTCAGTCGAGGGTAGGTCATGGGATTGACTCCTAGCCTATCCAGTTTTCAACATGGTATCAAAGCGAAGTAGGTTGAGGTGGCTAGAAAGCCTAAGCCAAAGTGTAGCTTAGTGGGAGAGGGGAGGGTTCAGAGCGGTGTTGGAGGTGGCAATATGCACCCTTAGATCAAATTGTTAAATCTGCTCATCATGAAGGGGTATGTAGCTCAATGATACAACAGTTTGTCGACAAGGGTAGTTCTTGAGTTTGATTCATAACTTTCCCAGTTTTCAAAGTGGCAACATACCCAAGTAGGCTTATATGGCTGGAAAGCCCAAGCCAAATTGTGCACTTAAGGGGGGTGTTGGAGCCTGGAGGTAGCAATCCACATCTTTAGAAAAAACTGTTGAGGGTGTCCATGATGAAGGGTCATGTAGATCAAATGATAAGGCAACCCATCATACAAGAATACGTCATGGGTTTGAATCCTGGCCTGTCTAGTTTTCAACATGGCATCTATAGTAGGTTGAGGTTGCTAGAAGGCCTGGGAAAGTGAGGCTTAAGGGGGTGAGGAACCACTCCGTATTTCAGTTTCAATACTGGTACATTAGGTATGCCAAGTTCAACAATGATGGCATATATTCCTACACCTACTGTTGGACCTAGCAGTACAACCAACTTTACACCACCTCCTGCTTCTCAACCGTTATATCAGATACCTAGTACTTGGATTTCCACACCTGTTGTAGGACCAAGTGCTTCTGCAACCATGCCAGTCATGAGCACCATGACTGCACTGTCCACATCAGCTTCTACTGGTTTCAATACCTTTGTAGTCCCTAACATGAATCAATGTAGTATGCCTACAGGTAATGTCCCTTTTTCCTTATTCATAATATGTGCATCAAATTTATAGAATTTTATTAGGAAAAGCTGTTCACTAGATATCAATAGTACCTAAGTTGTTCACTGTATGTCTCTCTCCAATCCCAAATAGAAATGTGACAGAGACAAGAGGAAACCCTTTGGAAGCATAAATCCCAAATTAGATGGTTGAAAGGAGAAAAAAATTCCAAATTATTTCATCGATCAATGATCCAATATTAACATCATAATCATATTAGTTCTCTTCTTAGTAGCCAAGTCAATAAGCTAGTTAAACATGAGGATATATAGAGAGAGTTAGTCTCCTTCTAACAATCTTTACTCAAGGAGCCACCAAGGAACATAATGGAATCCATTCACAAAATTACTCAACGGATCCCCACAACCTTAGGAAATTTTTTATTGTGGTGTGTTGTTTGTTCCCTGTTGTTCTAGTGGCCCCTAGGTTAATCACTTAGTATATTTTTGGTGCAGTTGTGGAGGACCAACCTCCTCGTAGGGAATTGCAGTTGTACTAATTTTATATCATTTTTCTCATGCAGGCCTCCTTCTGGTTTCTATATTGATTTGGAATATCAATTGTGGAACATTAAGTAAGAAACAAGATGTCAAACATGGATCATGGAGAGAAAAATAAAACATTAAGACAAAAGGATGTAATATCATATTTTCAAAAACATCAATCCAATCATCCACATCATATTCATGGTTCAAGCTCTCTTGAGCAAGGTATCGGTGAGAGAGATGTCAACACTTTGGAGGATGCATCTGCAAAACATACAATGGATGGTAGAATACATTCCTCTAGTGATCAAAGTGAGGCAAATGCATTTTCATCAGAAATTGGTAGCTCAAATGTTGAATATTTTTCCTTGCAAGGTGACATAGACCATTCACTGAAGAGGAAAAAAGGCCGATGGGACTTCGGGAGACAATTCCAATCTGATTGGGTATCAAGATTCCCATTTATTGAACCGATACCTCCAACAAATAAGAATGAGACCTCACGAGAAGTTAAATGCATTTCATGTAGTTGGAAACTTGGCAAGGTAGTGAAATTGCAAATGAAGATGGACACAATAGAGAAGCATGTTGGGAAGTTGTATGATAAGAAAACTGGAAATGATGAGAA
The DNA here is from genome assembly GCA_027924585.1 of Larix kaempferi. Taxonomy (NCBI): domain Eukaryota; kingdom Viridiplantae; phylum Streptophyta; class Pinopsida; order Pinales; family Pinaceae; genus Larix; species Larix kaempferi. Next base: position 1,399,758 of record BSBM01000130.1, on the reverse strand, counting down.
GAAATCTACTGCTAGATGGAAATCTGTTAGCCGACATCTCCAATGTGAAGAGGAATACAATAAATACTTAATAAATAAGAGAAAACTAGATGAAAGTGGAGGAACCATCACTTCTCAATTCGGAAAGATGATGGAAAAAAATTTGTTATCGAAGTCGATACGATTAAGCACTGTATTTCACATCCTATCCAATGGTCGTCCTATGACAGATTATCCAAAAATGATGAAATATCTATCTTTTATTCAAGTGCCAAATTTTCCATCTTCTCATTGGTCTTTAACGAGTGGTTGGGAATGGGGAAAATATCTAGCTCAAGTAGAAAAGGATGATATGAAAGAGAAGATTGTGAATGCAACATTTTTGTCACTGTCCTTGGATGAAGTTACAGCTGTTGATAATACTGCATGGATTTGCATGAGCATTTATACGGTCAATTACCATATCAGGAATTCCTATCTACTTGGAATTCATAAAATGAGAAAAAGTTCTACAGCAGAAAACATTTATGAACTTGTTATTAATACTTTGAAGGAAACTGGTGGTATGGATCATTCAATGATCGCAAAAAAGTTGGTATGCGTTGGAGCAGATGGAGCATCAGTAATGCAGGGAAAAAGGAACGGCCTTTGTGCTAGACTACAACTCTGAGCTTCACCGTATATGATTGGTATTCATTGTATGGCTCACAGAATGAATCTTGCATTTCAAATAGTGAGCAACTTTCCATTGGTTTCAAAAGTTGAATATCTTGTACGTGAGGTTCATGCATACTTTTGTCGGAGTCCCAAATGGTTTTCAGAGTTTAAAAAATTTGCCGACGGTGTTACAAATGGAAACAAACTATTAAAAGATGTTGATACAAGATGGATCTCACTGAAGGGACCAGCTCAAAGACTATTCGATGAATATGCATCCTTGGTAGGGGTGATGTATGAACATCGCCTAAGTGTAGAAAAAGCTCAAACTCTTCTCTTTCTATTAACTGATATAGAGACATATTTAACATTGGCTGGAGTTCTTCCTCTGCTTCATGAAATGAATAGCCTCGTGAAGATGTCTCAGAGTCACACGATGTATATTGCTGAATACACAAATGCTAGAAAACTAGCATGCCTTGCATTAGATAATTTGTATATGATGGCAGATTCTTTTACAGGTCTAGCATTTACAAATTGGGCTAAGATAATCAATATTGAAAATGGTGAAAATTTATTGAAGTTTGATGAAAAAGGGTTTCTATGTATGGTAGTGTGTGGGTATATGGTTCCTTTTTATTATAATGACAAAATAGGAAGAACCACCAAAGAGTGCCCTGTGTCAAGAGAACAATTTGACAATGTTGTGATTTTAGTGAGGCGCAGCTTGATAGAAATTGCAAAATCACTATCATCAGAGATAAGAGAACGATTTCCTCGAGATGAATTGTTGGAGGCCATGTCTGTGGTATACCCTCAATATTGGAACGATCGTCAATGTTCAAAAACTATAAAGGTTGACTTTATAGCTAAAATCAAGATTTTGAAAAGCCATTTTTGTCGAGAGACCGAGATACAAGGAGAACATATTCAAGGTATTTTAGATGGAAAAAAATTGAAAGATCAAGCCCAATGCTTTGCTGATACAATGTGGGAGCAATTTTCTAAGTTGGATAATGCTCTAGAATATGGTGCAATTACAAAATTGTGGACTACACTCAGTGGTAGTGAATTTCTACTGCAAAATATGTCAGAGTATTTCAAATTAGTAGATTTATGTCAAACCATGATTTTGGGATCAGTGGAGGATGAGAGAATGTTTAGTGCATTAACATTTTTGAAGTCAAAGTTGAGGAATAAGCTTGATAAAAATGTGGATACATGCTTAAGATTATATGTAACAAAGTATGAGGTTGACAATTTTCCATATGAAAGAGCAGTAGCTCTCTGGCGATCAAATTGTGAAAGAAGGGAAGAAAACAATCTGGCAAATTTATCTAATGAATTTGATATGGAACATAATGTTGTTGAGGATCATAATGACGGCTCATTCGAAGAAGGTCATGTTCAGAGTGCCGAAAATGAGGACCAGTCCCAGAATGTGAATTGGGAAATGGATTTCACCTAAGATTGTATATGATCCAATACACATGAGAGACTCTTGAATCTTATTTTGGTATAGGTGTTCCATGGACCCTTGCGGGTGATCATTATATGTAAATTTGAGCTAGCATTTTAATTAAAAATAGATTCTACATTGTACTTTTTTGTTATAACATTGATGATATGACATACATTTCCTTGATGCAGTTTATTTTAAGATTGATGTTTTTATATTTATCTTTTACATTGTCTCTTTTTTTTATGTGATAGGAAATGACACTGGAATTTGACAAAGCTAGGCCCTAGGAGCTATCTCTTCACATAGATAGTGTCCTGACATTGAAGGATAAATAACTAATTTGACTACACTTTCGCTAAGCAAGAATGAGCTCATTCAAGTACATGAAACCATGTTGGTGTTTATCTCAAATATTTTGTGCAAATTTTTATGGTTTGTTTATTGCTTTTATTTGAAACATTTTGTCGATTTGTGGAGTTTGCATGTATTTTGGTTAATTATTGTGTTAGACCCTTGAATGCTTCTAGTTCTCATTTGATGCTTGATTTAGCCCTTTGTTGTAGCTTGAATCAATATTAGATTTAGTTGATTTCCATTGATTTAGGGTTCGAGAAAATAAGTTTTTATTACCTTTTATTTGCATGAATTAATTGTCTTCACTTTTTCGATTTGTTTATGCTGATTGTATATTTTCTTTGTAAATACTTATCGTTATTCAGAAAAAATAAATGAGCTCTACATAGCTAAGCGAAGAGAAAAATGGTCTATGCACTAGGTTCCTATGCATTGATCATAGGAGACCTATTGGCACGAGACCAACATTCCTCTAGTCCAATTGGCATAATTACGTTTCAAAATTTTCCTAGCCTCCATGGGCATAATTGGCTAGTGAAGGCCAAAATGATGCATAATGTCTGATTCTATTAGTTTATCGGTTTGTCAAGGTCCAAGTCCCCACATGTCATGGAAACTCTAATCAATAGAAAAAAACAATTTGTAATAAAAGCTCTAACATGGGTTATACAATACAAACAATCAAAATCAACAAACAATACAACATCTACAATCAAAATCAACTACTAGACACATTTAGATATGGTATCAACAAATGGTATAACATTTAGATATGGTACTAGTGTTGAGGAATTTAGATGTAAAAAAGTTACATTGTCCAAAAGTATGACACAACAATAAGATAGCCCCCAATAGTCGACACTACAGGATGCCAACAAAATCACTATAATGTTATTCAAAGTATGTGCCAAGAAAAATGCTTAAGGAACATGCCTAGCTTAAAAACTATGTACAAACTTGCCTTGAAGTATCAAAAACAGTCTAGGGTAGCCACACAATCTATTGAAGGATAGTCTGTGGGTGCAATTCCTTTGTTTATTTAAGCAATTCAAAAAAGTCATCTCCCAAGACTATTAAAGAAGAAAAAGAAGAAAAAGAAGAAATCTCTAATAATTGCAGGGAGGAATACAAATAGATTCTAGAAACTCAAGTAGTAGAGGAAAAAATTGTAGGTAAGAAGAAGATGTAATGCTAACGTCATCAGAGCTATGAATGACAATCTCCACCCGAAGAACCCCTATGATAATGTTCCTCCCTGCAATGTCCATGTTGAGCACATCTTGAAAGCATTGCATTCAATGGGGCTATATTTCGCTTTGGCACTTGGCCAAACACTTTATGTGCATCCTCCAAACACCCACATTTAGAATACATGTCTCCAAGATCTACTCGGCTTTGCTTGGATATCAAGGCTTCATTAAGGCCACCACCATTTGGTATTGAGACCAAAACTTGAAATAGAGCAATTAAAGTCAACATTTGAAGAAGCCTTGAACTCATAATTAACAAGCAGAGTGTCATTCAATGTGTTTTATAGATCAATGAAAGATTCGCCAAATTTTTACAATATTTTATAATTCAGTGAAATATTCGCCAAATTTTTACAATATTTTATAATTTAGTGAAATATTCGTCAACTTTTTACAATATTTTATAATTCAATAAAATATTCGCCAAGATTTTACAATATCTTATAATTTAGTGAAAGATTCGCCAAGATTTTACAATATCATATAATAAAATGAAAGATTCGCCAAAAAATTATATATACATATTATATTATTGATAAAATCGCTTTCAAATTTTCCTATATATCGCGGATATTCGCCAATTTTTTTACCATATAAATTTGGGGGGTGTTCTTAAAATCATCCCTGCTTGTGATGTCTCTTCATTTTTCTCCTTCAAGCAAGTTGATGCATTTTTCCCCTTGTTTTCCATAGGATCAATATCTTTGGAATCTCTTTTTGAAGAATTCCCAAAAGCTCTCCTCAAGTGGGACATAATTTCATGCACACATGTATGATACTCACTCCGAGGTTCTTTACAAGAAGGGCATAAACCTTTCTTTACTAACTCCACATCTTCATTTTTGGGCCTATTTTCAAAAACATGTTCAGCAAAGTACTCAAAAGACATGGCATTTTGTGTATTTTTGCTAAAAGCAAGATATTCTTGATATTTTTGATATTGTTGGGGCAAGGTTTTATATTTTGCTCTCCATCTTTGGAACTCACTCATAGAATTATCCTTGGTTGGTGTGACACACTCATATTCATCATATTTAAAGTCATAATAATAATCTTCATTTCTCTTGAAATTGTAAGAAGTGTTGCATGATGGAACCTCTTCCTCGTACCATTCACATTCTGCTTCATATTGCTCATAAGCATCTGCATATTCTTCATAAGAATTGTACTCATAGGATTCATCATAATAGTAAGACATGGCTGCCTATTATTCTTGAATGTATGTACTTAATCCACAGGTGCAAGGACCATGCTCTGATACCACTGTAATGTCCCTTGTTAGGAATTTTATTAAAATGGCAATTTTTCACTTTTTTCCCTAGTTAGACCTTTGACTAGTTTTGATCTCTAAGTCCCAAATTTGCCCCAAATGATCCACAATCTTCTCAGAAGGTATATGAATGATATTAGAAAATAAATATTTGTTTCAGGGATTCCTTTGGACCTTTAAAATACTTCTGCAAATCCTCTTTCAATTCTGGTCAATGTACGTAACTTTACTAGTGATTTCCCTTTGACTAGTATTGGTCTCTAGGTCCCAAATTGACTCCAAATGCCTTCAAATATTCAAGGAAGGTGTATGAATGATATTATGACTTGAATATGATGTTCAAGGATGACATATGTCCACCAAAATACCTCTTCAAATTCTCTTAAGATTCTGGACCAAGTATGCAATTTTACTAGTAATTTGGGGTTCAAATCCCCCTGGGGTAAGTATTGAAAATGGCTTCCCAAATGCCTCCAAACCCATTCAAATTTTTGAACATAGGTAGGGAATGTATTAAGTATTTTATTAAGGTATCATGTGAACCATTAATTGATTCTTATATCTGTTCCAACCATCTCCCATTCAACTGCAAAAATCACCAATTTGACCCTTGGGGAAATGGCACTATTTATTCTCCCAATGCAATTAAACTGAGTAAAAATACTTCAAATGCTCAAGTACAGTACATGAAACTTGTAAATAACATCCATGACAGTCCATTAATCAAAAATTCATCAGATAATCATCCATTCATTCGAAATCATTAGCATTACATTGATTCACAACAAGGTAGTGGGGAAATGGCACCGCCCTTTCATTAAAATTGAGATTTATACATTTCTACTTGGAATTTCGACCTGAAACTTTCTGCAGATGAAGAAAAGAGTATTTAATTCATATTATAAAATAAATGGGGCATTATAATCTCCCCCAAAGATAACAATAGCTCACCAAAAACGCCCTCCCTCAAGGATCAAGAATATGCCATCAAAACTGGAAATGGTTGAAGGAGTGAGCTGCAATAGAATAAACCATGAGCTGCCTTGTAGCTTACACCTGAAAATAAAGACTCCATTAAATCTCCAAATGAAAGGTCTAAATGGCCTTTCCAATTTCCAACTTGGATGGGAATCTTTCACCCTCGAAATTGGCAAAGGCAAGAAACTAGTCATTCACTAGCTCTCCCTCTTCACAAATGCAATTGCAAATTCTACAAATGATCAAAAGCTGGTTTCATTCTTTTTTATTGACATTTATAAAGTTCTAATGTCCTCCATGGGTCGAATTCCTTCCAAGAGATTCATTCCAACTCAAGTTGGGAAGAGATTCCAAAGAACGCCACTTGTACAACAATTCCTAGTCTCCCACTTCCACCAAATCACATGTGGAAGCATCTTAGCTGCCCTAACACCCTTGAGCACCCTCTTAGAGTCTATTTTTAGCCCTGACATGTCATATATGTCATATGTCAGCCTTCAGGTCTGATTTTTGTCATAGGTGTCATAGCAACTTCATCATTGTTGTCATAGAGCTAGGGAATCTATCCCAAGTGTCTCACTAGCTCCAAATTGCCTCTTCCTCTTCCATGGGAGTTACTCTTCCTCTATATTTTGACCTTGGATGATTCATGCCATGAATAATACCTTTTGGACTCCCCCAAGTATGTTACCATTCACCTTGAATTCAAATTGGTGAGAGAATGATGCCAAGTGTAGTGGGGAAATCTAGCCATATGTGGGTCCCACTTCCTCCATGTGTCTTCCTAATCAAATTCCAATTTGATTTTCACTTGTATATATTTATTTAGCTTCTTTATTAAATATTTATGCCATTCTAATGTTCAAACATCATTTATTATCCCCATTATTCCAAATCCCAAAGCTTCCACCCCAAACCTAGGAAACTAGTAATTTTCCTCCTAGGCAATTATTTGACCTTTAGCATCAATTTGACAAACTCTAATGAATAGGGCCAATGTGATTAGGCCATTGTGACCCAATGCCCAATTTGGGACATGATAGTTGTTGGCTTGAGAGCCTTTATTTTTTCACTCGCCTCTTGCACTCATTGTTGCATTAGGGTTTTGAGTTTTTTACATCACCACCTTACACTGAAATTTTTAAAATATTTCTCACCATTGAGAATTTAAGATGATCTTGTCATCTTCAGGGTGAACCCCCTCAGTTCACTATACTTGGCTCTACACGTCATAGACGTAGATCCTTATCCCTTTACTCGACACGTCATTGGCCAAACACACAGTCATTCGATTCTGACACGCCTCACTTCACATCTGATTCTGAGGCTGAATACGAAAACCCTACTGAAATATCACCAACCAACCTCATGGTTGGATCACAATACGAACCACTTTTCACCAGTACTATTGGAGATACATCCAGAAACCCTTCTACTACTGTGCCACCCATGGTAACAACAACCCTTTAGGCATGCCTAATATAGGGACCACTCCACCTTTAGGTATGCCCAACACAGGACTACCTCCTATTATGGGTATGCCCAACATAGGGATCACACCACCTCTCATTACCACAACCCAAATCCTAGGAATTCCTGGCACTATTCCTAACCCCTCCGCAACCCATGTTGCACTTGGGAGCACTGGCCCATCCCAAACCACAATGGTTGGAGGACACATACCTTCAATACCTAGCATACCCTTAGGGGCTACTAGACCACTACATAATGCCACCATTAATAGTTATGTCCCAGTAACTACGCCACACCCATCTGCTAGTTTACCTTACATGGCTTGTCTGAAGTTACCAGACCTAGCCAGGCTAACCAACGATCCTATCAGGCACAACCCTACATGGCCACCCATGCCTACAAAGCTCCCCTCGGACATCCCCAAGTTTGAAGGAAAACCTAGGGAGGATCCCCAAAACCACATAATGTCATTTCACCTATGGTGTTCATCTAACTCCATAGTGGATGACTCCATTAGACTAAGACTGTTGCAACGAACGTTCACTAGCTCTGCAGCCAATTGGTACATCGAACAACCACATGGGACCCACCATACATTTACGTCTCTCGCCTCCACTTTCCTTTAGTTTTTTTAGCTACCTATACGCTATGATGCAGGAGTTGAAATACTGTTGTCTTGCAGACAAAACACAGCTACCCACATCACCGACCATATCCATGAGTGGCGCAAGCATCGTAGCCTCTGTAAGATAAAACTAGATGACCATATATTTTTGGACTAGTTTCTTAAATCACTCCTACCCCTCATAGCCAAAGACGTAGCTTGCGAACGACCCCAGTTAGAGGAAGAAGCTATCTTAAAAGCTCAGCAATTCGATCTGATTTATGCCCAGTCGGGCTATCTCTACACCATCATACCAGACGCCCCACAAGGTGATTCTTCACGCGGTGACGCTCCGGGGGCATCACATGCCTCTGATGGTATTATCGGCCAAGTCACGGCACAAAATAAACCTTTTAGCATGGTGAGCACCATAAATTCCCCAGACCTCTCTAGGGCTACATCTAATTCTGGAGCGACAACTTCGTACGCTCCAACGAATCAGACTCATCACACTCATGGACCCTCTTGTCCACAACATTGCTATGGGAAAGCGTCATCGACATATGTACCACCCACATACTATAACCAACTGGCCACCCAGAACCCAATTCATTTAATGGCACAACCAATGTATTACCCACAGCAAGCTACACCAACTAACCCAACACTTCCAATAGCTCAGGGTTACCAACAACCCCAGCAGGAAACTGGACCACCTCCAGCCCCACTAGCTTATTATCCACCGCAACCTGCTCCCACACCTGCGGCACCCCAAAATCCTCCCACTACTCAAGGGAAAGTGTACACACAACACAATCAGCCCCAACATCAAAACAACCAACGCAACCAGGGTGGACAACAAAATCGTGGAAGAGGACGTAACCACGGCAACAACCAACAACATAATCAAGGTCCACCACCTCCTAATCCTCCAAATAATAACAATGCTGCTCCTCGCAACCAGAATCCTGATCGTCATCCCAAGCAACCAAAAAATAATAACCTGAGAACAAACCATCCATGTTCTATATGTGGAGTCTATGGACACTACACTCACAACTGCCCCCATTTAGAGAAAGCACGTAAACTTTGGGCTGATGATGCCCAACGCCAGGGCCACGCTAGACAGCCTACTCCACTTAATCAACCGCAACCCATGATATTACAAAACCCATTTCCAAACCAGGGAGTAGTAAAAACTCTCCCTATGGATCCCCCACAAGGATCTGTTGCACCCAAGCAGCAAATCACCTATGCCGCAACTGATTATCAGCATACGGATCCAGGCACACACCATTTATTAATGATGTCATCCAATGACATTAACCTCCAAACTCGCAGGAATCAGTATGGCCCACCCCCAGAAACTCCTCCCACTGACGCATCCACCTCCCTTCCACCAGATCAACCACTACGCATACCAAATATGTCGTTGGACGGAGGACCTAAAATCCCTCGCATCCCTTTGTGAAGGATTAACAACAATCCTAATGCTAGCGCAACATCCAATTATAACGTCGTGGAAGACCTAGCACAATCCCCCGCTGCTATGTCTGCTTTAGAGGTACTGAAAACATGCCCTGCACAACGAAAACTACTACTATCCGCCATCGGAGGAGTAGACCCTGACGACACACACATGATGGCTTTCGACTTAGACCAAGCCAAACCTCGATTGCCATCAAATTTGGCCTTCCATGTATCAGTAAACATTCGAAACCTTGTTGTGCATTGATGCATCATCGATGAAGGAGCTTCAACCTGCGTCATGTCCACCCTTGTGTGGCAGAAACTTGGCTCCCCTGCTTTACAACCATCAACCATGGCATTACGAGCTTACGACGGGGACTCAGCTCAACCACAAGGCCTCTTAGCGAACGTACACGTAGAACTAGGCGGCAAATTAGTTCTTATCGACATCGAAGTGATCAATGCCTAGCTCGACTACAACCTCCTTCTTGGACATAGATATATGTACAAAATGAAAGCAGTGGCTTCATCTGTTTTCCACCTCATGATGTTCCCACATGAAGGATGCGTTATCAAGATTGATCAACTCACATATTATGATCCTAACGCCCCCGCAGCCCCTCAAAATGTGCTACTAATGATTGAACAAACCATTCAAACCGCACCAACATCATTTTTGTTGTCAATTGGTCTTGGAATCTACACCGAGTCACCTATGACTTCCACATTTCCATCGATCCCACCACCTTTACCAATAACAAAAACATCATATTTGTGCACCCTGTCGGGCACCACACAGCAGCCTTCGTCACTACCACAAACACCCACAATGCCTACTCATATTGGCACAATGCCAATTCACACGATCCCGTTCTTGTTCCCATTTTCCGGAGTTGTTAGTTCGCTAGTAATGGCTACACTCAACCTTCCTGGTTTAACATTAGGGATACCTGTATGGTACTTACCTGCTCCAAGCCCCCCGCCGACTCCGACTGTTATTTTACAACCGGTACAACCTATCCCTACTACCAACCACCCACCCCCTCCTGTTGCTCATCTGCAAAATAGACCACCCCCAATAGTGACTACGGCATCAACGTCCAGAAACGCCCCACCTCCGTTACGAAACACAGGGGGAAGAGACCCACCAACTTATAACACTGGACCCATAACTCGCACCCCCCCAGCAACCCCCAAGGTAGCTAAAAACCCCCCAACTATTTGCATCCCCCCTAAGTGCTCGTTGTGTGACGACGTAGGCCATGCCACTCATCAATGTCCACAATTACCTGCACTCCAAGAACACATGAATATGTTGGATGACGACACCAGAATTCCAGTGCTAAGACTTGAGCCACCTCCTCAACCTCACGACAAAACGCTCCGCACTAACCACCCTTGTGCGATATGCGGCATTTATGGCCATTATTCACACCACTGCCCTGATCTCCCAGATTATAGAGCAGCCTTATACGAGATGAACAATGTCGACTTAGAGATATCTCCTCCCCTCATCGAGGAGATCTACCCTCCGAAATCATCTTCTTCGGAAGAAATCAATACCATCTATATGATTTCAACCACATACAAACCAGAACCCATTGATTTATGGTCTGATTACTTTCGTATTGATGAGAAAATTCTAGAAACACTCACTACACCGGACTACCCTTGGGACGATATGCATCATCGCTCATACTTCCTCCCTGAGGCGTCTACATCTACCGCAAAAAACCAACTATCAGTCGAATCGAAATATTTACTACCAAATAAGGTTGATTGGTTCAAAGACCCCATCCCAGCACCAGATGCCTTCGAAGAGGGGAACATGTCCAACATTTCCCCTATTATACAAATCAACATTTCCACCACACCTGGAAAACCTGAGCTCATCTCGCTAGGCGCATCATGCACTCAAGCGGAAACTCAGGCATATAAGAAACTCTTCCAAGAGTTTCGTGATGTCTTCGATTGGTCTTACACTGAGATTCCTGGCCTCGATCCCAAAATTGTGGAACATCACATCGACACTTGGCCGAATGTGCCTCCTATCCGATAGAAACAACGACCAATTCACCCTTCCAAGCTCCCAGCTGTTAAGGCTGAGATTGAGAAACTCCAAAAAGAAGGATTCATATATCCTATTGCCTACACCACCTGGGTTTCAAACCCAGTGCCAGTAAACAAAAAAGTGGGCACCATACGCATTTGTACTGATTTCTAAGACCTCAACCTCGCTTGTCCCAAAGACAACTTCCCCACACCTTTCATTGACCAACTAATCGATGAATGTGCAGGACATGAGGTCCTTTCTTTTATGGACAGTTTCTCCGGATATAACCAAATCAAAATCCGTAAAGAAGATCAATACAAGACAGCTTTCACTACCCCATGGGGCACCTTCGCCTATCGCGTCATGCCTTTCGGTCTCAAGAATGCTGGAGCCACTTTCCAATGCGCCATGACTTATTGCTTCCATGATCTACACAGAATCATAAAAGTTTATCTGGATGACCTCACCGATCGATCCAAGAAACGATCTGACCATTTAGACGACCTTCGACAAGTTTTCTTGCATTGTCGAAAATACAACATCTGCTTGAACCCTTTCAAGTGTGTCTTTTGCATTACATTAGGTCACCTACTAGGGTTCGTCATTTCAAAAAAAGGCATCACTGTAGACCCCTTGAAAGTCCAAGCCATTGTAGACTTACCGTCACCCCGTACATTAAGACAACTTCAAAGACTTCAAGGGAGGTCCAACTTCCTCTGCCTCTTTGTCCCTGACTATGCCACAACGGTCCACGGTTTCCTATGACTACTACGTCTACATACCCATTTCATATGGGACCAACAAGCAGAATCAGCTTTCACCGACTTAAAGAAAGCACTCACGAACGATCCGTTGATCTCTCCTCCAGATTTCACAAAAGATTTCACCCTCTATGTTTCAGCATCCGAATATGCCATATCTAGAGTTCTTGTTCAAGAAGATACTTCTCGCCAAGAGCATGTCATCTACTATGTGAGCCAGACCTTGTTAGGCCCACCCCTTCACTACCCACATGAAGAGAAGATGGCCCTCGCCATCGTCTTTTGAGTACAAAAGCTGCGACATTACATTCTCCTGAGCCACACCACGGTTGTAGCCAATTCCAATCCAATGGTTTACCTCTTGATGCATTGCCTCCTTCAAGGCCGCGTATCTAAATGGGTGATTATCCTGCAAGAATACGACCTAACTTTCAAAACCCCAAAGAGCACCAAGGCCCTAGCACTCGGTCAACTCATCACAGATCTCCCATCCTCTTCGTCATCACCCACTATCCAAACGGATCTCATTGACGATCACTTTTCATCATTTCTTCTGGCAACCCATGGTATGGTGACATCTTAATCTACCTCCGCACACAAAAATTTTGACCCCACATCGATCGTGACGGACGCCGTCGTATACGACACCAAGCCCCCCGATATCTCCTATTAGGCGATGTACTTTATCGATGCAGCGTCGATACCATCTTACGACGCTGCCTATCTCATAACGAGGTAGAACAAGTCCTTAATGACTGCCATAGTGGTGCCTGCGGAGGCCACTTCTCTGGCATGGCCACCGCCCAAAAGATCATCCGCGCAGGTTACTTTTGGCCTTCATTATTTACTGATTGCATCACCGTAGTCAAACATTGTCAAAAATGCCAACTTTTTGCCCCCAAGGAAAGAACCCCACCCACCCCTCTTCATCCAGTCATCACTGTCGGACCATTTTGCAAATGGGCCATTGACTTCCTAGATTGCAATCCCACGTCAACCAGCGGTCATAAACACATCATTGTGGCTGTAGATTATTTCACCAAGTGGGCGGAATCCATGCCAACTTACAATTGAAAAGCCGACACCGCAGCACGTTTTTTCCTCAACCATGTTATCGCTCGTTTTGGAGTGCCAAAGCAACTCGTCTCAGACCACGGCTCTCACTTCGAAGATGCCGTTTGGAGAGAATTATCAACCCTACTGAAATTTGAACACCATTTCTCCTCCGCCTACTACCCCCAAGGAAATGGCCAAGTCGAAGCGATTAATAAAATTTTGAAGACCATCCTCCAGCTCACTGTTGACAAACACAAATCAAATTGGCACCACATGCTCTTCCCAACACTATGGGCATATTGTACGTCAACCAAAACTGCCACCGGTTTTACCCCTTTCCATCTAGTTCACGGTGTCAAATCCGTCCTCCCCATCGAGTGCCAGATTCTAGCCCTACATATGGCCGTTGAACTCCTACCGGACACTTCCCCAATTGAGAAACGCTTACTACTCCTGGAGCAAGCCGATGAAGATCAGCGCACAACCCTCCAAACCATGGAAGCAACCAAGAACCGATCCAAACTAAGTTACGACAAACATGTCCACCGAAATTTTTTTACTGAAGGGGACCTTGTCCTCGCCTATGATCTAGCTCATGACAAAACCGGAAAAGTAAAGTTTGTGTCCATGTGGCAAGGCCCATATATTATACACACTTGCCTCGGACAGGGGGCATACATTCTAACCGATTCAGAAGGAAACCCCCTATGCAACCCATGCAACGGGTTGTACCTCAAGCGATTTTACCCATAGAAAATCTGATGGACACCACCGTCCATTATTGTACAGTCTTATTTTGTTTTTCAAAAAAATTTCAAAAAACCTAAATATTTGTTTTTTCTGCATGACCACAGATGGATCCTGTTCCACTCTGCTACGTCGGTTTCGCTGATGGTGCAAGCCGTTGGTCCCCCAATCTGGCCTCCGCAGCTTGGGTAATATATTCCCCTTCACATGAGTTGATCCACATCGACAGAGTGTGCATAGGTGCCGCCACCAACAACCAAGCTGAATACGATGCCGTGACCGGTCTCCTAGCCGCAGCTCTCCAAATGAGCATAAGTCACCTTAACGTTTTCTTGGACTCACAAATCCTTGTTTCCCATCTCAACAATGATTACCAGGTATGTGATCGCTATCTTTTTAGAAAATTCTTGCGCACTAAAGAAATGGTTCGACAGTTTGAATCCATTTCATTCACACGTGTCCCAAGGAATCTCAACAATGTAGCAGACCATATGGCCAACAACATTCTTGACCGGCACACCAATCAAACCATATAGTGAATACAAAATGTACCTCCACGGGCATAAACAAAAATGCATCCCCGTGCATAACATGTGCCTCCACGGGCATACAGAAAATCAAACATGCCTCCACGGGCAAGCAAATAGAAAACAAATGCATCCACGTGTATACATGACTATATACCAAAACATATATATATATATATACATCATAATATAGTGAAACATGTCATAGGTGCCCTCAGCACCCAATATACAAAAATACATAAGCCATAGAAAAAGGTACTTCCCCATATGCTCATCAGCATTTGGGGGTAGATACAAGATCATCTAATCATCATGGTCTCCAGGCTCCTCTGGCGCCACCTCCGCTGGCCCCAACGGATCATGCCGAGCCCGAAATCTCCTCTCCATCGTCCCCACTGGATCATCTCACACCCGAATCCTCCCCTCCACCAGCCTTGCCGGATCATGCCGAGGCCCATCCCTCCACTCAGCCGCCAACAATGTTGCTCTGAGCAAGATCGAGCGCCACTCACGAGGCGCATCGAAACAATGCTCAACGATGTCCCGATCCAAATCCCTCCACCCATCCTCTGGCAATCCTGCCAGGATCATGTCTAGTGTCTCTTGGACACCCTCCATGGCATCATCTCGAGGCCTAGCTCCTTGACTGCGAGGCCCAACTCCTCGAGCATGAGGAGGCGGTACCGCTACAGGAGGTGGAATGACCACCATCACCGGTCCCCTACGAACCACATGGTCGGTCGGTGGTACATGACCAAGATCTGCACAATCACGCAAGTGAACCATCATATAAATATCTAACTATAATGATAACAAAAACATCTAAAACACATGATATAGTAGAGAACAGAACACAAAAACATACCATCTAAACCCCAGGCCTGTCCCTGGGCTCGAGGCATCTCCGGATCTCCTCGATAATCCATACTGGCATATGGATAGTCATCAATCAGCAGGAGGATCTGCTCCCACTTCTCATACATATCCTATGAAAAGAACCCGCGGATACCACCATCAACGCGGGGCATAATCTGCCCCCACCACACCATGCGCGGCTCGCTCACCAACCTGTCTCGAACCGACACCCGTGGCCGCAAAGTCGGTACCCACTCAAAGAAGAAACAACACAGGAAGGAGGCATAGCAGAACTCTCTCCCCTCCTGACTGACCTTCTCCAGATCTCTCTGGACACCAGCCAAAAACATCTGACCCCATGTGTAGTAGGTCCCCCTCAGCATAGAATCCACCATCATCGTTTGTCCCCCCGACAAACGATGTGGCGCTGCGGCACCCAACACCTACAGAACACAAGCCCCAACAGCCCGCATGTCCCACTCCCGCAAAGATCTCAGGCTCAAAGCATTGTTTTGCACAATCGCCCCAGCAACACAGAAGGTCTCCAGGAGATCCTCGATATCCAAACCTGCCGAGATCCTCGGCAGAAGATCCCCTACCTCCCCTAAGCGAGGCAACCCGGCAAGAAAGTATAAATCAATAAGGGTGATCTCTAACCTCTCACCCCCAACAATGAACGCACCTCTGCAGGGACCCAAAGACTCACCAATTTGTTCAGTAGTGGTCCTACTGAACGCATCGGTGGAATCTGAGCAATCTTCAAGAGCCCGCTCACAGCTAGAGCCTGTCGGACCCCCTGATCGGTCTGAATCCGAATCATCAAGTCCTCCTCCATCTCCCGCTCTCGCCATGACACCAATGGTCTCCTCAACATCCTGCCAAAAAACAAAGAAACTTTTTTAGAGCCAAAAAAAAATTTCAAAAAATTCCATCGCGACTTTTCCATCAAAAGCCGCGATGATCATCGCGGCTTTCATCCAAGAACCCGCGATGAACATCGCGGGTATTGACCACACAGTCGTGATGAACATCGCGACTATCAACCCCATAGTCGCGATGAACATCGCGACTTTCAGCCCGACAGCCGCGATGAACATCGCGACTGTCAGCCCCAAACCCGCGATGTTCATCGCGGAAAAGGACACGAAACCCACGATATTCCATGTTGGAAGGCCAACATGGAATTTCGCGGCCTTCGGGAGCCCGCCGCTAACCAAAAAAGACATAATTAAAAAGGATAAGGCGAATAGGGTTACCTGAAACTCGCGGAATCGAAAACCAACAGTCAAATCTCCTAGAAATCAAGAAAGAGCTCTGATTGTTCTTCCAAACTCACACGTAACAATGACACGTCATATGGGCCCCACACCCTATTTATAGAGATTTACCCATTTTTCAAACAACCATTGCGGTATCATACGACGTCCGTTCCTCAAACCGTTGGTACCGTTGGAATCAGCACAGCGAGAACTTCATGATAATCATTTCCTTTTCCTGTTTTCCCCAGGTCCATTTTTGACCATTTTTTCACGCCCTCGTTGCCTCAGTTTGCATGCCACATCGACCGTTCTCCATTTTTTGACGAGTCTTATATCGCTGGATTCTGTTTTCCGCGCTCGTGATGACGCTTGAGATCATTTCTCACTCTCACACCCAGATTTTTTGGGTATTTTTCCCATGCCCCCTCGTTGCCTCAGTTTGTGTGCCACATCGGTCGTTCTCCATTTTTTATGAGTCTTATATCACCAGATTCAGTTTTCCATGCTCGTGATGACACTTGAGATCATTTCTCTCTCCCAACTCCAGATTTTTCAGGCATTTTTCCCATGCCCCCTCGTCGCCTCGGTTTGCGTGCCACATTGGTCGTCATCCATTTTTGACAAGTTTGATATCGTCGGATTCAATTTTCGGTGCTCATGATGATTCTTGAGATCATTTCTCGCTCTCACCCCATACTTTTTGAGAATTTTTTCAAAATGCCACTCATCACCTCGGTTTGCGTGCCACATTGGCCGTTGCCCCTTTTTGACAATCTTTATGTCACCGGATTCAGTATTCCGCACTCATGACGATGCTTGAGACCTTTTCTCACTCTCATCAATCCCTTTTTGTTCGGTATAGTTTTACCCCTTTTTCGGGCCGAGCAATCCCTTTTACAAAAAAGGCACTTAGGGAGTTTCTGTTAAGCTCTTTTCTGACTCCTAAAACAATGAAAAGATCGTCGAGCAACCTTGATTCCTTTCATGCTTGCTAAACGTATCTGAAAGAGCGTCTACCTGGTATAAGTTTACCCCTTTTCCGGACCTTGTAGACTAATTACAAAAAATGAATACTCTAGTCACATCGACTAGAAGAGTTCTCCATTTGCATCATTTTATTCTTTTTTGGGCCTTGGAGACTAACTTACGAAAAACAACACCAATGGAGTCCACTTACCACTTTCAGACTCTCTAAACATGAAAACGACCATGAGCAATCACCATCCTGGGCTCGTAAAAACCCACAGGATGGTACTCACAACCACTATAGAGTCTTCTTATCATTTTCAGACTCCTTAAAAATGAAAGCACCCATGAGCACGAACAGTCCTGGGCTCACAAAATCCACAGAACAGTACCATTTCAGAGCACACTTTTATCCCTTCTTGGAGCTCATTAAAACTACGAAGAAGGACCCAATGGTGCTTCTCGGTGCCACAACAGATCACGTCTACTCATATGGCAGCTTCCCCATTTTGGTCGCCTTTGTTCAAAGTATTCTGCAGTATGTCACCCTGAGAATCCCTCAACAAAACCCATCAGCTTGACCCCCAGAGTCAATACATACCCTTCAGTCCCTAAAAGCTATGATCCCCACACCTACAAATCAGTTCCCTACGCTGCCAGGTCAACCATGTCATCATGCTCTGAACAAAGGAAGTTTGAGTCTACCCACTCTATGACCCCAGTTACTTCCCATCCCCACAAGTATGTCAGCCCTACCATCAGTACTACCACACTTCAGTTCTACACCTCGTGCTCCTATCAAGGAAGCATCATTGCCTTGTCAGTTGCTAGTCTCCCTCTGTCGACGACAACCAAATTTATTCCAGAGGATAGACCTAGAGGTCCCTGTGTCTTGGACTCATCACCATTTATGATGAGTGCCTACGAATCATTTTGAGAAGAGTCCTCAGTACCTCTCCAAATGGTTGTTTCTCACATGCTCGACTTCAACACCTTGATCGTATCATTGAGACTTGCACAGGGTATTGGTCCTTTCAGTTATTGGTTGAAGACCCCGGATACCACCTTACTCTTCCAAATTGGAGAGTCTACCTATGGAAACAACCAGTTACATTTTTTCTATAGATATCCGGGTTGCGCATGGCGACAGTATTCAGATGTACCCCAGTTTTATACTCCCTCGAGTATACAGTTACATATACTCCTCAGAGTTGACTCAGATTCATTGAGTCCCTGCAGATGTTGGACACCTTCAAGATTCAACAGTTCATCAACCCTTCTGAGACCTTGTTCAGAACGGTTGTCGCTTTATTCCAATGTATCAGTTATTGAGATCAGTCATGTTATGATCATGAGTGCATCCCAAAATAGTATCCCCTTTGGACCATCATGATGTACCGGCAGATTTTTTATGTATTATTCAGGTGCCCCTTCTTGGGACTAATTGTTATGTATATGTCTTGATACGAGCATGGGTATGCCCGCCTCGTCCATTATCAGAGATTATTCCTCATTCATATTGAGGCCATGTATATTATTTTTTTTGCAACTTCCAAGGGTCGTGGATCCAGTCTCCAACCGGTCTCTTTTCTTCCCCAAACCCCAGGAAAAAGAAAAAAGAACTATGATGTCTATTGGCCATACGATGAGCTCTTGCCCTCACACATCAGGGGGCAATCTGTTAACACCCAAAAAGTGCTCACTAGCTCATTTCCTTATTCACATGACCCATTTGTCCACTTTTCCACCATTTGAGCCTCTAAAGCCATCAAAAGGTCACCAAAAGACCATAATACACCCCTTTTCCCCCTCAAAATGAATATTTTTCCTCAAAAAGCATAAAAAACCCTCAAAAAGGGTCCAGAATTCCAAAAAAATATTAAAAAGGGAATAAAAATATTCAAAATATTCAAAAAAGGAAAAAGGAGGGAAAAGGTACCTAAACCAGGTTGGTCAATACCATTGGTTTTCTCAAAACCATAATGGTATTCCCCACCACCAAAAACTATAAAAGGGTGGTAGGGGCTCCTCACTTTCCATCCATCCATCATCCTATCCTCACGATGTCAAAATATCTCATGAGACTTTTGGCCATTTTCAGCATCTTGGAGAAGAGACCTTTGGAGCTTGGAGCTACTCACCTTGGGAGTTGCTCAACACAAATCCTCACCATTTGAGGTATCTTAATATAAAACATCTATTCTTTTATTTTTTGTTCTTGAATCGTTTTTAAAAAATTCATTTGTTATATGCACATGCTAGTTTAGATTTAGATTTAATTTATATTGTTTTTGCTTTCAATATTGAAACTGCTATCACATTATTGATAGGTGCCCATTGCACAAAGCTTGGTTGCAAAACCAAGCCAACAATTACCAATTAGAGATAATCATCTCTCCATCCGCACATCGTATAAATGCATTGGCAGTAGCCAACCAAGGTCTTCTCAGAATAATGGGGTGAAGATTACCATGAAGTCCATGGGATATTCCCATGAAGCTACTGATACGGTAATGTCATCTAAGATTCCAGCAGGTTGCACCATCATGCGATTTGCTAATTCAAGCATTGTTGGAGTAGGGTGGAGGAATTGTCCTAAATTGAGTGTTTCTAAAACTGTGGTGTTCATTAGGTTAATAGCATCTCCTAGATCAATACGTGTATTTCCTATGGAAGTGTTATTAATGATAACAGTCACCACAGGGTTTCCTGGGTTTGAATACTTTGGGATTCTAGGTGGGTCGGCTATGTAATCTGACATTTCACCTATTACATGAATTGTCGGAGGGTCTTTCTGTTTCCTACCTGGTTTCTTAATATAGAGTTCTTTTATCACTTTATTATAGATTGGAATATCCTTAATGGCTTGTAATAAAGGGATCTTAATACAAATATTTTTCAATTCATTAATAATATTGTACTCTGGATAAGTCACGGGTTTTTCTATTACTAGATGCTCCGGAAATGGGGGTGACTTTTCTCCTGTAATTACTTCATTATGTGGATGGTTGTATGTTGAAGATTTAGGAATGACCACATCTTCAATAATGGCATCATTCAAAACTTCATTAGGTACATTTTCTTCTTCATTCTCTTCTTGGATAACAACTGATGACTTGGGCTTATCTTGCAAAACTCTTCTAGACGACAGTTGAATCTCATGTATTGGTGCGGTCGCAATGGCATATGATGGAAGAGGTAACAACCCAATGCCATTGAGGGCTTGGATTGGTTTGTTGTTAGGATCTAGTATCGATTGTGCAGGTAATATTGCGGGTCTTGGAGGATTCATGTTCTGGAAATGGTGAGGTTGATTTGGAATAGGGGCTAATGAAGGAGGTACATATCTAGGAAAAAGTTGTTGAATATTAGGTGGTTAAGGATAGTTAGGAATAGGAGGAGATGGTTGAGCATAATCCTTCCCTCTCCATCCATGTGGCCATTGCTATTGTTGAGAATTCTGAGGAGGGTAATGCGGTGGCCAATTCTGCCAACTTGAAGTGTTCCATCGTTGAGGGGTTTGATAAGGATAGTTATAGGGTGGAAATTTTTAATGAATTTTGATATGATGGTTGATCTATAGGTTTCCAAGGCCTCCTAGATGTCTCAATAAGGTTTCCACTCTTGTATACATCTTGCAATCCAGGAAACGATGGACAATTGTCAGTTGGATGTTCTTTTGTACAAAGGTGACAGACTGAAACATTATTTAATCGACATTCTCATTGAGGATGTTTAGTTCTACACCTAGGACAGAAAACACTCATTGCTTCCTGCTCTTCATCTTGTCTCTTTTTAGCTTGTAGTGCATCCAATTGAGAACCCATTTCCCCTAAGATATCTATTTTAAAATTTTCCAATAGGTTTCCCAACTCTACCCTTGTAACTCCACCAGGACTGGATGTATTTTTTTTTTGTTCCTAACATAAGATTCTCGAAAGTGTCTTCCACTTTTCCTCTGCTCCTAGAGTAATTCCTACATAGTTCACAAATCTCTGAAAAAGACTTATGAGAAATGTCTCCTGCTGCCATGAGATTAAGGTTTTTTAAGAATTCTTCTGAGATCCCCTTAAGGAAGAGTGTTCTTACTACATCTTCTCGAAGATCACTATACTTGGATTTGTGTAACACAAAGTTAAATCTTTCGAGATAGTCTTCTAAGATCTCATCGTCAAGTTGTTGAATTTTAAAAATATCATTGCAAGAGTTCTTAGGTCTACAGTAATCCTGATATTTCCGTAGAAATGCATTCTTCATATCTTCCCAAGTTTTAATACTAGATTCTCCTAACCCCATAAACCATCGAAGAGAAGAATATTTTAATGTGGAAGGAAAGAGTTTTAGTTTTTGGCCATCTTGTAGGTAATTATAACTTCTACACAAAATGTCAAACTGGAATAGGAATGTGTATGGATCCTCACTACTCTTCCCATAGAAGGTTGGTAACAAGGAAGGCAGAATGTTTTTCATAGTAACATCTTGTGCAGTGTCTAAGATGGGGAACCCGAAGGTACCTTCGGTTCTAACCTCTCCTTCTTCATCTTGCCGGACATGGCTTCATTTTCTTCCTCCATGAAGATCCAATTTCCAAAGAGAGAATATCTTGGTGGCTCCTTTCTTGGTGAATATGGGACGTCCCAACGTTCTTTTTCAGGAAGAGTATTATTCTTTTTAGGAGGAGAATTACCAGCTATGTGGGAGTCCATTTTTGAAGGTCCTACTGTTGTTGTCTCAATCTGTGAGACAACTATATTCACAGAACTCTCAAAAAGAGCGTCTACTTGTGCAGGGTCAACAAAATCTACTAAGTTTGGACCACCTACTATTGAAAAAGTAGTGTATTTGGGTTTTTGGACTAACGGAGGGTTAAGAGGTCCTGAAGTTTTTTACTTTTGAGTTTCTTCTTGTCTTAGTTCAGTCTCTATATGAGCTTGAGGTTCCTCTAACGGAATTTCTTTATGAACAGACTGTTCTGATGTCCCTATTTTTTCCCCTAATTGATTTACATAAAGGATTTCCTTTGCTTTCCAAGTAGGACTATCCCCTTTAGGTGTCTTCCGATACCTTTCTGCTGAGTTAGTAGTTGGGGTGGCACGCCCCCCGTATAGGTTAGTAGGAATTTTAGAAGGATAAATAGTTTTAATAAATCTACCTTGAGAGTGTCTAGACCTATTCATGAAAACAAACTATAACTGAAATAAATCCTAATTGCATAACTACTATTGCTGGGTTTTGGGGATGCCTGTTATAACAGATGTGCAGGTTCTTATCTCTCATCTTACCGCTCACTCGCCACCAACATATTTCTAAGTTTTAAGAGAAAGTTCTATCTATCTACAACTGAATTCTACCTATTTTCTACAACTCCCCGGCAACGGCACCAAAATGTTAGGTGTGTGAACGATCTCAAAGAAAACACCTAATATTTAATTATCGACCAGGGTTGGTAATTTTAGAGTTGAGGCAAAGTATATGCTAAGGTAGAATGATACCTAAGTTTTGGCTTGTCAGACCTTAGAAATATTTAATAAAGAAAAGATTGAAAGATCTTTCAAAATGAAAAACCAAGTCAAACTTCAGAAAAATACAACTAATGAATTAATTAGATTCAATTGAACCAACAGATCATAATAGTATAGATTATACTACTCTACTCTATGTTTACACAATGGAAAGGGATAAAAACAAATGCTAAGAAGCAACTACTTCTAATGAAAATGAGAGACTACTTAATTAAACCTTCAGATGACAATTATGAACAAAATAAGAACTTATAGATACAACTGATTAACTTCACAACTAATCTAAGAAAAGAAATAACAAAATTACAACTACTAAGAAGAACTTGCAATGTAAATTATTCTAAACTGAACTATCTAATTCCATTCCTCTTGGTTACGTACATCAAATGTAATAGGAACTGGAGTGAATGTGTCGTAGTGACTTTCAAATGTAATAAGGAAGCAAAATGGAAGCAAATCTAATTTAACTTCTACAAATAAATGCAAACTAAAGATTATCTAACTAAAATTAACTTTAAACATTATGAACTATTGTTTATCCATATATGAACAACATGAAACTGATATAAGTTAGAAGCAAGTAGAAAACTTAATAAAGATATTTAACTGAACTGGATTTGATCTGGAAGCAAGTAGAAAACTTGATAAAGATATTATTATGAAAGCAAGTAGAAAACTTGATAAAGATATTATTTATGATCCAAATCTTAAATCATGAACATCTTCATTATTTGTATAAATGGAAACTAGTCCTATGATTAACAAGCTAAAACAACGTAAAGAATGGAATTATTAACTATGACTTAAAAAAATAAACTATCTAGACTGATAAATTATGATACAGTAACTAATTAGCAAATCATATATGGAGAACTTAACTTTGGAAGAAGGTTAAAAGTAGGTGAAGGAAGATAATATGGAAGGAGGAAATAATGATAAAACTTAATTAAAAACTCTATGTAACATGAAACAAAACTTAAATTACATCTAAAACTATTAATTAGAAGTAAGAAGCATTATATTTAAAAAGCAAAAGAAATTGGATTTTGAAAAAACATAAAACAATGCAGAAAGTGTAAAGGTCCGAATGACAATCCGAATGCCTGTCTGAATGACAGTACGAATGCCATTTTGAATGGAAGAAAACGATTTAAACTAAAGAAAAGAAGAATTTTGGATGACTTTAATTACCAGCTGGCTGATGCATATGATCCTACGGTGCGAAGGAAACAACAGATGAATTAGTTAGAGGCTAAACTAACAAGAAACTATTTATTCTAATCATTATCTAAGAATATGAACTATGTCTATGATATGTGAGAAGAAGATTAAGCTGGAAGATAGAGTTAACTTACAGCTACAGGAAGAAAAACTAATAGAGAGAAACTAAGGAAACTAATGCTAACTATGGAAGAATTTGAAGCAATATCTAACTACAGGTGATGGAAGAAAACTAAAAGCAAACTGCAAACTATTAAACTTGGTCGACCATTCCTAATTCTGAGATTATATTAGCAGCAATACATAGTTTACAGGAAAACAATGGAAGAACATCTACATAAAAACATAGACAATTAAATAACTGAAAGATAACTATCTAATTGCAGAAAGAAAATACAACATAACAAAACCTCTAGTTGATGAGGGGGCCTTCCCAGCAATCAGAAATTGAAACTAAATCACTTAATCACCAACAGCTACGAACTGAGATTCCATTAACTGGGAAAATTACAAAAATGTCTGCTATCTACTGTAAAATCTACAAACTATCTGTTGATTATCATCTCTAGATTTTTCTCTCTAACTCTCTCTTTTTTAACTCTGCTTCTATGCAAAGCATCTATTTATAAATTACAATGGGTGAGAAGGTTGACAGAGTCGACCTCTCTAATAATAGAGGTGTTTATGATTGTAACCGGCTGCTTTAAGTGATGCATGACAGCGCAGGGAGCATCAATCAGTCTTTTACGGGGTTTGTTCCTTCACGCAGCTGCATGAAGTGTTGATCTTCCTTTGACGTGGAACGGGCAGTGTGTTGGCAGACTGAGCGTGGACGGACGAACTCTTCCAGAACACCAGCGTGAATGGTCGTGTGTGATTCCAGGATGTGCTGTCGAGTTTAGTAGGCCTTGGGACGAATCTTCTAGAACCATAGCTCATTAACCATGACCACTATGTGGTAAACAGAACCCGCATGCCCATTATTGTTTTTAATGGCCCAAAGTATGCTAACCGTTGATTTTGCGGGTTGAACGCGAGGCTGAATGACGAGCTGGATGCGACTGAGCATTAGCACGTAACACACAGTATGAACGAAGGGTCATTTCTAAAACGCAGCCTGTAAATCAAAACTTAAATACCAAGTATGCCCAGAAAATGTCATTTAAACATGAATAAATCATAATATAGCAAGATGTGAACAAGATTTGCGTAATAAGTAAATATATGCATACCTGTTCTATTTGATGGGTTAAATGGTGAAAATAATACTTATCATAGCAAAAAAAATGAAAATAACACCATTCAGAGTAGATTCGATGATAAAAAATGGTGACAAAATGGACACAAACAGGCATGAAAGGTAAGGTAGGAGGATTTGGTCCTTCCATTATATACTTTGTGTAGTTTCCTTGAGGGGAAGACTAGGACGGTGTTGAAAACAATGAGTGACCTCCTAAGAAAGAGGAGGGATCAAAGTGGTCCAAATGATCTCCAAGGGGAGAATCCAAGGGGGGGCCTCTTTTGGCAGTGGAGGAGGTGGAAGAATTATCACTTTCTCCAAGAGGATAATATGAACCAAGCAAGGAGTGGACTCATCCAAATGATCCTATCAATGTGTCTTGGGAGTGGCCCCGTCTAGAATATCTTCCACGTGAACCACGGGGAGATGGTGTAAAAACACCCCTTGAGAGATGGGAGAGGCCTTGCAGTATTTGATACTGTCTTAGGGGGTTGTTTTGTTCCTCTATGGATAATTAGGATTTTGTGTCAAGAGAGAGTGGTGGTGGAATTTAAACACAATTGAAAAATGCAAAAATATGCCAACCGCAATAGATGCAATATGGTGCAACAAGTGAGTGATATGTGCAAAGTCGGTTTTAGTGCAAGAGTTCCCTCATGTAGGTTCTTTTTAATTAAGTTAGTGAACTTGTATTTAAAGAAGAAAATAAATGTAAATTCCCTAAAAATACCCAAAGTCCTTCCTCTCAAACGTAACTAGGCCTTCTAAGAGTACAACTGATGGTGATAATGGGATCTGCACACCAATTGATTAGTGAAGGTAACAAAGATATAGTTCTATCGGCAATGGGTCCAATGTTTCAATCAACAAGACTTGGAAACCCCTCCCAATGGAAATAGATAAGTTCGAGAGTCAATTACACCCATAATTTATCCTTGGCGATGTCCTAAGTTTAGACACTAAGATACCTTGCGTCAAGTGTGGATCAATGGTTTTTCCTGCATGGTATAATTTTGTCTCTGTACAACAAGATGAGTGACTCATAGGGGGGATCAAGGCAGTTATACCTCGAATTTCACCTCCTTGTTCACGATGCACTTTTGAACCAAGTTTTCTTTGAACACTTACTTATAGCAGCACTTTGAAAATACCCTATAAGTCAGCAATGCTATGTTGGAAAATATTTCTAATGAAACTAAATTGGTGGGAATTAATGGATGGCCATCCCAATCAATCCAACCTAACTAAAATTTTGTTTTGTGACCTCCTCTGGAGGATTTTAGTTGGTTGGAATTTTACAAATTTGACTTTAAGGGTCTTGAACTCACTTAGGGAGTGTAAGAGAGGTATTTCACAATTCCCTTCCTTTTTGATTCACCAAGCTCACAAGAAGTGTGAGGTGAAGAGCATACTTGGATTGGAAAATTCTTTAGGTCCCTTAGTGTTTGCTAGTGGTGCAAACACATGTGATGAAAGAAAAATTATTGTGGCAAGTTAACTAGAATAGTATAAAGTAAATATAAACGTAGATGAAATTTTAACTCTAAAATATGCTAAAGGTGTTTTGCAAATCAAAGTGCTAACTAATAAAAAGTGCACAATGGAGGTATTTCACACTTCTCACCCTTTTATGATTCACCAATCTCACAATAAGTGCGAGGTGAAGAGCATACTTAGGGAGACTGGAGTCTTTAGGTCCTTTCTGTGAAAATCCTCACAGTAGATCTAAGAGATGATGTATACCTCACAAGAAAGTACTTGATTAAGCAAGAAAATAGAAGAAGAGTGGTCAATGCAGTATAATGAGCAACAGAATAATAATACAGTAGAAATCGGATAGAAGCAAAAATACTTCACACACGCTAAATTATTAATCACAAATGGACAAATAAATAATACAATGCATGAGGAATTCGAATGCCTAAGGTGGCAATTCGAATTAGCCTTCATGGAGTGATCAAAGGATCACTGGAGTGTCATCGGAGCACAACTAGTATCATTGGAGCACAACTGGAAGTATTCATCATCATCAGTGGAGTCATCAATGCTCAAGTAACTGTCAACTATCAGTCAAACTGAGTCTGGTAGGTGTAACTGAGTGTAACTAAGTGTAACTGAGTGTATTTGAGAATAAACTGATGACAACTAGGCTGGTAGGTGAAGATGGGCGAGTTGTTTCCTAAAATCAAGGAAGAATGGGTGCATTAAGTAACTGGAGGGATAAAACTAAATAGTGAGAAGCTCCTGGGGGCTGGCTAACTGAGGGCTAGGTGCTGGACTGATGACTGGGATGCATGCAAAATGCATGCAAACCCTAGAATACCTGCAAACCCTAAAAGTGCATGCATGACTGAAAATGTAAATGATCAAAATATTGGTGGGACTAGGATGGAGTATAGGAATATACTAACACCCCCCCTTAATCCATCCTAGGACCTGGTAACTAAGACCAAAGGTCACCCAATACAATGAATAATAACAGTCAATAAACCAAGGAAGTGGGAAAATTTCATGGGAAACATACCCCCTCCTCAAAAAACAGACTGTAAGGCACACACAAAAATTAAATGCTCCAAACTCAAGCAGGTGTGATGCTTGGTCATATGTCTGGAGGTATCTTCTTCTTGGGAAGAAGTGGATCATGCTCAAAAAGCATGTGCTTGTACTTGCTCTTCAGATCGAATGTGATGAGAACAGATCCAACAGTATGAGAATGATCCTTGAACCTCTGATTCGAATCAGCTGAGGTAGGATCAAATCTGTGAAAGTGCATATAGTCTTTTGTCTTCTCCTTCAAACCACCATGGGTGAGATTATGCCAAAAATAACTATTACATGTTTGCTTGAAATCAAAATCAGATTTAAGACTTAAAAAACAGTTTCTTGAGATCTCCTTTGAACCAGCAGGGGTGAGATCAAAACTACTATATGCATGAGAAATTATCCCAAGCAGTAATTGCTTAGAAACCAATTTAGATACAAGACTTGAATCATGGTTTCTTGAGATCTCCTTTGAACCATGAGAGGTGAGATCAAAACCAGTAGATGCATGAGAAATTATCCCAAGCGAATGGCAATGGCCATATTCTTCAATGACCTTCTGAAAGCATGGAATTATGATCATATAGTAGTATAAAAGAGGAGATAGCTGGAGAGGAGCGAATGCATTACCTTCAATAGCTTTTTTGACCTCTCAAATAATCATGTGATCATGATGCAAACCAACAGACTCTAGTGCAAGAGAGGATTTAGGACCTTCTGCAATATCTAGAGTGTGAGCTGGCACAGAAAGAGAAGAAGGTTTGAGCATGAGTGAAGAATCTGCAAGTTCTTTGTCAACAACTTCAATATGAGATGATACTGGTTCATGATCTGAGAGACCATCAAGAGGAGTGAATGCATCACTTTGTTTGCTTTCGAATGGGTTGGGACCAATTCCTTCATTCTCTCTGCTAAATTTTTCATCCAGGTGAGCCCATAACTCTTTTGGAGTCCATAACTCTCTTGGAGTTTCAACACCATCACGGTATTGGAAATGAAATCTCAGGTATTTAGGCAAAGAAAGCATCATTGCTCCAAAGTGCATGTCACCTTTATTCAACCAGTTAATCTTCTCTTTAGAGGATTCGAACTCTCTTTCAAAATAACAATCAAAGAGATCATGGCTCTTCAAATATGCTATCATTCTTGGTTTCCATTCATCATAGTTGAATGGAGAAAGAGGAGTAATTTCTTCTGAATTCATTTAAGTTGTAGAATACCTACAAAAACAATATAGAATAACTGCAACTGCTATTGCTGCAAAAATGCAGAAACGGCTACAATTGCTGGACTCGAAATCTTGGTAATAACCTACAAAAAACTCTCAAGAATGGAGATAAACAATACTCTCAACATGCTCTGATACCATGTGAAAATCCTCACAGCAGATCTAAGAGATGATGTATACCTCACAAGAAAGTAATTGATTAAGCAAGAAAATAGAAGAAGAGTGGTCAATGCAGTATAATGAGCAACATAATAATAATACAGTAGAACTCGGATAGAAGCAAAAATACTTCACACACACTAAATTATTAATCACAAATGGACAAATAAATAATACAATGCATGAGGAATTCGAATGCCTAAGGTGGAAATTCGAATTAGCCTTCATGGAGTGATCAAAGGATCAATGAAGTGTCATCGGAGCACAACTAGTATCATCGGAGCACAACTGGAAGTCTTCATCATCATCAGTGGAGTCATCAATGCTCAAGTAACTGTCAACTATCAGTCAAACTGAGTCTGGTAGGTGTAACTGACTGTAACTGAGTGTAACTGAGTGTAACTGAGTATAAACTGATGACAACTGGACTGGTAGGTGAAGATAGGTGAGTTGCTTCCTAAAATCAAGGAAGAATGGGCGCATTAAGCAACTAGAGGGCTAAAACTGAATAGTGAGATGTAATACCCCCAATTCGACCCTCAGGATATATTAGCCTTTAATGTAAATAATGTGTATCTGTGATGTATGTTTTCCTAGCGTGGAGCTCAATGCCAAGGCCCCGCTAGTGAAAGCCCGAATTTTATTTAAAGGGAAAGTATTTGATATTTTGATACCATGTGCTCGGAAGCCATGGAAAATTGTAAAAAGGATGTAATTAAACATCATGCAATATAAAATACCAAAAACTGGCTACGGAGGCAACGAATGAGAAGGGGCCACGTGTATCCACTAGGGAGTGGTGAGGGGGCTATGGGAGTGAACCATAGGTTGCCATATGTCATTATGAGAACCCATTTGACTTTTCTAGATGACATTTATTCCTGTTGTAAGAAAGTGGTTGAGATTTCAGCCCATGCCTTCAATGGAGCATGGGAAGCCCTGAAATTTGTATGGGTGGGCATGGGCTTTGTTTTCTTGTACAAGAAGTCACTCAACCTCATGGGAGGTTGCTTGATACTCACCCCCATTCCAATGGGAAAGGAGCTAGCTTCATTCTCCATCCAAAAACGAGCTCCAAGGAGGGAGAAAACCAGAAATCGCGACTTGGAATGGACCCACGTTTTGGGAAGCCAAAAACGCCCAGAATGGGTATTGGACAATGAAATCCAATGGGGGATCCGTTGGTATGAGCCTTGGGCGAATTTGGGAGCATTGGCTACCAAAAAATCCATGGGAAAACCCAGTTTGGATAGCCTAGAAAATCAGTGACGGATTTGGGGATTGTTTGTGACAGAGTTGTGAGAAATTCAGTTGTGGATGTATGAACAGAGGATGGGATTGCTGAGTCTAGCTTGAAGTGTATGTGGCTCTGGGATTGAGCTCAGTGGACTAGCATCCTCCTCCATCTCCTATTGCATGCTTGAGAAACCCAACTGTGTGTTGGCTTAGCATGGCTGTTTGAGTGAAACCCTGACTGTGAGTGAGCCATCTAGTTCCTCCTTAGTGGATACACAGCCCAGCTCGGGGGTGATCTCTCAGCTGAAAGAATACAGGCTCGACAGAGATCTATGGTTGGGTGGAACGTTGCTCTCACGTAGCCAGTCGTTTGGGCCAATACAAATCGAGATAAGTGTTCCTACAGTTGAATTATGTTAATTCTATGCTCTGCAAATATTTTAATTAATGACTGTTGTTTATATGACTGAACGCGTGATGAATCTGTGTGCATATGTCATGGTTAAATTCCGTTGTGTTTTGTTGAAATTTGCATCTGTCATGGTTAAATGTCTGGTTGTGTGCTGCTAGTGTGCTTATTCCACTGTGATTATATTGAGATGAATCTGCATATAGAAGTTTTAATTGTTATGTATTTATGAGTATAAGTATTGGGGCTAAGTTTACAAAAGCCCGGTGTGTTGTTAATGTTTCCTTCCCTGCATTTGATGATGGGCGAAGGGGATGTTACAGTTTGGTATCAGAGCTGCTGGTTGCAGCATTGGACCTCTATGGGCCAAATCTGATAGCAGTGACAAGGGAAGTTTCAAAAATTCTCTTAAGAGTTTTGGAAATTTTTGTGTTTTAAGTCTGTTTCGGGAAGTCGTCCCGAAACTGCGGAAAGGTTCCGCGAACCTTCCCGCAATTGCGGAAGAGTTCCACGAACCTTCCCGCAATTGCGGAAGAGTTCGGCGAACCTTCCCGCAATTGCGGAAGAATTCAGCCAACTGCTCCGAAACAGCGGAGAAAAATTTTAAGTGAAAAATTTTCTAAGTATCAAAATCTTTTTCGGAAAGAATTCTCTTTCGAAATTGCGGAAGGAATTCCCTTCCGAAATTTCGAAAGGATTCCGCGAATCGTTCTGCAACGCGGAAGAGTTCGGCGAGTCGTTTCGAAGTTGCGGAAGACTTCGGCGAATCGTTCCGCAACTGCGGAAGACTTCGCCGAATCGTTCCGCAACTGCAGAAGACTTCGGCAAATCGTTCTGCAACTGCGGAAGACTTCGCCGAGTCGTTCAGCAACTGCGGAAGACTTTCGTTCAGCAACTGCAGAAGACTTCGACGAATCGTTCCGAAATTGCGGAAGCATTCCGCAAGTCGCTCCGCAAAAGCTTTTCGCAAAAACCACCTGAAACCCCTGGAAGCATTCCGCGCAGTGGCGGAAGCATTCCGCGAACGACTCCAAAACGGCGGAAGCCTTCGCCGAATGGCTCCGCAATTGCGGGAGCATTCGCCGAATGGCTCCGCAACTGCGGAAGCCTTCGCCGAATGGTTCTGCAATTGCGGGAGCGTTCGGCGAACTGCTCTGCAATTGCGGAAGCCGTCGCCGAACCGCCTCGCAGCTGCGGAGGGATTTCCCGCGCGCGCAAAAAAAAAAAAAAAGAGTAAAGTGACCAAAACTTGTTTTTTGAATAGCAGGAACATCCAGACTCAGAATGGAGTGATTCCTGTGGGGCTCGAAGGCCATTGACGAGGGCTATGAAAGAACCAGTGAAGACCCCTAGCCCATTACACTCCGATTTGACAGAAAATGGATAATAGTGACTTTTGAAGGACGGAGTCCCGAGGATTGACGGAAGGTCGATTTGAGCTGAAATTGATCAGGCGTGGCCATGAAGCAGGAACGATGTTAAGTTCAGAATCTTGGATCCAAACTCCAAAGGATGTGGAGTCGGGGTGAGCAAGAAGGCCAAAAAGCACTGTTCCGGGCCACTTTTTCAGGATTTTGAAAAGCTTGTGGGCAGTAAAAGTGACCCTAGATGTGGGAGTCAAAATTTTTACTGAACTAGACATTTCATATTCTCATTAAGACGGACAGTTTCCGTTAGACGAAGATTTCCCAGAAATGCACCGTTTGGGAGATAGCCATTTTTGGCCCAAAATTTGGAATTTTGGAAAAATGTGAAAAGTGAGAAGTAGCAAAACCCAGAAATTCATAGAAGATGAATGGTGCACCGGAATTAAAATCCGTGAATTGATAAGTGTTCCTTGTTATATGGACCAACTTCGCCCAATATAAAAGTTTTTGTGATTCCTCATAGATTTTCTTCCACAGGTGGCTAAAGTTGGCATTCTGGACCAAAATGCAACTGTGTAAAATGGGTAGAATTGTAGTGAAAGTTGTCATTTTTGAAGAGATGCAGTTTCCGCACCTGATGTCGGAATGGAGCATGGAGACAGGCATTGGAAATCTTGTCCAGCAGGGAACAATGATACATGACCAGAGTTTGAATGAGGTCTACATCTAACATGGATATTTAGTGCAGAAGAGTGCCAGCGGCTGTCTTGACAAACAAATTTTGTTGTCAATATGGGCAATTTCTACAATTGCATGATATGAAAGAGGAATTCCATGTTATGATGAGGGACCGAAAAGGGAAGAATTCCTTAAACCCCTATTTGTTATCATACTTATAATTATGAAACTATCATATGGCACAAATATGTTAAAAATGTAAGAGATTACATAGATGTATATGCACTAGATGGCATCTTAACAAAAATTGCCTAGTACTTATGGAAATGCTTGTGCATAAATGTGATGTTGCATATTGGTAAAATAATGAAGTCTGCATAGGCAATGAACCACTAATGGAGAATATTGTGGTTGATAATCACTATTGATGTTGGTATTGATTGTAGGACCAAAGATAACAAAGAGCATGGCTAAATGCGCCGAGGATGTTGTTGCATGAAGCCAACAACCTTATGCAGAAAGGATGGTGCAACAAATCTATGATTATAAAGTTGGCAAAAGGATTGAGCAGCCTTGGTAAGAAGCCAACTGATCAGGTAACATCAGGC
Source organism: Larix kaempferi (assembly GCA_027924585.1). Lineage (NCBI taxonomy): Eukaryota > Viridiplantae > Streptophyta > Pinopsida > Pinales > Pinaceae > Larix > Larix kaempferi. The sequence goes on along the minus strand of BSBM01000130.1, from coordinate 1,365,828 downwards.
GATGTTAATGGTAACCATGCAGGTAATGATTATTGGTGCCAAATTGCATGAATATTGAAAGAGGATTTGGTAAGATCCCTTCAACTATGTTTGAGCTATGTTGAGTTAGTTTGATTGTGATATTGAATACCGATTGGGACTGTTAACCTACCAAGCTTGGTGAGGTGTGGGTAAGTGAAGGAAATGATCCTTACACCCTATGACTGTTTAGAAATCTCAATGCATTCATATGAATTTATATCATGCCATGTGTATGTTGGTTATGTGCTTAGTAACCAAAGCAAGTGAGGACTGGTGGTCCTAATTATGATAATGCAAGTTATATGAGATAGTCATGTTTTGATCATAATATGCTTGAATGCATAGTACTCATGAAACAATGCAAGATAGCATTGAGTTGATGTGCATTAAGAGATTTTATAAATCTTGTGATGCATTGTATGAATGCATAGGGATGATGCATATGTTATTGCAAAATAAATAATGAATGAAATGATGAATTGATGATAATTCTAGGATCATTTCATGGGCTGTTATGAATGCAGAATAGTAAGTGCATGAAGAGCCCAATCATGATCGATGGGCTACTAGAATGTTCTGTGGAAGGACAGAGTTGTATGAATGATATGACTGTGAAATAATGAGTATTTACGATTTATTTAAGTTGCATGGATAGTGTGACTATGTCTTGAAATTCTATTGTGATAATGATGCATATATAGAAGTGTAAATATTTCATTGCATTTCAATTGTGACAGCTGAAGATGTTTGAATTATTGAGTGCTATAATTCTGAGATCACTTCAGTGACTGTTGTGGCAATGAAATGATAATATGCATAGATACTCACGACATGTTTGGCTATATGAAAATGTGATAGGAGGACATGCTGTAAATGGATGCTCATGTATGGCAGCGGGCATAAGACCATAATGGGAAAAGTGGTGTCACTTACAGGAGCCAAACAATATGAGGATAGCCTCATGGATAAGAAAACCAATTTCTGTAGTAGACAGAGTAGCAAATTCATACTGAATTTAATTATTAGTGCCATGGATTGGTTATGGAGCAATCGGATTTGAAATTGTATTGCTAAATGTTGCTGACTATTTGGCTATTTAATAAGTGTGCCAGGGAGACACATTGCAGTAAGACCGATGGAGAGGTCTTGCAGAAGCCAAACTTCATGGGAAGGGATTCCATGATTTGAAAATGGGTTCCAGGTGGAATGCCATAAGACATTATTAATGTTTCATCTGCACTACATGATTGGTAAACAATATAAGTGGGATGGTGAAGAATATGTCAGTAAGACATATGAAGGTTATGTAACATCAAAAGGAATTGGGAAGGAAAACCGAGGGACTGTCAACTCAGAGAAGGAGCCTCCATTCCTCATTAAAGAAGAGAAATAACATTTGGAAAATGGATAAGTGTTCCACAAACCCTGAATGATATATATATATATATATATACATACATGCATGTCTAATTATTAGAGTTAATATGCAGAACATGTTTTGATTTTATTTCCATTAGGACAGACTACTTGAAGTATGATTAGGACCCTCATAGTTCACATCAGTAAGGAGTGCACGCCTTTCTAGTGTTGAGTTATGTTAGGGATGCCAATATTGACTACGCCTTAAGGGAATGGACGCGTTCCCGGTGTTTCAAGGTTGGATAGTGGATGTTATGAAATATGTTTACAGTTCTAGAGTAGCAATACTAATGAACTTGCTATCCATTTTGTGTTGACAAATTATACATGTGAAATTAAGTGTTGCACCTTAAAGAGAAAAGTGAAGAAAAGAGTACTCAAGAAGACTGTATGAGCAGTGGTAACCCTTGCGTAGGGTGAGTGGGTACCATGAGGCCATGATAGCATGCAGTTAAGAAAGTCACCTAAAGAATTTCTTAATGGAACCGCCGCTTACATAAGAGAAGAAGTGCCACCCTTGTGTGGGTGAAGAATTGTTATGCGCATTGAGGGATTGTGATACCATGAAAGGCTGATGCAAGCCTAAGGCAGAGTAGTGGAGCCTTGACCTGTAATGGTCGGTGGCGTAGTTACCTTCCATTGGTCGATGACCCAGACGTATGTGCTGGCTCGGCAATGGAGAGGGCCAACCAGGTATGGGACTGGTTGGGCACCACCAAATGCTTGGTAAACCCAGTTGGCGTGAAGGTGTACTGGTAGGGCATTAATTATTTGATGATTTGGAACAGCCTGCGTGCTGGCCAAACATCTTAGTCCGCAGGAGGATCCCAAGGCTTATAAGTAAAAGCAGGACCCTGTGGACCAGAGAGGAAATGCACAGTATAGATAAGTATTCATTTCATTCATTTCTTATTTGAAATAATGAAGGTTTCAAGCATAAAGCTTGTAACAGTGAGCTGATGCATTATTGTTTCTTTGTTGGAAACCCTGGTCAATGCAGGAAGCAAGGACCCTGAAAGAACTAAAAGTTGCTTGGTAAATCCAGAAAGTGGCTGGTTGAGCAAAGTAATTGATGATTTGGAGTAGCTTGCGCGCTGGCCAAACATGCGAGATTGTTGATGATTTGGAGCAGCCTACGTGCTGGCCAAACATACAAGGTTATTTGATGTTGTGGAGCAGCCTGCGTGCTGGAAAAACATACAAGACTATTAGATGTTGAGGGGCAGCCTGCGCGCTGGCCAAACAACCAAATCCATAGGCGATTCCAAGGCTTGTAAAGCAAAGAAGGACCCTATGGAATAAAGTGAAGACATCTAGTACAGATAAGTATTTGGTTATCTTGTAATTTCTTGCTTATGAATATACATGTGTATATGATTTGGTTATAATTTCCTAGGAAAATAAACTAAACATGTGAGTTGATTCAATGTTTGAGTGTAGGTATTGCTGGAAGCAATGACTATGAAAGCATCTCAAGGATGCATGTGGGCATGTAACCACCCTAAAGAGCTCAGCATGAGCAGTAATGAAAGATGGGGCTAGTGGGACTGTGTGAGTCCTAGCAGCCAAGAGTTAGACCAACCAAGGGGAGGAACTCCATGATTGAGAGGTTTGGAATAGACCGTGGACACTACGTGACATAGCCAAGAAGGGCAGGTCAAGCATTCACGTTGAAGTGAAAGAGGACAGGAGCATGAAAAACCACAGTGGTGGTGTGGGTTCCAGAATGGAACAAGTTAAGAGGAGAAACTCTTACTGCTCTCTTTCTCTTTCCTTTTATTGATGCATTTATAGAATTAGGAAATTGCTGAATGCATGCATGACTGAAAGTAAACGTGTGTTTATCTAATTAAAGTGAATTGTGAGTGCTAATTAATGAATTGTGAATGGATGAACATGAAGGAATTCATGTGTATGTTGGGCAAGCATAAAAAGTGTGGGAGTCTCATGAGTAAAGCATGGACTGTCCATGTCAACTGGGGAAAAACCATTGACTGATTTTTAAATGTTTGGGTTATGCTTGGCCTAACGAGAATTGTAATGATGAATTTCACAGGTGGAAATTGAATCAATTGGTTACAGCTGATGCCGGCAAGTGTTGCTAGTGAGAAAAGCGTGGTCAGTTGTTTCCATTGACCATGGCAGCAGACCAAGGGCTATTAGAGTTGGCTGGAAGTCTTCTTCAAACAATTGCCAAGACCCAAGAAAATATTGGAGAGATGCTCAAGATGCAAAAGCAGTAGAACGAGATGAACCACAAGGTCTTGCAGGACACTCTTCGTCTGCAGAAAGAGGTAAAAAGCATTATGAGAGCAATCAGCAAGGGAAAGAAAAGTGGATCAATGAAGAAGCATTCATCCAATCGTCCGATTAAGAAACGTTCCAGGTGGGAAGACTCAAAGGAAATTGAGCAGGTAAAGATGAAGCAACCAGTGAAGTGTTGGAAATGTGGAGGGGATCATTGCCTCCGCAATTGCCCAACAAGAGAACCCCAAGAAGGTAGCAGCCATAAAGTTTTCAGACTTATGGATGAGCTGGAAGATCCGAATCAGCAGGAGCAGCTCGTGAAGGTCAAAGGACTTGGTCCTGAAAGTGCAAAGTAAAGAACAGAATGCAGGGCAGATCTGCAAAGTTTTTAAAGTTTTGGACATGTGTAAATTGTATATGTATGCCTAAGTCTTGGAACACCGAGGACGGTGTTGTTCTAAGGGGGAGGGGAATGTAATACCCCCAATTCGACCCTCAGGATATATTAGCCTTTAATGTAAATAATGTGTATCTGTGATGTATGTTTTCCTAGCGTGGAGCTCAAGGCCAAGGCCCCGCTAGTGAAAGCCCGAATTTTATTTAAAGGGCAAGTATTTGATATTTTGATACCATGTGCTCGGAAGCCATGGAAAATTGTAAAAATGATGTAATTAAACATTATGCAATATAAAATACCAAAAACTGGCTACGGAGGCAACGAATGAGAAGGGGCCACGTGTATCCACTAGGGAGTGGTGAGGGGTCTATGGGAGTGAACCATAGGTTGCCATATGTCATTATGAGAACCCATTTGACTTTTCTAGATGACATTTATTCCTGTTGTAAGAAAGTGGTTGAGATTTCAGCCCATGCCTTCAATGGAGCATGGGCAGCCCTGAAATTCGTATGGGTGGGCATGGGCTTTGTTTTCTTGTACAAGAAGTCATTCAACCTCATGGGAGGTTGCTTGATACTCACCCCCATTCCATTGGGAAAGGAGCTAGCTTCATTCTCCATCCAAAAACGAGCTCCAAGGGGGGAGAAAACCAGAAATCGCGACTTGGAATGGACCCACGTTTTGGGAAGCCAAAAACGCCCAGAATGGGTATTGGACAGTGAAATCCAATGGGGGATCGGTTGGTATGAGCCTTGGGGTGAATTTGGGAGCATTGGCTACCACAAAATCCATGGGAAAACCCAGTTTGGATAGCCCAGAAAATCAGTGACGGATTTGGGGATTATTTGTGACAGAGTTGTGAGAAATTCAGTTGTGGATGTATGAACAGAGGATGGGATTGTTGAGTCTAGCTTGAAGTGTATGTGGATCTGGGATTGAGCTCAGTGGACTAGCATCCTCCTCCATCTCCTATTGCATGCTTGAGAAACCCAACTGTGTGTTGGCTTAGCATGGCTGTTTGAGTGAAACCCTGACTGTGAGTGAGCCATCTAGTTCCTCCTTAGTGGATACACAGCCCAGCTCGGGGGTGATCTCTCAGCTGAAAGAATACAGGCTGGACAGAGATCTATGGTTGGGTGGAACGTTGCTCTCACGTAGCCAGTCGTTTGGGCCAATACAAATCGAGATAAGTGTTTCTACAGTTGAATTATGTTAATTCTATGCTCTGCAAATATTTTAATTAACGACTGCTGTTTATATGACTGAACGCATGATGAATCTGTGTGCATATGTCATGGTTAAATTCCGCTGTGTTTTGTTGAAGTTTGCATCTGTCATGGTTAAATGTCTGGTTGTGTGCTGCTAGTGTGCTTATTCCGCTGTGATTATATTGAGATGAATCTGCATATAGAAGTTTTAATTGTTATGTATTTATGAGTATAAGTATTGGGGCTAAGTTTACAAAAGCCCGGTGTGTTGTTAATGTTTCCTTCCCTGCATTTGATGATGGGCGAAGGGGATGTTACATGAGAAGCTCCTGGGAGCTGGCTAACTGAGGGCTAGGTGCTGGACTGATGACTGGGATGCATGCAAAATGCATGCAAACCCTAGAATGAATGCAAACCCTAAAAGTGCATGCATGACTGAAAATGTAAATGATCAAAATACTGGTGGGACTAGGATGGAGTATAGGAATATCCTAACACTTTCTTGTCTACAAAAGGTGGATTCTACACTAGTTTTGACCCTAAAAACATGTCAAATAAGCAAAAAGAAGAGAGGTCTTGAATACTAGTGACAGTAATGAGGCTCGTTGAAAGACTCAAGGTTGGTTATGTTAATGTAATTGTAACTTCAGAATATATTCACTTATATTTTATATTGTATTATTGTTGTATTTTATTTGTACTTCTGATAGAGATGTTTATTCCTCTGGTTGGAGAACTCATTATTGTATTTTTTCATGTAAAGTCATTGAGGTTAACCCTCCATTGTAAGTCAGGGAAATAGACCCCAGAGTCAGATTGTATTAGGGTTAATAGATTCTCCTAGATAAGTCAGCCCAGTCAGGTACAACTGGGGCCGACCTAGTAAGTGAGAAGGTCAAGTGAAAGATAAAGTATAAATAGAGAGTGGAGATCTCTCATTTGGATATCACATTCACTCACAAGTTCGCATAAGTGAGAGAGAGGACACATTCGCATAGGAGGAAAAGAAGAGGAGCTACAGAAGATCATATTTGTTTTGGAATTTTACTTTTGTGATATTGTATTGGTGATGATTCTATCTCTGAGGAAGTTTTGGGGTTTTCTCCTTTATGGTTTCCCCAAGGAAATTATTTGTGTCTATTGTGTTATGTTGTGCATGTTATTCTTTTAGTAAAGATACTAGATAATTATTGATTAAAAGTAGAAAATCTAACATGGTATCAGAGCTAACCTGAAAAGAAGACACTATGCAGCTATGGAAGCTAGGGATTCTTAATTTTTGGACTTCTCTCCACAGATCATCAACAAAAAGAGGCTAGGCTAACTCGCCTAAGGAGGGCGCATCTTTCTGTCGAAGCAGAAGTTGATTCCGAGAATTTTCATTTTCTGGCCCGTCACTATTGCCGGAAGTGAAAAATTAGTGCTTCTCACAATTTTGGAATTTTGGAGTACAATTGGCATAGGAAGGTGCGCCCCTACAAGATCAAAATTTTGGTACCAAGATCGAAATTTTTGAGTGGGTAAAACTCCCAAAAAATCAAACCCTAGTTTGACTTTGGACCAAAAACTACAGAAAACCAGAAAACCAGAAAAAGCTAGAAACTACAGATCAGAATTTCGCAAGTCAATTTTCAAGGGTGAAATTTTGGAATCTTCAGAAACCAAGTACAGTAGCATACTCGCCTCAATCAAGCGCATCTATCTGTCCAATCAGAAGTTCCAAATTTCAAGTTTGAAAATTAGGGTTTCTCTGACAAACCCTAGGCGAGCTCCAGAACCAGTTTTGACAACTTAAAGTGGTAAGACCTAAAAGCTTTTCTATTTCCATTTGAATTTATCATTAAAGATGTCTCACCACACCAAGCTTGAGGATAATCTTGAAGGGGCTGATAACTTCCGAGCATGGAAGTAGAGGATTGCACTTGTTCTTGGAGAGAATGAATTGGATACATATGTGAATGAGGATATTCTAGCACCAAACGGAGATGAGGAAAAAGCCTTACACAAGAAGAACTTGGTTATGGCCAAGAGGATTATTGCATATTCTATTAAGAATCATCTCATCCCACATGTGTCATCCTTGAAGACACCTAAAGAGATGTTTGATTCCTTGACCAAGCTATTTGAAGGGAAGAATATAAATTGGAAGATGACCTTGAGGAACTAGTTGAAGAATGTGAAGATACAAAATGCAGAGACCATGCAGTATTATTTTACAAGGGTCTCTCAGATCAAGGAGCAACTTGAAGCTATGGTAGAAAATGTAGAAGATGGATAAATTGTGATGGCCACCTTGAATGGTATCCCAAGATCATGGGACTCTTTCATTCAAGGGATTTGTGCTAGGAAGAATTTAATCACATTCAGTAGGATTTGGGAGGAATGCTCACAAGAAGAAGCTCGACTTGTAGCTCGAGAAGAGAATACGGGAGAAAATGACGATCAATCTCTCACAGCACACTCCAGGAGGAATAATAACAAGAGGGAGAACCATCACAGTAAGAGGAAGAAACACCACCAAAGCCAGAGGGAGAAATTCAGAAGATCCATAAAATATCTATCCAACATTAGATGTTATACATGTGATGAGAAGAGACACTACTCCATATATTGTCCAAGAAAAAAAAGTGTCTCCCACAATAAGAAGACCAACAAGAAAAGACACGATGCTCACACTGCGGAAGATGATGAACCCGCAAGGAAAAGAACCAGAGAAGAAGAAAGAGATGATTCTTCAAGTGATGAAGAATATGTATCGTAACAAAGGTAACCAGTTACAAGGGTTCATTCAGAAGGTTCCACCTCATAAGGTAAAAGCTAGAGATGTCTTTCAGTATTACATGAAAGGAATAGGAGAAGATACTACAGAGTTGGACTCTAGAAAACAAATAAAGATCGATGCTCTATGGAATCCTCTCATCCATTTCAACATTTATTAGGGTATAGAAGAAAGGACACATAAATGCTACTCTAGCAAGTGTAGAATACTTGCTCAACATTTTCAATCATAAGCAAGGAAGGAACAGGACTTCAGAATCAGATGATGCAGAATAACACTCTGTCAGAGACTCCAGTAGTTCCTACAAGGAATCAAAGATCAAGAGGGATTCCACCCAACAAACAAACAAAGATAAGTATTTGAATTGTCATTTCTTATATATCTATTTATTTAAATAATATTGTTCAGTGGTGTACATAATTATGTTCCTAGATTTAAGATGTGTATTATGCATGTTAGAAAAGTTGCATTAATACTACTAATATGCATGTGATGGGTAAGTGGCCTATGGTACTATACAACATTCCATTTCTACTTATATACAATGAAACCTTTTTGCTGACATGTTGGGAGTAGTGCACACTCTTAACAATGTTCTGGTAGAGATGGAGGGCATCTAGAAAGTTACTGTATGAATACAGGATATGAATACATGTTGTATTGAAGCATTGGCTAAGATAATTGCATGACTATATGAATTATGTATTTAAGAGTAAGAATTTTTTCTGAAAACTATGAAATGTTTCTAATCATGCAATTGAACTTGACTTGTCGGAAAGATCGTGTACCATCACCTACAAGAGAGACTTGTTTCGAAGAACAAGCGATGGAGATCAAGAAAACTACCTATTGAAGATATTGAAGAACCTGAAGTTCCCAGTTTTCAAGATTCAATGATGGAAGAAGCAGTTCTAGAATATCATGAAGACCACGAAATAGAAGAACCACAAGAACCTGTAGATCCACCTCGCGAGAAGAACTCTCACAAGAGGAAACTGACATGGGTATGAGAGGCAATACAAGATGCAGAGAAGTATGGCGCTCTAGAGGGGATGCACAGAGAAAGAAAAATACCTATGCCATATTCCAGCTATGTAGCCTTGTTGTGCGACATCATTGAGAAAGAACCTTCCAACTATGAGGAAGCAGTAGAAAAGAAAGAATGGAAGGATGCCATGATCAAGGAGTACCAGTCGATTATAAAGAATGATGTATGGGAAGTAGTTCCGAGATCAGAAGGGAAGTATGTTGTGACTTCTAAGTAGATCTACAATATAAAGCATGTTGCAGATGGAAGCATAGAGAAACACAAGGCGAGGTTTGTGGCACGTAGCTTCTCCCAAAAGGAAGGCATATATTATGAGGAGACATTTGCACCTGTATCCAGATACACTTCCATCCGATCTGTACTTGCACTAGCTGCAGTGATGAAATGGAAGGTACACCAGATGGATGTCAAGACAACGTTCTTGAATGGTGTAATAGAGGAGGAAGTGTACGTGGAGCAGCCACTCGGATTTGAGACACATGACAAGAAGACTCATGTGTGCAAATTGAAGAATTCCTTGTACGGATTGAAACAAGAACCCATGACGTGGTACGGCATGATGGATATTTTCCTGATGAGATTAGGATTTACCAAGAGTAAAAAAGATTCCAACCTTTACTACAAGGTTAATGTGGGAAATCCAGTGAAACTTATACTCTATGTAGACTACCTGTTTGTAATAGGGGAGGATGGGCTCATTGTAGACATGAAGAGGAAACTTGCCATAGAGTTCGAGATGGAGGACCTGGGTATGATGCACTATTTCCTAGGCATGGAGGTGTGGGAGAATGCAAATGGAATATTCCTTGGACAAGGGAAGTATGCAGTAGAGATTCTGAAGAGGTTCAGAATGATGGAATGCAAGGCTATGGCCACACCCATGGAATCAAACTTGAAGCTACTATGTGATGCTTCATCAGAGTCATTTGATGCCATGATGTATCGTCAGATGATTGGGTCATTGATGTACCTGACGAAAACAAGACCAGACATATGATTTGTTGTGAACACATTGAGCCAGTTCCTTACGGATCCGAGACATGTTCACCTGATTGTTGCAAAGCATATATTGAGATACCTGAGGGGTACAGTTTATTATGGGCTCAAGTATGACGCGAATTAGAAGATTAACCTGTAGGGTTATGTTGATTCATATTGGACAGACAGTGCTGCAGATAGGAAGAGCACTTCGAGATGCTGCTTCAGTATGGGATACAACATGATATCTTGGTTTAGCAGGAAGCAGTCGTACATGGTACTAAGTACAGCCGAAGCAGAGTATGTTCCAGCTTGTTTGGCTAGCTATGAGGCAATATGGCTTAGGAATCTACTATTTGATTTTTTTGATCCCTAATTAGAAGCGACTTGTATATTCAGTTATAACCAAAGTTGTGTGAAGTTGTCCGAGAAACCGGTGTTCCATGACAAGTCGAAGCATATTGAGATAAAGTATCACTATATCAAGGATATGGTGCAGAGAGGAGCAGTGAAGCTCTAGTATGTTGTGACAGACAAGCAGATAGCTATTGTGTTGACCAACCCGCTAGCTAGAGTGAAGTTTGAGTACTTCAGAGAGAAGCTTCGTGTACTCCAGATCGAGGTTCCTTCCAAGGGGAAGTGATGAGTCCGGAAGACGCTGATGCAAATGATCCTTTCTTGAATGGTGGTAGGATAGTCCTCCCATGTCGGTTGATGTAAGTGCCAAGACTTTCCAGAATGGTGGTAGGAAATTCCTCTCATGTTAGTTGATGTAAGTGCCGAGCCTTTCCTGAATGGTGGTAGCAAAATTCCTCCCATGTCATTTGATGTAAGCGTTGTTCCTTTCCCGAATGGTGGTAGGAAATTCCTCCCATGTTGGTTTATTTAAGTGCATTTCCTTTCCTGAATGGTGGTAGGAGAGTCCTCCCATGTCAGTTGATGTAAGTGTTGAGCCTTTTCCAAATGGTGGTAGGAAAGTCCTCCCATGTCGGTCGATGTAAGTGTTGTGTCTCACATGGTGGTAGGTTGGTCCTCCCATGTTGGTAGACTTGTTATGTGCATCTGGTTTGTGCTTCGTGTGACGATGAGATGACTTGGATGCGATGAGGTGACAATAGGAGCCGCAGGTGTTTGTAGAGGCAATGTAATGACTAGTCCTAGGACGTACCTACCTGATCGCTTGCTTGCATAGATGATGAAGACCTACATGAGGGCTAGGCCTACATCCATCATGGAAAAGGGTTGTCTCTGTAGAACTTCCTATGATGAGTAGATTCGAGAGATGTCACCAATCTATGATCAACATGATTAGGATTGCACCAATGACAATGATGATCCAGTGTTGATGATGATGTTCCAACATTGATGATCCATCGACGAAGACTTGTGTCCAGATGTGTTGATGATTGTGTCAAGAGAATACCTTCCTAGTTAAGAGGGATTGTTAATGTAATTGTAACTTCGGAAGATATTCACTTATATTTTATATTGTATTTTATTTGTACCCCCGACGGAGATGTTTATTCCTCCGGTCGGAGAAGTCATTATTGTATTTGGTCATGTAAAGTCATTGAGGTTAGCTCTCCATTGTAAGTCGGGGAAATAGACCCCAGAGTTAGATTGTATTAGGGTTAATAGAGTCTCCTAGAGAAGTCGGCCCAGTCAGGTAAAACTGGGCCGACCTAGTAAGTGAGAAGGTCAAGTGAAAGATAAGTATAAATAGAGAGTGGAGCTCTCTCATTTGGATATCACACTCACTCACAAGTTCGCATAAGTGAGAGAGAGGACAAGTTTGCATAGGACGAAAAGAAGAGGAGTTGCAGAAGACCATATTTGTTTTGGGGTTTTACTTTGTGACATTGTATTGGTGACGATTCTATCTCTAAGGAAGTTGTGGGGTTTTCTCCTTTATGGTTTCCCTGAGGAAATTCTTTGTGTCTATTTTGTTATGTTGTGCATGTTATTCTTTCAGATAAGATCCTAGATAAATATTGATTAAAAGTAGAAAATCTAGCAGGTTACCTAAGTAAGTTTCAAGAGATATGAAATATTTACTCTGTAATCTTGGTCTATGTGAACTAATTACTAAAAAAGTAAGTAATTATTTCAAATTAACTTAATTTGAGTTCATTAGTGAACAAAAATGAAGCTGCAAGATTGTTGCATGCAGATAAAAAGAAAATCAAATGACTGTAGCGTGGAAAAACCATACTCTGTCGTGCAATAGTGCGGAAAAATAAAAAAAATAGATGCATTGTAGCACGGGAAAAATACCACAATGTGCGTGGGTGAAACAAAGAAATGCCACGTGGGTCGTGAAATATTTAGCTGCGTGAGTGGTACGACTGTTGAAGGTGTTTCCACACTTGTAGTGAGGCCGAGAGGATAGAATCCACGCTACTGTGTAAAAATTAAGTGTGGCGGATAGGGGGGCAAATTATGGAGTAGGAGGTGGTAAACCTAATCTCCTGCAAATGATAAACACCTAGAATTAATCACTCAACATAAAAGAACCTATTTTAAAAGAAATAAACAAAAATAAGTAGAGTCACCATGAGAACTATTGTGGAAACAATTGCACAAGGGTGCATCCCTCCATTTTGTAAGGGGTTAGGCCTTGTAGGTTGAAGCAAGACCTTAATCCTTGGAGCCCCTGTTGGGGTGTGGTTGTACTCCAAATGATCCTGCAATATATTGTTAGTGTCATTTACATAAAAGAAATAAAATTAAGTAAAATGTAACAAAAGGAAATGGGGGGAGAATTCAAACTCCAACAACAACCAAATGTATGCAAAACCACTTTGTATTTTCCAATGGTCAAGTTGTACAACACCTAGTAGGTGTGGGATTCAAGGGAATCCAACAATATGATCCCTTAGGGAGGTCCTTTTTATCCAAACTATATGCTCAGGGGGTGATAGAACAATGGAGAGAAACTCTTTCCCCTTGGAGGAAGGTGGAAAGGGATCTTGGGAATGCTTACAAAGGTAGGAAGAGGCGGGCTATGAGGAATCTCCAACACAAATATAGTAGCATAACTTTGATCTTCTTTCTCTCTACAAAATGCATGTCAATGGACTCCTTTTCTAGGATTAGAAGCGGCCAAGAAACAACTAAATCCAAATGTGAACCCATGCACTCCATGAACTAATTCCAAGGTACACCAAGGGGGATATTTAATGCCACCAATTGTGTGAGGAGACGAATTCAAATTCTTGGAGGTGACGGGGATTTCAAGATCCTTCATTGCGCCATGGGAAGTAGGTGGTCCCTCTTTTTTGATAGTAGCATAGTTATCGAAGGAAAATTCATGCAAGTATCGCATGAGGAATAAACAGATAACATGCGCTATAGCACAATATAACAATGTTTAAGCCATGTGACCCCTTCTTTTGACTGTTCTTGTACACGTTTTGACTCATGTTGCCTTTTGGATGTTTTGAGGATGCCTTTGGAGACCTTCATTCTTTATGTTGATGACGCCTTACTGCAAGAATTGTCAAAATGTCACATACGTGCAAGATTTAGGCGTTAACAAGTAGCATGCTTCAATCAGACATTCATAGGTGCATTTAACAGTTAATAATAGAAAAACTTGTAGTATGTCATAGATTCACTAGAATTCATAACATAGAAGAAGAAGTTGAGTGATTGAGAGTAAGGAAGGGATATTTTTACTATTGGATCTGATAAATATGTAGAATATGTTGGGCCATGGAATTGTCCCTATTTTACAATATTTTTTTCCTTACTTTTAATCCCTTATTGCGTTCCCATGACCTTGTATTGATGCTTATTAATCCAATTTTATGCTTATTTGCGGGATTTATGCCTAAGGTGGTTTCCATTTGCATTTCCTTAGTATTTCATGTGAATTACGATTAAACATTGGAAAAATAACATATTTTGCACTTATCTTTGAAACATGGATGCGTTTGATGATTTTTGTAGAACCAGCTCTAGGCCAAATGTTGTTAATCCAGGATATTCTCCGCAACTCTTATGGTTGAATATCAACAAAAGTGGATACTTGATATTTTCATATGAGGGATTATTAAGTCATTGTTACTATTGTTACTGATGCTGCTACTCCACGAAGCCACCATGGAGGAACATATTCATTAGGGGTGATGGATTTTTATAAATCCATTATTTCTATCATTCTTGTATGTCTCAAATTATGATGTAAATTATTTGAATATAAAAGGGACAAGTTGGTAGTGGATGAGAGTGCATATTTCGTTTATTTACAAAGATTTGAAGACCTCCATGTAATATATGATGGACCCAACAAGTTAAATGATATTAGGAGTCACTTAGGATGAGTTTTGGGCATGTTATGATGAATCACATCTCTAAATTCGAATTTGACTTCAAAGGAATCCTAAAAAGCATGGAGGTTAGCAAAAGATTTGGGATTAGATTTGAGTTGATGTTGGGATCCAAATTATTATTAATTTGGTGAGCATATTTTGGATATTCATGAGGATATTTTGGATCTTCATTTATTATTTGTTGTGTAAAACCCATGTATAAATAAGAGCTCCTTCTCCACTCCAAGGAGAGGACTCTTAGAGAAACAAGTCCAAGTTATGAAGGAATAAGAATTATATTTATTTCAATCTCTTTTGTAATGTAGATTGTAGTCTTTAATTTCACTCTTTTGTTAATGTAGATTGCAATTCTTAGTTTCTCTAATTTGTAATTAGAATAACTTCTTTTTATTGCTTAGCATATGATGTATTTTACTTTGATTTATTTATTTCTGTAGATGTAATTTTAATTCAAGTTTCTTTATTTATGCAAGTGTGTTATATTCATAGATTAGCATGGTTGCAACCATAGTTTGATTTACTTTCTGCAAGTGTGATTTACTTTTCTGCAAGTGTGAGTGTGTTTATTTATGCAATTGTTTTTTATGCAAGAGTGTTCAATCAACGCATGATGGTAAGGGGTCATAGCAACTACTTGAGTGGAGACTCCTCATGTTCTCCCTGCCAATTGTGAAGATTGATTTTTATCTTTGTTTTCTGTAAGAGTGAATTGGTTTATTTGATTGCAATTCATATTAGACTACCAATGCTATAAGAGGAAATTGTGACCTGCATAGAGTTTGCATGATAACCTTGTGTTGTGGCCACAACAGATCCCATGCTTAACTCAAGCACGGGAGCCCCATTTTTGTTTTTTTTAATAAATACAAAGGTATTTGGGTGAGTTTTCAATGTAAATATGAGTATTTGGTTTTAGTATGCTTAGATCTCTTATCCATGCTTTTGTTATGCGTGTTTTTCTCTTTCTGGATGATCTTCACCTGTCTGGTTTGTAATTTTACTCAAATGTTGAGTATTTTACCTTTGGTTTTTATCAACCCGAAACCCGACAGTTAAAAGTCCCAAAACCCGCTACCCACAATTATGGGTTGCGGGATCTTGTTTTTAAGCTTTGGATTTTGGTAAACCCGAAACCTGCAACCTGACAGTTGCGGCTTTCGGTTTTCGGGATCCCTTTTTCCACCTTGCAGTTTGCGCGACCCCGCAATCCGTAACCCGCAATTGTCGGTTTGCGGCTTTCGGGATCCTTTAACAAGTTTTTGTGAATAAGATTTTCGCACGAAACCCGCAACCCACAATTTCGGGATGCAACTTTCGGGAATGGGTTTTCCATTTTATGATTTGATCAGTCCTGCAACCCGCAATCCGCACTGTCAGGTTTCGGCTTGCGAGATCCTTGAATAAACTTAATAAATAAAACTAAATCCTGCATCCCACTTCGGTTGATCTTAGCCGTCTGATTGTTTTGATCGCACGGGTGTCTTTTAATCTCTCTTTTAATAGGGTTTTTTCTATTTTAGTTTTAGATTTTTACATTTGAAGAATTACTCTGTCGCACTGTCATTTTTACTGCGGATTGCGTGTCAGGTGTTGTCTTTCAATTTGTTGGTTATTTCAGGTAAGCCCACATCCTTACATTGCTAGTCTGTACTTTTTTGCCGTTTTTGGGTTAATTTTGATTTTTATTTCTGTATTGATCATAAATTCCAAGTTTTTTCACCATGTTGAGAAGTACACGTTCTAAAACGTCACACAAAGACCCCCTGACCAAAGACCCAAATTTTGGTTTTCTCTCTAACACTAGTGAGCGAGTTTCTGAAACGTACCAGATGGATTGGTCAAAAATATACACCATTTTTTATAATGATGACCTTTCCCATATTGAGAATGATAGACCAGTGTACGAGAGAATTAGGGCTTCCCAAATTCACGCCATTGCTGCGCATCCTGCTATCCTTCCTTACAAAGATGCAGTCAAATGGATAATTGAGAATGCCAGTGTTAAAGATTGTTCTTTTAATGGTAGCGTGGGTTGTCAATTAACAAGTTTTCACCTGGAAGTCTTTGTTCGAGCTTTTTGTCTGAAACCTCATACACAGACCCTCTCCCCCAAGTTTATACAATCATCCAAAATCCGGTATAATTTTAATGAGATGATTAAGTCATGGATGCTTAATCCTAACGCCTTTGTACCTAAGGCGGATCACCTTTATCCCATCATCTGGTTCAAGGAACCCTACTCTCTACTAGCGGCCATGCTCTGCCGACTTTTTGGTCAACCAAATTGTTCTCATTTCAAAGCAGAATGGGAACCCCTAGCACACCATGTGTTACTCACAGGAGAGTCTTTCCCATGGGCCTCCATCCTCTCAGCAGAACTGAAAAATGCCATTCAAGAATATCAGAAGGCACTAGCTCACAAGAAGCCACCTTTTTTCCTATCTGCATATGTCCTTGATGTTTTCTGCTCAGAGTTTCAGTACCCTAACTTGGGTTGGAACTGGACTCCTTCAGACCCACTTGTACACATTTACCATTCAGCACTGTGGAAAGGGAATTTTGTACCTTTATTATATGACATCTGTGACTGCTTTATGGGTACCATATATTTTAAGATCTTCCGGTAGCAGCCACCTGCATTCTCAGAAGATGCCAAGACTTTCATCAACACCATGGGTGATTGGTATATAGGTGAGCACTTTTCATATATCAGGATTTGGGGAAGTGACATAGTACATCTGCTTCCCAGGATTGTCCCAGAAAGGATGGTAATACAGGAAGTTTATTTTCAAACTGTCACTGATGGCATGTACAAGAAACTCATAGGTCCCAAGAAGAAGGGTTGGCCTAAGTTTTCTCTCAACCTTGGTCAATTGGTCATCCCAACTTCAACCTGGGCTGCAGTTCTAGGTGACCAGATAGCTGCTCTGAGACTAGGTGTTGCCCCCAAAAGGAAGCATGACCCTAAGAAGTTCTTGGATGCACATCTCAAGCAAGTTCATATGAAGATAGACTATGCACATGAAGTAGTTCCATATGATTTCATATACCAAGGGGTGGACACATCCTCGGAGGTGCTAGCTAGAGCAAAGGACTTACAAGAGCAAAATGACATTCTAAAGTACCAAGTACACTGGACGTTCAGGTCTCTACTGCAGAAACTCCAAAAGATGATGACTTGGTCATAACCAAGACCAACCCAGCTAAAAGACAAAAGGTTATGCCTTCTTCATCACATATTTCTGTAGTTGACATAAGTGACTGTGATGAAGAAATAATCTCACCTCCCCTAGTACCAGTAGTCGAAGAAGTCACTGGAGATCTTAAGACCGACACTCAATTGCTGGATAGTATTGATATGGATTAGTCCTTCCCTAAGCAATCAGTCTTGGAATTCAATGATGCTCCTGGCATTGCATCATCAACATTTGTAATGCCATCAGTTCAAAAAACCTCTACTGTACCTCTGGGAGGAACACTTCCATTTTCCTTGTCACACTTGTTTAATACCCTCAATAACACCACTACTTCATTGCCAGAATGCCCAATCCCTCTTTCCATCCCACTACCTATTGCTGCAGAAGTCCAGCCTCTGGCTTTCCCTCTGCAGTCATCGACAGTTGATTTATTAACAACCACCACCAATGAATCTTCCAAGATTTCCGCACCATATTCACCCATCAAAGTTCATAGCCAACTTCCACTGCCAGAAGCTAATGTTCATACTCAGGTTCCATTATCTGAAGCCTTTGTCTCAATCCCTTCCCCTGATCCAGCTATGTCAGTTCCCCAACCTGTCACTACCCCTTTGGTTACTACTCAAGTTACCATACCTATTCCTACCTCTGTTATTACCCAGACACCTTCACTGATCACGATAGTTAATGTCACTTATACTTCCACACAGTCAATGGTTGAATACATAGATGAAGATATAGTTCCCCTTGGGAATTACTTCTATAGTAAGGATGATAAGACAGTGGTAAGGAAGACCAGGAAAAGATGTCAAGGTCAAGATGTTTTGGAAGCACCTGAACCAGTTCAAGTAATATGGGCACCTAGGACAAATAATCTGAGGATTGAAGCAATTGAAGTAGCAGCAGCCTTAGGAGCTTTTGCCAATGCTAATTGGGATTCTGTCCAAGGTTTGGATAGGGAAGTTGACCTAAGGGATGAAGAGATCAAAATCCTGAAAGGAGAATTGGCCGAAGCTAAAAAAAAACATTCTAATGATGTGGCTGACCTCGAGAAAACTTGGGCAAGTAAGTTGCAAGACCTAGAGCAACGGAATTCCACTCTTATTGCTGAACTCAGTCTCTCACGGTCT
Source organism: Larix kaempferi (assembly GCA_027924585.1). Classification (NCBI taxonomy): domain Eukaryota; kingdom Viridiplantae; phylum Streptophyta; class Pinopsida; order Pinales; family Pinaceae; genus Larix; species Larix kaempferi. The sequence continues at coordinate 1,347,070 of BSBM01000130.1, read as the reverse complement.
CATCATTCCACTTATATTGAAAAAATAGCTTCCTTGGAAAAGCAAGTTGAGGATGCAACTACAAGTGTAGCCTCGTCAAGTTTTCTTAAGTTTGCACCCTGTGATTTTAAGAATCTGGCCCTCAAGGTGAACCAGGATCATCATAAATTGCTGGAGAATTTATATATTGCTTTAGATGAAATCAAGGAAAACTTTATTAATTTTTCCAAGATGTCCTCCACCGTTGAAGAACAAAAGGAGAAGAGACTCCAAGCTTCTAAAGCTGAAGAGGAAATCAATGAATGGAAAAGATATATTAAGAATGTACTAGAGAACATCTCGATCCTCAATAGTTTCCAAATTAAGAAGGCCAAGGCCTCTCTTAACACATGGCTTGATTTGAATGAAACAGATGAGGACATTATCAATAAATCCAAGGACATCTGCACCAGGCGATGGTATGCAGTTGAAAACATTATGGATGTCCCGGGTTTACCACTCATGAGCCCTATCTTGGAAGCTTTGCCACCAAAATGTAGGCTTGAGGAACTCGAGAGCAAGCGTGAGGAGTTTACACAGAAGATTCGGGATCTTGAACAAGTTAGCATCGAAGATGTGGATCATTGGGTTAGATAACCAGTCGTCATGGAAGGCAAGATTCACATGTATCTTTTCACTTGGCACAAGATGGAAAAACATGACATGGAGAATAACGTGTGCAATGCTCAGTTATCTTTAGAATCTGTCAATTTCCCAAACTTAGATGAATTGTTAGATATTTATGAGAAATGGCAAGATTTCTTGGATCAATAGTTGGATCCGATTTTGTAATCTCTGTTTTCTAGGGATCTCTATTTTGGCACTTTGTTGTAATTATTTAAAGAAGGATACCGCTCGTAGTTAGGGGTTGGTAATTTTGGAGTTGCAAATTAGCAGGAGATTGGACTGGAGATACTCTGTTTAGCAGAGCCTTTTGTAATTTCTGTACAAGACCTCTTTTAATACAGTAAAGTCATCTTTTGATCTATCTCTTGTTATTCTTCAAGTTTATTTGAGAATTACTGATTGTGTACTTCAAATTGTCATCTACAGTGCATGATATCTTTTGCAGATGTTTAAGTGTATTGATCTATTATATTGGTTTCCCTGTATGATTGATTTGTGCTAAAAAGTGTTTTATTGAGTTTATTCAATTTAAATACTTTCTTTATCAATTTCTGCAAGTGATTCATAGCAACAATAATTATTGTTAATTTTTCAATTAGCAAAGTGGTTACAGATTCATCTTGAACAGGCTTAAGTACTTGAATTATTGTCTTTTAATTTTCGTTAATGGATTGTGATTTAAGTTAATAAGTGAAACAATTAAAAGCATTTTTGTGAAAGGTTGTAATTCACTTATTCATCACACTTTAGGGTTAATCTGCACAAGATCAAGCTTTCATTTTAGAACATGGCTGACTTAGACTAGTTTCCCTTTTCTAAAATAGGTTAGGTTAGCTTTGTTTTACTATATCCACACTTTGGTTTTCCTTGACTAGAAGATTGATCTTATAGGTCAACTCATCTACTCTTAGAGTGCCAGCGGAGGCCTAATATCCGTGGGGGATCACCACACCAAATATGTTGGGGATAGAATTGCCCTTGCGCCAGGTCCTTTGAAGCCTTTCAACTTGGGTTTTCTTCCTCTGTTGAGTGTCTTAGAACATTCCAACACCTTTTGCATCTAACTTGCACAACCAAGGCATCAACACCTTGAAATAAACAGACGTTACCCTGGATTGATAATTTATGTTGTGAATTGATTGTTTTAATAAGAAATTAATCCTCCCAACAAAATTACATCATATTACAACCCTCTAATTGCACATGAACAACAACTATAGTCCACGAGGGGTGCAATTCATCAATCTCACTCTCTCTATTGCTACAAAACACTGCAAATTGAACACTATTGCTTCTGAGATAATACCACACGAAAATGAAACTCGACCACATCATTTTGATGCTCATATTGGACCTGCAATAATACTTTAATGGATACAATAAACCTCTTTGAAAATAATTGTGTGTTATCTTCCTCAAACTCCAGCAGAAGGATCTCACAATCTCTCGAGTGCATTATTAGTTGCAAAGGGGCACATCTCCCAATGTTGGAAAGGGTCACACCACCAAATCATCTGATAAGCATAGAGCTATTCAAGATGAATAATTAGAGTGACAAAAGATGTGAAAGGGAGTTATCATGCTCCTTTTATTAACCTTTGTTGTATTTTTCCTTTCTGCTAAAGCTTTCCTTCTTGGAATTTGAGCCATAGATGAGTTGGATGCTTCTTTGGTAAGTTGCTCTTGCATAGGACCCACTTGTCTCCACAATTGTGCCCTCACTAGCTAAAATTATAATATGTATCTTTCTTGAGTCCTCCTTCTCACTTTTATTATTCCTTCTTGAGCCTTATCTTTAAAAATATGGAAACTCTTGCCTTCTTTGATTTTCTGTTGCTTTCCTACTTTTCCTGCTTTAGAATGCTTTTACTACTTTCTTTCCATATTTTCATGAGGGAGACAACCGATATTCCTTATCCTTCATCCTATGCGCCCTCTTGAGCTGCCTAAAGAAATTACAACTCATAAACAATAATTATTACAAAATTGTGGTCCCTGTCATTCTTTCATGATTTATTTAATTACATAAAATAAGTATAGCCAAAATTAACTCTCTTATTAATTAATTCAATTTTCCACTAGGACCTATGGGAATTGAATAGGTTAGTGGTTTGACCAAGGTTCCCTCAAGGAGTGGACATTACAAAGTCACATAAAAAAATGTAATATGTTAGAAATCCCCTTAAAGGACACGTGCTTATGTCTTTTTCTCATATGAACCAGTATATGTTTCCAGCATTTTTTTTCGGAATCCACATTTTCAATTTAGGCTAAGAATATTTATTATTGAGTATAATTGTGGTTGTCAAATGGAATGTTGCACAAAAATATAATTTATTTTGTCCGAGTATTGGTGGTTTTCTCTTAGATTTTTATTTTGTTAACATGGAGAATGACAATTAATCTCTTTGTTGCAAGTCACATCTTGTTTATCCAAGTAATCAATATCTAAAGATGAAGTGCATTAAGTTGTTTTCTTCAAATTTCCGTTCACACGTTCTATAATGAGCTTGGTATTCCCAAAATATGTAGGTTGGTTATGCTTCTTTTAAATTCGGGTGAGTAATAATTTTTCCAAATTGTAATAAAGAACATAAATAAAAGAAATTGCATGTGTTTAATTCAGAGATTGAATTTCCCATCCATAGCAACATGAAAAGACAGGTTGAAAGAAGAAAAGAAACACAAGCATTAGAAGCATAAGCAAAAAAAAAATATTGTTCATTCAAAATTTGAATAAATTCTATTTGATCCTCCTTTAGATAACTTGTGCCAACTTTCTTTGCATAGTCAAAAATTAACAAAAAGCAACACAATAACTATCAAAGAATTAACTAGTTGTAAAATAGGAGATGTCGTTGACATCAATTTGGTTGTTACATATAGAACAATGCTCGATAAATCAAATATGGAAAACGAAATTTTGCAAGTATACTTAAAAAATGTTAAAAGAGAAATGACATATACCTTGAATGTACATCACAAACTCATTGACCAACATCAAGAAAAACTTCTTCTAGGAAAATACATTCATATAAAAAATTTCAAGATTGCACCCAAAACTAATTATGACCATGGTGAGTCTGATTGTATATTGGTATTAGATCATCATTATAGGATAAAAAATATAGAATATGTTTCTCAGGAATATTATTTCATACCAAACACATCCATTAGAAGACTTCTATCAAGTACAAAGTAGTACACACTTGGAACAATTGGTGCAATTCTGACATCTGCCAAAAAATAAGGCATGCAAGATAGCCTTGAAATAAGGGATGGAAACTCATAGAATGACAAGGAAATTGTAAGGATATTTCTACCTATGTATGTAGCTTCAAAATTATTAGTCTTTTTCCTTTTTTAAGTGTTCTATCCATAACAAAAAAAATATATTGATCTTTGTCTCTTGTTAAAATGAATATTTCCAAAACTTGCAACACAATTTGTTGCAATTGAATCCTAACTTTCAAAAAAGGAGTTCCCCATTTTTATATTTAGAAATATGGTCAAACAAAAAGAAGCATAACCATGTGTTCTACGCACATGACAATCAATGCTCATCACACTACTAAGGGTAGAAAATACATTGAATGATCTGAAAGCATTTATAAAATCCACAAATCAGGTAAGGAAATGCAACCATATAAAAATACATTATATTAAACATACTTTTTATAAATGCATTTTGACTAACAAGTAACATTCAACAATGTCAAATAGGTTGAAGGCACATTACACGTATCAAACATATATAGCAATCATTTTCATCCTACATGTTCAAAATGCAATTTGACTATAGAAAATTTTGGATCAATAGAAATGACCATGGTACGATGTGTCAAATGTAACACTAGAACTCTTGTGATCTATTTGCATTGATTGAACTGTACCATAATTAACACAGAAAATGAAAAAGTATCATGTATACTCAAAGGTGACGTCCCGAGGAAATTATTACCAGATTCAATGGCACTATCATGTGAATATTATTTGGAAGACAAATCTTCTATCATCTACATGTTGTGTGACTTCTTTGTTGATAGAAATTTAATACTCAATCATGAAAACATAATTGTGGACATAAAGACTTAGAAAAAGGATGCTTCAATGGAAAAGATATATTTAAAATAGTTGCTCTTTCAAATTTTTTAGAATTTCAGTTTTTCAATTCATTGAATGCACTCTTACACCTACTTTTATTGTACATTGCAAGAATATTGGAAAACTTGAACTGTAGGAATATTGGAAAATTTGTATATAGATATAGACATGTCAAAAAGACCATATCTAAAGGCATATTTTTAACATGTTTTATTATCCAATAGAAAAAATGTGGAAGAAAACTCAAGTGGAATATATTTTGTAATAGTTATTTTTCTAGCATAGAAAATACTTCAATTTTTTTATGAGAAAGCAGTATCCTTGTCATGATCTAGGTAATGATAAGAACATTTGGCATTCCATTGGTTTGTGTGTAGATCACACAAAGATATCATAGAAGACGTAAGGTGGAGCAAATCTGTCCCATGATAGTATGGGTTTGTGTCCTAATTTTTCTCATCCCTCATTGAGTCATGAAGCACCTTAACTCTCTCTAGGTAATAATGTCACAGCTGGTGGTCCATCCAAGCGTGTGGAAGCATGACCTAATGATTTTATTGGGAGTAGGTTGAATTTGTATGATATTGAAGGGAAAGATGAGTATCAACATTGTTTGTTGCCTCGAAGGAAGAAGAAGAAGAAGTATTTGGGTTCAAGAGGGTCCGATATTGATCTAGTGGTAGGAAAAGATATTTCTATTATGGATATTCCTAGGCTCTCTGGAAATACTATAATTGGAAAATTCAGTGTTCATCAGGTTTCAAAAGTTTTTTTGAAGACTTGGGTAAATGAGAATTAGAATTGGGTGCTCTCTAAATTGTTGGAAATATCATGGTTGACAAGAGGATGGATTGGTATTGGGTTAAAATTTTTATCGGTGGCAGAGCAAATTCTACATTGTGTTTCGCTCCTAGAAAAATATCCTTTAGTTCTGAAACATTGGAATCCTTTGTTCAACCCAAGGAAAGACACTTTGGAATCCTTTTATATGTGGGTTAAGTTGCCATGTTTTCCATTGGAATTTTGGTCGTAGGAAGGTTTTAAGGCTATAGGTGATGCTATTTGTAAAATTGTGGAAATCAATGTAGACTTGTTCTCCTCCCATAATATATTAGTGGCACGTATCCTAGTGGAAGTGTATACTAGGAAGGGATTGTTTCAATCCATTGACCTCATGGCGGGATATTTCATCTTCATACAATAGTTGGACTATATCAATCTACCATTTTGGTGTGCCTAATGTCACATTTATGGTCACGTGGTTACGTATTGCTCATTTTATTACCAAATTTTGATTTTGCAATGAAAAGAACCTCAATCTACAAATGAAAGTGACTCTCATTATTTGGCGGATACAGGGATTAAACCAAGAGAGGGAGAAAAGGTGGCAATAGAGGTGAACAAAAACAAATTTATTGAGGACCTAATTCTCCCTACAAATATCTGGATTCCAAAGGATCTGATGTCCCCTGCTCATAATTTATTCGATGGGTTATATTTATCACACAATCAACTTGACAAGTTGGTTGGTATGTGGCAAAGTAGCACGAACTTGTAGTTTAAAGCATTGGAACTATTTTTTGATTCAGAAAATATTGTTCCTCCTCCTTTTGGTTGGTATGGACTCTTCTATTATTATCCCTTGGGATCCTTTGAAGAATACAAATGTTCTTGGGGGGGGACTAGTGATTTTATTATCCAATTACTTGTCCCATAAAGATAATATTCCCCAATCCCCTTTGTCGGAACTAGGTAACTAGAGTTTGGAAGGTGGTTGTTCCGGATTTATGTGAGAATGAAATGAAAGAGCATATATAGAACCACGTACACATATATAATGCAGGAAACATAGTGATATAGAAAACCCAAATTATATTAACTAAATAAAATAGAAATTACTATCAAATAAAGCAACTAGAATGGTGGTAGTTTTATCTCTAAGAAGAGATGTTGTAGATACGTTCATTCATCACAAGCTAATTACAAAAGGAGGCCAAAGGGAATTTTTATCATAAACATGAGGGAAAAAAACCTAAACATCAAAAACTAACCCTAGGAGATGAACCGTAAAAAGTTTTTCAAGCCCCGAGGTGGTTAGTTAAGGTCACAACTTCTTGGGGGAATAACCTTTGCATACAATCTCTGTTTAGGGTGCTCGGTAGCTCATTAGAAAGGTCTAGATGAGATGTACACATTTCACTAATCTAATATTTCCTTAGGATATGTATAGACTTCCATGTTTCCAAAAAAAATCATTTAGGGACTTAAAACATCCCCGAAATTGTTTGGCCATGAAAATCCATAAAAACAATTGTCAAACAAGGAAAATTGTCAAACTGGAAAATTGCAAAATTGGAAAATCTGCCAAACTAGAAAATATGTTTTGAACTACTGGAATAGGTAGGTTGTTGGAATCAATTTAATACTGAGAGGGGAGGTGAATTAGTATTAATGCATTTATTATCATATTTTATCTTCTTTAAAAAATTATCCTTTACTTAATATTTATCATCTATTATGCATCAGTAAATAAACATTCACATATATATGCACCGCATCATCAACACATAACACACATAACTTTTATGTGGAAACCCAAACGGGAGAAAACCACGGAATGATTCTTTCTATTGAAAAATAATACATTCAAGGAAGCACCAACTTCCTGAGTTTACCAACACCAACTATATGGAGGAACCAACCCCCTAATTTTTCTCCAGCACCAACTCGAAGGAGGCACCGACCCCCTATCGCTTTGTTTTACAGGGACCAACCTGAAGGAAGTTGCGACTCTTTTATCCTTGTTGTTTTACAAGCACCAACTTGAAGGAATCTGCAAATCCCTATATCATTTCCCCGTATGATCTCCCTGATGTCTAATAGATTTTACTTCCTTGTTGATCTTCAACTCTGCACACTTCTTTAGGTATTCTGATGATGATTCTGTTGTGCGCGACTTTCATACACAGACTGATTTCTATCACTGCACTGCATACATCACTTGACTTCTCATTCCTATTAAAATTACACTTCTTCTAATGACTTAATTCATGTATTGTGTTCTCTGATGATACTGCATTCCATGCTTCTGGATCAACGTTCTACTTTACGTGACTGCAATGATAAACTGATACTGTGCTTCCAATTTTTAGTTTATTGTACTGGAATTAAAGCACCAATAACAGAACCAGTTGCACACTTTATGATGTGTCCATTTTGATTAAGTGTTGCACTCTCTCAGATAATCTGTGACGTCGTGTGCAATAGATGATTGGTCTGCTCAATATAACACACTCATCTCAGATCATCTGCATCATGATGTGTTCATCAGATTTTGTTTTTGTTCTATTGTTGTGCATCATATGGTGTCTTCGACTTCACACACTTTCACTTCAGTTCATATGAATCAGCTGGACATCTGCGCAATATCTTATAACCTTCGATTCTGTCTCTTCAACTTTTGTTACTATCGATGTTTTAATTGTGATACAGTCCTTCGATATGTCCAACACTTGCACATTCTTCAATATCTCTTCCTTTCAGTGTTTGCGCAATTATCACATACCTACAACATCTTTCTACACACCATCATAAATTTGTTCTGCTACATCTGCACATTAAGCTATTCTCTAGATCATTATGTTCTATCCACGAGCCTCTTAATGCCCCGAAAAACAAACTGAAAATTCCACACAAAACACTTGCATTCTTAGTTTCAAGATATTAAGCTTGCTTCAATTCTCGAACTTGCATCTCTATTAATACATGTCCTAAACAGATTGTATGTTTGCAAGTTGGTTGTGGCATCCATTCTTCAATACTTCATGGATTGTGCATATGCTATGTGTAATCATCTGCACTATTGATGTGTCATCTTTGATTTATCAAGCGCCCGTAAGGTCCACTGCTTAGTGGGAATTTACACCTTAGTGGTGTACCATTTCACTCTTGATGTATCATTGTCTTACGGTATATGCGCAATATTACACCTCATCTTTGATATGTTCATGACCTTGATGTACCATGCTTTGTGGGTAATGTGCCCTTATGTTATCACCATTTTGCATAATATGTGCATTCTACAGCTTCTGCTTAGTGGGATTATGACCCGTGTTTCATCATTGCATATGGGTGATGCGCCCTTGATGTATTAAGAATTTATAGAATCTGTGCACACTCCAACTTCTCTTTGGTGGGATTTTGACTTCTGCCTTATCATTACTTGTGGGACTCATGCACTTATTGTTCGTTGGTTGTATAATTTGAACATACGTGATCTTCAACTGCTCGTACCCATTTAGGAACTTGTGCACTTTTCACCACTTAAAGGCATCTTCTAATTGGCCATGCTTGTGTGCTTTTAGGATTGTCCAACCATTCACTATTCCTGCGCACTCCGAACTATCAACCAAGCAATGCTTAGACTTTCTTGCTTACTTGTCCCATTTGTTCAACCAACTCCTTGGCCGATTGGGCACTTGTACCATTGTCCAACAAACTCCTTGGTTGTTTGAGCACTTGTACCATTGTCCAACGAACTCCTTGGTTGTTTGACATGAGAAGGTGTGACTTGGTGGACTTAATTTCTACGCAAGGACTAGATGATGTAGGATACATTACTTGTTCCTTATTGAACTAGATATTCATGAAGTATCCTTTTGGATCTATATGATATATGTATCATCTTATGTACTTCTTCACACTAGTTCGTTTATGATGTATCCTTGATACACTCTTAGATATACTCCAAAGTTGCTTGAGTGTTGTATCCATGATATACATCTTCAGACTGAATGCACTCTTAGATATACCCCAAAGTTGCAAAAATAATGCATCATTGATTCACAACTTCATACCTTTTCAGAATGGATGCAATAACTAAATATACTTTTTTCAGACTGGCATCCATGTCTGTCACCTTGCACATATGCTTCTTTTCTCTTATTCAGATATATGTACTTTTAGATATATTCCAAATTTGCATATATGTCACCTTCACCTCTTGCACATATATGTATGATGTTCATGCTCTCTTCATCATGCACATAGAATACCTCAAAGTGGGTTCTTCATACTTCTGTTGGAATGATGTATCCACTTTGACTAGTGTTGATATCAATGATTCATACTGAATCAGTTGACATCCTCTTTTGACATTAGATGACAATCAAACACTTGACATCTTCTTTAGTTGACATCAATGACAACCAATGCTCAACATGGGTGGCCACCCATATCCATCTAGATCATTCCTCCCCCATTAGGAATTAATGTTCTCCATTGCATTAATTTCCCTCATGAAATGGGGAGAATTTTGCTAAATTTGACTCCTAGTGAGCCACTTGCCTTAGTGAAGAAATTGCCCTACTTTGATGACTCAATAGAGTTAAACACACTATTGGTGAGTTCCCTTCACTTATGTGTCCATGATTCGATCAACTGTAGCATGGCCCAAACAATCAGCATTGAGTTCTGGTGATACCAACTCCTCTGCAACTTCTGAGATGTCCAACAATGGTGGAAAATATGGGTGAAGGAGCTCCACATTAAATATTGGGTGCAAACTAAGAAAGGGGGGAATGATTAATTTGAAGGCATTCTCATCGACTACCTTGGTGATGGTGTATGTCCCATATCAAAGTGGATGAATCTTGTGATAGGGTCCCATGAACCACTCTTTCTGCAAATGAAAACAAACCTTATCACCCACCTTAAATTTGTGCAGAACTCGATGTTGGTCATGTTGCTACTTGTACTTGGCATTGGATTTCTCCAAAATTTCATGGACTTATGTTTTAAATAATTTCAACAAATCGAGCTGCCTTGTCTACCTCGATGTGAGCATGGGTAGATTCCTCGTGTGCTGAGGAAATTGGAAGAGATACATCAATTGGGTCCAAGGGTTGGAACCCAAATCACACCTGGAAAGGGTTGTGTCTAGTATATATATGAAGATCTCTATAGTAGCTACGTTGAATATATGGAAAAATCACATCCCATGTGCAGGGATGGTTAGAATTGTACATCCTCAGGATATGCAAATCATCCTATTGACCACCTCTACATGTTCGTCAGTTTGAGGGTGGAAGGCAGTCGATTGGGTGATTTTGGTTTCCATTATTTAACATAGGATAGATCATAATGTGCCCAAGAATCTATTGTCCCGATCTGAAATGATAGTCTATGGTAGCTTGAAATGAACCCAAACACCTTCAAACAAGAGCTTAGTAGTGGCTTCATTGGTGATGTTCTTCTTGTAGGCTGTCAGAATGGAAATTTGACAGAAGTGATCCACAACCACAAACACACATTCATTACCATGTTTGGTTGAAGGTAGTATTGACATGTAGTCCATGGATATGGATTCCAAAGTCCCATTAGGAGTAGAAAAAAGGGGTGTATAACCCTTGCTTCTTAATAGGGGGTTTCATTATGGTGCAAGAAATGCATGATCTGATATACCTGTTAAATTTTGAGCATTAATTCACAATACTCTAGGATATTTACTAAGAGAATAACATGTACAGTATATCAATGCATATCAATCATAAAAAGCATGTCAATCATCACAAGAATCAAAAGCATGAGAGACAAGAGACACAGAGTTTATGTGGGGAAAACCCTAAGGTGAAAAACCCCACAACTTCCTCAGAGATAGAGAGAGCAATGGCTCAACCAAAGTCCAACCAAAATACACAGAGACAGTCTCCTAGTAGCAGATGATCCTCCTCCTCACTAGTGCGCCACTTTCTGAGTGAGAGAAGTGTGAGTTTCCGAATGATCCAAATAGAGATCTTCCGATCTCTATTTATACTTAGCTTGTTTTCCCAATATCCTTATGTGGCCAACTTGTCTAGTTAGGTACATCAATTACATATTACATAAAATAGGGCCGACCCCACACATGGTGGTCTAATAACCCATCGGCAAGTTCACACACTTGCGACACTTGTCAATACACATGATGACACTTCCTTATAGAGGAATAACACATCTCTTATAAGGGTACAATAAATATATATGAAATACATTCCGAAGTTACATATACATCAACACTCCCTCTTAACTAAGAAGGTATTTCTCGACACAGATCTTATAGCACAAGTCTTCTTCTCTGGATCATCGTCATTGATGCATCGTCCTCGAATCATCATCATCATCATTGTTGTTGCTATCTCAAACAATCTTTGCATCTACTTGTCATAAGAATTTCTACAGAGCCAGTCCTTTTTCATATTGGATGTAGGCCCACCACCTGCAGGTCTTCATCATCACTGGCCATACTGTGGAATCCTCAGGACTTATTACGTGCATTGTTAACACCCAAAAAGTGCTCACTAGCTCATTTCCCTATTCACATGACCCATTTATCCACTTTTTCACCATCAAAAGCCTCTGAAACCAACAAAAGGTCACCAAAAGACCTAAGTACACCCCTTTTTCCATTAAAAAAGATTATTTTTCCCAAAAAAGCATAAAAAAACCCTAAAAAAGGGTCCAAATTCCCAAAAATATTAAAAAGGGAATTAAAATATTATTTTTATTCAAAAAAGGAAAAAGGAGGGAAAAGTACCTAAACCATGTTGGTCAATACCATTTGGTTTCCACAAAACGACAAATGGTATTTCCCACCACCAAAACCTATAAAAAGGTGGTAGGGGCTCCTCATTTCACATCCATCCATTATCTCATCCTTATGCTGCTGAAATCTCCCTTGAGCATTTTAGCCTTTGCAAACCACATTGGAGAAGAGACCATTGGAGATTGGAGTTGCTCATCCTTGGAACCATTCAACCTCACCATTAGAGGTATTGATTCCGCAAGCACTTGCTTGCCCCATTCTTTCAATACAAATTTATTATTCTTACATTGTCTTGTTCTTGATTTTAAATTATTTTTGTTATTTGCTTAATATCTTTGCATAGATCCATGAATAGTCTTGTTTAATTAGTTTATTGTTATTTATTTCCATTGAAACTGCTGCTACTAGTTAGCAGGTGCCCATAGCACTAAGCCTGGTTGCAAAACCGGGCCAACAGTTTTTGGCGACTCCGCTTTGGTTTGAACAATAGATCTCTAGTTTTGCCTTTAATCTTAGTTTTTTATGAGTTTTTAACATTTAGATCCATAGATCTGCCATCTTAGACAGCAGATCCATTGCTGCTCTAAGTTTTGGCCCCATTAACAGCCCGGAATTCTCAATTTTCGGGTTCGTTTTTCGGCTTCCGTGCACGGCTTTCGCCTCGCGGTTTTTAGCCTGACAGTCGCGCGGTCCATCGCGGCTTTCGGCCCTTTTTCCGCGCGGTCCATCGCGGATTTCGGCCTTTTTTCAGCGCGGTCCATCGCGGCCTTTGGCCTTTTAGTCGCGCAGTCCACCGCGGCTTTGCTGCAGATTTCCGGGCTGCACATCGCGACTGCGCGCCCCTTTTCCGCGCGGTTCGCCGCGGCTTTGCGGCCTATTTGCGCGCTGCACATCGCGGCTTCACGGACTTTTTCCGCACTGCACATCGCGACTGTGTGCCCAAATCCCGCGCGGTCCATCGCGACTGTGCGACAGAAACCCACGCGGTCCATCGCGGCTTTTCTGTCAAAACCCGCGCGGCTGAATTTTTCATTCGGCCATCCCGATTTTGAAAAAAAAAAAATTACTGTACTTTCTGCCCATAGCACATTGTTTACAGTATTAAATTCTGCATATTTGACAGCTTTGAAATTTTTTTTACTATTTAAAGTGCATATCTAGAAATCTTTTTAAAAATTTTCAAGAAAGTAAAAGAAAGACTCATTTTGCATTTTCATCTAGATTCAAATTTTTTCCTGTTTACTTCTTTAAAATCTTGCCCTTAGCAATTTTCTTGAACGAAGAAATCCATTTACTTCTTTTAAAAGAAGTCTATTATTTGCTTTCATAAATCCAAAAAATCCTTTGTTTTTTGAGTTATTTTTTGAAAAGCATTTAAATTCCCTTTAGTGAAAAAAGTCATAAATATTTGCTTTTTATTTTCGAAAAATCCTTTATTTTTTGAAAATTTCCTGTAAAGCATTTAATTTTTTCAAGTTCAGTTTACAATACCTCACGTGCACTCACTCGATCACTTAATTGAATTAAGCCTTAAAACGTACCCTAATTTCAACACACTTTTAACCCCACTTGGGGAACACTAAAAGAATTCTTGTAGCTAGGTAGTATTGGGGGGATAGGTGTTCCAATAACACCCCTCAGTTCTTACATCTGAGACATAGAAGTTGTCCAATTAGGGAGCTAAAATCTCTTAGTACTTTTTGGCGCGGTCACAACCGGTTTGTGGGAAGGCCTCTCCCTTAGGAGGGTTGAAGTCGCGAGGATGGTTCCGGAAGCCTGAGTGGAATACCGAAATCCATTCAGTAACCGAAGGGCTACCATTCGCAGTTCTCGAGATATCCCTGTATTGGGATATTGCGATCAAAGGACCAAACGGTAGATTTACCTTTTCTCGACGCGTCATGAACGGAGTATCCTAGTAGCTTGTCTTTAGGATTGATTACCCGGTGTCCCTCCCGGTAGGGGGATATCTAGCCGTTGTCTCAGCACTCATATTGTCTGACTTGGATTTCATCACCTTGCAGAGGATATCGTTTGTTTGAGTCACAATACTTTTAGTTAGGTGTTTGCATGATTTCAACCTACTTGTGGTCTAGTTACACCTATTTTTTCTAGGAGCCGTTTGCATGTTGGTATTCTGACCAGTTGTTGCATTCCTCCACTTATTGTAGCACAGCTGCTAGAATAAGTGCCTTTTTTGAGGTTGATTTTTTGGCCTGAGAGCCTTCTTTTTTCACTCCCCTTGTTGCACCCTTGGTTGCATTAGGGTTTTGAGTCTTTTATATATATATCACCACCTGATACTTAAACAAATGTTTTACACAAACACATATTCTCACCATTGAGAATTTTAGACGCTCTCGTCGTCTACAGGGAAAACTCCCAGAGTTTAGTCCACTTGGCTCTCCATGTCACGGACGCAGAGCCTTATCCCTTGATTCGACACATCGTCAATCAATTAGACAGTCATCCGATTCTGACACACCTCACTTCACCTTTGATTTGGAGGTAGAATCCGAAAACCCCACAGGGTTACCACCAACCACCATTATGTCTGGAACACCATTTGATCCATTGTTTACCAGCACCATAGGTGAGACATCTATAGACCCTTCTGCGGTGGTGCCATCCATGGCGACTACCACCCCCCTGGGTATGCCCAACATGGGTAACACTCCACATTTAGGAATGCCCAACACAGGGCCACCACCTGTTATGGGTGTACCCAACATAGGGGTCACACCCCCTCTGGTTTCCACAAACCCTATCCCAGGAATCCCCACTGCTATTCCTAACCCAAGTGTAACCCATGTTGCACTTGGAGGCGCTGGCCCATACCAGACTACACCTATTGGAGGGCACATACCCTCCATACCTAGCATACCTTTAGGCGCTACTGGACCCCTACACCATACCACAATGGCTAGGCATGTCCCAGTTCCAGTCACCACATCTGCTAGCTTACCATACATGGCGAGTCTGAACCTGCCAGACTTAGCTAGGCTCACAAATGACCCCATCAGACATGATCCTGCGTGGCCTCACATGCCCACCAAACTCCCCTCTGACATCCCTAAATTTGAGGGCAAGGCAGGTGAAGACCCCCAGAAACACATCATGTCCTTCCATTTATGGTGTTCCTCCAACTCCATAGTGGACGACTCAATCCGCCTCCGGCTTTTACAACGCACCTTCACTGGCTCTGCAGCCAAATGGTATATCGAGCAGCCCCATGGGACGCATGCCACATTTACCTCCCTTGCCTCGACTTTCCTGCAATTCTTCCAGTTACCTGTCCGCTACGATGCGGGCGTCGATATCCTACTGTCTTGCAGACAGAATACGGCCACCCACATCACTGACCACATTCATGAGTGGCGTCACCGCCGAAGCCTCTGCAAAATCAAATTAGACGACCGTATCTTCTTAGATTGGTTCCTAAAATCCCTCCTCCCTCTCATTGCGAAGGATGTGGCATCTGAAAGACCCCAGTCTGAAGAAGAGGCCATCCTCAAAGCCCAACAGTTTGATCTCATATACGCCCAATCAGGTTATCTATACACAATCATACCTGACGCCCCACGAGGTGACTCTTCACGTGGTGACGCACCGGGGGCATCACATGCCGCTGATGGCATCATTGGCCAAATCACCCCGCAACCTAAACCTTTCAGCATGGTGAGCACCATTCCCGCCCCAGACCTCTCTAGGGCTACATCCAGTTCCGGAGCAACAACTTCTTATGCTCCAACAAACCAGACCCATCACATTCATGGAACCTCTTGTCCACAACATTGTTATGGGAAAACGCCATCAGCGTATGTACCTCCTACATACTATGCTCAACCTACTACACAGAACCCCATTCAGTTCTCACCACAACCGTTGCAGTACCCACAGCAAACTACACCAGCTAATCCACCACATCCAATAGCTCAGGGGTACCAACAACCCCAACAGGCAACTGGACCACCTCCAGCTCCACCTGCATACTACCCACTGCAACCTGCTCCCGCACCTGCGGCTCCCCAGAATCCCCCCAACGCTCAAATGCATGTGTACGCACAACAACATCAGCCCCAATACCAAAATAACCAACGCAACCAGGGTGGGAAACCAAACCGCGGAAGAGGACGTAACCATGGAAACAACCAAAACCATAATCAAGCTCCACAACCTACCCATCCTCCGCAAAACAATAACGCGGCGCCTGCTCATCAGAATCCTGATCGGCCACCTAAGCAAGCCAAAAATGCTAATTTACGGACAAACCATCCTTGTTCCATTTGCGGTGTCTATGGCCACTATACCCACGCTTTCCCACATCTGGAGTGAGCTCGACAACTATGGACAGATGACGCCCATCGTCAAGGGCAGGCGGCTCCTCAGCCGCCACCCAACCCTCCACCACCTCAACAACAGCCTTTGGTGCTACAAAACCCTTTTCCAACACAAGGGGTGGTGAACACTCAGCCGTTAGCCCCCCCATAGGGCAACGTGCAACCACAACAAATCACTTAAGCCGCTCCTGATCAACCCATGTTTGATTCAGGCACTCACACTTATTGATGATGTCCACTGCCGACGTCAATATCCAAACCCGACGGAACCAGTATGGCCCTACCTCCGAAGCCCCCCCCGCCGATAAGGATACTAACACTCATCCCACCGATCAGACGTTACAGATACCACCTCTTCCACTCGATGGCGCATCTAAAGCACCTCGTTTCCCACTCCACCGTATCAACAACAACCCTAATGCACGGGCTGCGTCAAATTACAACATCGTGGATGACCTAGCTCAATCTCCCGCAGCCATGTCTGCGTTAGAAGTCTTGAAAAACTGTCCTACGCAGCGCAAGACTTTACTTTCCGCCATTGGGGCGATTGACCCAAATGATTCCAAATTGATGACCTTTGATTTAGACCAGTCTGAACCACGTCTGCCTTTCACCATAGCAGTCCAAGTTTCTGTTTCTATTCGGAATCTGGTCATCCATCGATGTATCATCGACGAGGGTGCCTCCACATGCGTCATGTCCACATTTGTTTGGCAGAAGTTGGGATCCCCTACTCTCCAGCAATCCACCACTGCATTGCGGGCCTACGACGGCCGGTCAGCTCAACCTCAAGGTTTACTACCCAAGGTCCCCGTCCAATTAGGTGGGAAAACTGTGCTCATCGACATAGAGGTCATTAACGCCCAACTCGATTATAACCTTCTACTTGGCCGCAGTTACATGTACGCCATGAAAGCAGTCGCCTCCTCCGTTTTCCGCACCATGATGTTCCCCCACGAGGGACGCGTGGTCAAAATCGACCAACTCACCTACTATGATCCCAATGCCCCTGCAGCACCCGAAAATGTTCTTCCCATGATTGAACAACCCGCCGCTGGTGCAACTACCTCCTTTGTGTCTTCTGTGGGACCCGGACTTTACTCAGATACACCAATGACCTCTACATTCCAGGCCATTCCACCACCGTCACCGGAGACCCATGTCGCAAACCTCTGTACTCTTTCACAGAATACACAGACATCCGGTAGTCAACCACCATTGATCCCTAGTCACATCGGTGTTACACCCATCCACACCATCCCCTTTCTATTTCCTCCTTCGGGTGTAGTAAGCGCCCCGGTTATGGCTACCCTTAGTCTACCCGGGTTAACATTGGGATTACCCGTGTGGTATATTTCACCTCCCGTTCCACCGCCGACACCAAACGTCATCCTCCAACCGGTACAACCTATTGTTACCACAAATCAACCTCCTCCTGGTGTCGCAATCCCTTCGTCGTCAACGAAACCTTCTCCTGGTCTCACGATTGCTTCGACGTCAACGAATCCCCCTCTTCTTGCTAAGCCCACTGGGGGCAGAGGACCAAAACCGTACACTGCTATACCACCTCCTAAGGCAGTTAAACCCCCACAAGTGTTTCGAGCTCCCCCCAAATGCTCATTATGCGATGAGATAGGCCATCCAACTCAGCAATGCCCACACTTACCGGCACTCCAAGAGCATATGAATATGTTGGACGATGACATCAGCATCCCAGCAGTTAGATTAGAGCCACCTCTACAGCCTCGCGACAAATCACTGCGCACCAACCATCCTTGTGCTATATGCAGTGTTTACGGCCACTACTCTCACCATTGTCCTGATCTACCTGACTATAGAGCAGTGTTGTACGAGTTAAACAACGCCGACTTAGAGATATCTCCTCCCCTCATCGAGGAGATCCACCCCCCGCCATCATCCTCGTCGGAAGAAGTCAATACAATATATATGATTTCAACAACTTTCAAACCAAAACCCCTTGATTTATGGTCTGACTACTTCAATACTGATGAGCAAATTTTGGAGACACTCACTGCACCCGACTACCCTTGGGATGATATGCATCATCGCTCGTACTTCCTCCCGGAAGCATCTACATCCACCGCATCCAACCAGCTATCGGTCGAATTGAAAGATTTCATACCCACTAAGGTCGATTGGTTAAAGGACCCCATCCCAGCACCGGATGCCTTTGAAGAAGGGAACATGTCGAACATTTCCCCCACTATACAGATAGACATTTCCACAACACCAGGGAAACCTGAGCTCATCTCGCTGGGCGCATCTTGCACTCAAGCAGAAACTCAGGCATACAAAAAACTCTTTCAAGAGTTCTATGATGTCTTTGCCTGGTCCTATACCAAGATGCCTGGTCTCGACCCTGCCATTATAGAGCACCACATTGATACATGGCCTGAGGTACCCCCTGTTCGTCAGAAACAGCGACCCATTCACCCTTCCAAGCTACCCGCTGTTAAAGCTGAGGTCGAGAAACTCCGCAAAGCAGGATTCATTTATCCTATTCCGTACACCACCTGGGTGTCGAACCCCGTTCCGGTCAACAAAAAGCAAGGCACCCTTAGAGTATGCACTGACTTCCGAGATTTAAACCACGCTTGTCCAAAAGACAATTTCCCCACGCCATTTATTGACCAACTCATTGATGAGTGTGCGGGCCATGAAGTCCTATCCTTCATGGACGGGTTTTCCGGATATAACCAGATTCACATCCGCAAGGAGGATCAGTACAAGACTGCCTTCACCACCCCATGGGGCACCTTTTCCTATTGCGTCATGCCATTTGGCCTTAAAAATGTTGGTGCCACTTTCCAGCGAGCCATGACCTATTGCTTTCACGACTTGGTCCATATCCTGCGAGTCTATCTTGACGACCTCACAGCTCGTTCCCGAAAACGATCAGACCACCTTAACAACCTCCGGCAAGTTTTCCTGCGTTGTCGCAAATATAAAATCCGCTTGAACCCACACAAGTGTGTCTTTTGCATCCCGGCAGGCCGCTTATTAATTTTCATTGTTTCCCAAGACGGAATCACTGTCGATCCACTGAAATTCAAAGCCATCTTAGAACTTCCGCCTCCTCGCACGCTTCGGCAACTCCAAAGTCTACAGGGGCGGTCCAATTTCCTTAGGCGCTTCGTTCCTGACTATGCAACCAAAGTTCACGGTTTCTTACGCTTACTCCGTACCCACATACCCTTTGTTTGGGATGAGAAAGCAGACATGACATTCGAAGCCCTCAAGAAAGCTCTCACACAAGCCCCCTTGATATCCCCACCGGATTTCTCTCAAGACTTCACCCTTTATGTCTCGGCATCTGAACATGCTGTGTCCGGAGTTTTGGTCCAAGAAGATGCCTCACACCGAGAGCATGTGATTTACTACGTCAGCCAGACCTTGTCTGGCCCACCTCTGCATTACCCATACAAGGAAAGATTATCCCTAGCTGTAGTCTTTTCCGTACAAAAATTGCGACACTACATCCTACTCAGTCATACCACGGTCGTGGCCGACTCCAACCCCATGGTCTATCTCCTCACTCGGCGACTTCTACAAGGTCGTGTTGCTAAATGGGTCATTATCCTCCAAGAATATGACCTCACTTTCAGAACTCCCAAAAGCACTAAAGCCCTCGCGCTTGCTCACCTCATCACGGACCTCCCATCCTCCTCAACATCACCCGTTATCCAAACGGACCTGATTGACGAGCAGATCTTCATCATTTCGTCCGACGACCCTTGGTACGGAGACATTTTGAATTACCTTCGTATGCAAAAATTTCGACCACACATCGATCGTGATGGGCGCCGTCGCATATGACACCATGCCCCCCGATACCTACTGATAGGGGATGTACTTTACCGACGCGGCGTTGATACCATCTTACGCCGCTGCCTATCCCATAGTGAGGCAGAACAAGTCCTCAATGATTGTCATAGCGGCGCCTGTGGAGGCCATTTCTCCGGCATGGCTACCGCCCAGAAAATCATTCGGGCCGGTTATTTTTGGCCATCATTGTTTACTGATTGCATCACCGCAGTCAAGCATTGCCAGAACTACCAACTATTTGCCCCCAAAGCAAGAACCCCCCCTGCCCCCCTTCATCCAGTCATCACTGTTGGACCATTCTGCAAATGGGCCATTGACTTCCTCGATTGCAACCCCCCGTCACCCGGCGGTCACAAACACATCGTGGTGGCTGTAGATTATTTCACCAAGTGGGCAGAAGCCATGCCGACCTATAATTGCAAATCCAACACTGCAGCACAATTTTTCTTCAACCATGTTATCGCTCGTTTCGGAGTACCACAGCAACTAGTCTCTGACCACGGCTCTCACTTCGAAGATGCCGTCTGGAAGGAATTATCAACCATGTTGAAATTTGAACACCATTTCTCTTCCGCTTACTATCCCCAAGGAAACGGCCAAGTCGAAGCGATCAATAAAATTTTGAAGACCATTCTCCAACGTACTGTAGACAAGCACAAATCCAATTGGCACCACATGCTTTTCCCGGCACTATGGGCCTACCGCACCTCAACCAAAACCGCCACCGGTTTTACGCCTTTCCATTTAGTTCACGGTGTTGAATCCGTCCTCCCTATTGAGTGCCAGATCCCAGCCTTACATATCGCCGTTGAACTCCTACCGGACACTTCCCCGATCGAGCAACGTTTACTACTCCTAGAGCAGGCCGATGAAGATCGGCGCACAGCCATTCAAAACATGGAAGTAGCTAAACAACGATCGAAACTAAGTTACGACAAACACATCCACCCAAGAACCTTTTCTGAGGGAGACCTTGTCCTCGCTTACGATCAAGCTCATGATAAAACCGGGAAGGGAAAGTTCGTATCTATGTGGCAAGGCCCCTACATCATACACACCTGCCTCGGGCAGGGGGCATACATTCTGACCGATTCAGAAGGCAATCCCCTACGCAACCCATGCAATGGGTTGTACCTTAAACGATTTTACCCATAGAAAATATGATGGACACCATCGTCCATTTTAGTATAGGCATACATTTTTCGTTCACAAAAAATTTCAAAAAACCTAAATATTTGTTTTTCTCTGCATGACCACAGATGGAGCCTCTTCCACTCTGCCATGTCGGTTTCGCTGATGGTGCAAGCCGTTGGTCTCCCAATCTCGCCTCCGCAGCTTGGGTAATATACTCCCCTTCACATGAGTTAATTCACATTGACGGAGTATGTTTAGGTGCCGCTACCAATAATCAAGCTGAATACGATGCCGTGACCGGTCTCCTGGCCACTGCTCTCCAAATGAGCATCCGTCACCTCAACGTTTTCTTGGACTTACAGCTCCTAGTTTCCCAGCTCAACAATGATTACCAGGTACGCGATCCCTGTCTTTTCAGAAAATTCCTGTGCACTAAACAAATGGTTAGACAGTTTGAATCCATTACATTCACACATGTCCCAAGACACCTCAATAGTGTAGCAGATAATATGGCCAACAGTGTCCTCAACTGGCACACCAATCACATCATGTCATATCCATAAACAAAAAATGCATCCATGTGCATAACATGTGCCTCCACGGGCATATACAAAAAACCAATGTTGCATCCACGTGCATAACATGTGCCTCCACGGGCATAAAACAAACAACCAAATAATGCATCAATGTGCATAACATGTACCTCCACGGGCATACATAAATCAACAAACATACTGCATCCACGTGCATAACAAGTGCCTCCACGGGCATATACAAAAGACAAAGGTGCATCCACGTGCATACACGACAATATATCCAAATATATATCCACATATATATATAAGCCAAATAGTCAACATGTCATAGGTGCCCTCAGCACCCGATATACAAAAAATACATCTGTCATACAGAAATGCTTCCCCATATGCTCATCAGAATTTGGGGGAAGATACAATATATCTACTGATCCGGATCCCTAGGATCCTCCGGCTCCTCCTCCGACTCCTCCTCCGCTGGCCCCGCCGGGTCATGACGAGCCCGAACTCTCCGCTCTGTCGGCCCCGCTGGATCGTCCCGCAGACGTATCCTCCCCTGAGCCGGCCCTGCCGGATCATCCCGATCCCTGTGCCTCGCCACGAACACCGCTGTCCTCAATAGGAGCGACTGCCACTCAGGCGGCGCACCGAAACAACCCTGCAAAATATCCCGATCCAGGTCTCTCCAACCATCCTCGGGGAGCCCAGCTAGGATCCGGGCAAAATTCTGTCGGACACCATCTATGGCGTCATCATGAGGGCCAACCCCTCACCCACGAGCTGCAAATCCTCCCCCACGCGGAGGAGGTACAGGTACAGGTGGACGGGCGACCACCATTGCCCGCCCCTGACGAGCCACGTAGTCAGGTGGTGGCACTGGACCCACATCTGCACAAAGCAAGTAAGCCATCAGATACTATACAAAAAATCATCAATGATAAATCAAACAACATATGATATAATATTAAATAAAACACAAAACATACCGTCTAAACTCCAGGCCTGTCCTGGGGCACGAGGCATCTCTGGGTCACCTCGGTAGTCCATGCCGGCGTAGGGATAGTCCTCAAATCACCAGAGGCATCTGCTCCCACTGCTGATAGAAATCCTCCGTGAAGTAGCCGCGGACACCACCGCCACCGCGAGGCATCATTTGTCCCCACCTCATCATACGAGGCTCACTCGGAAGACCAGCATGAACGGGTACCCGTGGCCGCAAGGTCGGCACCCACTCGAAGAAAAAACAGCATAAAAACGAGGCATAACAAAACTCGCCTCCCTCTCTAATGGCCTTGTCCAGATCTCTCCGGACACCAGCCAAGAACATCTGCGCCCAGGCATAATAAGTACCCCGAAGAACGGAATCCACCATCATTGTCTGCCCCCCAGACATACAATGTGGTGCAGCAGCACCCAATATCCGCAGAACGCAGGCACCAACAGCTCGCATATCCCACTCACGTAGGGATCTCAGACTAATAGAGTTGTTTACCAAAACAGCATCATCAACACAGAAAGTCTGTAATAGGTCCTCCATATCTACACCCGGAGGCAACCTCGGCAAGATATCACCCACCTCACCCAAGCGAGGCAACCCAGTCAAAAAATAAACATCCGTGAGAGTGATCTCTAACCTCTCACCACCAATAATGAATGCACCCTCCGCCGGCACCCACCACTGCACAAGCTTGTTCAGGAGCCGTCTCACTGAACGTATAGGCGGGATCTGAGCGAACTTCAAAAGTCCGCTCATAGCCAGGGTCTGTCTCACCCCTGCATCAGTCTCAATCCTCAGCATGAGATCACCATCGATCTCCCTCTCCCGCCACAAGGACTGAGGTCTCCGCAACATCCTGCCAGGAAAACAAAAGAAATTTTTAGCCCCAGCACAAAAATTTTAGAAAAATCCGATTGCGGCTTTTACACAAAAAGCCATGATGCCCATCACGGCTTTTCCACAAAAAGCCGCAATGACCATTGCGGGATCCATGCAAAAACCCGCGATGAACATCGCGGGTTTTGGCCGGACAGTCGCGATGAACATCGCGACTATCCCCCATGAACACGCGCTGAACATCGCGGGTTCCGACCTCACAGTCGCGATGAACATCGCGACTGTGAGCCTAAAACCCGCGCGGTTCATCGCGGGTTCAGCCCCAAAACCCGCGCGGTTCCACGTTGGAGAGTCAACGTGGAATTTTGCGGCCTTCAGGGGCTCGCCGCCAAACAAAAAAGACATAATTGACAAGGCTAAGGAAAATAGAGTTACCTGCAACTCGCTAAATCGAAAACCAACGGTGAAATCTCCCGGAAATCGAGAAATAGCTCTGACAGCTCTATCAAACTCGCACGTAACAATGACAAGTCATTTGGGCCCCACGCCCTATTTATAAGAATTCCACCAATTTTCCAACAACCATTGCGGTATCATACGAAGTCCATTTCTCAAACCGTTGGTACCATTGGGATCAGCACAGCAAGAACTTCATACAGGTTCCTTCCTTTTCCCGGTTTCACGAGGTCCATTTTTTGACTATTTTTTGGCTTCTCTCATCGCCTCGGTTTGCGTGCCACATCGGCCGTTCTCCATTTTAGACGTGCCTTATATCGCCGGATTCAGTTTTCCGCGCTCGTGATGATCCTTGAGATCATTTCTCGCTCTCACCTTTCGATTTTTCGGGCATTTTTTCTCGTACCCCCCCTCATCACCTCGGTTTGCGTGCCACATCGACCGTTCTCCGTTTTCGACGTGCCTTATATCGCTGGATTCAATTTTCCGCGCTCGTGATGATGCTTGAGATCATTTCTCGCTCTCACCTTTAGATTTTTCGGGCATCTTTTCCACGCCCCCTCGTCGCCTCGGTTTGCGTGCCACATCGGTCGTTCTCCATTTTTGACGTGCCTCATATCGCCGGATTCAGTTTTGCGCGCTCGTGATGATGCTTGAGATCATTTTGCTCTCTCACCTTTAGATTTTTCGGGCATCTTTTCCACGCCCCCTCGTCACCTCGGTTTGCATGCCACACCAGCCGTTCTCCGTTTTCGACAATCCTTATGTCACCGGATCCAGTTTTCCGCACCGATGATGATGCTTAAGACCTTTTCTCGCCCTCATCAATCCATTTTTGTTCGGTATAAGTTTATCCCTTTTTCGGGCCGAGCAACCCCCTTTACGAAAAAGGCACTTAGGGAGTTTCTGTTAAGCTCTTTTCTGACTCCTAAAACAATGAAAAGATCGCCGAGCAATCTTGCTTCCTTTCATGCTCGCTAAACGTATCTGAAAGGGCGTCTACCTGGTATAAGTTTACCCCTTTTCCGGACCTTGTAGACTAATTACGAAAAAGGTATACTCTAGTCACATCGGCTAGAAGAGTTCTCCATCCGCATCATTTTATGCTTTTTCGGGCCTTGGAGACTAAACTTACAAAAAAGAAACACCAATAGAGTCCACTTACCGTTTTCAGACTCTCTAAACATGAAAGCAACCATGAGCATGAGCCGTCCTGGGCTCACAAAATCCACAAGACCGTACCACTTCAGAGCACACTTTTATCCCTTCTTGGAGCTCATTAAAACTACGAAGAAGGAACCAATGGTGCCCCTTGGCGCCAAGACAGATCACATCTACTCATTAGGCAGATTCCCCATTTTGGTCGCCTTTGTTCAGAGTATTCTGCAGTATGTCACCTTGATAATTCCTCGACGACACCTATCAGCTCGTCCTCCCCCCCAGAGTCAATATATACCATTAAGTCAAAGCAATGATCCCCACACCTACAAGTCAGTTCCCTACGCTGCCAGGTCAACCATGTCATCATGCTCTGAACAAAGGAAGTTTGAGTCTCCCCATTTTTTCACCCAGTTATTTCCCATTCCCACAAGTATGTCAGTCCTACCATCAGTACTACAACACTTCAGTTTTACACCTTGTGCTCCTATCAAGGAAACATCATTGCCTTGTTAGTTGCAGGTCTCCCTCTGTCGATGACAACCACATTGATTCTAGAGGATAGACCTAGAGGTCCCTCTGTCTTGGACTCATTACCATTTATGATGAGTGCCTACGAATCATTTCGAGAGGAATCCTCAGTGCCTCTCCGAATGCTTGTTTCTCACATGCTCGACTTCAACACCTTGATCGCATCGTTGAGACTCGCACAGGGTATTGGTCCGTTCAGTTATTAGTCGAAGACCCCGGATACTACCTGACTCCTCCACATTTGAGAGTCTACCTATGGATACAACCAGTTACATTTTTCCTATAGATATCCGGGTTGCGTATGGCGACAGTATTCAGATGTACCCCAGTTTTATACTCCCTCGAGTATACAGATACAAATACTTCCCAAAGATGGCTCACAGTCATTGAGTCCATACAGATGTTGGACACCTTCAGTTTCAGCAGTTCAACAGTTATTCCAGTGTATCAGTTATTGAGATCAGCCATGATCATGAGTATATCCCACAATAATTTCCCCTCTGGACCATTATGATGTACCAGTATATTTCTTTACGTATTAGATCCCCCTTCTTGGGACTAATTGTTTTGTATATGTCTTGATACGAGCATGGGAATGCCCGCCTCGTCCTTTATCAGAGATTATACCTCATTCATATTGAGGCCATGTAATATTTTTTGTTTTTGCAGCTTCCAAGGGCCGTGGCTCCAGTCTCCAACTGGTCTCTTCTCTCCCCTAAAACCCCAGAAAAAGACAAATGAACTATGATGTCTATCGGCCATACGATGAGCTCCTTCCCTCACACATCAGGGGGCAATCTGTTAACACTCAAAAAGTGCTCACTAGCTCATTTCCCTATTCACATGACCCATTTATCCACTTTTTCACCATCAAAAGCCTCTGAAACCAACAAAAGGTCACCAAAAGACCTAAGTACACCCCTTTTTCCATTAAAAAAGATTATTTTTCCCAAAAAAGCATAAAAAAACCCTCAAAAAGGGTCCAAATTCCCAAAAATATTAAAAAGGGAATTAAAATATTATTTTTATTCAAAAAAGGAAAAAGGAGGGAAAAGTACCTAAACCATGTTGGTCAATACCATTTGGTTTCCACAAAACCACAAATGGTATTTCCCACCACCAAAACCTATAAAAAGGTGGTAGGGGCTCCTCATTTCACATCCATCCATTATCTCATCCTTATGCTGCTGAAATCTCCCTTGAGCATTTTAGCCTTTGCAAACCACATTGGAGAAGAGACCATTGGAGATTGGAGTTGCTCATCCTTGGAGCCATTCAACCTCACCATTAGAGGTATTGATTCCGCAAGCACTTGCTTGCCCCATTCTTTCAATACAAATTTATTATTCTTACATTGTCTTGTTCTTGATTTTAAATTATTTTTGTTATTTGCTTAATATCTTTGCATAGATCCATGAATAGTCTTGTTTAATTAGTTTATTGTTATTTATTTCCATTGAAACTGCTGCTACTAGTTAGCAGGTGCCCATAGCACTAAGCCTGGTTGCAAAACCGGGCCAACATGCATCACAAAACCTTAAAAGCATCTCTTGACTAGCAAGAACCCTAAAGAGCATCTGAGGCCTTTTTCATCCTGTCCAGATCTCCAAGACTTATTACATGTGACTATCACAAAACCTTAAAAGAGTGTCCCGGGAACGTTTATGTGCATAACACGATCGGCAAGAACTCTAAAGAGCATCCCAGGAAAATTTATGTGCCTAAGCACGACCGACAAGAAAGGAACATTTATGTGCCTAAGAACGAACATCTATGTGCCTAAGCACGAACTTGTTGTTGACAATTTTCTTGAACCAATATTTGGTTAAAATTATTCAAGCTCTCCTTCACCTGTATGATGTAAAATTAGTCACAACAGATCTAATGAACAAGTAAATCAATCACAATAGATGAAACTCAGAAAAATGGTGTAAAACTGTGCAAAACATGCATCAGTGCTCAATATCCCAATAAGGGTGAATAATTACAATACAATACAGTCTGACAATGACTGAGCAGTTTGAATTGCCTAAGGAGGTCATTCAAATCATTGAATGGAGTAGCTTGACTCCAACTAGGAATCCTCATCATCAATCAGCGGTGGTCATCAATGCACAAGAACCAGTCATCCAGGTGTCAATCTGAGTCTAACTGAGTGTAACATGTGTAACTGAAGTGTGTAGCACTGATATAGGGAAGTGGGCTTAGTGGAGGGCGCATGGGAGGCTAACTGAAGTCATAACAAGTCATCTAGTCAATCTAGAGGTCCATCGGAGTGAAACAGTTAGTCGAGAGTGAAACTAGCCTCAAATCAAGGAGAATCAGACCTAACTGAGTGTAATTGAAGTGGAACTACAGTGGTAGGTGAAGAAGTGTGCCCTTCTCTAGCAGTAGGTGAGAAGTGGGCGCCTTCCTGACTAGGAGGGCTAATGAACTGATGTAAGAAGCTCCCGGGTGCTAGAATAAGGTGGCTAAGGTGTTGGAGGCATCAACCTGGTGACGAGGATGCATGCAAAGTGCATGCAAACCCTAGAATTTGCATGCAAACCCTAATTGCATGCAAGATCCTGAAAAAGATGATGTGGATATCCGAACACCCCCCCTCAAGCTAGACTATGATGTGTAAGAAAAAATAACGTAGGGCCCTGGTAACTAAGACCAAAGGTCACCCCAATACAATAATAATCCAAACTAATAACAGTCAATAAACCGAGGAAATGGGGAAAACCTCATGGGAAAAATACCCCCCCTCAAAATAGACTGTAGCACACCAAAAGATTTAACTGCTCCAAAATCAAGTAGATATGTCTGGAGGTATCTTACTCTTGGGAGTAAATGGATCATGCTCCAAAAACATGTGCTTGAATTCTCCATCAGTGGATGCAAGCGAATGTGGAGACTTTAAGAACTTGCTCTTCATACCGAAAATGGTGAGAACAAATCTGAAAATATGAGGATGATCCTGGAACCTGTGATTCGAACCAAGTGAGGTAGGAATAGCTCCAATCGGATCAAATAGATCTTGAAACTTGAACTTCTTATCAATAGAAGTTAAATCAGCTCCAAAAATAGATGAATGGTTTCTTGAGATCTCCTTTGAACCAACAAGGGTGAGATCAAAACCAAAATCAGCAAAAAGTGCATGAGAATTGAATTCAAGCGAGTGGTAGTGCTCTTCATCTTCATTAAAAATCTAAGAAACTTTGCAAATGATAGAACATAAGTTTATAGAAGGCATGCAATCAAGGAGGGCGAATGCTTCACCTACAAAATCATATTTTACCTCCAAAACTTCAAGTAGATCATTATTCTACATGCCGGCAAACTCATGTGAAGGAGAGGATTCAAGAACCTCTTCGGAATCTAGAGTATGAGCTGGTTTATCTTGCTCAGAATTTGAAATAGAAGACATTGAGAGAGTGAGTTTTGAATCTACAGTTTCTTCTTCATCTTGAACAATTGTTGAGGCTAAGACATGATCGGAAAGAACACATAAGGAGATCTCACTGGGCTTGTTCTCCAAAAGGCTAGCATGATCCTCTTCTTCCTGCTTTCCAAATTCTCTGTCAAGTTGGACCCATAGATCACTTGGATTTTCAGCAGTATTATTGAGGTAGCGCATACAAGGAGACATAGCAAGACACATTGCTCCAAAAGCTCTGTCACAATCATTCTCCTCTTCATCAGAATCAAAATCTCTTGTATTACCAATGCACATATCAAAAAGACATTGTCTCTTCAAGAATGCAATCATCTTTGGTTTCCATTCATCATAGTTGAATGGAGTAAGAATATTTTGTGAAGAAGTCTCCATCTTTGCATTAGCGAATGCACATGGAGGAAGTAAGAAACCTGCAAATCACACACAAACAAACACTATGTTTTCAGCCTTGCATGCACATGAGCGAATGCACATCAGATTTTGCATGCCGCTGCTGAAATATATTGATGAGCAATTCACTCAATATTCATGTAGAACACCTGCAGAAAAGAAGTCTTGTCCCTGCCATGGCTCTGATACCATGTAAAATTAGTCACAACAGATCTAATGAACAACTAAATCAATCACAACAAATGAACATAGAAAATATGGTGTAAAACTGTGCCTAACATGCATCAGTGCTCAATATCCCAATAAGGGTGAATAATTACAATACAATACAGTCTGACAATGACTGAGCAATTCGAATTGCCTAAGGAGGTCATTCAAATCATTGAATGGAGTAACTTGACTCCAACTAGGAGTCCTCATCATCAATCAGTGGTGGTCATCAATGCACAAGAACCAGTCATCCAGGTGTCAATCTGAGTCTAACTGAGTGTAGCATGTGTAACTGAAGTGTGTAGCACTGATATAGGGAAGTGGGCTTAGTGGAGGGCGCATGGGAGGCTAACTGAAGTCAAAACAAGTCATCTAGTCAATCAGGAGGTCCATCGGAGTGAAACAGTCAGTTGGGAGTGAAACTAGTCTCAAATCAAGGAGAATCGGAGCTAACTGAGTGTAACTGAAGTGGAACTGTAGTGGTAGGTGAAGAAGTGAGCCCTTCTCTAGTAGTAGGTGAGACGTGGGCGCCTTCCTGACTAGGAGCGCTAATGAACTGATGTAAAAAGCTCCCGGGTGCTAGAATAAGGTGGCTAAGGTGCTGGAGGCATCAACCTGGTGACTGGGATGCATGCAAACCCTAGAACTTACATGCAAACCCTAATTGCATGCAAGATCCTGAAAAAGATGATGTGAATATCCAAACATATGAAGCCTTGCTCTTGTTAACATAAACAATCTCACAATGCAATGGTTAAGCTGCTCTAATACCAAAATTGATCTGAAAAATATTTTAGGATTTTTTTAACCATAAAATTGCATGTAAATACTCATAAAATGGCTTTTAAAGATGAATTTTAAATACTCAAATCAAACACATAAACAAATAAAATAGATATGAAAATAAACAATTGAATACATCAGGTGATAACGGAGTTCACCCTTCTTGGGCTACGTCTCTAGGCCACTTCCAATGAGAAGCCCGATCTTATTAAGTCTTCAAAGCTTACATATATGAGTTTCTGGAAACACCTCCCGATTTCTATCAGTCAAACTCAAAAACATACTACACCACTGCGTTCCTCTTGAAATTCTGAGAAAAAATGAGTATAAAGTCAACTATGTTTTCCTGAGGCCTCCTCTAGCACGCAAATTGAGACAACCTATGTCTGCAGCTGTACTTATTGTACGGAATCCCACCTTAGGAAAAGCACCCATTAATGATTGTACAGACCTCGAGATATGTGCATAAATGCGTCTGTACCTGCATTTCATCTTCCAAGCCGTGGATTTTCTTTGAGTTTATATGGTGGTTTTGGGCGCGTGTTTGGAGGGCCATGTGCCCTTTTTGGGCTCCAAATCTGCCTTCAATTTATAAAATAAAACTACCGCAAGCCATCCAACAGATGGGATTTTTCCCAATGGTATGGCGTTGCGATTTGGGGGCAAGGTTCCCGAGGTCAAACCCTCGGGCCTCTCCCATTTCAACTTTATATTTGCAAGGTTGTGTGTTTTGGTATTGCGGTGGCATTGTTGGACTGTGACTTGGAACTAGTGTTGGGTCCGTCGTATTGGACCGTTGTTTGTTGAATTGGCATGGTATTTGGTTCTTGGTTGGAGCTCCACGTAACGACTATGGCCTCGGTGTTGGCCAATGGATCGAGGGATTAGCCCTCGATCCCACCCTTTTTCCCCATTAAACTTCCATTCAACTTCATATACAAGTTCTTCTTTATAGCTATTAAGAACTAATGTTGGGAACTTTGGCTAGGTGGGCTTGGTGGAGATGATGGTGGTCGTGGAGTTCATGGGTTCGATTCCCATGGTCTCCAACATATTTTGGTAAACCGTACACTATATGGCCAACATGGCTGCCACATGGTAGACCCTAATTGGTCCAAATCACCTACCATGTCATTAACCTATCCATGTGGCACTTTGTGGGGCTTCCACGTGTCTTACCATGTTGAGTTGTCCATGCCATATGGCACCCTGTCGGTGTGCCACGTGGTCCCTTTTTTCCCTTTTTACATCATTTTTACCCTTTTCTAGATTTTTGAAATGCAATATCTTTTGCGTCTGGAGGTCGTTTCATGCGAAACGAATGTTGCCGAAAATCGCCTGACGATCTATACACGTCTATAAGATTATTTTCATGTTTTGAACACTTTAATTTTGATCGAACTCTGAGATCCTCCTGGATCAACGTACTTCATCCTTGAATTTATTGGGCCATGTATCCTCTATATGCTTCATGGCTATTGAATCTATTGGGATTCGCATAACTCCATCCTCACTTCAGTTCGATGCATGCCATCCCTTCAACATAGCTAATTCTTTGCAACGAAAGAGCCTTTGAATCCTTGGGATTATAGGCATGTTCCTCAATATCTTATGAGGCAGACCATGTGATTTAGCCTTGTTATTTGATTCTTTGTATCTGGCATTCCCACATTTTGGACATATCATTGTGTCTACATATTCGCCTCTATATAGAATACAATCATCGGGGCATGCATGATAAGATATGTACTCTACACCCAACATTTTCAACATTTGTTTTGCCTCTGCACAACTTTCAAGAAAGACATTATCATTCGAAAGTACCTTAGCTTTGAATAACCTACAATTAGTGGGAAATACAAATGTACAATGTTATTTAACGTTCATAAAATAAACCATTTTCAATGATGATTGTGTCACAAGATTACTCGAAATATAATGTAGTTGATATTCAGTTACCTCAACATTGTCGAGAAACATGCGTCTGACATGCTATACTTTGCTTTCAAGTTGTATAGTAACATTGATGTCCCCAACTATGTAGAATTTGACCAACAAGATCCAAATAGATGTGTGGTGGAAGCTAATTTAAGGCTTTCAAAGACTTTAGTAATATGAGCATCATCCCCCAGCTCATTGTCTTGGAATATATGGAACAACATTGCATCAATGGCACCCCTTTGTCACAATAACTCGTCCATACCAACCTCTACTTCATTGCCTCCATTGCCAACATGTGAATAACTACTGTTACTATAGGCATTCATGATTGGTGAGGATGGACATGGTGGAAATTGAATAGGTGGTTGATTCAAACATGATTGGTATGATTCCTCTCCAATTTGTGCTCTTTTTCCATCTTTCTCTTGATTTGACATTTTACTTGGGTGCAACGGAATATGGTAGGTAGGTCGCTCATCATCAGAATCATTATTTCAAAAATATTTAACATTACATCAATGATGTTAATAAGCACAATGCAATTGGTTTGATCTCGCATTATAGAAAAGAATTATTACAGAAGCACGAGAATCACTTACAGTAGAAAATGTTAAGCTGTAAAAAAATTATAAAGCAGACATTCAGATTGAGCAATAAATTAACATCAATTCCAAATTAAATATGAAAATTTAAAGTTGAGCAACACATTTTCAAATTGAATTTATAAATTAAATTAACAATTTATAAAACATAATTTCAAACTAAGCAATACATTAATATGAATCCATTGAAAATTAACAAATACAATTAATCAATGCTTTTTTGTCTTATGCCCCAAGGGAACAACTAAAGGTAATCCCAATGCAAGGCGTCTATGACAATTAGTTGGTAGTCTACAGAAGTTGTAGTTTATTAACAACTCGTCACCAGGAGACAAACTATGTATTGGATGCACAACAATAAATATGGACACTTTCATTTTCATAAATAACTCTTGGTCATTGAAGTGTTCCTCAAATGAACAATTTGGAGAAAATAAAGAGCACCTACAACTATTTATGAACCCTGCAATAATCCCATGAGTGTGTGAATGACCATCTATATACAATAGGTTCTTCCTATTAATGTTTCCAGAAACATTGTTAAATTTTGAGCATTAATTCACAATACTCTAGGATCTTTGCTGAGAGAATAACATCTACAGTATATCAATGCATGACAATCACAATATGACAAGCATCACAAGAATCAAAAGCATAAAGACAAGAGACACATAGTTTCCGTGGGGAAAACCCTAAGGTGAAAAACCCCACAACTTCCTCAGAGATAGAGAGAGCAATGGCTCAACCAAAAGTACAACCAAATAACACTGAGATAGTCTCCTGATAGAAGATGATCCTCCTCCTCACTAGTGCGCCACTTTTCAAGTGAGAGTGAGTTGCTTTTACAAATGAGTAAAATAGAGATCTCCGATCTCTATTTATACTAACCTTTTTTCCCAGTGACCTTATGGGGCCGACTTGTCTATCTAGATACATCCACATTATATTATATATAATTCAGGGCCGACCCCACATGGTGGTCTAATAACCCATCAACAAGTACACACACTTGTGACACTTGTCAATCCACATGATGACACTTCCTTATAGAGGAATAACACATCTCTTATAAGGGTACAATGAATATATATAAAATACACAGATGAAATACATTCCGAAGTTACATATACATCAACACTCCCTCTTAACTAGGAAGGTATTTCTCGACACAGATCTGCTAGACAAGTCTTCTTCTCTGGATCATCATCATCGATGCATCGTCATCATCATCGTCACTGCTGCTGCTATCTCAACCAATCTCTGACTCTACTCATCATAGGAAGTTCTACAGAGCCCGTCCTTTTTCATACTGGATGTAGGCCCACCACCTGCAGGTCTTCATCATCACTGGCCATACTGTGGAATCCTCATGACATATTATGTGCGTCACAAAACCTGGCTGCAGCATCCCAGGCTATTACGAGCACACAGCTCTACCTGTAGGATCTCCTAGGAGCACATTACATGTGACCCATCACAAAACCTGGCTGAAGAATCCTAGGCTGTTACGAGCACACGGCTCTACCTGTCGGATCTCCCAGGAGCACATTACATGTGATCTCACCACAAAACCTGGCTGAAGCATCTGAGGCCTTTTTCATCCTGTCCAGATCTCCCAGGAGCAAATTACATGTGGTTATGGAAAAACCTGGTTGAAGCATCTAGGCCTTTTTCATCCTATCCAGATCTCCCAGGAGCAAATTACATGCCATAGGACAAAACCTCGCAAGAGCATCTTCCAGATATCCCAGGGCACCGAATTACATGCCATAGGCAAAACCTCGAAAGACTATCTGCAGATCTCCCAGGGCACAAATTACATGTCCTCCCAAGCAAAACCTCGAAAGAGCATTTTCCAGATGTCCCAGGGCATCGAATTACATGCCATAGGAAAAACTTCGAAAGACCATCTGCAAATCTCCCAGGGAACAAATTACATGCTTACCTGCACAACCTGATCCACGGCCACAAAGTATCATCTGATACTTATCAAACATCATCCTGATGTACACATGATCATCCTGATCATCATCACTGCAACATCCTGCTGCATGTCATCTGGAGAAGCTCGTCATCCACGATCATCCTGATCATACAATGCATCCATCTGATGCACACCAAGTATCCACCTGATACATACATAGATACATGATCCACACAATGTATCCATCAACATACATGATCTACCTGATCATACAAAGATACATGATCGACACAATGTATCCATCAATCATACATGATCTACCTGATCATACAAAGATACATGATCCACACAATGTATCCATCAACATCCAACATGATGCATACATACATAAATGATCCAACTGATCATATCCAACATCCAACATGATGCGTATACAAAATACATACACATGATCCAACCGATCATATCCAACATCCAACATGATGCGTTCATACATATAAATGATCCAACTGATCATATCCAAGCAGAAACCACAACATCATCCTGATGCTCATCATCCAGCGCTTACATCCACAGCCATGTGAAGGATCCCCCTTCCAACATGCTTGGAATTGCTTCAGCAAATGTGTCCATCACTTCTTCCTCGAAGTGTCCTCGATCTGAAGAACTCCAAGCCTCTCTCTGAAGTACTCGAACTTGACCCTGGCTAGTGGCTTCGTCAGCACATCTGCAATCTGCTCATCCGTCGCAACATACAGGAGATTCATGGCTCCTCTCTGCACCATATCCCTGATATAGTGATATTTGATCTCTATGTGTTTCGACCTGTCATGAAACACTGTATTCTCGGATAGCTTCACACAACTCTGGTTATCACAGAAGATACCAGTAGCATCCAACGGGAGATCAACTAACTCAGACGGGAGCTTCCGTAGCCATGCTGCCTCACAACTAGCTGAACAGGCTGCAACATACTCTGCCTCAGCTGTACTCAGTGCTACACAGGACTGCTTCCTGCTAAACCAAGAGATCACACCTGATCCCATACTGAAGCAACACCCAGATGTGCTCTTCCTATCTACAGCACTGCCAGCGAAATCTGAATCAACATAACCCTGCAGGTTAAAATTTTGATTCGCTTCATACTTGAGACCATAATCCACTGTACCCTTCAGGTACCTCAGAACATGCTTTACAACAATCAGGTGAACACTCCTCGGATCCGTCAGGAACTGTCTCAATGTGTTCACAGCAAAGCAAATGTCCGACCTCATGTTCATCAGGTACATCAAGGACCCAATCATCTGACGATACATGGAGACATCAACCAGCTCAGATGAAGCATCACATAGAAGCTTCATATTCGATGCCATAGGTGTGGCCATGGCCTTGCAATCCATCATCCCAAATCTCTTCAGGATATCTACTGTGTACTTCCCTTGACCAAGGAAGATCCCACCTGCACTCTGCCACACCTCCATGCCTAGGAAATAGTGCATCATTCCCAAATCTTTCATATCGAATTCAGCAGCAAGCTTCCTCTTAGTATCTGCAATCAGTCTGTCATCTCCTGTTACAAATAAGTCATCCACATACAGGAGTAGAATCACAGGATTCCCTTCCTCAACCTTGTAGTAAAGGTTGGAATCTGCTTTACTCTTGGTAAATCCCAAACTAGATAGGAAACTGTCCATCCTACCATACCAGGTTCTGGGAGCTTGCTTCAAGCCATACAAGGCTTTCTTCAATCTGCACACATATGACTCCCTGTCATGTATTTCAAAACCAAGTGGTTGTTCCACATATACTTCCTCTTCAACTACACCATTCAAGAAAGCAGTCTTGACATCCATTTGGTGTATTTTCCACCTCATTGCTGCAGCCAGGGCAAGTACTGTTCTGATAGAAGTATACCTGGCTACAGGTGCAAAATTTTCTTCATAATCTATTCCCTCTTTCTGAGAGAATCCGCGAGCTACGAATCTTGCTTTGTATTTCTCCACACTGCCATCTGCAGCATGCTTGATTTTGTAGATCCATTTGGAAGTCACAACAGACTTCTCTTTAGGTCTTGGGACAACATCCCAAACATCATTCTTCATTATTGATTGGTATTCCTCAACCATGGCATCCTTCCATTCTTTCTTTTCCGCTGCTTCTTCATAACTGGAAGGCTCTTGGTTCATAATGTCACAGAGTAAAGCAACATAGCTGGTCTGTGATCTGGTTCTCTTCTTTGCTCTGTGTTCTTCTGGAATGCCAAATCTTTCTGCATCTTGAATGAGCTCTCTATCCCATGCAGGTTTCCTCTTGTGAGGGTTATCCTCACGGGGTGGATCTACAGGTTCCTGTGGATCTTCAACTTCACGAACAACTTCTGGAACTGCTTCAGTCATGGTAGTGTCTTGAAATCTTGTTTCCTTAGGTTCTTCATAAACTTCGATGGGTACCTTCCTTGATTTGATGAATGCTGAGTTTTCATCAAATGTTACATCCCTGCTGACATCAATCTTCTTGAACCCTGGAAAGTATATTCTGTAAGCCTTCGAGCTTTCACTGTAACCCACAAAGATACCCTTCTTTCCTGAAGGATCTAGTTTAGTCCTCTTTTCCTTTGGGACATGAGTATATACTGGACAACCAAATATTCTGAGATGACTGACTTCAGGTTTCTTACCAGAAAAGACCTCTTCTGGTGTCTTGTTGTCCAATATCTTGTGGGGTGTTCTGTTCTGCACATATACAGCTGTTCTAGCTGCTTCTGCCCATAGATGCATAGGTAGATCCTGGTCATGTAGCATTGCCTTTGCTGCTTCCATGATAGTTATGTTCTTCCTTTCTGCAACTCCATTCTGTTGTGGATTATAAGGAGCAGTCAACTCCCTCTTAATCCCTGAATCACTACAAAGCTTCTTGAAGTCACTTGAGGTGAATTCTCCACCATTGTTCCGATCTGAATGTTTTGATCTTCTTGTCAGTTTGATTCTCCATCAAGGTTTTGAATTCCTTGAATTTATCAAGAACCTCATCTTTGCTCTTCAAGAAGTATACCCAAGTCTTCCTGAAGAAGTCATCAATAAATGAGACATAGTAAACATACCCACTCAGGGAACTGGATGACATAGGGCCACATACATCTGAGTGGATGATTTTTAGGATGTCTTTTTCCTTGCTTTCACTGCTTGGGAAAGCCTTCTTAATGTTCTTGCCTTTTGCACATCCTTTGCAAACACCTTCATGTTTGGTCTTGATTTCAGGAAAACCCTCTACTGCCTTGCTTGCAAGTGGAAGTCCTCTATAGTGCATATGAGCTAGTCTTCTATACCAAAGTTCACTTGGCTCCATGGATTCATGCACCATGGCATGTTCAGGTTGTCCCTTCAATTTATACAAGCCTCCCTCTTGCTCTCCAATCACTACTGCATCATCTATGGTCTTTCCCTTTGGCCACATTAGGACTTGTCCATCCACAAATGCAACCCTCATACCTTTTGCATCCAATGAAGAGATGGAGAGTAAGTTCTTCTTGAGCCCAAGTACATAAAGTACTTCTTTCATCTTCAAGGATTTTCCAGAATCTAGGTTGTAGGAGGCTTCACCACTTTCTTTGATTGGGTATTGATAATCATCCCCAAGTTTCACCTTATGGGGTGATTCATGTTCAGATAGATTCACAAAAGATTCCTTCAACCCAGTCATGTGTTTGGAAGCCCCACTATCAATCAACCAATCATTACAACCATGAGAGATGGTACCTGTGAGAGCAGAGATAAGAACATACTCTTCTTCACTTGATGAGTCATCATTACTATCACTTTCTTCCCTAGCCTTCTTCTTTGGGGGTTCATCATCTTCGGCAGCATGAGCATGAAACCTTCTTTTGCTACCCTTCTTCTTCTTGTTGGAGATGTTGTTGTCCTTCTTGTTCTTGGGACAATTTATGGCAATATGTCCTCTCTCATTACAGGTGAAGTATATTCTTCTTTCTTTGAAGTGATGTGAAGATCTCTTGGAGTGAAATGGCTCTCTCTTGGACTTCCCTTTCTTGGTGTGAGCTGTGAGAGCTTTCTCTTCATTCCCCATCTTTTCTTCTCGTGCCACAAGCCTTGCTTCTTCTTGTGAGCATTCTTCCCGTAGTCTAATGAAGGAGATCAACTTCTTCTTTGCACAAATTCCTTGGATAAAGGAATCCCATGACCTGGGTAGGCCATTTAGAGTGGTCATCACCACTTCACCATTCTCCACCATTTCATCCATTGCTTCTAGTTGTTCCTTGATTTGGGAGACCCTTGAAAAATAAGATTGAATGGTTTCTCCATTCTGAAACTTTACTCCTTTCAATTGGTTCCACAGGGTCATCTTCCGATTTATGTTCTTCCCTTCAAACAGCTTGGTCAAAGAGTCAAACATCTCCTTGGGTGTCTTAAGAGAAGACACATGGGGTATGAGATGGTCTTTGATAGAATCAACAATGATTCTCTTTGCGTTGACCAAGTTATTCTTGTGCAATGCCTTGGCCTCTTCATCCTCTGGGATAGGGATGTCTTCTTTCACATATGAGTCCAACTCATTTTCTTCCAGGATTAACCCAATCCTATACTTCCAGGCTCGGAAGTTATTAGCCCCTTCAAGCTTATCCTCAAGCTTGGTGTGGAGAGACATATTAAAGAGTACTTCAAATGGAAATAGAAAAGATTTAGATCTTACCACTTGAAGTGCTGAAAACTGGATCTGGTCCCAGATTAAGGTTTGTCAGAGAAACCCTAAAAATTCAAAATGTGAATTTCAAATTTCTGAAAGGATAGAAAGATGCGCCTTGGTGAGCCGATCATCCTGGTACATTCAGAATTTGAGATCAGCAAAGTCTTGCCCTTCAAAATTGTCTTTTTGTCCTCCCAGGTTCACTAGGGAGAGCCCTAAATTAGGGTTTGAGTTTCCCGGAGATCTACCCAGCCAAAAATCTTGATCCAAAGCTCTAAACTTCTATTTTTGCAAGGAGCTTCTAGTTGTGTCTTCAGATTCCATGAATTCCTATTTTTGTGGAAACCCTAATTTTTAGGGCCAAATCTGAAAATGCTCGGAACTGAGTTCTGATTGGACAGATAGATGCGCCTTGATGAGTAGAGTCAATCTACTATTCTAATTTTCAAAAATATGTGGAGAGAAACCCAATAAACAAGGAACTCAAGCTTCCGTCATTGCAAAATGTCTTCTTCTTAGGTTAGCTCTGATACCATGTTAAATTTTGAGCATTAATTCACAATACTCTAGGATCTTTGCTGAGAGAATAACATCTACAGTATATCAATGCATGATAATCACAATATGACAAGCATCACAAGAATCAAAAGCATAAAAACAAGAGACACAGAGTTTCCGTGGGGAAAACCCTAAGGTGAAAAACCCCACAACTTCCTCAGAGATAGAGAGAGCAATGGCTCAACCAAAAGTACAACCAAATAACACTGAGATAGTCTCCTGATAGCAGATGATCCTCCTCCTCACTAGTGTGCCACTTTTCAAGTGAGAGTGAGTTGCTTTTCCTAATGAGTAAAATAGAGATCTCCGATCTCTATTTATACTAACCTTGTTGCCCAGTGACCTTATGGGGCCGACTTGTCTATCTAGATACATCCACATTATATTATATATAATTCAGGGCCAACCCCACATGGTGGTCTAATAACCCATCAGCAAGTACACACACTTGCGACACTTGTCAATCCACATGACGACACTTCCTTATAGAGGAATAACACATCTCTTATAAGGGTACAATGAATATATATAAAATACACAGATGAAATACATTCCGAAGTTACATATACATCAACAAACATAACCATTCATGCATGCATAATATACATGGAAAAGTTGTTCTTGTTGGTTGTGGAACCAAATCTTCCAGTCTCATAGATGATATTGTCTTAGTCATGTACCCTAGCTTTATATGATATGCAAAAGGACTGTACACTCGTTCCCCAACCTTGGGGTTCGGGGGCGAAGCCCCCGAGAATTTTTTTGGGGATGTTTGTTGACCAACAGTTTTGCGGACCCATGGTTTTGAG
Source organism: Larix kaempferi (assembly GCA_027924585.1). NCBI lineage: Eukaryota > Viridiplantae > Streptophyta > Pinopsida > Pinales > Pinaceae > Larix > Larix kaempferi. The sequence continues at coordinate 1,305,544 of BSBM01000130.1, read as the reverse complement.
TATCCTATGGTATTTATCATTGTATTTCCCCTATAAAAGAAAGACATTGTAATAAGGCTAGGGAAAGATGTATTAGGTATTATGCATTGTAAATATCTCTGAGATCGTGTAGAGATACTATGAGATAGTGAATAGGAAGTGCAGCGGATGTGCTGCAGGTTGTATCCCTTCATTTGTTGGATGGTATAATAATAAGGACTGGCAATTTCAGTGTGGATGTAGCCCATCTTGGGTGAACCACGATAAATTGGTGTCTCTTTTGTAATTTGTCTGTGTGATTATATTTGCATTTATGTTTATTGTTATTGCTCTACGATCTTGTTTTTCTAACAATTGGTATCAGAGCCAAAGGTCTATTTGGCAGATAAACCCGCAGGAAACTAGGGTTTGTGGTTCGAGTGTGAGCAATGGCGGAAGAAGAAACGTTTAAGTTCAAGAAATTTAATGGCCAAAACTACCAGTTATGGAAGATGCAAATGGAGGACTATCTGTACCAGAAGGATCTATTCCTACTATTGGGAGGAAGAGCAAAGCATCCAGCAATTATGAAGGATGAAGAATGGGAGGTTCTTGACAGAAAGGAACTGGGAGCAATACGGTTGTCCCTAGCTTTCAATATCTCAAAAGAAAAGACAACAAAGGGTTTGATGAGCGCATTGGGTAAGCTATATGAAAAACCCTCGACCTCCAACAAGGTATTTCTAATGAAGCATTTATTTAATATGAAGATGTCTGAAGGTTGATTTGTTGTTGATCATTTAAATGAATTTAATACGGTTACAAATTAGCTAATTTCTATAAGTGTGAACTTTGATGATGAGGTTAGGGCTCTTCTAATCTTGTGTTCATTGCCAGAAAGATGGAATAGCTTGGTCATGGCTATAAGTAACTCTGTCTCTGGTTCAAACACCTTGAAATTTGATGATGCTATTGGTGTTATTCTTAGCGAGGAAATGCGAAGAAAAAGCACAAGTGACACATCAGGTAATGTGTTAACCATGGAGAGCAGGGGAAGACAAAGGGAGAAAGGAAAGAACCAAGGTAATTACAGCAAATCTAAAATGGGAAGATCCAAGTCCATACTGGGAAAGATAGAGTGCTGTAACTGTGGAAAGAAAGGACATATGAGGAAAGATTACAGATCTCTAAAGAAGAAAGGAGATGGACAGCAGGAAACTTCCCAGGAAGAAAATGTAGCAGGCGATGTGTTACAAGATGCTTTGATTATTGCATTAGATAATACTAGTGATTATTGGGTAGTAGATTCAAGGGCTTCATGTCATGCTACACCCCATAGGAAATATTTTCATGATTATGACCCATGTGATTTTGGACACGTCTTATTGGGTGATGATGAGCCATGTAAAATTGTTGGAATTGGTAAGCTATGGATAAAATGTAAGAATGGAACTGAATGGATGCTAAAAGATGTTAGGCATATTCCTGCTATGAAAAGAAATATGATCTCAACAGGGCAGTTGGGAGATGGTGGATATCTATCTACGTTTGAAGAAACGTGGTGGAAGATCACTAAAGGATCAATGGTGATAGCAAAAGGAGACAGGGTAGGTACGTTGTATTTATGTCCTCATAATATTGACCATTCTATCTCTTTAGCTTTCACGGGAATAGATACAGCATTGTGGCATCATAGGCTTGGCCATATGAGTGAGAAGGGGATGCAGATTATCCACTCAAGGAAGTTGCTGCCAGATTTGAAGCATGCAAGTTTGGAATTCTGTGAGAACTTTGTTTATGGAAAACAAAAGAGAGTCAGATTTCTCGGGGTTGGGAAACAGAAGAAGAATAAAAAGTTAGATCTTGTGCATACAGATGTATGGGGACCAGCTCAGGTACAATCTCTTGGTGTCTCTCATTATTATGTTACATTTATTGAGGATGAAACTATAAAAACTTGGGTTTATTGCATTAGACATAAATTTGATGTGTTTGCTACTTTTAAGAAGTGAAAATATTTGGTTGAGAATGAGACACGAAAAAGGTTGAAGTGTCTCGGATTTGATAATGGAGGTGAGTACTGCGGCAAGGAGTTTGATAGTTATTGTTCATACCATGGGATTCGTAGAGCGAAGACAGTCCCATGAACACCAAAAGAAAATGGTTTGTCAGAAAGGATGAATAGAACGATCATGGAGCATGCAAGGTGCATGAGATTGCATGCAGGGTTGCCCTTATAGTTTTGGGAAGATGCTGTAAATACTGTTGTTTATTTAATAAACGTAGGGCCTTCTAGTGCTTTGGATGGTGGTATTCCAGAAGAGGCATGGATAGGTAAAAAGGTAAACTACTCATTTCTGAGAACTGTTGGTTGTGAATCATTTGTCCATATTGATAAAGAAAATAAAACAAAGCTTGAAGCTAAATCCAAGAAATGTACCTTTATTGGATATGGGGTTGATGATTTTGGTTATCGCTTATGGGATTATGAAAATAACAAAATCATTAGGAGTAGAGATGTGATATTCAATGAAAATGTCAGGTATAAAGATCAGTTGTAGGGAAAAAAACAGGAAAAGGAAAGCACAGAGTACACAGTACTTGATGAAATTAAAAAAAATGAAGTTCCAAAGGTGCCAGAAAATCAAGAACATCAGCAAGTACATGAATCTCCTGCAAGTGTAAGAATATCTACTAGGTTAAGTAGATTCCTTGAAAGATACTCTCCTTTAATGTATTATTTATTGATGACTGATGTTGGTGAACCAGAATGTTATGAAGAAGCAATGCAAGTGGAAACTAGAAAGAAGTGGGAGCAAGGCATAAATGAGGAGATGGACTCATTGGTAGGAAACCGGACTTGGGATTTGGTTCTGTTTCCTGCTGGTAAAAGAGCATTGCAGAACAAATGGATTTACAAGTTTAATGAAGAAGAAGGAGGTAAGAAGCGGTTCAAGGCCAGATTTGTTGTAAAGGGGTTTGCACAGAAAAAAGGTATATATTTTGATGAAACATTTTCTCCTGTTGTTAAGATGACTTCAATTAGGACTATTTTAAGTCTAGTGGTGGTAGAAGATTTGCATTTGAACAGTTAGATGTAAAAATAGCCTTTCTCCATGGGGATTTGGAGGAAGAGATGTATATGCAGCAGCCACAAAGGTATGAGGTCAAACGGAAGGATCATTTGGTATGCAGGTTGAAGAAGAGCTTGTATTGCTTGAAGCAAGCTCCAAGGTAGTGGTATTTAAAATTTGGCAGGTTTATAACAGAACAAGGTTATAGTAGATGTCATTCTAACCACTGTGTTTATTTCAAGAGGCTAGACAATGAAATTTATGTTATCTTGTTATTGTATGTGGATGACATGCTTGTTGTAGGGTCTGACATGTAGGATATAAATGTACTCAAAAGGAATCTAGCTAATTCATTTGCGATGAAGGATTTGGGTGCTGCAAAGCAAATCCTTGGTATGAAAATAACAAGAGATAAGAAAAATCACAAATTGACATTGTCTCAGGGTGAGTACATACAAAAGGTGTTTTATAGGTTCAGAATGCAGAATGCAAAACTAGTTAGTACACCTTTGGCCAGTCATTTCAGTCTAAGTGAGTAAATGTGTCCCAAGGCACAGGAAGAGACAGATTACATGTCCAATATTCCCTATTCATCAGGAGTTGGTAGCTTGATGTATGCCATGGTGTGCACAAGACCAGATATTGCACATGCAGTGGGAGTTGTGAGTAGATATATGAACAATCCAGGTAAAGAACATTGGAAGGAAGTACAGTGGATTCTTAGGTATATGAGAGGTGCTACCACTCATGCATTATGTTTTGGAGGTTCAGACACTGTTCTACAGGGATATGTTGATGCAGATATGGAAGGTGATAAAGATAGCAGGAGGAGCACCACAGGGTATGTGTTTACTGTAAGTCGAACAACAGTAAACTGGATTTCGAAACTGCAAAAGGTTGTTTCACTTTTAACAATGGAAGCAGAGTATGTTGTTGTTACAGAGGCTAGTAAAGAGATGATTTGGTTGCAGAGGTTTATGGAGGAATTGGGTAAGAAGCAGAAGGATAGCAGGTTGTATAGTGAAATCCAAAGTTCCATTCATATTGCAAAGAACTCAACATTCCATTCCAGGACTAAACATATAAAGCTCAAGTACCATTTCATACGCTATGTTCTGGAAGATGAACTGTTGAAGCCAGAAAAGATACATACTAGCCAGAATCCTGCAGACATGTTCACAAAGGTAGTGACTAGAGAGAAACTGAGTTCCTTCTCGGTTTCAGTTGGCCTTCTAGCATGAAGGTGAAGATGAGAAATTTCCCAAGTCCAAGATCCAGCAAGTACAACAACGGTGGAGTTGTTGTGATCAGTCTCCAAGTGGGAGATTGTTGGTTATGGAGCCATATCTTCCAGTCTCATAGATGATATTGTCTCAGCCGTGTACCCCAAATTTATATGATATGAAAAAGGATTGTACACTCGTTCCCCAACCTTGGGGTTTGGGGGCGAAGCCCCTGAGAAGTTTTTTTTGGGATGTTTGTTAGCCAACAGTTTTGCAGACCCATGGTTTTGGGTATCCTGTGGTATTTTCCCATTGTATTTCCCCTATAAAAGAAATTCATTGTAATACGGCTAGGGCAATATGTATTACGTATTGTGCATTGTAAATATCTTTGAGATCGTGTAGAGAGACTGTGAGATAGTGAAAAGGAAGTGTAGCGGATGTGCTGCAGGTTGTATCCCTTCATTTGTTGGATGGTATAATAATAAGGACTAGCAATTTCAGTGTGGATGTCTCCCATATTGGGTGAACCACGATATATTGGTGTCTCTCTTGTAATGTGTCTGTGTGATTATATTTGCATTTATGTTTATTGTTATTGCTCTACGATCCTGTTTTTCTAATAGTTCTTGTATTTAACAATATTCAAGTAATCATATCGACAATAGATAGGACTACAAAATATCATAAGGGCTATTGATTGTTTGGGAGGAACAAGTACATGTGAAAGGATAAACAAACCAAGATTTTCAGCATCTATATTAGACTTGGTAATCATAAAACAATTACCACAAAAGGAGAATTCGGTTCCAACATCAGGAACAGGTAGAGAGGACGAACAAGCGCCATATTAAAGCGCGGTTTTAAGAAGTTTGATATTTACTTTGCAAATTCATGGGAAGGGATAAATCATCGCTACCCTCCAACACTAGTACATGTGGACATTTTTGCCACGGAAAATCATTGCTATAGCAACAGTTTTTCGTGGCTATAGTGACAAAAAGGACTCTTTGTTTTCGTGGCACTAATTTCGTCGCTATAGCAACACTTTCCAACGCACGTGGCTATAGCCACTAACGTTTGTGGCTATAGCGACGGATGTTTATATTAAAAAAAAGTGTAAATGGAGCGATCTACATCTCTCTAGCCACGAACGTTCGTGGCTATAGCACTGACAATTCGTGGCTAGAGAGACGAATGATCATATTTAAAAGAAATAAGTGAACTAACCTCCGTGTCTCTAGCAATGAAATTTCATGGCTATAGCACCGAACGTTCGTGTTTATAGCGACGGATGTTCACATTTAAAAGAAATAAGTGAACCGATCTCCGTCTCTCTAGCAACGAAAGTTCATGGCTATAGCACCAAAATTTCGTGGCTATAGCAACGGATGTTCACATTTAAAAGAAATAAGTGAAACGATCTCCGTCTCTCTAGCAACGAAAGTTCATGGCTATAGAGACGGTGTCCCATATTTAAAAAAAATAGCGACGACATAGTATAGCAAGTTCGTCGGAACTTGTTATACTATGTCGCCACTATGTCTATGAACTTATTCAACAACCTATCACAACCTATCACCAACATATTGCATGCTCTCCATGAAACTTCCAAAGGAACCTTCACAACAACAGTGCCTCCAAATTAGATTCCCAATTTTGGTTCTGAAATGAAACAAAATGGATTTGTACCTTGTTTTTTCATTTTCATCATCTCCATCTCCCTCAATTAGAATGAGAATTGTGATGGGGTAGAGCATGTGTTAACAGGAAGCATCCCTTGGGTTTCCCCACGAGGTTTTCCTTGGAATATATATATTTAAAAACTTTTAGTCAAGTGAGCTAGCTCGAGTGATTGAATGTTTGAGCCTCATGCAAGAGTTCTTGAGGTCAATACCCCAGCTGATTGCATCTATTGCGTACCACTCAGGCACCATAATCAACGCCAATAGGTTTACATAAGTTTACCTTCCACAAAAATGCAAGGAAGTGCCAGAGGGTTGCCCCATAAGGTTTTCCTTGGAAAAAATATATATTATAATTTAATTTTTTTATATGGTGTATCCTGGTGATGCCATATCCATGCTATTAAAAAAACTGTCATATCCGTATCCAAATCCAGATCTGTTTCCATGCAACTTAGTTGTCATGTGCTTAAAATTTAAAGGGATGTGCTGACCTAAGACCCAACCTACTGTGAAATATGGTGACTTAATGCAAGCTAGAATGGAATCGTTAGCCATGATGTTTGAGCCATAACTTGACACCTAGATCACCAAATGAACCAAGATGAGGGGTGATGCATATATCGTTGAATGAAGTGAGGTCAGTGACGCTCAGAAGTCCAAATCTAAGTCTCTCTATACCAATACACCAATAGGTGCTAAACCCTCTTGCAAGAATCCAAACTTCAATTCTATCAAGTGGAACCTGTAAGATTGTTGTAAGATTGTTGTAAGCATTCATGGTAGATGACATGGTGAAGACAAAGTTGAAATGAATGTCTACATCAAGAATGCTGAAATCTGAAGAAATTTGGAAAATGAGGAATGGTAGTAGTTTATTACCCTGAGGTACATCAAATTTCACCTTTTACCGAAAAGAAAAGAAGGAATCCTATGGTTATTTTCTAAAATACTTACTCTGCTCATAACTCTTCCCATTGGAGTTGCATCAAAGAATGCCATTGGTGATTGGAATAAAGAAGTCAGAAGGTAACAAAAGGACTTTGTTGCCTCAAGCCCCAAAATAACACCAAACAGTGACCAAAGGAATAAGAAAAATATAGATGTGAACCCAACACCTTCACAAGAGTCACATAGAATGATGGCCACTGTACAGTTCTGAAAGAATACAACGATTTTTAGTAACTCCATATCATTTCTCATATGCTGCCAGAAAAAAGTAGATCTCATCAAAGGCTACTTATTCCTAACCCTAACAGAGTATTTGCACAACTTGAGAATGTATGAGCCCAGAAAATAGTAAGATTGCATATGACTATCAATCCTGCTCCTCATATAGCATCCTGGATATGCCCACCATTCTCTTCCATGAAATCATGATCTTGTATACCATCACTAATTAAATAATCATAACCCACAAGTAGACGGATCCTACCTTTGACAGGTAACTTTGCCTTCTGAAGATGTTTGTTCTCTTGCACATTAGCATCAGTTCTGCAACCATTCTCACAAGATGCATTGTTTGTCTTAACGCCATTCACCCATGCCTTTACTAAAGGATCCTGGCAAGTATTCTCCAAGAGACTAACGTTAGGCTACTAATCTTTAGGAAACTTGGAATGATTTATAAAGGTACACCTTGTGGCTCGATCTCCAATTTTTTCAGATGAGCCATTTGAGTCTGTTCTATTTCTCTTGTTGTTTGATTGCCCACCCAAATCTGAGTCATTTGAGCATGTTCTATTTCTCTTGTTATTTGGATGCCCACCCACATCTGTGATACGCGGTCTCCAAAAGCTGAGAACTAAATCCACTTCCTCTTCCAAGTTGAAGGCAGTTGCTAACGCAGCTCAGCCTTCTTCCTGAAATTCTCTTCTTTTTGCTCAATGGGACCTGGCATATCTCCGGTTTGGGGGAATGTTGGTGTCCATTTTGTCACCACTTTTGATCATCAAACACACTCTGATTGGCATCGTTTTTACTATTTTTCATATAATAATTCATTCTTTTCGCCATTCAGACTGTCAAACAGATCAGGTATGCATATATTCACACATCACATGAATTTGGGGTAAAACTCGTCGTATTGTGATTTATTGATGTTTATTTGATATTTCTTGGCTTGCTTGGAAAATATATTTTATTCTACAAGTTATGGCTCTCAAACGAACCTCCATTCAGATGCGTATTCATGTTGCAAACGATCAACCGCATTCAGCCCACCATTCAGACCTTCATTCAACCCGCGAGATCGTCAGTTGAGATATTCTCGGGCCGTTAGAAAGCAAACTGTCACATGGGTTCTGTTGAGAACATGGCCCTTATGGTGTGTGAGCTGGTGTTCTACAATATTCCCTCTCCTGCACTCTTAGCTCGACAGCACATCTCTCTCTGCCCATGTCAAAGGAGGATCAATGTCTGAACAACCGCATGAAGGAAACCAACGCCATGGTACCTGGTAGATGCTCTATGCGCTGTCGTAAATTGTTATGGGGTCGTTCCTTGGCCATGTGCTATCGTGAGTTGTTAAGCAGAGTCATTTTCTAGCATTAAGACTTCCTATTATTAGAGTAGTCAACCACTAAAGGGTTGGCTTGCTCTCCCAATTGTAACTCTGTATATATAGACGTCTTCGTGACTGAGACGAGTTAGTCTTTTAGTCTTTTTAGCTACAAGTAGACACAAAAACGTTGTAACTCTATTTTAATTTAATATACCGTTGTTCTAGTTTTATGAAAGCTTAGTAGCATGCGTGGTGATTGATTGATTAAGGCACAACCTCTGATTGCTAAGAAGGGCCCCTCAACAACCAGTGGTCTTCCGTCTGTGTACATAATTTTTCTTTGTCTTCTGCAGATAAGTTGTGTTATTTGTTTAATTTATGTATTTATTTTGTATATGATATCTTTGTCTTGTAATATATGTTGTTTTGCTACTTATGTAAATGATATCTCTGTTTTGTGATATGGATATCTTATTTGTTGTTCATATTAATGATATTTCCAGAATTTAATGAGTGATCAGTCACGCTTAGTTTGCTTAAATTTAGTTTGCTTAGGTTGATTAATTTGTTTAGTTTGCTTAGTTTGATTTTAGTCCTATATTTACAAACACTTAGAGTTTAGTTAGCTTAACATTCCAAGTTCATTCGTAATTAGAATTAGTTCTGTTAGTTTTTTTCCTGTAGCTGTAGAGTTGTAGGTTAGTTTTATTCATATCTCAGTTTTGTTTGATTAGGCCATAGAAATAGTTTATTTCTTTCAACAATGATTATAATAGGTTACTTCTTGTTACCTTAGCTTCTAAACACTCTATTCATTGCTTCCCTTGCACCATAGGATCATATGCATCAACCAGCTGGTAGTTAAGATCATCCAAACTGCTTCTTTCCTTAGTTTAAATCATTTTCTTCCATCTTGACTGTCATTCGAACTGTCATTCGGATAGTCATCCGGATCGTCATTCGGACCTCAATACTTTCTGCATTGGTTTTATGGTTATTTAGAATCCAGTTTCTTAGGCTTTTTAACTGTAATATTTCTTTCTTTTAATTAGCAGTCTTAGATGTAATTAAGATCTTGTTTCCCACTGCATAGAGTTTTAATTAAGTTTTGTCATCGTTCTTAGTTTCCATTTCATCTTCCTTAACTTTGCTTTAACTGTCTTTCAAGTTATGTCTTTCATGTTTGATTTTCCAATAGGTTATTGTTCTAGAATCTATTAGTTTCATTCTTAGTGTATTTTATTATATGTTCTTAAGGTTTATTTCGGATTAGAGTTAATAATTTCATTTTCCAAGTTATCTCAGTTTTGATAGTTTCTTCATTAAAGCATAGGATCAGTTTCCCATTCACACAGATAATGAAGATGTTCATGAAATAGAGTTTGGTGAAGAAATAAATATCTTTATCAAGTTTTCTTCTTGCTTCTATATAAAATATCTTTATAAAGTTTTCTACTTTCTTCCAAATCAAATTCAGTTCAAGTAAATATCTTTATTAAGTTTTCTATTTTCTTCTAGATTTCCTTAGTTCCAATTCATTTGCTTATGGATAGAAGATAGATCATAATGTTTAAAGTTAATTGTAATTGGTCTCTTTGTAGTTTACATCTCTTTGTAGAAATTAGGTTAGATTTACTTCCATTTTGTTTTGGTGTTACATTCGAAAGTCATTACGATACATTCACCCCAGTTCTTATCACATTTGGCGTAAAACATCAAGGAGAATGGAATTAGATACTTTAGTGTAGTATTGAAGTATTAATTGAATGCATGAATAGTTGTTGAATTCATTAAGTAGTTTGTAGTTTTTGTTTTAAGTCAAATAGTTTCCATTTTCATAAGAAGTAGTTTGTTTTTTTATCAGTATTTGTTCTTTTCCCATTGTTTAATCATAGAGTAGAGTAGTATAGATTGATATTATTTTGATCTATTGGTTTAGCTAGGTTTAATTAGTTCCTTCGTTGTCTTTCTGAAGTTTGACTCGGTTTTTCATTTTGAAAGATCTTTCGATCTTTTCTTTATTAAACATTTCTAAGGTCTGCCGAGCCGAAACTTAGGTCCCATTCTACCTTAGCATATTCTGTGCCACAACTCTAATATTACCAACCCTGGTCGATAATTAAATATTTTGGTGATTCCTTAAGACAGTAAATACACCTCAAAACTCAGTGAGCGTAGGTTGAATATCTTCTTTCAGTAGTGCACCAAAAGCCTTTGGATTTTCACAGCAAATCTTGGTGCCATTGCATTAAATTCGTTGGAGAAATACTTTGAGGTCTAACGATGTGTGAAGGATTCATAAAAATGTGCCTATTTTCCTAAAGCAATGCTCAGTAGTAGTGTATCTCCAAAATTGAGATTTTTTTGTAGGATATTGAAGGTTTTTCAGTGCAGTAGTAAAAACAGTTGAGTTTGTATTCGCTCCAGCGGTCCATATGGAGAATCTGAATGTTCCTTTGTATCTAAGGATCCTGACACCCTTCGATTATCTTGATTGGAGGGATGATATGTAGATGGTATTGTGCAACAAGTCACTGTATAGTGTCACAATGGGAAAGGAGGTCAAACCTCAAGCAACTGTCACGAGAGGGCCAAGTATCTGAATAGTTTAGATGAAGCATTCAGTTTCATGTTTATTCATATTTACAGAGATCTACTCTTCCACCTCGATGGATTGAAAACTCCAAGAGAGGTTTGGTTGAAATCTAGAGACCCTATTTGGCAAACAAGATGAGCTAAGGGGCCATATTTTGGAGAATGAGTTAATTTCTCTTCAACCCAACAGTTTTGAAACTATACAACAATTCTTTTCTAAATTCAAATCTAGGGTCATGCAATGCAAACAATGTGGCATTGAGAGGAAGGATGAGCAGTTGGCGCTATCCATTCTAAACAAGCTTGGTCCATATTTTTACATCTTTGTTTCTACCTTCCATTCAGGGAGATTGTTAATCCCTGGTTGGAAAATTCCATCCTTAGATGTATTCATTGAATCTCTCATCCAAGAACAATACAAATTGATTTATATGGGCACCTTGAAAGCCTCCAAAAATCACGCTCTTATGGATGGAGAGTCAAAAAGTATGAATGCAAAAGGGAAGCAAAAGGGAAAGGAGAAGAACCAATTTGAACCCAAGCAGAATGCAAAGTCTAGTCCATAGGAAGGAGCCTCTAGCTACAAGAAGGGAAAGAAAAAAGAAATTTGAGAAATACAAGTGTACATATTTCAATAAGGGTAACCATCCTGAGAGTTATTGTATGAAGAAGACCATAGATCAAATGGAAAAACTCCTTGAACAACACAACATTGCCCTCCCAGAAGGTACAGGGAATATTGATCCATGTAGAAAGTTAGAAGATCATGAGAGATGTCGTGCATTGAAGATTGGATTCTCACAATACCAAGCTTTTCTTATTGATTCTAGAGCCTCCAACCACATGGTTTCCTCCATAGATCCATTTTCTTCATTAGATCTCATCGATGGCCCTAGCATACACACGGGATGTGACTCTCAAATATTTTTTGAATGGAAGGAAACAAAACATGTTGAGCATGGAAAGTTAAAAAATGTGCTATATGTGCCTTCTATAGCAGCTAATTTGTTTTTTGTTTATCATATGACACACATAGGTTCACCAAAGAAAGTAGTATTTGGACCTGAAACAGTTGAGGTTGCAGAGATATCATCTGGGAAACTAATAGCCAAAGGAGTTGAAAACCACGCCTCCAAGGCATATGAGTTCTCCTGCTTCTTTCCGTATTCACGTCAAAGTGCTCTCTTGACTCATGCAAATGAGACAAGTAGACTCTGGCATGAAATATTTAGACACCTAAACTTCAAGTTCCTACAACAGTTGCACAAGGAAGATATGGTTTAAGGTTTTCCAAACATAAATTTCTCTCAAGCAATGTGCAAAGGTTGCTTGGTAGGAAATCCCCTAGAGCAAAAGTGTGATGTTGGGAATGCAAAGATAACTTCCTCGATACTTGATCGATTCATAGTGATGTTTCGGGACCAATGCCCACTAGTTCAATGAATGGATCTAGATACCTTCTGACCTTCATTAATGACTACTTTAGGTTTTGCTAGATTTACTTTCTCAAACAGAAATCTGAGGTATTTGAAAGCTTCAAAGTTTTCAAAGCCTTAGTTGAGAATATTGTTGGAAGGAAGATCAAAGAACTCAGATCAAATAATGGAGGGGAGTACATCAAGAAGGAGTTTCAGTAGATATGTGCTTCCAAATATATTCAAATGCAAAAATCTATCCCATACACACCACAACAAAATAGTGTATCAAAGAGGAAGAATAGGTCATTGAAAGAGATGGATACTTGCTTGCTTGAAGCAAGAGATCTCCCATCAAATATATAGGTAGAAGAAATGAAATTTGCCACATGATAAATTTGGAATAGGTTACCCCACAAATATGTTCATGGGGTCACGCCATTCGAAGCATTGAAGGAACACAAACCTGATGTCTCTCATCTAAAGGTTTTTGGATCCAAGACATGGCTCAGAATCCCCTCCAACAAGAGGAAAGCACTTCAACCTCAAAGTAGTGAATGCATTCTTCTTGGATACGCAGAAGATGCAAAATATTACAAACTGATGGAGATTGCAACCAAAAGATGCTTCATTGAGAGAAGTGTCAAGTTCAATGAGTATCCATTGCATGATCTATAACCAGTTGAAGAACAAGGTATAACTGATTTACCTAATCCATTTGATCCTAATGATGTTTCTATAGGTTATCCACATTCATATTCTGAAGAAGAAGACTAATATGATTCAGATCTAGATATTGAGTATGAAAATCTACTAGATCGAGATCCAAATCCAACACCTACTCCCAATCCAAATCTTAAATGGGCTCAAAAACTTATTGAGGTAGCTGGGAACATTGCTGGAGATCCATCTGACTACAGAAGAACATTATATCAATACCAATATGCAAACATTGCACTTTTCCATACAGATCCACTTCTTCCTGAGAGGTGATCCATGATGGCGGGGTCTGATCCACATTCTTACAGAGAGGCTTTCCATGATCCAATATGGCAACAACCATGTATGAAGAATATGAGTCACTGCAAAATAATGAGACATGGGATCTTGTCTCCCTTCCCCTGGGGAGGAAACTAGTCCAGTGCAAATGGATCTACAAAACAAAACTTGCATCTGATGGATCTACAACCAAGTACAAGGCTCGTTTGGTTTTAAAGGGGTACTCACAAGTTCATGGATTGGAATAAAATGATAGATTTTCTCCTGTAGAAAGAATGGATTCAATAAGGCTTGTTTTGGCCATAACAGCTTCGAATATGTGGGAGGTACATCACATGGATGTCAAGAGTGCCTTCTCGCACGGTGACTTAGAAGAAGAGATCTATATGAAACAGCCTGAGGGGTAAACTGATGATCCATCCTTAGTATGCTGACATAGGAGATCACTGTATGGGCTCAAGCAAGCCCCAAGGGCATGGTATGCCAAGATGGATTCATTCTTACTGTCACAAAAGTTTGAGAGGTGCAAATCTGACTGTAATGTCTACATGCAAAAAAAGGGAGGTTTCCTACTATTGATTTTTTTTTATGTGGATGACTTGCTCATCACTGGTGGTTCATTTACTGGGTTGAGGAACATCAAGTCTGCTTTGAGTAAATCCTTCTCCATGAAATATATAGGGTTTTTGAAATAGTTTATTGGTCTTGAAGTAACTCAAAATGCTTTAGGGATCATGATTTCATAGTATAGGTATGCATCTAAATTACTCCAAAAGTTCCATGTGACTTATTGCAAAGCTGCGAAGTTTCCTTTCCTATCTAGCATCAAATTGGAAGAAGGTGGTTCTACTCCTTTAGTTGATAGCACTCTTTACATACTACTAATTGGTAGCTTCTTATACTTGACACATTCGAGACCATATCTATCATATGCTATTTGTGTTGTGGCTAGGTACATGCAGGAGCCACATGAGATGCATTGGAAAGCAGTAAAGAGGATCTTTCACTATGTGCAGGGTATGAGAGATTTTGGTATTCAATATTCTACTGGTGCTCAGCTAGATCTGGTTGGTTTTACTGAATCAGAATGGGATGGAGACAATACTAATATGAAATCTACTTCAGGGTACGTATTCATGTTGGGATCAGGACTAATATGCTGGTCAAGCAAGAAGCGAGCAGCACTCTCACTTTCTTCAGCAGAGGCAGAGTACACAGGGGTTGTGAATGTAGTTATCCATGAAGTTTGGTTTCATGGGATCTTGACAAAGTTTGGCATTCTCACTTCTCCTTCAGTAGACCTTTTTTTTTTTTTTTTTGATAATGAAAGTGCCATCAGGATCTCTAGTGACTCGGTTCATAAGCAAAGGACCAAACATATTGAGGTTCACATGCACTACACCAAGGAGCTAGTGCACAACAGGACCATCTCACTGCATTATTGTCCTGCATAGGAGATGATTGTAGACATATTCACAAAAATTTTCACTCAAAAGAGATTGTTTATCTCAGATCTCTACTTGGTGTGTATTTGTTTGAGCTTCCCGTTGTCCTATTTTTTAGGGGGGGTTCCCTTGAAGTTTTCCCCATTTCCTTGTTTCATGGACAATTATTTTTCTTTTTATTATTTATTTCATTTTATGGGTGACCTTTGTTCTCAGTAACCAGGGACCATGATGTCCAAGTTTGGATTAAGGGGTGGTGTTAGGAAAATTAGTACTCCATCCTTGTCCTAATTAACATTATTTTAATTTACTTAGCAGTTGATGATGTCATTTTCCCCCTAGTGGTGTGAAGATTTCATCTGGGACCCATTAACCACCTAATGCACCATGCATGCATCATTTTAGGACCACATGGGTCAGTTCCCTACATTTTAGGAGCCAACTCAGTGTTCTAGTTCAGTCCACATGAGTTATTTGACTCTTGTGGGGAGTAGTATGCTCTGATTTTCATTTTTTGTGGCCTCATGTGCCCTTTTCTAAGTGATTTGCATGACACACTCACTAATGCACCCCTTTTGGTCAGTTAATTGACCATGTATTCAGTTAACTAAGTTTTGGTTCGGTTCAGTTGAGTTGAGTTTGGGTCTTCTGGAGCACTTGAGTGGTGACAATTCCTATTCTAGACAAGCTGAGACTCGAATTCTCTCCATTGTAAGATCATTGTTGACTATACTAATTATTGAATGATTACACATTATTATGTTCCTATCTGATTTCTCATGCATGATTAATTGTGTGCTCATTTTTACTGCAATTTTCATTGTAATTCATCTTTTGTGCTCATTATTTCTCTCTCAAGTATACTCAACTCCATGATCTCTTGTGATTTAGAATTTCACAATAAAAGAGTTCCATCTCGCAATGAATTATCGTCGATGAACCAGGATGGTGTTTTGAATATGGCATGTTATAATTGGTGGGGTAAAGCAACGGCCCAATTTCATCCATGAAATGCTTAAAGTATCTTTCTCTTGATAAGAGGAGAATGAACCCAGCTCTCAAAGATATAGTAAAAGAAGAATTGCAAAAACTTCTTAACACTGGATTCATTTACCCAATTTCCAATAGTAAGTGGGTGTCTCCTCTGGTAGTAGTTCCAAATAAAGTCACAGGGAAGTGGCATATCTGTGTTGATTTTCGAGAATTGAACAAGGCCACTCTTAAAGACTATTTCCCTCTACCTTTTATAGATCAAGTGTTAGATACCCTATTAGGAAAACAATACTTTTCTTTCCTAGATGGGTATAGTGGATACAATCAAATATTAATAGCACCTGAGGACCAAGACAAAACTACCTTTACTTGCTCTTGGGGGACTTATGCCTATCGAGTGTTACCATTTGGCCTTTGTAATGCACCTCCTACTTTCCAACGTGGAGTTCTAGGTATCTTTGTTGACCTTATACATGATTATGTAGAGGTCTACATGGACGATTTCACAATCTATGGTAATACCTTCCAAGAATCCCTTGACAACCTCGAGACAGTTCTTATTCGATGTCAGGACACAAACTTATCCCTTAGTCAAGAAAAATGCAAGATGTTATTAACCGAGGGAATAGTTCTAGGACATCATGTCTCTCTTCAAGGTATCAAGGTGGATCCTGCCAAGATAGAGATAATTGTCAATCTTCCTCCTCCAAAGACTCCGAAGGAAGTTAGAAGCTTTCTTGGCCATGCAGGTTATTATAGGTGTTTTATAGAAAATTTCACCAAGATAGCCGCACCTATGTTCAAACTACTCGTGAAGGACACGGAATTTCAATGGACTGAACCTTGTCAATAGGATTTCGAAACTTTAAAAGCAAATTTATCAGTAGCACTAGTACTTAGGGGCCCTAACTGGTCCCTTCCTTTTCATATCTCTACTGATGCATCCGACATAGCTATAGGGGCAGTCTTAGGTCAAAAAGAGGAAAAGTTATCTTATGCCATTTATTTCGCTAGTAAGAACTTGACTCCTGCAAAATCAAAATACACTATTACCAAAAAAGAGTTTCTCGCTATAGTCTAATCCATCAATAAGTTTCGTCATTATATCACAGGATATGAAATTTTCATACATACCGATCATTCTGTTATTATATTTTTGATGAATAAACCAGTTACCAATGACAGAGTGACTCGGTGGCTTCTTCTATTACAAGAGTTTAATATCACCATTGTTGACCGTCCTGGTCGAGAGAATGCAGACTTTCTCTCCCGAATTCAAATTGACAATGATGATAGTCCTATTGATGATAGCTTCCCAGATGAACATTTATTCGCTGTATATGTTCGAACCCCATGGTTCGCAGACATAGCCAATTATTTGGCAACTGGAAAGCTACCAAACCATCTCTCTCCACCCAAAAAATGTAGAATCATAGTTCAAAGCTCTAACTATTCCTGGGTGGATAATGATCTCTTTCATACTGGTCCTGACCTTATTATTAGAAGATGTGCACAAGAGGATGAGATGGTAGAGATTCTTCATGCATGTCATGGTGGACCTTGTGGTGGACATTTTTCTGATAAAAGAATAGCATATAAGGTTTTACATTCTGGATATTATTGGCCAAGCATCTTCAAGGATGCTTCCAAATATGTCAAGAGATGTGATAGTTGCCAAAAAATGGGTATACTTACGCCATCTGATGAGATGCCTTTACAACCTCAAGTTATGATCGAGCCTTTTGAAAAATGGGCTCTAGATTTCGTTGGACCAATTTCCCCTATGTCTCATAAGAAGAAGTACATCCTATTCTATACAGATTATGTCACCAAGTGGGTAGAAGCAAAAGCTTTATTCCAAGCCATAGATAAATCAGTGGTAGAGTTTATGTATGAAGAAATATTTACCCGATTTGGTGTACCTAGGGAAATTGTAACCGATCAAGGATCTCAACTCACCTCCAAGTTAATGAAAGAACTTACTAATAAATATGCTATTATACATTGTAAATCTTCCCCATATCATCCTCAGGCGAATGGTCAGGTAGAAAGAACAAACAAAGTATTAGAAGCTATCATGACAAAGACCATTCAGTTTCACCACAAGGACTGGGAAGATAGGCTCCCAGAAGCCTTGTGGGATTATAGAATAACTTGGAGAAACACCACTAGCCACACACCTTATGAACTTGTTTATGGAAAATAGGTTCTCCTACCCATTGAATTTTAGGTTAAGACATTTCGTATGGCTGCTCAGTTAGGAATGAATTTAGAAGAAGCACAGAAACAATGAATCCTACAACAATGAATTAGACGAGATTAGACAGGATGCTATCCAATGGACAATATTAATACAGAATCAACGTAAAAAATGGCATGACAGATACATTAAACAAAAACAATTTAAAACAGGAAACTGGGCATTACTTTTTGATTCGAGATACAAAAATTTTAAAGGTAAATTGACTGCTTGTTGGATGGGTCCTTATGAAATTGTTACAGCTTATGATAATGGATTCATTAAAATTAAAACAATTGATGATTCTCAAACTTCCTTTGTTGTAAATGGCCATAGACTTAGACTTTATCACCAACCTATATCTAAACAAGACTTCATACAGAATGCCTTACAACAACAGGAGATGGAGCTGGTAAAAGAGGAAGTCATTCCTTCTCCTCCTAGTCCCTGGAATTTCTAAAGGATTTTCTTTATTTGTACACATGTAAATATATTGTGTTTTTTTTTTAATTATAATAATGAAGATTTATTTATGACAAGCTGATTGTATTTATACAGGGAATTCATTTGTATGATCAGCTCATGAAATTTTTTCCATTAAAAACAGGAAAACTTTTCTCCCTTTTTAGATTTCTTATGACTTTTTTTTTACATATGTTTTGTTTTGAATAAATCAAAATCATCTAACAACGGTTTTGCAACTTAATTACAAGGACCTTATCCGCTCAAGCAATATTATTGAAAGGGAAGCACTTAAAAGAAAAGAAAAAAATCAATATATCCTAATCCCTTCTTTTTCCAATTATTGTTGAAATTGACATTTTTAGCAAAAGATAAAGTGTTCTTTGTATTAGTTTGCAACCATTTCATTTATGATTTTGAATATGGTATTTGATTCAGGCATGCACATTTCTGATTATCGTTTAGAACTGTTGCTTAAAAGACCTATCTTAATTGCTATGATCTAAAAAAATATACTATCTGACACCTATGGATCATTGGCTTATCCCAGACTCATTATCAAAACTTGTCTCTTAAAGCATCTTTAAAAGGTAACTTAGAAGTGAATGTTATTTTTATTCTTGTGGGGAACATTACTGAATTCCTATGAAAGAGATAGATATAGATCAAAGAACAACTTTAGGTTATTATCTTTTGACATGATCTTTAACTTTGGCTATTATAAGTAAAAGTTGCTCATAAACGTTCGTTCTAATATTTCGAATTATGTGTTTAGAAGGATTAGCACACTCTAGTGCCAACCAGCTTCCTTACAAAAAATATATATATACATATACATCATTTACAAAGCAAACCCACTGGGGTACTGAACAGGCCTGCTGGCAGCGGGTCCATGATAAATAAAATCTTAAATAAGGAAGCTAGGTAAATGCAAGTAAACCCGCCGGTGTACTGAACAGGCTCGCTGGCAACGGGACTATGCTTGCATGGTACCAAGATAAACCCGTCGGGGTACTGAACAGGCTTGCTAGTAGCGGGTCAATATTGGGTAAAAGAGTTCGGTTAATGCATTACTATGCACATGATTCATATATAAGAAAACTGAGTATACAAACACATGTTTTGGCCAATCATCTATACTGTCATTAGAGAATAACTGTAAGTTGAACTTGGACCTTGTCATCTAATTCAAACAATATCTAGGATGTTATTATCCTAGAAATGGGACCCATAATTATGAAAATATCACAAGCTTTACGGTACACCTTATCTATATCTTGGGATGACAAGAAATCTTTAAAATGAGTCATGGATGGCTAGTTTTCCTGTAGCATCTTTTATATCAAATTATACTATCATTCTTCATATGGTTCTTTTAAGCACTTTTCTATGCTTTATGGTAAATGTACATATCTGAATCATCTACATGTTTAGTTAATATTTCATTTTCTTGAGAAAAGTATTACAACATTTTTCAGCTATTGATAAAATAATTGAATATCTAGTTCTCTTTTTGTTGGCTTGAGTACAAGCCATATCTTTGGTTTGGGGGAGGATTAGAATTGTTTTAAACTATTCTTTATTTTTTATTCATAAAAATAAAAAATAAAAAAGTTTATTTTTTGAAAGTGATAGATGTTTGCAGGTTAATGCAAAAGTAGAAGGCAAATTGCTTTAATTAAAGACAAACAAAAAGGAGACATGAATTAAAAGGTCCAGAAAGCAAAGTTTGCAGAATTTTCTGTGCACTAACAGCCTTAAAAATTCCTTGCAAAAAATCAGTTCCAGTTGGCTTCAGCAATAAAATTTTGTATAGACAAAAGTCTGTATGAAAGGCTGAATGACGGATCGAATGTCGATCCAAAAGAAGTGACGAATGCAGCAAATAAGCAACATTTTGAATAAAAGTGCTGAAGAAATTTTAGCTTATATATTTCAAATAGCATGCTAGATATTTTTGAAAATTCTGACTAACCAATGATGATAGGGATCAATCAAATGTCAAATCTCACACTTGGTTTTATTTCCTTTTCATCTCATCTTGTTAAATGAATGAATCTTGTGTCATTATGAATCATTGTATGACCACTATGGTCTTACCTGTCGAATAGATCGTCGGCATATGGATCGGATCCTTGTGATCTTCCACGTGTAGAATATCCCATTACGTGAATTTCGTTCAACCTATCCAAAGCTTGGCTTTGGACATGGTTGAATATGCTATACCAAACACACATCTACCGAATTCATGCATTTCAATTATGGCACTTAACCCAAGATCTTAAAAGTACAAGTGTGATATTTCAAAACACGCTTTACCTATGACCACCCAGCCATCCAAACAGACTTCAATTTAACTGATGGCTGCGTGAACTTCTGCTTCACTCTGTACCCTTCATTTCTCTCTCTGCGAGCTACGTCCTCTGTAAATTTCTTGTATCCCCTGCATTTATTTGTTGTTTCCCCCTTCCTCTATCAGCAATGCCTAACCATTGCGAGCCAGGTAGCTACCAAGATCTTATTCATATCCCTGAGTTTAAAAGATGCCATGAGTTATTCTCTCAAGTAGGTTGGAATCCGTTTCTCCACTACCTTGATGGTCACGGCCATGAAATTTCGTTGATGTTTTCCAAAGGTTTCGATGGAAAAACGGCCAAGGTTGGCCATCTTGTTTTCTCTGTGACAGAAGAGTCAATAGCATTAGCTACAAAGCTCCCTAGAGAAGGTGCCCGATGGCACAAGCATTTGTTTCTTCCACGAGAAGCTCACCAGTTTGCTCTCAAACCCGATTTTCAACACATTACTAGCACCAAAGGTTTTCATAGAGAATGGGTCAAGCCAGAGTACTTGGATCTTTTGACCATTATTATTCACTTAGTCACCTGTGAAGGTAAGTTCACTATTTTTAAAGCTTGCCATATTAGACTGTTAGCTCATTTTGTCAATAATCAGACCTTGAATTTCCCATTCTACTTTCTAAAGAGCTTGGAAAAGATGTTGAGTCAAGTTAGAAAGAATACCATTAACCCTTCTGGAAGCTTATATCACCATTGTCTCATTAATATTTTAATCATTCATCAACTAGAGGAGAGAGGTCAGACTTGGGACCATTTTGTTTTTGAGATATTAAACACTCATTTATCTACTGTCAAATATTCCCCTTCTCAAGAACACCTTCATGCCCAAGAAGAACCAAACGCTAAACGTATACAATTTGATGAGAGTTCCTTAGATGATATGCACTCTGTCCATTCAATACATTCTCCTACTGAACCTAGAGAGACAGATCATGACCAGTCCATTGATCATCCTGACATTCAGATTATCATTCAGCCTTCATGCTCAAATATTCAGTTGGACGATCATACCTTTGAGTCATCCCTCCTCACACTAGCTAATGCATCCGTTCAGATGAGTGAATCCTGTGCTGCTAGAAGCTCTCCTGCATGTAACAAAGACAAAAGCTCTGAAGAACAGACTATTAATGTTGAGACATCTCCAAAAGAGGAGAGTCCTCAAATGGACTTGGATCATGGTATAGAACAACCTATTTCGATTCAGCAAAAGTGGGATCAGTTAACCCAAGAGATAGCACAATTAACAGAACAAAGTCAAAGCTATGTGGAGACAATCTCCGAGCTCCTTGAAGAAAATAAGATGTTGCGAACACAATTGAAAAGCATTGAATGCTCGGTTAACGCCAAAATATCATCCAATGTTGTCCTTAGAGTAAAGTATAATTCCTTAAGGGGTCGTTTCAAGAAGGTCCAGGCCAAGCATGCATCTCCATCATTCGAGTCGAACACCGCTGCTATCGCAGCTCGGCCTTCTTCCTAATCACTTTTTGTTTTGCTCAGTGGGACCTGGCTTGACTCCGGTTTGGGGGAATGTTGGTGTCCAATATTGTCACCATTTTTTTCATTTAATTTACTCGAAGTGGCGTTATTTCTATCATTTTTTGCTTTAGTAAGTTGTTTTCTTAGCCATTCAGCTCATCAAACTGTCTAGGTATGCACAAATTCACTTACCATGCAAATCTTATTATATTTTGTATATTATGGTTTATTTATGATTAAAATGATGTTTTTGGGCATAATTAACACTTATGGTTTTAATTGACAGGCTACAATTTTCAAATTACCCATCATTCATCCCATGCACTACGTGCTCAGCCTAAAACGCGTTCAACTCATCGTTTATCCCTCCGTTCAACCTGCGAAATCCGTGGTTGACACATCTTAGATCATTGAATGAAGAGAAGGACACATGGGTTCTGTTCGACACGCAATGGGGCTGGTTAATGAGCTATTGCTCTAGAAGATCTGTTCTTATGCTCGCCAAGCCTAACATCACATTTCATGTTCATGTGAATGCTCCAAGCCTTGATTCGTCTGCGCATTCAGCGTGGAGTCATGCGCGTTGGCCAAGCTATCGCTCATGCCATTATTCTGGAAGGAGTCCCGCCATCCACATTTAGCCTTCCAACATAACTTCCACGCCCACGTCAACACTCCAGCGCACCTGCTCTTTTATTCGTTTGGTCGGGAGTTACGCACGCCTGCTCATGTTCATTCATGTCGTTGTTTTGGAAGGGGTCTGCCTACCCATGATTTAGTTCGCTAGCACACTGCTCATCCATGTCTGATTTAGATCGATGTTGTAGCTGCATTGTGAAGGAACCAACCCCGTCAAAGTCTGAAGAACGCCCCCTGCATTGGCATGTATCAATTTAATTAGCTGTTACAATCATGTAAACACTCCTATTATTAGAGAGGTTGACTCTGTCGACCCTCTCACCATTGTAACTTATAAATAGCCTCCTCTGTGATTGAGACGAGTTAGCTTCTGAATTCACGATGGTTTTCCAGTCTTAGTCCAAGAATTTGTAGCCATAGATAGTGTGAAGACAGAGTATGTAGTTTTTCTCAAGTTAATGGAAGTAGCAGCTTGTTGATGTTCTGCTGGTAGTCATTTAAGT
Source organism: Larix kaempferi (assembly GCA_027924585.1). Lineage (NCBI taxonomy): Eukaryota > Viridiplantae > Streptophyta > Pinopsida > Pinales > Pinaceae > Larix > Larix kaempferi. The sequence continues at coordinate 1,281,975 of BSBM01000130.1, read as the reverse complement.
TGAGCTAGTTCACCCTCCGATTTCTTGGAAGGGCCCCTCATAAACTGGAGGTTTTATTTATATTTTCTGCATTTCTTTTCTTGCAATTAACTAGTTTATTTCATGTGTGTGTAATCTAATTTGTTTTCCAGTGTGTATTATCTTCTTTCCTCTGTAATTGATATTCTGCTGATAATACAACCTTCCTTCTTCTGAGTTAGAATGGTCAACCAATAGTTCAATAGTTTAATAATTTGTAGTTTGTTTTCAGTCCTTCTTCCATCATCATAGTTAGATATTGCTTCCAATTTCTTCCATAGTTAGCATTCCTTTCTTTCTTTTCTCCTTTGTTAGTTTTTCTTCCTGTTGCTGTAGGTTAATTCTTCCTTCTTCTATTCCAACCTTCTCCCTTATTCTATCCCAACCTTCTTCCTACTTCTCATAAAATCATTCTTTCTCTTAGGTAATGATTATCATAAATAATTTCTTAGCCTCTAATAATCCCTCTACTGCTTCCTGTGCACAGTAGGATCATTTGCATAAGCTAGCTAGTAATTAAATCATCCAAAAACTCTTCTTTCCCTCCCTTTAAAATGTTTTCCTCCATTCATATCGTCATTCGGACTGCCATCCAGACCGGCGTTCGGATCGTCATTCGGACCTGTGTGTTTTCTGTATTTTATTATGCCTTTTTTTGAATCTAATTTCTTCTGCCTCTTAAATCATTCTTCCTGTTCCTCCTTAATAGTTTGAGATGTAATTTAATCTTGTTTTATGTTATTTGGACTTTTTAATTCAATTGTCATCATTATTTCCTCCTTTCTTACTTCCTCCTTATCCCCTTCTTATCTTTCTTCCAAACTTTAGTTCTTTAACCTGTTTTGTTATTTAGTTATTGTTCAGAATGTATGAATGTTGTTTCTAAGTAGTTTATTTCCAAGTCATAGTTGATAATTCCATTAGTTGAGTTATTTTAGTTTGTTAATCTTAAGACTAGTTTCTATTTAATGAAGATGTTCATGTTGCAAGATCTGGATTAATAATAAAATATCTTTATCAAGTTTTCTACTTGCTTCCAAATATAATATAGTTCAGTTTAACATCTTTGTTAAAGTCCTGTATTTGCTTCTAACTTACATTAATTTCATGTTGTTCACATATGGATAGACAGTAGTTCAGAATGTTTAAAGTTAGTGGTAGTTTGTTGATTTTTAGTTTACATTTGTTTGTAGAATTTAAGTTAGATTTACTTCCATTTAGCTTCCTTATTACATTTGAAAGTCATTATGATACATTTACTCCAGTTCCTATTACATTTGATGTACGTAATCAAGAAGAGTGGAATTAGATGGTTTAGTCTAAATTAATTTACATTTACAAGTTCTCCCTATTAAACATCTAATATCCGTAGCTCTGATTTTGTTCATAGTTGTTATCTGGAAGTTGAATTTGGAAGTTTCTTACTTTTCTAGATGTAATTTGTGTTTCAGTATTTGTTTCCATCTTTCTTATTAATTAACCATAGAAGTAGAGTAGTATGATCTAGTACTATTATGATCTGTGATTTAAATGTATTCTTAAATATTTAACTCGATTTTTCATTTTGAAAGATCTTTCAATCTTGTTCCTTACTAAACATTTTTAGGTCTGACAAACCTGAAACTTTAGAACCGTTTCTACCTTGGCATATATTTTGCTTCAACTCTAAGTTTACTGATCCTGGTTGATAATTAATATTAGGTGTTCTTTTTATTTGAGATAGCTCACACACCCAACAATCATGACACTACCATTTTTGGACATATTATTTATGAAAAACTATGGTTCTCCGGTTCTACTATGTGTGTATGTACAAATGTATGAATGTGTATTTTATTTGCGGGCTTCATTATGAATGTGACAAATGCCAAACTAGGACATAATTAGTGTATGCATCAGATATATGATTAAAACTTCTCGGAATGTGAATGTATGTAATTGAAACAAAGTATCGTTCCAAGAATCTTACCCTTAAGAATCTCCGTAGTAACATAGGATACCTCACATGGTACTGACCGTTCAACTGAGACACAACTAGCTATGAATCCAGGAGAACTTCTAAAAACTGGATACCATGTGAAATAGCATCCCTAAGTAGCTCAATGACAACACTGTACTCAGCCACATTGTTGGATGTGGGACCGAGACAAGCACCTCCCGAAGACACAACTAGGTGGTCAAATGAAAAAATAACCCAGGCAGCAGAAGTGAGCTGCTGCATATGACGGCTAGCACCATCCACAAATCCCAAAAATACGGAAGATTCTGTTGACATCTGTCAGACAAACAAAAGCGGATCAGTAGTCCCGAAGACCCAAAATAAATCTAACCTACGTAAAGAAATTACTATACAATAGTGTACAAAGGTACCATCTCAAACTCGTAGGCTCCTTTCTCTAGGACACGCCTCACAATGTAAGGACCATGCCACATGGGGTTAAACTTGCCTGCCCCCAGTGGTTCTTTAGCTTGGTCATACAAAAGGACCAAATCACCTTCAGCATATTGCCAGGGACGGACAGACCTATCGTACTGAACCTTGACACGTTGTTTATTGGCATCTATAGCCACGACGACATCTCAACGATGCTCATCAAGTTGCTCGAGGTGGATCAAACATTGCTCAATATCCGACGTATTAGGGAGGATGTCTATGGCTATTTTAAGAGAAGGGATTTCGCATTCAATCGGTAGAATGGACTCCACACCGTTTACCAGCTGGAACGGCGAGAACCCAGTGGCAGTCTTGACTGTGGTTCAATATGCCCATAGAGCATGATATAACATAATATGCCAATTGTTCTTGCTTTGTTGGATGGTACATTGGAGAATGGTCTTTAAAGACTTATTAATTGCTTCAACCTGACCATTTTCTTGGGGATAGTAAGAATATGAGTGTTCCTGACGAAACCCAAGCTTGATTGACAAATCCTCCATCATCTTATTCTGAAAGTGACTGCCATGGTCAGGGACAATCTCTTTCAGAATATCGAACCGAGTTATAATCTAATTGAATATGAAATGGCCTGTTGTAGCACCATTGGCTTTAACGGTAGGCATGGCGTCATCCCATTTGGAAAAATAGTCCACGGCCACTATGATATGGTGATACCCCCCAGCCAAAACTGGTTTGCAATCCATGAAATCCATCCCCCACTTGGTGAAGGGACCGACGGTGACAACTAGATGGAGGGGAACTGGATGCGAGTGTACATTCCGAGAAAAAAACTAGCAAGGGTGACATCTCTTTACAGCGTTGACACAATCCTTAAAGATGGAAGGCCAAAAATAACCCGCTCGCATAATATGTTGGGCTGTAGCAAGCCTGGATAAGTGACCACCACACGCCCTAGCATGGCAATCATTAAGCACCCGCTCCGCTTCTTCGTGAGTTAAACAACGACGGAGAATGGAATCCTTTCCTTGACGATACAAAGTGTCGCTGATGATAGTGTAATCTTTAGTGTGATGTTTCACATGCCGTCATTCATCTTGTGAATAATGCAGAGGAAACTTCAAAGTTTGGAGATATACAATGATATCCCCATACCAAGGGTCCTCAAATGAGATAAGAAACAAGTGCTCATCCACAAAGGAATCTTCATGGACGATATCCTCATCTAGTTGCGGAAGGTTCGACATAAGCTCAGCAAAAACCAAGGACTTGACCAACTTTGCCGAAGCAAACTCAAGTTCAAATTCCTGAAGAATCACAATCCATTTATTGTATTCCCCCCCTATAAGATGTCGTGATAGCACAAACTGAAATGGATTGATGTGCGCTATTACTGTGGTTTTTCTAAGCATGATATAGTGCTGTAACCATTAGACTGAATGAACAGTCACAAGTGCTAACTTTTCCACATGAGTATACCTTAGTTCAACGTCTACTAAGTTTCGACTGAGATAATAGACAACATGATCCACGAGCATATCATCAACCTGAACCAAGACCATGCCAATCATCTCCTGAGACGCGGCCACATAAATTCTAAAGTCTCGTGCAAAGTTGGGTGGACTAAGCACAGGGGCCGATACCAAACCTTTCTTAAGGGCGTCGAAAGACTGCCGGGCTCACTCATCCCAAATAAATGGTGTGTCTTTCTTCAATAAGCGCGTGAAACCTTTCGTAAGATTAGGATAATTCATTATGAATTGACGTAGAAAAGTAGCTCTCCCTTGGAGGATCTGAAGTTGAAACAAATTGCGCGGAGGAGGCAACCGAATTATTGCCTCATCTTTTAGAGGATCAACTCTAATACCCTCTTTTGAAACTATGAAGCCTAACAAGTGACCCGTCCTCATGGCAAAGATGCATTTATTAGGATTCAATCGAATCTTGTAGTGTATACATCGTTCGAGAATCAAATGGAGGTGCTTGGGGTGGTCCGCTCTCTTACGAGAGTGGCCGGCAAGATCATCCAAGAAAACCTCCATAATACGTTTAAGGTCGTGTAAGGCATAGGTCATGGCATGCTGAAACGTAGCTCCGAAGTTTTTAAGGCCGAAGGGCATTTTTTGGTATGCGAATGTACCCCAAGGACAAATGAAAGTTGTTTTATGTTGGTCCTCAGGTTTGATCTTAATATCATTATATCCCGAGAATCCATCCATGAACAAAAAGATTTTACTTCCCACACAAGCATCCAAGATTTGATCTATGAATGGCGTGGGAAAATTGTCCTTAGGACATGCACGGTTCAAATCTATAAAATCAGTACATACGCGGATCGTTCCCTTCTTCTTATCCACAGGAACGGGATTTGACACCCATTTGGTAAGGGGAATGGGGTAGATAAAACCAGCCTTGAGCAATTTTTCCACCTTTTCCTTAATAGCGGCTGCCTTTCGAGGGTTCATAGCACGGAAGCGTTGTCGAGCCGATTTAGCATCTGGATACGTTCTAATCTAATGTTCAACAATGTTGGGGTCTATTCTCGGCATCTCCTTATATGACTAGGCGAAAGCTTCCCGGAACTCTTTAAACAAGTCGGTGTAAATGCTCACCTCTTCAGGAGAGCAATTGTCACCGATGTAAACATTCTCAATCTTTCCGAGTGTATGAGAAATGTTGATCGGTGTAGTAGGGGAAATACTATCCATATTCCCCTTCGCAAAAATCCCATGCGAATCCCAAGGAGCCACAGGGTGACCAACAATCTCGGCTAGAGCCATCCTAAACTCGTCTTATTCCATAAGATCAGGGTTGAGAAGAAAATTTGAGTGATGATGCATGTCTTCCCAAGGCCTATCAATACCACAAATAGCCTCTACAATAGCTTCATCAGAAGGTAAAGTACTATCAAGACAATTCTGTGAACAAAATGATTTGGCTACCCAAACCAGCAGCATAACGGGATCTTCCTCCTCTGTCCGAGAAGAGGGAGGATCCGGTTCTGCAGTGGCTTGTTGAATATCATGATAAGCAAGCTCTGCGTCAGATAATGGCATAGCCATCCCGACATGCGCAATGTCTCTAGATGTGGAACTAGTGGACAGTAAGCTCCATGGATCATTAAAATATGAGGTCCAGAATGGTACATTATTAACGGGAGGAGGCGCATTATCATAAATGGTTCCAATAAAATTAATGGGTGAAGGGAAATCAAAAGTCCCCAACAATGAAGGGTATAACCGACACCCATGTTCCCAGTTGCTGGCTGAGAATCAGAAACTTGGGGGACCACTGATCCCGGGGATGTTGTGGAATCAGGACTAACAAAATCTAGCTGGTCAATCGTCACAATCTTACTTCGTGAGGAAATCAAATAATCCTAAACACAGTGGACGCGACAGCTTTCATATCGTACATCCAATTCCTACCCAGTAAAAGGTTGTATTCGATGGGTGCATCAACCAACTCGACTTCAATATGCACACGTTTCCCACCCAAGTGGACAACGAGAGAAGGGATAATCCCATGCGGCTTAAATGACCGACCATAAAAAGCAGTGAGCATGGTCATAGACTTTGCTAAGGGAGGAGATCCAAGAGATTTCCAACAAGATATTGAAATTACTGGCATGGACGCGCCTTCGTCGACCATAGTTCGTCTAACAAAATTCTTAAGGCACTCCACCTGGATTTGAAAAGCCATGTGGTAAGGTAAGCGAGGTTGAATGTCAATAGTGTCAAACTTGATAATGTTAGGACTGGCTCCATCCTGAACTCCTAAGGTAGACAAAAGGGCATGCCTTTGAGAAGGACACTCCTGTAAAACCTTGAGGGTCGACATTGCACACAGAGTTTGGCCCAAATCCTCCACAATGGAGTAGTTCAGGGAGGCTCTAGCATTGGGATTGTGCATAGAGCGCTTGAGAACACCTTTCGGTATCCGCGGCATAGTAGAGGGCTTATCGATGTGTAAGGAGTTATCAGGAGGAGGAGGAGGCTCATTCCCCATATTAGGTTGTGGTGCTCCATAATCACGTTGGCGAGTAGCAACACTAACCTCCAATTTGACCATATTCACACATCCATAGCCACTAGTATTGGAAGAAGACATTGTAGTCTCATTAGGTCCATAACCAGTAGCGGGAGCATGCAAATCCATGTTCTAATGATGTGGAAGGGGATCCTTTAACATAGATGGACTCTATGCCAGATGCTTCGATGCTTCTTCTATTCAAGGACATAAGTGAGTAAGGTGATCTTCCCCACAAAGCTTGCAAGGGAATTTCACTTTACGCCTAGGTTTACGGTCCCCACCAGCATTTCCACCTTCCCGAGGAGGGTTGGTGTTCTATTTACGAGGGGTATTGCGATTACTACCATTGTTCCCATTGTTTCCACCCATAGGGTTATTTCTCCCCTTCTTCTTACCACTAGGCTACTGGTTACCTGATTGGTTAGTCGATTGCATAGCGTGTACATCGGACGATGGGGTGGAAGTGGACAAGGTATGAACCTATCCAGGAGTAGACTAGTTAAGAGACAAATTTTGCATTTGTTGAGAAACAAAATATACAAGTCGAGCACTTGTGGATCCAACAATGCCATCGGCATGTGGTCTAGGAACTGACTTGGTCTCATGTCGTGTTCGCGGTGCGCCAGGAATGATATCATATAAGATGCCAGACTAAGAGTATAGTAAATATAACTGCTGGACTTTTAAGATGGCTTGTTCCTCAGTCACAATGTCAAACATCGAGACATCCTTGGCAATATATGGGAGTAAAGACTTGAGAAACCATTCCAACAGAAACTCTGGAGGAATGTTGGCTTTTACTAACCTCTTCCGTCGACGCCATTGTTGAACGTGGTCAGAAATATGTGTGGCCTTAGTTTGGTGGAAGGTGGACCAAAGTTCAGTACCAGTATCGTAACGAACTGGAAGCTGGAAATGGTCCAAGAAAACCAAATCTATCTCGTTGAAACCCCTATAGGTGTCCCCAGGAAACTCGACATACCACTTCGCGGTTTCCCTCGTGAGGGTTCGTTGAAATAATCTCAAACGAATGGAGTCGTGATTTAGCGAGTTTGATGAACACCACAAGTGAAAATTCGTAACATGATCACCTGGATCTTCACCACCCTTCCCCTCAAACTTGGGAATGTCCGAAGGGAGTTTCGTAGGGACTGGAGGCCAACTAGGATCATGACACACCAGATCATTCGTAAGCTTCGATAGATCCGGAAGATTTAAACGAGCAAGGAATGGGAGTTGCGGTTGGAAAGATTGATTATAAGCTCCCATAAAAGGTTGATTGTAAGGACCGGAAGGATAAGATGGACCGTAGCCGGGACCCTATCCATAAGGCTGATAACCTCCTCCACCCTGACCCGTATGAGGGTAGGCAGGTATATGTGTATTGTAATGAGGTGGATTGTAGTGAGATGGGTCATAATGGTGGCCAACACCAGCTATATTGTAGTAGGAATTGCCACCATAATTATGGGGCATATAGGTGTTCTTTGTAGCGGGAACCGTGTTATAATGAGCATAGTTGTAAGGTATGTTCCCACTCCCTGTATAAGCATTACTAATCCCAGGAGTAGTAGTATAGTGACCATAATTATGGGCTATGTTCCCACTCCCAACGTTAGCATTGTTAGTAGCAGGCATAGTGGTGTAGTGGCCATAAGTATGAGATGTATTACCACCCCTCACACTAGCATTATTAGTCGCGGTGGCAGACGTAAAAGTATATGGTATGTGTCCGACCCCGTGATTGGGAGGGTTGTTACCATTTGCAAAAGTGGTCCTCGGTTGTTGGGTTGTGGCATGTGTATTAAAATGTGGATGGCGAGTCGTAATTTGCACAGTGTTCCTTTTAGGATGGGTGGTCCTAGGAGGTGGTTGTCTTCCAACATTTACATTGTTAGGAGGAATGTGACTGATCCCCATACTATGTGTGTGAGTGGACAATGTGGTGCCCCCGACGAGGGTATTGCCCCCAGTGGGTGCAGTGTTGCTAACACCATGACTAGTGCTAGCATGACTACCAAATGTAGCAGTAGGGTTAACTGTGTTGTAATCAGGCATACCAAAAGAAAATGGGGTAGCATTGGTCGTAGGAATGGTGTCCTCATGGGGCTCTGGAATCCCATATCGAAAATCATGTGGATACAAAGGATAGAATGAATCGTCCTTGGGTGGATCTGGACCAAACCAACTAGGCTAGGTCTCGGGTAGATCCAGACCGAACAAACTAGGTTGGGTCTCAGGTGGATCACCTCCCCACGCCTCTCTAGGAGTAGGGGTGTATGAAGTACGTTCGGCTCCACCCGCTGGAGCCGTAGGGATTTCTCCCGTTCCAGAGTGTGTAGTCATATAATCGTCGTAATACCCTTCAAAACAATCAGAAGAATCGGAGAGAGCCTTTCGGCGTCCCCTCTTAACTCAACGTGTAACTTCGCTGGCCGGTAAACCAGCCAACCGACGAGACCGACGGAGAGTAGGACTTCGCGCCACGATACTTATAACAAATCAAAGCGTCTCCTATCGGCCAAGCTAACGATCAAAGAATCACTGAGCACACACATATGAAAACTCTAGCCAAGAGTAGACAAACAAAGTGGCTAAATGAGCTCCCGACACTAGATCCAGTATGTCTCTCCTAGGAGAGGCTTGAGACTCCCAAACTGTAGCCGGAGGTAACATAATCGGTTATAGAGGTTCCCAGGCTTCACTGCGTGCAAAGGGCCAGAACCCTCGGCAACAAACAACTGTGTTGTCCAACACCTATCTAAATCAGGACACCCACAGTATAACCACTACAAATACCCTGTGCGATACCTAGGTAAGGAAACTATGGACACCACAGTATAACCAATGCTTAGGGGGACAGTCGCAGGTGGGATCTGTCGTATGGGTAGGGTATCTAAGCCCAAAACTCAAGAGGGTCAAATCCCCCAAGAGTCCCCAGATACAAACAAATCTTGGAAATATCTCCCACGTTCAGCTGGTATTGGAGGGATATCTCCGCAGCCAACCTCCTGTGACCTCGTGCTTAACTCTGGTCTGAGTAGATCTTCCTGGGAACAATGATGTATACCATGGATTTCACCACTCCCTGGTCAGACACATAATGTTGGTTCAATAGTCTTGGATTTTTAACTCACAATGATCTATTCCAAGACTCTAAACCTAAGCTAGTTGGTGTACCCTATAAAATGAAAATCGTTCTAATCAATTTTTAAGATTAAGCGTTAATTTTAGTTCGTTGTGATTACTCAAGGATATGGTCGTGAAACTAATGATGTCTATGACTCAATAATATGCACAATCAACAAACTCTAGACTCATCTATCCAACGAAAACAATGCCACTAAATGAAAATCAATCCAACGGTTCGAAATAAAATGCAATCTTTTATATTTTCAATGCACAAGCAGATCCTATAATGAAAGCACAAGCACTCAGATGCAAAATGCAATACAGAAAGTAAATGTTTTTTGTATTTTCTCTTTATAACGGAAAGGAAAATGCAAAACTATGTTTTTGTATTTTTCAATTATAAATGAAATGAAAAATGCAGATGAAATCTACCTATTTGGTTAAAGAAATGCAGAGCAGACCACTAGGACAACCCAACAAATCCCAAACAGTGAGACTCAGCTAATGCAATGAGCTAAAAAACCAAAAATGGTGATAAACTAAGAAAGCTCAAAACAAAGAGAAAGAAGAGTTTCTGGTCACAGACAAGGCATGGAACAGTCAAGAACAAGGCCAATGAAGACACAGGAACACTCAAAAATAACCCAACAACAACCCAAGGTCATAAACTAATCAAATCCGGAGTTGTATACTACTGTCGAAGGAATAACTGCGAGTACCCGCGGGCTACAGTGCAGACAGACGCGGGTAGAACTAGGATCACCCGCATACAGGGAAAAGGAAATGAGCAGAAAAAGAGCCCAGTGACCAGGAAAAAAACCAGTTTTCTATAGTGTATCCTAACAGCCTATCAAAGACACAGAGACTCGACAAGCAACAACTCTAAATTAACAGACTAATGCCAAAAAATCCCCAAAAATGGATGTTCTCCCCAGCGGAGTCGCCATTTATGTTATGGAGAAAACTTCCTATGGCTTGGGGTAGACCACAACAAACAACTGACTGCCAGAAAATGACTCAATCCTCAATGCTATGCTACATAAATGACAATGCTAAGACAATGGAGAATATAACCAACCTCGATCCGGATGTTCGATGTAGATCCCCATTGAAGCTTTCAATCTGTGCACTTGAACCTGCAAATTAGTCTTGACAGCCAATATACAACAAGTGCATATGATATATGAAAGACATTAACATCATCAATAGCAATGGTCCATAATATTATAAGTAAATGCAACCCAATGTAATATAAACAACATTCACAACATTAATGGATGAGAATATGAGTATTTCTATTAATCAATAACAAGAAGTACAATGTGATCCGACCTCTTGGCGGCAACCAATTTGAACCAAGAACTAGGCCTCTCCACTTGTGTCTCCACCACTTCAATCCTCCATGCAATGGCAAACTCAAACTGTGATAGGAGTTTGGAAGGTGAACATAAGAGGTTCACAACAACAAGGATCAATGAGTGTAGACTCAAGATGCAGCAAAAATCCACTAGAGTAATCTTGCTCTCTCTTTTTTTTCCCTTCCATATGCCATAAGAGCTCAATATATAGCCTTCCAAAGGTAAGTGAAAGGACACATCGAGGAATTTCAGGAAAAATGGATGGCCAAAGGTCACCCCAAGAATGCTTTTTGGTAGTAAAAAGTAATTTACTAGTGACTTTTACCATTTTACTTGTCACCCGCGGGCTACAGTGTAACATCTAGCGAGTACGCTGGCTATAATGGAATTGCTAGCGGGTAGGAAGAAAAATAGGTAAAATTATGTTCTAGAGGTCATAAAATGAATCTGAGTCAATGAAATGGATCCTGTAGGCCAAAGAGTGCTGATGCTCACAAGGTGGAAAAGTATGTTGTAACAACGTGGATGCAATATGATGTTGGATTCTTTTGTATGATTTTTTAATGTTTTATGCCTGTTCGATGTCCTACATGGTTTGGTTAACGTGCCAATCTAAAATGTTGTTAGCCATTTGGTGTGCTATACTATTGAGATTTCTTGGGACATGTGTGAATGAGATGGATTGAAAATGTCGAACCATTTGTTTAGTGCGCAGGAATTTTCTAAAGAGATAGGGCTCGCATACCTGGTAACAGTTGTTGAGCTAGGAAACAAGCAGTTGGGAGTCAAGGTAGACATTAAGGTGACTTATGTTCATCTGGAGAGCAACAGTCAGGAGACTGGTCACGGCGTCATACTCAACCTGGTTATTTGTGGCAGCACCTATGCACACTCCGTCAAGGTGGATCAACTCATGTGAGGGGGAATAAAATACCCAGGCTACGAAGGCGAGATTTGGAGACCAGGGACTTGCACCGTTGGCGAAGCCAGTATAGTAAAGTGGGGCAGGATCCATCTGTGGTCATGCAGGAAAAAATGCAAATGTAAGGTTCTGAAAGTTAACGGAAAGAAAAGAACTAAAACTGTACAATGTGGACGGTGGTGTCCAATGATATTTTTATGTGTAAAAACGTTTGAGGTACAACCCGTTGCGGGGGTTGCGCATGGGGTTACCTTCTGAGTCGGCCAGAATGTATGCTCCATGACCAAGGCAAGTCTGTATGATGTATGGAACTTGCCACATGGATTCAAATTTTCCTTTTCCCTTTTTTTCGTGGGCTTGATCGTAAACAAGTACAAGGTATCCTTCACTAAATGTTCGTGGGTGAACATGTTTATCATAATTGAGTTTTGATCGATTTTTCGTGGCTTCTATGGTTTGGAGGGTTGGGCGGCGATCTTCATCGGCTTGCTCCAAAATAAGTAAGCGTTCTTCAACTGGTGAAGTATCCGGGAGGATTTCTATGGCGATTTGCAATGTCGGAATCTAACACTCAATGGGGAGGATGGATTCCACGTCGTGGACCAAATGGAAAGGGGTGAAATCGATGGCGGTTTTGGTGGACGTGCGGTAAGCCCACAATGCGGGGAAAAGCATGTGATGCCAATTGGGTTTATGTCGGTCGACAGTGCACTGGAGGATAGTCTTCAAAATTTTTTGAATAGCTTCAACTTGGTCGTTTCCTTGGGGGTAGTAGGCGGAAGAGAAATGATGTTCGAACTTAAGGAGTGTTAACAATTCTTGCCAAACAGAATCTTGAAAGTGAGAACCATGGTCTGAGACAAGTTGCTTTGGTACTCCAAAACGAGCAATAACATGGTTGAGGAAAAAGCGGGCTGCAGTGTCAGCTTTGCAGTTGTAAGTAGGCATGGCTTCTTCCCATTTAGTAAAGTAATCAGTGGCAACAATGATGTATTTATGACCGCCAGCTAATACTGGGTTACACTCCATGAAGTCAATGGCCCATTTGCAAAAGGGGCCAACGTGATTACTGGATGGAGGGGGGCGGGGGGGGGGTCCTTGCTTTGGGAGCAAAGAGTTGGAAATTTTGGCAATGTTTGACTGCTGTGATGCAATCGGTAAATAATGAGGGCCAAAAATAACCTGCGCAGATCACCTTTTGGGTAGTAGCCATACCAGATAAATGTTCGTCGCAAGCACTGCTATGACAGTCATTAAGGACTTGTTCTGCCTCTTCTCGAGAAAGGCACCGTCGTAGGATTGTGTCGACACCACGTCGATAGAGGACATCGCCTAAGAGGAGATAACGGGGAGCATGGTGGCGGATGTGACAGTGTCTGTCACGGTCGAGATTGGGCCGAAATTTCTGCGTATGGAGGTAAACCAAAATGTCATCATACCAAGGGTCGTCTGACGAGATTATGAATAAATGGTCGTCAATTAGGTCAGTATTGATAGTTGGTGATGACGATGAGGGTGGTAGATCCGTAATGAGTTGAGCGAGTGCCAAGGATTTGGTGCTCTTCAGGGTTTTGAAAGTCAGGTTGTATTCTTGTAGGATAATTACCCATTTAGCTACACGGCCTTGAAGAAGGCAACAAGTCAAGAGATAGACCATTGGTTTGGAATTTGCGACGACTGTGGTATGGCTCATAAGGATGTAGTGTCGCAATTTCTGTACTGAAAATACAACAGCGAGGGCTAGTTTATCTTTGTATGGGTACCGTAGTGGTGGGCCAGATAAAGTTTGGCTCACTTAATAAATGGCGTGCTCTTCACGGGTAGTGTCTTCTTGAACAAGGACTCCTGAAACGGCGCAGTCAGATGCCGAAATGTAAACAATGAAATCTTTGGAGAAGTCAGGAGGTGAGATCAAGGGAGCATTGGTGAGAGCTTTCTTTAGGTCGTTGAAGGCTCCTTGTGCTTGGTCATCCCACACAAAATGGATGTGGGTACAAAGCAAATGAAGGAAACCATGGATCGTTGTGGCATAGTCGGATACAAAACGGCGAAGGAAATTTGATTTTCCCTGAAGGCTTTGTAACTTTCAAAGTGTTCATGGTGATTGTAGGTCTAAGATGGCTTGGACCTTTAATGGGTCTACGGTGATTCATTTTTCTAAGATGATGAAACCCAACATATGGCCTGATGAAACGCAAAAGACACACTTGAGTGGGTTCAATCGGATCTAGTACTTGCGACAACGCAAGAAGACTTGTCGAAGGTCATCTAGATGGTTGGATCATTTCTTAGACCGAGCCATGAGGTTGTCCAGGTAAACTAATATGATGTTGACCAGGTCATGAAAACAATAAGTCATAGCTCGTTGGAACATGGCTCCAGTGTTTTTGAGGAAGAAATGCATAACACAATAAGAGAAAGTCCCCCATGGGGAGGTGAAAGCGGTTTTGTATTGATCTTCCTTATGGATTTTGATTTGGTTATACCCAGAGAAACCATCCATGAAAGATAGTACCTCGTGCCCCAAACATGCATCGATTAGTTGGTTGATAAATGGTGTTGGGAAGTTGTCTTTGGGACAAGGTAGATTGAGGTCACGGAAGTCAGTACAGACGTGAATGGTGCCTACTTTTTTATTGACTAGTATTGGGTTTGAAACCCAGGTGGTATATGCAATAGGGTATATGAAACCTGCTGCTCGAAGCTTCTCAATTTTGGCCTTAATGGTCGGAAGCTTAGATGGGTAAATAGGGCGTTTTTCCTAGCAGACAGGTGGTACGTTGGGCCAAGTGTCTATGTGATGTTCTACAATGTTAGGATCGAGACAAGGCATCTCGGTGTAAGACCAGGCAAAGACATCACGAAACTCTTGGAAGAGTTTCTTATAGGCATGAACTTCCTCTTCAGTGCATGATGCGCCTAAGGAGATAAATTCAGGTTTTCCAGGTGTGGTGGAGATGTCAATTTTTATGATGGGCGAAATGTTTGCCATATTGCCTTCTTCAAAGGAATCTGGAGTTGGGATAGGATCTTTAAACCAATTGACCTTGGTTGGTAAAAAATCTTTGGATTCGACAGACAACTGGTTTGTCATGGTGGAGGTAGATGCCTCAGGAATGAAGTATGACCGATGGTGTAGATCATCCCAGGGGTAGTATGGTGCAGTAAGTGTTTCTAATATTTCCTCGTCACTACGGAAGTAGTGTGACATCAAATCAATTAGTGGAGGTGCGTAGGTGGATGAAATCATATAGATGGTATTGATTTCTTCGGAAGAGGATGACTTTGGGGGGTATATTTCCTCAATGAGGGGAGGAGCTATCTCTAAATCAACATTATTCAACTCATATAGAGCTGCTCTATAATCTGGTAGATCAGGGTAATGATGTGAATAATGGCCGTAAATGCCACATATCGCACGATTGGTATGCAACGATTTATCACGAGGTTGAGGAGACAGTTCAAGTTTGACGACTGGGATGTTAGCGTCGTCATCCAACATATTCATGTGTTCTTGAAGTGCTGGTAATTGCGGACACTGATGGGTAGCATGGCCTATGTCGTTGCACAAAGAGCACTTGGGGGGAATATGAATTGTTGGGGGATTCTTCGCTAGCTTAGGGGTCGTTGGGGCGGTGCGGGTTGTAGGTCCTGTGGTGTAAGGTTGTGGGCCTCTGCCTCCATTGTAGCGGAGTTGAGGGGGATCATTACTAGACGTTGGTGCAGTGACTCCTGTTGGAGGTGGTCGATGTTGGATGTTGGCTAGACCAAGGGGAGGACGGTTAGAAGTATTGATGGGTTCCACTGGTTGTAAAATGACATTCGGTGTCGGGGGAGGGGTTGGAGCAGGTAGGTACCACACACGTAATCCTAACGTTAAACCTGGAAGATTTAGTGTAGCCATTACTAGCGTGCTGATGACTCCTGAAGGAGGAAATAAAAATGGGATAGTGTGAATCAGTGTTGCTCCGATATGACTAGGCACAGTGGGTGGCTGTGGCAGTAATGGTGGTTGTTGAGTATGTGGTTGTGTGTTGTGCGAAAGGGTGCGCAAATCAGATATTTTCATTATTCGTAAAGGGGGTGGGATAGCTTGGAATGTGGAGGTCATGGGAGTATTTGAATATATTTCGGGTTTGACTGAGGAGACGAACAATGTGGGAGCACTCTGAGCGGGTTGTTCAATCATAGGTAGAACATTTGCAGGTGCGAAAGGGGCATTAGGATCGTAATATGTGATTTGGTCAATTTTGACCATGTGTCCCTCATGGGGAAACATCACAAGGCAAAAAATGGATGAAGCGACGGCCTTCATTTTATACATGTAACTTCGGCCGAGTAGGAGGTTGTAATCAAGTTGGGCGTTGATGACCTTGATGTCTATGAGAATCATTTTTCCGCCTAATTGTATGGGTACGTTAACTAACAAGCCCTGCGGTTGAGCTGAGCGACCATCGTAAGCTTGTAATGCAGTAGTGGATGGCTGTAGAGCGGGGGATCTGAGTTTTTTCCAGACAAAAGTTGACATTACGTAGGTGGAGGCACCTTCATCGATGATGCATCAATGAACGACAAGGTTTCGAATAGACACAGAAACCTGAAAAGCTAAGGTCAACGGAAACCGTGGTTCAGCTTGGTCGAGATCGAATGCCATCATGTTTGAGTTGTTGGGGTTTATGGCACCGATGGTGGATAACAATAAATTTCTCTGTGCAGGACAGTTTTTTAGGATTTCTAGAGCAGACATTGCAGTGGGGGATTGGAATAAGCCATCCACAATGTTATAATTTGAGGTTGTACGGGCATTGGGATTATTGTTTATTCGTCATAGGGGGAAGCGGGGGATTTAGGGCCTCCGTCCAATGGCATAGTAGGTATGCGTAACGGTTGATTAGTCGGAAGGGTACTGGAGGATGGATCAATAGGTGTGGTTTCAGGGGTTGAGATGTATTGGTTTCGGTGAGTTTGAAGGTTCATATCATTTGATGACATCATTAGTAGATGGTGAGTGGCTCAATCCATATGCTGGTAATGAGTTGCAGCATAAGTGATTTGCTATTGTGGTGCAGCAGATCCTTGTGGGGGATCCATTGGATGAGTGTTTGCTACTCCTTGGTTGGGTAAAGGATTTTTCAATATCATGGGTTGCCTTTGAGGAGGGGGCGCTGGTTGTGCAGCGTGTCCTTGTCGTTGGGCGTCATCTGTCCAAAGTTGACGAGCTTTCTCCAAATGTGGGAAATTGTGTGTGTAGTGGTCGTACACCGAACAAAAGGAACATGGATGGTTTGTTCTTAAGTTAGGATTTTTACCCTATTTCGATGGACGATCAGGGTTTTGGTTGGAGGGGGAAGTGTTATTGTTATTCGGAGGATTAGGTGGCGGACCGCCTTGGTTTTGAGTTTGATTATTCCCATGGTTGCGTCCTCTTCTGCGGTTCTGTTTCCCTCCTTGACTACACTGATTGTTCTAGTGTTGGGGTTGGTTCTGTTGTGCATAAAATTTCCCTTGTGCAGTAGGTGCATTTTGCGTTAGCGCAGGTGCCGGAGCAGGATGTTGTGGATAGTAAGTGGTAGGGTTCGGGGGTGGAACCAGTGCTTGTTGTGGTTGTTAGTAACCTTGAGCTATTGGAAGTGATGGAACAGAAGGTGTTTCCTGTTGAGGGTAATAAACCGGTTGGGCTAGCACGTGAACTAGGGTATGATTGGCCTGCTATTTATAATATGTAGAGGGTGTATAAGATGAGGGTGCTTTCCCATAACACTATTGTGGACATGAGGGTCCATGAGTGTGGTGGGTGTGTGTCACTGGAGCATACGAAGTTGTAGCTCCAGAATGAGATGCAGCCCTAGAAAGGTCTGGGACATTGTTGGTACTCATCATGGTAAAGGGTTTATTTTGTGACACAACCTGGCCAATGATTCCATTGGAAGCATGGGATGCCCCCAGCGTGTCGTTCCGGGATGGATCGCTGCACGAGGCATTAGGTAAGATAGTGTATAAATAGCCAGACTGAGCGTAGATCAAGTCAAACTGCTGGGCTTTTAAAATGGCTTCTTCTTCCGATTAGGGTTGTTTAGAAGCTACATCCTTGGCTATGAGTGGAAGGAGAGATTTTAGAAACCAATCCAGGAAAATTCGGTCATCTAATTTGATTTTGCATAGACTTCGGCGCTTACGCCACTCATGGATATGATCGGTGATGTGTGTAGCGGTGTTCTGTCTGCAAGACAGTAGGAATTTAACTCCACCATCGTAGCGGACGGGTAGTTGAAATAACTGTAGAAATGTTGAAGCAAGGGATGTAAACATGGGATGGATCACATGGGGTCGCTCGATATACCATTTGGTTGCCGAGCCAGTAAAGGTTCGTTGTAATAAATGTAGACGAATGGAATCATCTACTATGGAGTTTGAGGAACGCCATAAATGAAAAGACATGATGTAGTTTTGCGGGTCTTCACCAGCCTTCCCTTCAAACTTGGGGATGTCGGATGGGAGTTTAGTTGGCATTTGGGGCCAAGTAAGATTATGTCTAATAGGATAATTTGATAGTCTTTCCAAATTTGGTAGGTTAAGACTAGACATAAATGGTAGAATGGCAGATGAATTCGACATGGTCAAAGGGGCATATGTAGTCGTGGTAGCATTATTGATCAACCCGCTGCCCCCAATGTGAGTATTGGTCGTGAGGGGGATATGGATCCTGAATAACGAGTTAGAGATGGTATGGGTGGGTCCGGTGCCACCAAGTGTAACATGAGTTGTAGATGGGTTTGGGTTGGGTCCAATGCCTCCAAGTGTAACATGGGTCACATATGGATTGGGATTAGGTATGGTAACTGTTGGGTTTGGTATAGTAGCATGAATAGTGGTTGTTTGGCCCATTGAGGGCATTCCTAGGGTATGTCCTGTGGAGGGCATACTCAAAGTAGGAGTGGGTCCCATAGTGGGCATACCTAAAGTAGTTGTGGCTACAGTAGTGGCCATTGTGGTGGTGGGGGTGGATGATGTTCCACTAATAGTCCCTATGAAAAAAGAGTCAAAGGGCGTACCAGCCATGGCGCTAGTGGGTGCGGTGTATGTGGTATTTTTGGATTCTGCCTTAGAGTCAGATGTGAAATGAGGTGCGTCAAAATCAGATGATGGGACTTTATGCCGATGACGTGTGGAGTCAAGTGATAATTCCCTTCGTCTATGACGAGTGGTGTCAAGTGTACCGTACTGTGGGGGTTCACCCCGGAAGCACCGAGAACGTCTCAGAGACTCAATGGTGGCAGTCGACTAGTAAGACTAATGGTAGTGGTGATTGGAAAGCTCAAAAACCCTAGTGCAACTGTGTGTGCAGGAGGGGAGCGTAAAGACAATGGCACTCAGGCCAATAACCAAACTCAAAACACTTGCTATAATAGTTGTGCTATAGTAAGTGGAGTAATAAAAAAATGTGGTCAGAATACCAACATGCAAGTAGCTCCTAGAAAATAAAAGTGGTGTACTCACTAGACCAAGGGGAGGTAGTAGAGCATGAAAAATACCTAACTAAAATGGTATTATGATTCAACAAGATGTATCCTCTGCAAGGTGATGAAATCCAAGTCAGACAATATGAATTGTAGAACCAAAGGCTAGATATCCACTATCGGGAGGGACACTGGGTAGACAATCCTAAAATATAGGCCACTAAGATACCCCGTTCATGACATGTCCAGAAAGGTGAATCTGCAGCTTCATGTTCTATCACCGTTGTACTCCCACAAGGGAGGTCCAACGAGAACAACGAGTAGGTGTCCTTTGGTGACTGAATGGATTGCGGTATTCCACAAGTACCATGGGATTTTGGTACGCTATTTGTCAACCACTATGTCTCAAATGAAAGTGAGTGAGGAGTGTTATTTGGATACCTATCCCCTCAATCTTACCTAGCTACAATATTCTTTTGGTGTTCCCCAAGTGGGGTTAGAATGTTGGTTGTAATAAGCAGATTTTAAGGCTCACTTTGATTTAGGTGACAGAGTGGGTGATGGTGTGGTTGTGTAAAAAAGAATTTGCCTCGCTTGGGTGACTATTCACAAATTAAAATAATGATTTCATGTTGCGAAAAATGAAAGACAATTTAAATGCAAATTCTTTAATAATAATTTCAAAAAATATGGATTTTTTTTTAAATGTCTAAGGTAAAGCAAATAGCATAAAAATAAGTGAATCTCTAATGTCTTGATTGGTGATCTTGCTTGGTGAAATATCTAGCAATTTAAAATTCTGGTTTTAAGTTGCAAAATATGAAATTTCTAACTGAAAAAATGCTTCACAACTTTTCTTTCACTAAACTGAAATTTTTTAAAATGATGTAGCAAAGCACATAACAGAAAAGAAATATGAATATTTTAATGTTGTAAAATAAAACAATAGATTGTCCAAAAATTGCAGGAAAGGTGGCTGGAAAAAATGGGCCGAAATGAGAAAAAACTCAGAAAAATGGGCCGAATGAAACAGGTGATATCGCGGCTGTTTATGGAAAAAGTCGCGATTTGGATCATGGCTTTCGGGCTAAAAGCCGCGATGTGAATCGTAGTGATATTGGCAAAACCCGCGATGCGGATCACGGTTATCGGGCTGAAACCCGCGATGTGGATCACAGAAAACAGGCTCAAAGCCGCGATGTGGATCGCAGAAAACAGGCTAAAAGCCGCGATGTGAATCGCGGCTGTGGGTGCCGAAAGCCACAATGTGACGGACGGAAAACGTCCCCGAAAAATGAACCCAAAAATTGAAATTTTGGGTTGTTTAGGCTGCAGAAAAGGCCAATGGCTAGGGAAGCAAGCAAGGGGCTTACTAGTATGGAATATCTACAACATTAAAAGGAAAAAACAACTAAAATATGGATCTAAATCAAAGATTCAAAGATTCGAAACTAAGTGGAGTCGCCAAAAACTGTTGCTTGGGATTTCTCCCAAGCTTGTGCTATTGAGCACCTACTAACTTATAGTAATAGTCTCGATTAAACAGTAAAAATAAATACAATTAAACAGAAAATCTGATCTAACATGTGCAAGGAAATAAAAACTAGATTTAAGAACAATAAACAATGAGATCCATAAGAGAAACAAGAAATAAAGAATTTGAAATTTTTCTATTGATGGGCAAGCAATGGCTTGCAAAGATATACCTCAATGGTGAGGATTGTTGAGTTGGGGCAGCTGCAATGTTGAGATGCTCCAATGTTCCAATGGTCTCTCTTCTCCAAGATGCTGCAATGGTTAGGCAAAGCTCAAAAGGATGGGCAAATCTCAAGATGGATTTTGGCAGCATGAGGATAGGATGAATATGGAATGAATAGTGAGGAGCCCCTATCACCTTTTTATAGTTTTTTGGTGATGGAGAATACAACCATGGTTTAAGGAAACCAATGGTATTGCTAAAAATGGTTTAGGTTTCTTTTTCCCTCTTTTTCCTTTTTAAATATTCTTTTAATATTATTCCCTTTTAATTGATTTTTGGGAATTTTGGACCCTTTTTGAGGTTTTTTGTGTTTTTTGAGGAAAAATACATATTTTGAGGGGAAAAATGTGTATTTTGGTCTTTTTGGTGACCTTTTGAAGGTTTTAGAGGCAAAAATGGTAGGAAAAATGGACAAATGGGTCATGTGTATAGGGAAATGAGCTAGTGAGCACTTTTTGGGTGTTAACAGGGTGAAATCCTTGGAGGTTGTTAACAAGGCCCAATATTGTGTTACTAGAGCAAATGTATTGAGTCCAAATTGATCCTACAAGATCTTGTTAGTAAAACAAAGCAAAAATAAAAACAAATTACTTTTAATAAACAAAGTGAGTACGGATATTCAAACCACAACAAGAAGCAAATGCTAGAACCAATTTAGATTGCCCAATGGTCAACTTGTTACATGTAGTGTCACCTAGGAGGTGCAAGCTTCAAGGGAAGCCAACAATATCTCTTAGGGAGGTCCTTTTTGTCCACACTAAATGCTAAATAACTTGAAGAAAAAATGAGAGAAACCCTTATCACTTGGAGGAAGGTGGCAAGGGATCTTGAGGGATGCCAAGAGGTGTAGGAAGAGGTGGACTATATGAGGAAGTTCCAACACAATTCTAGCAGCATAACCTTGCTCTAATTTTCTTTACTTAGATGCATGCCCATGGATTCCTTTTATAGGATAAAATCTCGCCAAGAAACATCTAGATCCAAGTGTGAATCCCATCACCTCATGAACTAACCCCAAGGTACACAAAGGGGGCTATTCAATGGTTGAAAAGCCAAATGTGAATTTTGTTGGTTAGGGAGCTTTCATGAGCCTTAAATGTGAATCTGGTGGTTGAGATCCCACTATTTTTTATAGTAGTGTGGATCTCGAAGGATAATCTGTGCTAGGCTAGCACGGGCACATAGTTGATAACAGGCGTTGTAGTGCTTACTAACATGGATTTATCTATGCAACCTCTTCTTTTGACTGTTTTTTGGCATTTTTGGACTCATGCTACTTTCAGGATCTTATGAGGATGTCTTCAATGGGTTGCATGCTATATGTTGATGATACCTTAATACAAGATTAACTAAAATGCCGCATGTGTCTAAATTTGAGCATTAACAGTATTCATTAGCTGCAAGCATATTGAAAAAATGAAAGTATTTCAACTTATTAGCTATGTCTACTACAATAAGCCATATTAGTTCCAACAATTAGTTTACTTTTTAAAAATGAGAATGTTAATTAGCTTCTATATAAATAATGCATAAGCGTTATATTAAAAATGTAGATATGTGCAGTCCATAAGTGATTAATGCATATAGTTTTGTTAAGAAACATAATAAAGGAATGAAAAAAATATAACACGATTTACAAAAATGACTCAAAATATCAAGAAAAAGGCATAGGTATGCCCAATTAAAAATTTATTCAATGGAATTGGAAAATCTTGCAATACATAGAAGCCTTGCAATTGGTTTTGGACCTATGAGGACAAGGGGTTTTTAGGAACCTATGCTACTCTCAACATTATGTGGCTCAACCGAGTGAAATCCCAAACATCGTGAATATGCTCATGCTTGGATTGTCTTGAAGTAACATGCATAAATGACAATGTTAAGCTTAAAATATATAGAAAATAACATATTTAATGCAGATAAATAGAATGTACCTCAAATAGAAATACACTCTGCTTTCACCCTAGTGGATGGAACTATAAGTTGTCTTACATGTCATTGTTGCATTGTTAGGCTATTGGATGATTGCGTATGAAATAAAAAAACCACTATTGAAAATAGCTATACCTAATCACTTACCTTATATTTCCTTGATCCTTCGACATCCTTGTATTTAAAGCAGGTTCATTGGGTAGACAAAGTGTTTTGGTTTCCTATAGAATCTCAAGCATTTCAGAATGTATGTTGCTTGGTGAACCAATGGAAGCACTAAAACTTACTATATTAGGAAAGCCAAAAGTTAAAACTGAACACTTAGTAAAGACAATATTCAATGTCAAATTTTTTAGTATACTCTCAAATAAACCCTTTAATAATAACAAAGGTACGGATTTGGGATCCATCCATTCAGGAGTCTCACTTTCCTCATAGGTGTTCTTCTTGTTACTTTTGCGCAATCCTCCATAATATTTCTAATAAGATTCTCCTTCAACCTTAACTACTTTAGACTGGGCCTATTTGATCATCTTTTGAATTCATTTGCATAACCACTTTTGACTATATCGACCCTTTTACATAGTTTCTCCCTCGATATTATTTGTGAACTCCTTCTTAGATATTCATAAGCTACAAGTTGTTGCACAACTAGAGGAACAAATCAAGCACAATACAAAACCTTTATTCTCCTTTAGACATTTTGTGGCATCCTCCAAGCAAGCCATGATACCTTTCATTCATGTTTCCTTTATTTGACATGGTTGGGGATTCCCTTCTTGTTCTTGTAACCAGGATGTTCTGGCATTCAAATCTTCAACTGTCCACTTTTGCACACCAAAGGATTGACATCTAGTTTCTCACTGCTCTTTGCATCAATGTATCTTGTCCTCAATTATTAACATTCTCATGGTGAGATTCCCTTGACTATTGATCATCTTGAATATGTTTACTATTGAGTAGATCGAGCCAATAATCGAGCTAGTGGACATTGAGAACTTCAAGAGAGGTTTTAAGGTTTGTAAAATCCCACATCTTGCATGTCGAATCCTAGTTCCCAGTAGCACATATCCAAACATATGGATGTTGTGCAAAATAAAAGGAGTAATCTAAATTCCCTTCAAGAGTTGAAACAATATTTCCTATTTAAGAAAAACTTCGACATTGTCTCCAATGACAACAAGCAATTTTTTTATCTAAACTTATGGAAGTATTATTAACAATTCAAGATTGGGACAAGTGTAAATATTTATGTGTCAAATACTCGTACACTAGAGTCATTACTATATTCATGGTAGCATTGTCCTCATAGTTATCTTTGAACAACAACTCACATTTAGTTAGTAAAACATTTACGAATAAGTCTTCATTTGAATCCATTAGCAACTAATAAATTATTCCTCACAACTGTGGTGCTAATCTGGACTCATGAGTTTAATAGCGTGAGGAATTGTCCTATGGATATTGAGAATGGTCAAGAGGAGCTAGGAGATGAACAAAGAGAGAGGCATTTTCCTAGGGATATTGAGAATGGTCAAGAGGAGCTACGAGATGAACAAAGAGAGGGGCATTGTCCTAAGGATATTGAGAATGGTCGAGAGGAGCTAGGAGATGAACAAAGAGAGAGGCATTGTCCTAGGGATATTGAGAATGGTCAAGAGGAGCTAGGAGATGAACAAAGAGAGTCCAGAGAAAGAATAAATAGATCACTACAAGAGATGATGAAAACATTTACCGAAAATATTAATTAGATAAAAAAGAATCTTAATAAGATAATAGAGACATTTATAGAGCGAATTAAAAAATAATGAGTAAGGAATAATGATAATGAGGAAAAATAAAAGGTACTCAGTGATCATAATGCAATAATTGAGCAGTTAATGGAATGGGTAGATGCATTATCCACACATCCCTTAGTCCATCAAAAGATGTCACCAAGCCCATAATCACAAGGCACAAGTTATCTAAGATGCCTAGATATCACAAATTATTTAAATAGGATCAATATTGAGATCAACAAAAAATATATCACGTGGATCAATTAAATCGAAGGAATTTTTTCTATGAACCCACCTACGAATGAATTAGAGAAGGTATTGATGAAATCTATATATTTAGAAGGTAACGCTTATGATTGGTTCACCTAGTTGTCCAAAAAAACTAGCAGTCTATACGCAAATGATCACTGAGGATTTTCTTAAGAGATTTCATGATGATAAATAAGACAACACCTTAACCATATTTACTCATCTAATACAAATAGGAACAATAAATGAGTATACACATGGATGGGAAGTCTTGGCTACTAGATTTTTGAATCTTACAAATGATCAATTATTAAAATTGTATGTTTCCGGATTAAAATCAATCATCTGCAATGAACTAAGAATATCAAAACCTAAAAATTTGGTGGAAGCTAGAAGCTTAGCAAATATGATTGAAAGAAATATTAATACTCGATATGAGATGGCCCCTGAAACTCAGAAAAAAGAAAAATAGTTATAGCACATCAAGATATTACAACAAATATTCCCATTCAGAAAAGGAAAAAAAGAAGGAAAACCCATGTCGTAAATGTAGGAAACATTGGACTTCAAGGCTTAGCTGTGAAGATACATGATTAGGTTACTATTGAACAATGAATGGGAAAGAAGTATAAGTCTCAAATCCAAAAAATGAAATCATGGTGGCCTACAATTTAGAGTCGGATAGTGATGAATCATTGTGAAAAGTATCACTATCATCAATTTCATGCACACTACTGAATAATAGTGATGATGATGTGCTGCAAGCGGAAGACATTAAAAAAATAAAACACAAGAAACCAAAAAATATATCCCTCCTCATCTTAGAAAAACTAATGAGGTTAAGATTCCAAAAAAAGAGGCATAAAAAATGCCAAATTCATTTATAATTGATACCAAAACCTCACATGCTAAGACATTGAAACTCATACGAAGTGTAAAAAATAAGGAACTAAGAATCATTGTAGATTCATGTAGTACTCATAACTACATAGACATCAATGTTGGTAAGGAATTAAATCATTTTGTATACCCTTCAAAGGAACTCACTATTAAGGTTGTTGATGGACATCAGGTCAACAAAAAATGAAGATGTCATAAAATCTCAGTTAAAATACAAGGACTAGAACTGCTATCAATATTTTATGCACTATTGCTTGATGGGATGGATAAGGTGCAAAGTGAAGAGTGGTTAATGCAGTTGGGCACTTAATATACCACCAACCTTAAAGAACAATTTATGGAGCTTTATTGACAAGGACAACATTATAAATTATATGACATTGAAGGGTCTACTCTAAAAAGGGATGAATTACCATTATTGAAAAAAGTGCAAAAATCCCATATGCACACACAACAACATAATCAAGGCAAGTGTGTACCTAAGAATCCTCAAGGTTTTACATTAAACAACCAATTCAAACAACTTCAAGGTATGGCACATATATTACAAAGGATCCTTGCCAACACTTGGACAAAAGAGAAAATCAAACTCCCAAAATCAAGTAAATACAAGTATGAAGATGGGCCATGGGAGCATGCTCAACTAGAGAAAACCCAGTTTATTATGCTTTGAGGAAAAAACATTCCCTAATAGGGTGGAAATGTAACAAATATAAATAAAAGACTAATAATACTAATAATAATTAGTAATTAATGAAAGGTCAAGAGAAATACTTGTTCACTTCCGTGACCAATCAATGCCTATATAGGTAAATCATCGTGAAGGTATTTTATCATCATTAATGTTTCATGCAATAAAAGTTTTATACAATTAAATTCTATTTTCATAATATTTTTGTTATACCAGCTTCCGCTACTGCATGGAGTCTATTAATTTTGTCATTATTTCTCCTCAGTGCAAATGTTGTTTGTTTCTCTGCTGCAATAATACAAAATGAAGTGACTGACAACTCAAGCATCTAGAATCTAGTTGGAATTCCAAATTTTTTGGAGTCACTTACCGCTATTAGTTTCCCATTAAAAAAACGTTGATTATCTAACGCCAACTTTATAGGATTATTCAAGTTCTACTAGACAAGTAGAGACATGGCATCTAATGATTTGGATTCTTACAAATGTCCTCTTTGGCTCAAACCCACCTTTGAATCACTAGAAATTTCAATGTGGTGTCAATTCAAAGCCATCCAGTTTTCATTGGGATCAACGCATTGTATACTCTTAGAGCTATTACAACAACTAGTGGTCGATCCATCCCATTTATGAAATGGTTCAAGAAATCAGCTTGAACAATCGTAGGGATTATTTTTAGTCCATCACTGCTAGCAAGCACCTCTGTTAATTGCACACCCTTCATAACTATAGTAGAAGACATTGAAGATAATGGCTACTTATCAGGTCTAATGAAATTTGCTTGAGCGAGGAAGCCTGTTTGGAGAAATATTTGTTGGTGTGGAGAAGTCATCCATTTCATTATTCAATATAATGCTTGTAGAAGGAGAGAGCATAAGGGCTTCAAAATCATAATTCATTGTGGTTTTCATGGATACTACATTATGCTTACCATCAGAAATGCCAAATTTACTGGTACCATAGTCTCTAAGTTGTTTCCATTTGTATCCCTAGTACTCTGATGGAAAATTTGTGTTGTATATTTTATCTCTAAGTTCTACAACAAAGTTTGGAGAAATCATTTCAGACAATGGTCCTTGATGTTGACAAATTTTGGGTCACCAAGATTCATCCTTATAGAAAACATATTTTAAAGGCCTCAATTGTATGGTGTGGGCCTAATATGCCCTATGTTGCATCAAGTGTTCCATAACTTCTAATAATGTGAGAGCTAAAATTAGCCCTACAACTTTAGAAGAGGGAGGTGGCGTTTGCAAAACTGCACATCCCATGAACTCCATTGAAAAAGGGTCAATGAATTCCACTCTATAGTTTTTCATATCAAAAGAAACGATTCCTCAACTGCTTGTACATCTACTTCTAGTCTATTTCCAATGATATCATTGTAAAAGGAACTTGGTCTAAAATCAGAAATTGCTTGCAATGTCTCTCACAAATTCTTGTTGTAGCAAGTATCATTAGCACTTAGGAGATTCCCATAAAATGTATAAAATCATCTATGACCTCTTTTATCCAAAGAAGATTCTATTTATTTCCGAACCTTTGCAAACTTATACTATAGAGGAAAGGATGTTGGTTTCAAAATTTGTACAACATCAGGTTGATCATTAAGTTTTGTAAGTTGTCTAGTGATGTAGTCAAATAGGTCTTTACGACCGTTTGTGCTAAGCTTGACACCAATTATGAAGTTATCTATGGGACAATCTTATCAAGTTGTACTATAGCAACCCACATTGAGTTCAATTCCTTACTTACACTTTCCCTCATATGATTTTTGTTATTAGTAAGGCATTTTATCATTTCTGAAAGTATAACCTTGCTCCCTTTCTCCCTTGCAAGACCCATTACAGTTGCAATATTTCCAATAGCAGTTAATGTGCTCATCACCAAGTTTTTGTTTGAGTCAAACAAATGAGCTTTCGGAGCTCCAAACAATTCTCCAGTTCTAGTAGGATGAATCTGACTATTTGCTTCATGTATTTTGTTGACTCCCTCAATTAATTCCAAATGAATCTTCCAATCATGATTGCTTAAGTTTTTAATTAACATTGGTGAGATCTTTCACTTATGTCTTCTCGTGGTAAGCCATCAGCACCAGATCCAAAAGGTACTAAGGAAGATTCTAGTTCTTTGACGGTTTTCTTAGGAGCTACAGTTGGTCCCTCGTAATGATTTTTCTCAAATTTAACATCAATTGCACTCATGATTGCAATCTTGACACCACCAAAATATGCCTTAATATTAGGACCAATAAACCTATGTAAAATGCCAATAAGCTTGGTTGTTGAATATATTGTGGCTACAACACTAGATTGCAACCCAATATCTTTACAAAAATCTATCAGTTCCTTTAATTTAATGTGAGAATTCTAAAATTCTCAACCACACTGACCATCCAAAATATACCTCACTAAAGATCTTAGGATTCTTGTGCTCTTTCATGATTTTAAATTTTTTATCAAAGATAAAATTGGCTCATGCAACTTCACAAAAAGAATTAAGGAACTACATTCCTTGCATGTGAGTTTTGATATCAACAACTTTCTCAGCCACACCTAAAATACACAAAACAACACATCACTTTGGAAATTTTGTAACAGTCGAATCAATATGCATTACATCCTAAAGTACCTTCTGTCGAGCCTGCATATTCTTTTCACTCCAGCCAAGAAGTGCACATACTAAATGGACATGTATTTCATCATGTCGATCAAGATCATTTAAACCTCCCACTTTCTCCTTCACTACTTTAGCTATCCTTGGATCAAAATAATGCTCTTGATTGAACTGTGAATTGTGATATGCAAGTAAAACACCATTCTCCTTGCCTAATGTCTTTCCAAACTTATAACTAGCATTTGCCCTAGGAGGGGCAAAAGGAACGCCGAGAGGAAAAGAGGACAAGGAAAGAAAAGTAGTTTGGACAGATCATGGGCAGTAGGTCATACTGGCATCATTGAAACAGAAAACAAAATCACAATTTAAGTATAAATCTTTGACTAACTAATAGAAGCACCTCCAAGCATGATGTAAACACTTTCAAAGTAACCCTAAAAGATAACCTGGTGAGGCAATTCATAATCAAATACAAATAGGAGATATTTAACACTAGTTCAACAAGAATAGGAGATATCCATATCTTCCTAGAGGCTCTATGTCCCTCCTCAATTTATCCTTGAAAATTCTAATAGACTCAACTTTTTTAAGTTGTTAGGCACGATTAGCATTGACACTTCTCAAATCTGTTTTGGGTTTTCTGGAATTTTGGGGGAATCGTCCATTCCCTCTCTTTCTTGTCCTTGTTTTGGGTTAGTAAATGTCATACCTACATGATCATTCATGCTTTTATATGCCAACCAAAGTTTAAAATATTTCAAGTTGTTATAAATGATTAATTACATGGAAAAGAGAAAGGGATTATACACAATGATTACCAAATTTGTCTATGTTGTATATCCTGAATTTGATTTGTCATTGAAATACTAACATTCCAACATTATAATGAACTAATCTTGTTGACTATTCTTAATCAATTCCTACTTTAACAGTGCAGTGCCAACCTATCTTTATTTTCTCACTTTAGTATGAATTTCAATTAATAAAAAGAATTTCAGAGATGAAATAAGCTTGTATGTGTCAAAAAAAGACTCATTTTATTGTTTTAATTCACTTGATCACCCCAATTAGTGAGTTTTTTTTTTAAGTTAAAAGAAATGTTTTATAAACTATCCAAAGTCATAGGAAACCATTTTCCTGTTAAAAATGAAACCCTTATTTGCTCATGTGTTCCATTCCAGTCATTCCAACAAATGATGTAATCTTGAAACTTATCAAGCTATATTTCTGACTTTTTATCTTTATTTCTTGATCTTTGCATTATTTACGTGAAAAGTGACATTTAACATTAGCCATGATGTCAAATAGAGTTCCCATGTTTTGTTGGATATGCTTATGCACAATGTCAACCAAGCTGGAAACTTTTTGGCAAAACTGTCCTTCAATTTTATCCTCTGCAACATTTTGTTAGGAACCTATGTCAACCCTTCTCTTTACTATGTTAGTATATTGTTGTTGGATGCATATGCTTTGTAAGTCGTCCCGTAGTATTTGTTGATCCGTAGTTTATATTAGCCCATAGTATTGACCCATAGTATTGGACGCATATGCTTTGTAAGTCGTCTCGTAGTATTATATGTCCCATGGTTTTGACTCATAGTATTGGGCATAGACTTAGTATATAAGTGTGTGTTGAGGTCATTGAAGGCACCGTGAAGTTATTTGTATTGAGCTTGCTCATAGGAGGTTGCCTCCTCGAAGTGGCCTGTGATCAATATAAAAGTGATTTGAATTCTGTCATTTCTGCTATTTCGCATATTCTTACTAATTAATTGTTGCAGGTGCTTCACATCTGGTATCAGAGCACTTTCTTGGGCTCGTTGGGTGGAATTTCTGCCAAAAAAAAAATTTCGCATCTGTTGCAGCTTCGGATTTGGGAATAATCCCTATCTGCTTAACTGTGGGAAGTACTTGGGCATAAGCCCTAAAACTCATTATGAGGAGTACCACAAGAACCCCAAAGTAGCTGGCCCATTGAGAGGACCTGCCAGCGAAAAGGGCAACGACCCCTACCTGATTGACTAGTTCCCACCCGTGAGGTAAACCAAGAGCTATCGTTTGTGGCAAAGCGGTTATCAGTTTTACCTGAGCCGTGGAGTGAGGGGTACTGCCCCAATACGCAAGCCGTCAGACAGCATTGGTGGCCGAGTGAAACACCTGAACTGTTAGGAAGACGTACGTACCTGGGGTCCATATCTATTTTCAGTTGAACTGTTGCCGATCACTTCTGCTCCAGATCTAGCCGTTTCAGATCTATTCTAAAATTCATTCCAGATCCAGTCGCCGTTTCATATCCAGCCATTTTCGATCCCTTCCGCGTCGTTGCGCCGCTGTTGCCGATCCATTTCTGAACAAAAAAAAAAAAAAAAAAAAAAAACCGAGTATAAAATTCAGTTTTTTCTCCATATCTCCCTTGTTTTCACTCTGTTTCCCTTGAAATTTTCGGGGAACCCCTATCATCCCATTCTGCATCTTTCATTCCTGAGGATCCTATCCCCAATTCCCCTTCTCAAAGCCCGAAATCCCACATTTGTCTATTTTTAGGGTTTGTCATAACTTCCTCAGATTTTACCCAATCACCTTCAAATTTTACCACAGAGTTCCTTTCTGAATTCTGCTTCTTTGTCCCTCTCTGCCAAATTTTCTCATTCTATCACCCCGCTTCTGAAATCCCCCTTTTTGCTTTCTTGTCCTTTCGACAGTGTCCAAAATCTAGTCAAACCCCAATTACCCATCAGATTGTTTCCCAATCCAAATTTCCCTTTACTAAATTAGCTTTTGTTTGTGTTTTTCTACCCATTCCACAAAAAAAGAGTATAAAATTCAGTTTTTTTTCCATATCTCCCTTGTTTTCACTCTGTTTCCCTTGAAATTTTTGGGGAACCCCTGTCATCCCATTCTGCATCTTTCATTCCTGAGGACCATATCCCCAATTCCCCTTTCCAAAGCCCGAAATCCCACATTTGTCTATTTTTAGGGTTTGCCATAACTTCCTCAGATTTTACCCAATCACCTTCAAATTTTACCACAGAGTTCCTTTCTGAATTCTGCTTCTTTGTCCCTCTCTGCCAAATTTTCTCATTCTATCACCCCGCTTCTGAAATCTCCTTTTTGCTTTCTTGTCCTTTCGACAGTGTCCAAAATCTAGTCAAACCCCAATTACCCATCAGATTGTTTCCCCAATCCAAATTTCCCTTTAGTAAATCAGCTTCTGTTTGTGTTTTTCTACCCATTCCACCAAAAAAAAAAAAAATGAGTATAAAATTCAGTTTTTTCTCCATATCTCCCTTGTTTTCACTCTGTTTCCCTTGAAATTTTCGGGGAACCCCTGTCATCCCATTCTGCATCTTTCATTCCTGAGGACCCTATCCCCAATTCCCCTTCCCAAAGCCCGAAATCCCACATTTGTCTATTTTTAGGGTTTGCCATAACTTCCTCAGATTTTTCCCAATCACCTTCAAATTTTACCACAGAGTTCCTTTCTGAATTCTGCTTCTTTGTCCCTCTCTGCCAAATTTTCTCATTCTATCACCCCGCTTCTGAAATGTCCCTTTTTGCTTTCTTGTCCTTTCGACAGTGTCCAAAATCTAGTCAAACCCCAATTACCCATCAGATTGTTTCCCCAATCCAAATTTCCCTTTACTAAATCAGCTTCTGGTTGTGTTTTTCTACCCATTCCACCAAAAAAAAAAAAAAAAAAAAACCTGGTTATGGTTGTCACCCGTGCAGGAGCACACACCATGGAGGAAGCACTTGCAGCCATCCAAACCAAACTCTAAGATTTGGATGAAAAATTTCTCAGCCTCCATCTTCAGCATTCAGCGATGAACAATACCAAACAGCCAGAATCTT
Organism: Larix kaempferi; assembly: GCA_027924585.1. NCBI lineage: Eukaryota > Viridiplantae > Streptophyta > Pinopsida > Pinales > Pinaceae > Larix > Larix kaempferi. The sequence continues at coordinate 1,248,885 of BSBM01000130.1, read as the reverse complement.
TTGCAGCCACCGGGTTCTCTTCTTCCAACAATTTTCGTGGGATGAAGCTTGATTTTCCTCGCTTCAATGGTACTGATTCGACTGGATGGATATTATCGAGAAGAACAATATTTTAGTCTGCATAATACTTCTGATGCCCAGAAAGTTCCACTTGCATCCTTTCATTTGGAACAGGAAGCCCTTCAATGGTACCGTTGGTACATCAAAGCTCATCCCGAGCAAAACTTGACAGATTTTTTCCAACTCATTTTGCCACGATTTGGTCCTAGTGCTTTTGATGATTTCACAGAAGCACTCACTAAACTTCACCAAATTGGCACAGTGAGAGAGTATCAGACAGAATTTGAGAAATTGGCCAATCACACAGAAGGATTGTCTGATGAATTCTACAGGAGTTGTTTTATCAGTGGTCTCAAGGATGAAATCCGCTCAGAGGTCAAAATGTTTTGTCCCAACACAATGATGGAAGTCCTAGGGTTGGCTAAGCTGGCCGAGGACAAGATCGCAGCTCAACAACGCTCCAAACCCACCTTTGTTCCCTTCAGAAATATGGGTTCCCAACGACCTCCCATCACGCCTGCTCCTCAACCAACTCATATCAAGCATTTGTCTGAAATAGAAATGTAGGCACGCCGAGAAAAAGGGCTTTGCTATAATTGTGATGAGAAATTCACTCGGGGACATAGATGTGTTCAACAAAAGCTCTATCTCTTGGATGTGGATTCTCAACCTGCCTTAGAACTTGGTGAAGAAGCTACTGATATAGTAGATGATCAGGTCGACATTCAACACCAGCCTGTTGACACCCCCATCTCAGGACGACCCACCCGAGATCTCTCTCCATGTTGTAACCAACGTCACCACCCCACAAACAATGCGGGTCAGGGGATACTTCAAGAAGCTCCCTCTTACCATACTCATTGATTCTGGTAGCACTCATAACTTCATTGACCCTCGGATTGCCAAACAGGCTGATTGTTTTGTCCATCCTTGCTCCAACTTTGAAGTCATGGTTGCCAATGGGAGCATCTTGCCTTGCAAGGGGAAGTGTCACAATGTGCGTATCTCTATGGAATATTATAACCTAGGCTCTGACATGTTTTCCTTGTCCTTAGGCGGATGTGATGTGGTTTTGGGCGTTCAATGGTTACGCACACTTGGCCCCATCTTATGGGATTTTGCTGAACTTTGGGATGCAGTTTAAAGTCAGTGGGGCACAACACAAATTTATGGGCTTACAACCAGGGTCTCTCTGCATCATCAGTTCACATCGCCTGGAAAAAATCCTTAAGAAGAATTCACCTGGTGTCATCGCTTAGCTCAATTCCATTCAGATGCACCCATCAACAGTCTCCACTACTTCCTTGGATAGATATGCAGGTATCTTTGCTGAACCAATGCACTTGCTTCCTTCAAGAGACCTTTCCGGTAAGAATTTAGCCACATCTACCTCTCAGTAGGAAATGATGGCTATTTTGCATCCAGTACAGAAGTGGCAGCCATACCTATTAGGGAATTCTTTCTGCATCAAGACTGATCTCCATAGTCTAGAAAATTTTCTGGAACAATGGGTCTCCTCCCCAACACACCTGAAATGGGTTATCCAACTCCGGCGTTATCCCTATGTGATCACTTACTGTTAAATTTTCAGTATTAAATCACAATACTATAGGATCTTTGCTGAGAGAATAACATCTACAGTATATCAATGCATGACAATCATAATATGACAAGCATCACAAGCATCACAAGAATCAAAAGCATAGAGACAAGAGACACAGAGTTTCCGTGGGGAAAACCCTAAGGTGAAAAACCCCACAACTTCCTCAGAGATAGAGAGAGCAATGGCTCAACCAAAATACAACCAAATAATACAGAGATAGTCTCCTAGCAGATGATCCTCCTCCTCCTCACTAGTGCGCCACTTTTCAGAGAGAGAGATAGATACTTTTCCGAGTGAGTAAAATAGAGATCTCCTATCTCTATTTATACTCACCTTTTTGCCCAGTGACCTACTGGGGCCGACTTGTCTACTTGAGTACATCCACATTATATTATATATTAAATAGGGTCGACCCCATAAGGTGGTCTAATAACCCATCGGCAAGTACACACACTTGCGACACTTGTCAATCCACATGACGACACTTCCTTATAGAGGAATAACACATCTCTTATAAGGGTACAATAAATATATATATAATACACTGATGAAATACATTCCGAAGTTACATATACATCAACACTCCCTCTTAACTAGGAAGGTATTTCTCGACACAGATTTGCTAGACAAGTCTTCTTCTCTGGATCATCGTCATCGATGCATCGTCATCATCATCGTCACTGCTGCTGCTATCTCATCCAATCTCTGTCTCTACTCGTCATAGGAAGTTCTACAGAGCCAGTCCTTTTTCATACTGGATGTAGGCCCACCACCTGCAGGTCTTCGTCATCACTGGCCATACTATGGAATCCTCAGGACTTATTACGTGCGTCACAAAACCTCGAAAGAGCATCCTAGGATATTACGGGTACACAACTCCAACCTGTAGGATCTCCCAGGGCGCTATTACATGTGACCCCACCACAAAACCTCGAAAGAGCATCTCAGGATGTTATGGGTACACAACTCCGACCTGAAATCTCCCAGGGCACAAATTATATGTGGTCCACCACAAAACCTAGCAAGAGCATCTCAGGATGTTACGGGTACACAACTCCGACCTGAAATCTCCCAGGGCACAAATTACATGTGGTCATGGCAAAACCTCGCAAGAGCATCTCAGGATGTTACGGGTACACAAATCCGACCTGAAATCTCCCAGGGCCCAAATTACATGCCATAGGACAAAACCTCGCAAGAGCATCTCAGGATGTTACGGGTACACAACTCCGACCTGAAATCTCCCAGGGCACAAATTACATGTCCTCCCAGAGCAATGTCTCGAAAGAGCATCCCAGGCTGTTACGGGTACACAACTCCGACCTATAGGATCTCCTAGACATGCTCATCTGCACAACCTGATCCACGGCCACAGAGTATCAACCTGATACTCACCATACATCATCCTGATGTACTCATGATCGTCCTGATCATCATCACTGCAACGTCCTGCTGCATGTCATCTGGAGCAACATCCTGAAGCTCGTCATCTATGATCATCCTGATCATCAATGCAACATCCTGCTGCATGTCATCTGGAGCAACATCGTGAAGCTCGTCATCTATGATCATCCTGATCATCAATGCAACATCCTGCTGCATGTCATCTGGAGCAACATCCTGAAGCTCGTCATCTATGATCATCCTGATCATCAATGAAACATCCTGCTGCATGTCATCTGGAGCAACATCCTGAAGCTCGTCATCTATGATCATCCTGATCATCACTGCAACATCCTGCTGCATGTCATCATACATGATCCACCTGATCATCAATGCATCTACCTGATGCACACCAAGTATCTACCTGATACATATCATCATACATGATCCTCCTGATCATACAATGTATCCACCTGATACAAATACAAATACATGATACATATCACCATACATGATCTACCTGATCATACAATGTATCCACCTGATACATATACAGATACATGGTCCAAGCATCCAACATGATGCATATACAAAAATACATACACATGATCCAACTGATCATATCCAGCATCCAACATGATGCGTACATACATACATAAAATGATCCAACTGATCATATCCAGCATCCAACATGATGCGTACATACATACATAAAATGATCCAACTGATCATATCCAGCATCCAACATGATGCGTACATACATACATAAAATGATCCAACTGATCATATCAAGCAGAAACTAGAACATCATCCTGATGCTCATCATCCAGCGCTTACATCCACAGCCATGTGAAGGATCCTCCTTCCAACATGCTTGGAATGGCTTCAACAAATGTGTCCATCACTTCTTCCTCGAAGTGTCCTCGATCTGAAGAACGCCAAGCCTCTCTCTGAAGTACTCGAACTTCACCCTGGCTAGTGGCTTTGTCAGCACATCTGCAATCTGCTCGTCCGTCGCAACATACAGGAGCTTCACAGCTCCTCTCTGCACCATATCCCCTGATATAGTGGTATTTGATCTCTATGTGTTTCGACCTGTCATGAAACACTGGGTTCTCAGACATCTTCACACAACTCTGGTTATCACAGAGAGATACCAGTGGCTTCCAACGGGAGATCAATATAACTCAGACAGTAGCTCCGTAGCCATTACTGTCTCACAACTAGTCTGAACAGGCTGCAACATACTCTGCCTCAGCTGTACTCAGTGATACGCAGGACTGCTTCCTGCTAAACCAAGAGATCACACCTGATCCCATACTGAAGCAACACCCAGATGTGCTCTTCCTATCTGCAGCACTGCCAGCCCAATCTGAATCAACATAAACCCAGCAGGTTAAACTTTTGATTCGCCTCATATCTGAGCCCATAATCCACTGTACCCTTCAGGTACCTCAGAACATGCTTTACAGCAACCAGGTGAACACACCTCGGATCCGTCAGGAACTGGCTCAATGTGTTCACAGCAAAGCAAATATCTGGTCTCGTGTTCGTCAGGTACATCAAGGACCCAATAATCTGACGATACATAGAAACATCAACTGGCTCAGATGAAGCATCACAAAGAAGCTTCAGATTCGATGCCATAGGTGTGGCCATGGCTTTGCAATCCATCATCCCAAATCTCTTCAGGATATCTACTGTGTACTTCCCTTGACCAAGGAAGATCCCACCTGCATTCTGCCACACCTCCATACCTAGGAAATAGTGCATCATTCCCAAATCTTTCATATCGAATTCAGCTGCAAGCTTCCTCTTGGTATCTGCAATCATTCTGTCATCTCCTGTCACAAATAGGTCATCCACATATAGTAGTAGAATCACAGGATTCCCATCCTCAACCTTGTAGTAAAGGTTGGAATCCGCTTTACTCTTGGTAAAGCCCAAACTAGATAGGAAACTGTCCATCCTACCATACCAGGTTCTGGGAGCTTGCTTCAAGCCATACAAGGATATCTTCAATCTGCATACATAAGATTCCCTGTCATGTATTTCAAAGCCGAGTGGCTGTTCCACATATACTTCCTCTTCTACTACACCGTTCAGGAAAGCATTCTTGACATCCATCTGGTGTATCTTCCATTTCATTGCTGCAGCCAGGGCAAGTACTGTTCTGATGGAAGTATATCTGGCTACAGGTGCAAAAGGTTTCTTCATAGTCTATTCCTTCCTTCTGAGAGAACCACGAGCTACGAATCTTGCTTTATATTTTTCCACACTGCCATCTGCAGCATGCTTGATTTTGTAGATCCACTGGAAGTCACAACAGACTTCCCTTTAGGTCTTGGGACAACATCCCAAACATCATTCTTCATAATTGATTGGTATTCCTCAACCATAGCATCCTTCCATTCTTTCTTTTCTGTTGCCTCTTCATAACTAGAAGGCTCTTTGTTCATGATGTTCACAGAGTAAAGCAACATAACTGGTGTGTGATCTGGTTCTCTTCTTTGCTCTGTGTTCTTCTTCTAGAATGCCAAATCTTTCTGCATCATGAATGAGCTCTCTAGCCCATGCAGGTTTCCTCTTGTGAAGAGTTATCCTCACGGGGTGGATCTACAGGTTCTTGTGGATCTTCAAACTCATGAGCAATTTCTGGGACTGCTTCAGTCATGGTAGTGTCCTGAAATCTTGTTTCCTTAGGTTCTTCATAAACTTCGGTAGGTGCCTTTCTTGATTTGATTGAAAGCTGAATTCTCATCAAATGTTACATCCCTGCTGACATCAATCTTCTTGAACCTGGAAAACTATATTCTGTAAGCCTTCGAGCTTTCACTATAACCCACAAAGATACCCTTCTTTCCTGAAGGATCTAGTTTAGTCCTCTTCTCCTTTGGGACATGAGTGTATACTGGACAACCAAATATTCTGAGATGGCTGACTTCAGGTTCTTACCAGAAAAGACTTCTTCTGGTGTCTTGTTGTCCAATATCTTGTGGGGTGTTCTGTTCTGCACATATACAGCTGTTCTAGCTGCTTCTTGCCCATAGATGCATAGGAAGATCCTGGTCATGCAACATTGCCCTTGCTGCTTCCATGATAGTTCTGTTCTTCCTTTCTGCAACTCCATTCTGTTGAGGATTATAAGGAGCAGTCAAACTCCCTCTTAATCCCTGAATCACTGCAAAGCTCTGAAGTCATTTGAGGTGAATTCTCCACCATTGTCAGATCTGAATGTCTTGATTTTCTTGTCAGTTTGATTCTCCATCAAGGTTTTGAATTCCTTGAATTTATCAAGCACCTCATCTTTTCCCTTCAAGAAGTATACCCAAGTCTTCCTGGAGAAGTCATCAATAAATGATACATAGTAAACATACCCACTTAGGGAACTGGATGACATGGAGCCACATACATCTGAGTGGATGATTTCCAGGATGTCTTTTGCCTTGCTTTCACTGCTTGGGAAAGCCTTCTTAATGTTCTTACCTTTTGCACATCCTTTGCAAACACCTTCATGTTTGGTCTTGATTTCAGGAAGACCTTCTACAGCCTTGCTTGCAATTGGAAGTGCTCTATAGTGCATGTGAGCAAGTCTCCTATGCCAAAGTTCACTTAGCTCCATGGATTCATGTACCATGGCATGTTCAGGTTGACCCTTTAATTTATACAAGCCTCCCTCTTGCTCTCCAATCACTACTGCATCATCTATAGTTTTTCCCTTTGGCCACATTAGTACTTGGCCATCAACAAATGCAACCCTCATACCTTTTGCATCTAGAGCAGAGATGGAGAGTAAGTTCTTCTTGAGCCCAGGTACATAGAGGACTTCCTTCATCTTCAGAGATTTTCCAGAATCTAAGTTGTAAGAGGCTTCACCACTTCCTTTGATTGGATATTGATAATCATCCCCAAGTTTCACCTTATGGGGTGATTCATGTTCAGAAAGGTTCACAAATGATTCCTTGAACCCAGTCATGTGTTTGGAAGCCCCACTATCAATCAACCAATCATTACATCCATGGGAGATGGTACCTGTAAGAGCGGAAATTAGAACATATTCTTCTTCACTTGATGAGTCATCATCACTACTACTTTCTGCCCTAGCCTTCTTCTTTGGAGGTTCATCATCTTCGGCAGCATGAGCATGAAACCTTCTTTTGCTGCCTTTCTTCTTCTTACTGGAGTTGTTCTTATTATCCCTCTTTTTCTTGGGACAATCTGAAGCAAAGTGACCCTTCTCATTGCATGTGAAGCATCTTAGGTCCTTCTTACTCTTTTGATGGAATCTTTTGGGGTGAGGGTGATCCTTCTTGGTTTTGCTTCTTTTGGTGTGGGCTGCAAGAGCTTGATCTTCTCCTCCCATTTTTTCCTCACGAGCTATAAGTCTAGCTTCTTCTTGAGAGCATTCTTCCCTCAATCTGTTGAAGGAGATCAATTTCTTCCTTGCACAAATTCCTTGAATAAAGGAATCCCATGACCTAGGTAGGCCATTTAGAGTAGTCATCACCACCTCACCATTCTCCACCATTTCATCTACTACTTCTAATTGTTTCTTGATCTGAGAGACCCTTGAAAAGTAAGATTGAATGGTTTCTCCATTCTGAAACTTCACTGCTTTCAATTGGTTCTGCAGGGTCATCTTCCAATTTATGTTCTTTCCTTCAAATAGCTTGGTCAAAGATTCAAACATCTCTTTGGGTGTCTTGAGAGAAGACACATGGGGTATGAGATGGTCTTTGATAGAATCAGCAATGATTCTCTTTGCCTTGACCAAGTTCTTCTTGTGCAATACCTTGGCCTCTTCATCCTCTGGGATAGGAATGTCTTCTTTCACATATGAGTCCAACTCATTCTCTTCCAGGATTAGCCCAATCCTATACTTCCAGGCTCGGAAGTTATCAGCCCCTTCAAGATTATCCTCAAGCTTGGTGTGAAGAGACATCTTTAAGAGTACTTCAAATGGAAATAGAAAAGATTTAGAACTTACCACTTGAAGTGCTGAAAACTGGATCTGGTCCCGGATTAGGGTTTGTCAGAAAAACCTTAAAAATTCAAAATGTGAATTTCAAAATTCCGAAAGGATAGAAAGATGCGCCTTGGAGAGCTGATCAGCCTAGTACATTCAGAATTTGAGATCAGCAAAGTCTTGCCCTTCAAAATTGCCTTTTTGTCCTCCCGGGTTCACTGGGGAGAGCCCTGAATTAGGGTTTGAGTTTCCCGGAGATCTACCCAGCCAAAAATCTCGATCCAAATCTCAAACCTTCGATTTTTGCAAGGAGCTTCCAGCTGTACCTTCAGTTTCCAGAAATTCCTATTTTTGTGGAAACCCTAATTTTTAGGGCCAAAACTGAAAATGCTCGGAACTGAAATCTGATTGGATAGAAAGATGCGCCTTGATGAGTAGATCCAATCTACTATACTAATTTTCAAAAATCTGTGGAGAGAAACTCAATAAACAAGGAATACAAGCTTCCGTCACTGCAAAATGTCTTCTTCTCAGTTAAGCTCTGATACCATGTTAAATTTTCAGTATTAAATCACAATACTATAGGATCTTTGCTAAGAGAATAACATCTACAGTATATCAATGCATGACAATCATAATATGACAAGCATCACAAGCATCACAAGAATCAAAAGCATAGAGACAAGAGACACAGAGTTTCCGTGGGGAAAACCCTAAGGTGAAAAACTCCACAACTTCCTCAGAGATAGAGAGAGCAATGGCTCAACCAAAATACAACCAAATAATACAGAGATAGTCTCCTAGCAGATGATCCTCCTCCTCCTCACTAGTGCGCCACTTTTCAGAGAGAGAGATAGATACTTTTCCGAGTGAGTAAAATAGAGATCTCCTATCTCTATTTATACTCACCTTTTTGCCCAGTGACCTACTGGGGCCGACTTGTCTACTTGAGTACATCCACATTATATTATATATTAAATAGGGCCGACCCCATAAGGTGGTCTAATAACCCATCAGCAAGTACACACACTTGCGACACTTGTCAATCCACATGACGACACTTCCTTATAGAGGAATAACACATCTCTTATAAGGGTACAATAAATATATATATAATACACTGATGAAATACATTCCGAAGTTACATATACATCAACACTTACAAGAAGGGTAAGGACAATATGGTGGAAGCTGCTCCTTCTTGCACAATTGATGACCCAGTTTCTCTTACAGCTCTTTCTCTGCTTGTTCCAAATTGGTTGCAATATGTTTAACAGGGCTATCTCTTCTATGAACTCCATGCTTCTTCATCAACAGGGCACTCTGGGTTCTGCAAAATGTATGACCAGGAACAATGTAACTTCTTTTGGCAGGGACTAAAAATGACAATTCAACAGACGGTGGCTGACGATGATACTTTCCAAGTCAACAAGGGTGAAACGACAGGGATTGCTCAAACCCTTGCCCATCCCTACACAGCTTTGGCTAACTATTTCTATGGATTTCCTAGCAGCGCTCTAGTGGTACAATACCACATCTTAAAGGACACCATATGAAGCAATCTATGGAAAAACACCGCCAGTTCTTCTTCCCTACACCCTTAGCAGCTCCCCAGTTCAGGAAATTGACTCGGTTCTTCGAAAGCGCGATCAGATTCTTCTCATTCTGCAGGACAATCTTCACATGGCTAGAATTCACCTGAAACAACAAGCCGATCAGCACCGTTCTGAGCGCATTTTCCACGCAGCTGACAAGGTTCTTCTTCCTCTACATCCTTCCAAGCAATCCTCCTTGACACTCCAAAGGTGTCAGTGGCCTGAAATGCAACCCGAGGATGCTACCGGGGAACCACTCCTTCAGATTCTGCAGCAATTTCTCCAACCAAAGCTTTGAGGACAAAGCTTTTTCTAAAGGAGAGGGGATGTTAGGAACCTATGTCAACCCTTCTCTTTACTATGTTAGTATATTGTTGTTGGACGCATATGCTTTGTAAGTCGTCCCGTAGTATTTGTTGATCCATAGTTTATATTAGCCCATAGTATTGACCCATAGTATTGGACGCATATGCTTTGTAAGTCGTCTCGTAGTATTATATGTCCCATGGTTTTGACTCATAGTATTGGGCATAGACTTAGTATATAAGTGTGTGTTGAGGTCATTGAAGGCACCGTGAAGTTATTTGTATTGAGCTTGCTCATAGGAGGTTGGCCCCTCGAAGTGGCCTGTGATCAATATAAAAGTGATTCTGAGTTCTATCATTTCTACTATTTCGCATATTCTTACTAATTACTTGTTGCAGGTGCTTCACACATTTTTATTTTTATTTTTTACCATTGTGGTCTTAATGTTTTGTTTTTCCTCACACCATAGATAAGCCAAATATATTGCATTGATGTCTTTGAAGTGCAGACATTGTATCATACCCATTTACAAGAGGGATGTTAATGACTATTTTCTCCTTTATCCACCTTCATCCGGGCTGAATGAGTTCGACAAGATTCCATGTAATCCAACAAGTTAACAAGTTCAAACCCTTCTTGTCAAAACTCTGGCCCACGTGCTCTGCTTAGATCACAACCTCCTCTCTCTGCCTTGTCATAATACAACCTTTATGTGTGAGAACCGACATCGTACAATAGACGTGTGGTAAGATGGTTAAGGTCGTGATGTCCAGACAAAGCGTGGAGGATTTGTTCTATGTACAGAAGTTTCAGAGGTAGCATGCAGAGCTACTGAAAACCATGTCGACAGAATTTTCAAAAGGTAGCATGCAAAGCTGCTAGCCACCACGTCGCCAAGAAGGCGAAATGAAACACTTCCACTTAAACACACATCAATTTAAACACATCTCCACTTTCTTTCTATAATAAAAGTTTCATTTCATTATTTACAATGCAACAAGGTACATGGGACTTATTTTGGCTCAACGTTGTCTTCTTCCTTCCCAGCCTAACCACACTACCATGTATGAACTCTAATCTCTTCCATCTATATATTGATAATGTTCTTTAAGATCTGTTATATATTGATAATCTTCTTTAATTATATATGTTATGATGATGGCTTATTCTTTAAGATACGTTAGAAATAGATGCAAATAAATAACGATGATAAGCTGCTTTGCGTCTGTCCAAAGGAAACAACCAAAACTAAGAAATCGTAAGTTGGTGCTGATGAATATGCTATAGTTTTTTTAATTTGCAAGGGATGTCCATATTTCAAATAACAATGCCATAAAAAAAAGAAAAATTTCAGTGCAAGTGCTCAAAAGAACAAGGTAAGCAAGTTTCTAATTCAATTTGTATATAATTTATTCCTCCCTACCGATTTATTCTTTTGCGTTAATTAATCATTTTCCAATGGAACAAGTGCCACGGGGTGGCGATGTCCCTGTCGTAAGATCTTTATGATGCATGGTTGGACATTGATTTTTGCAAATCACAGTAAATTATTAAAGCTTGAACACCATGCAGTAGAACATATGCACAAGAGATGGGGGTTAGCGAGCAGATGGTTGTTGAGTATCCTAGAAGATAAACGAACGACTATTACAAAGTGCATTAATTTTACTTCATTTAAGGGGTCAATGGTAAAGGTTCGTTAACAATTAAACAAATAGGTTTTTATGTATATAAATTAGGTTTTTATGTATATAAATTTATTTTTAGAAATAAACTTTTGCATCAAGTGATCACCAAGCTATTATTGAAGACAGGTTGTTATTGTTGGCATGATATTGAATGTATTTGTGCGAAGTTTGAGCTGTGCCCCCTATTCAAAACCGCGTTGGTGCATTGGTGTCAATTTTTGCTGTGTCAAGTATTACTGCGTTTGCACGTTGATTTTTGCACCCTAGAGTTAGAGATCTCGAGATCCACTGGGACGTCTTGAGGATCACCGCTTGAAGGCTACTCAACTTGGAGGCCAGTCGACCCAAGTTTTGGAGGTTGCTTTATCTATGATACAATAAAAAAATGAACCATTCTTTAGGTTGGTTATGTGGGATCGAATGGTCTCGACACGAAAGTCCCATGTTTTAATAAATCTGAGGCGGAGAGGATTTAGAAATTGACGTGTGAGCCATTAGGTTAGTTTGTCACTTGCATCCTTTATGGTTTCCATTTGTACGCTATATTCAACGCTTAGCTTGATTAATGGTTTTCATTTGTACGCTCTATTAGTTTGCTTTTCAACCACCACCTTTGTTGTTCATTTTTCAAGGTTGCCACTTAGTTTCATCTTTTCATCCATGGCATTTGGTTTTCCATTTTTCAGCATAAGTGCCTTCACCTGGAAAGGTTTATGTTCTCTCGAGGTTTGGAGTTGAACATCTTTGGATTCAGCTGTCATGAGAATCAATTTTGGTAAGTCATTGGAGGTGGAAGGTCATTGCAACGTGTTATTCATGCTATACTTAGTTCCTCTTTCTTACCATGTAGTCATATTTCCTCGTTTATGAACTTTTGGTAGTCTATAATGTCATCCCTATTCTACACGTGGATCCAAGACAAGCTGGCATTAACCACTTAAGCCTAAGCATGCATGCAAGTTGGCGTACATCCCTTCAACATGGTAAATAAAGTAGCTAATCCTTGAGTGGTCGTGTACCTTTGCACTTTCCTCTGCATGCTTCTCTAATTCCCTCCCCTCTGGTGTTTATTCCAGTTATGCCTCGATTGAATATGGATTTGGAAATACAGCTTATTGCTTAAACGGATGCAACAGCTGGGTGCTTACACAACTTAAGATAATAATTGCAATCACTCAATATGGCTCTCGATCTATATCTGCACATGTATCTGCATCTCAATCTACAACTTAATCTAGGGATATGAGTGTAGAGCAGTTTCCAGCTTGTTACTTGCCCGTGGATACTATTAGCATGCTCCATTAATTGACTATGACTGAGATGGCAAGGCACAATTAACATAGAGAATGTATATGGATATTAGAGAATCATGTATAAATGTATGCATAATTCAAAGTTGCAGATATAATGCTCATCATATGAAGGAATTGCGGAGGGAGGAAAGTTGAAGCTAATTCTCAGAATGTCAAAATCCCAACACAATTAAATTATACTAATCTTCATTAGGGATCCAGCCCTGATGGAAGCAACAGCTTCACCAATTGTTATAGCATAAATTAAAATTGCATAGCTGAGAGACAAAACTATTGCCTTAGCAACTTGCTCTTTTGGTTCTATTTCTGGGGAAGCCTAGCTGGCCTGGCTAGAATCTGGGGAAAGAAAGCACCTGCTCGCTAGTTTAGAAAGCTGGTCGCCCTTGGAATAGGTAAAAGTTGGGGAAGACAGAGGCACTCAACATCAATCATCCCAAGAATAAAGATAGGGGTGGGCGCTCAAGCAACTCTATTGGATACGCGAAAAGGATGTTGCTGGCCCGGTTGACCTGTAGATGCATGTTTTTCTGCTTTGCACTCTTCATATGCAGTTTCAAAGGTTCAAGTTAGCCAATCTACATGGATGAAGCTAAGATCCCAAGAATTATGTCCTCGGCATCTCTTATACATAGTGTTGTAGTATGATCAACGAGGATTAAGATCCCATATGAATGCTTAAATGTAAGAGTAGGAATTTGCCAATGTGATGCTCTCAAAGTCAAAATGGTCGAAATTGGTTCCTTTGTCTATTAGTGTCTGTGATATATCTCTTGGCTATTTCATGAATCTATCATATCCATGGTTAATTAAGTCTATGAAATTGTTGATAGTAGTAAAGGTTTACACAAGAAGCTAGAAGACAGATGACTGGCATGTCCACAGATATTTCATATCAAGCAGTGTGCAAAATAAAAAAAGTAGTACAAAGAATCAAGAACCAGTGAAATAAAGTTCCCACACTCCAGAATGAAGCACAACGACCTTCAATTCGGCTAGCCAGATTGAAGTTAAAAGATGTAAGTTAACTGGTTGTTTATTATCTTTGAAAGTTAAAATCTCACTAATATCATATATCATATAAAAGTTAAAACTCAGTTTATTGTAAATTTAGGTGAAAGATCTCCGCAGGGTTACCTATCACCAGTTAATTCACCTATATCGTAATATTTTAGTCTTGTTGATGGACTGCCTCACTAAAAGAGATCAACAGGCACACAGCCTTGTAGTGATATTTCTCCATGTGTAAATATGGTCGTGATTGTGCTATGCTTGTTTTTTTGTTTCATATGTAGATATGATGTTAACTGTTTTCTTTAGAAAGTTATTTGTATGTGCCCTATAATAACCATATAACAACCGTATAATGCAGTAACAACCGTATAATGCAAGAGTAATAATATTATAACAAATCTATATTATGAAATTGTATATTCTGTTTCATATGAAATGTCAGATTACTTGTAGTTGTACCAGTATGGGATCTACTGCTTGATTTATTGCTACCAATAGATGGGAAGGGAAAGAACTAAATCTGAAGCTTCATCAACAAGTACTTCAATTGCTTCAACAGTAAAAATGCCTCAAAGCATCAACAATTGCTTCAATTGCTTTGAATTGCTTGAACAGTACAACCTCCTCACCCTCATCTTAGCTCAACGCCTTAGCATAAACAAAATTTGCTTCAATTGCTTGAACAGTAATACAACCTCCTCGTCATCATCTTAGCTCAATGGAGGACGCCCTCAATGCCCACATGTGATTCTGCTCCAAATTCAATGCCAATCCTGTTGTAAACGTCGTCGATGCTATGCACTAGATTCTGCGTCGAAAATTCGAGTCGCATGGAGTGTTGCGCTCCAGTCAGAGCAGCTCTAACCTTGGCGAGGAGGTGGCGGTGGGGAGCCCCTCTTCTCTGGGTTGCATCACCAGTTGTTTGAATCCTCCGGCTGTAGCTGCCAAGTATGGAGCCATGGACATCTTTGGAGGAGTTGTGGGCAGATGGGGTGTGTGAAGCTAAAGAGCGGGAAGTTATACCGTAAGGGTAAAACAATGGTGCCATGGCGAACTTGTCAACAGAAACAACCATCCACGTGGTAGCCTTCCATTCGCTCTATGAGTGAGAAATCTAGCCGACGTGGATGGTTATGCTTCTCCACAGTGAAACGCCTACGACGTAATTAAGAAAATATATGTCAAAATTTCTCCCACCTCGACTAGACATACCATTCATTTGTCTTTAATCACGTTCCATTACATGCCTTGTTGTTCGTTCACACACGAAATCATTAGAGGACTTAAAATAAGCTTAATGGGAGATGCCTATTGATATTTGAAATGGTCTAAAGGGAAACTATAAAAAGTTCTAGATTGTATTTGTGGGATTTGACTAGCGATCAAGGATTGACAATTGAAATGTGAAAGGATAATGTACATAATGATCAAGGATTGACAATCAAGAGGTGAAAGGATAATGTACTTGACGAAACTAGCAATGCGTATAAGGAAAACTTAGGCATGAATACATGGTTAAAAGACATCGAGGAAATGACACATGGGAAAGCATGATGTGTGCATCATGTTGTGACACTTTACAATTAGGTTGATGTTGAGGATCAACATATACCCTTTGTAAAGAAGGACAAAGACTAGTTGAAGGGCCGATAACAATTGAAGAGATAAGGTATGGCATCCTTTCTTCCCTAATCATACTATAATATTCTTTCTCTCATCTTGTTCATGCAGGGCTTGTATTCACTATGGTTTTAAAGACCGTGAAAGTGATGTCTCGAAGATTAATGAACACTATTTTAATATTTTATTTTTATTTTTAGTATATAATGGATTTATTAGGCCATGCTTTTTTTAAGAGTTTGAAGACAAATACATAGTTCCAAATTTTGTAAAACTCTTCTCCATATCTATTAAAATTTTGATAAATGATACAATATAATATTAACCAAGATCTTTTCTTTTTTTATTAAATTTTTATATATTTATATACTTGAAAATAATAAATACCATTTTTCAATGAATAGGATTTGTGTTTTTTTTATACCAAATAATAATTTTTTTTTATTTTTTATAAAATAAATAATGTTAATTTTTTTTTTTGTAAACTGCAGATAGAAATTATATTATAGTGCAAAAATTGTTACATACATAGGTGAGGTTGTAGTTTTAAGAGCGTTTTGTAGCCTCTCATAGAGCAGAAAATTCAAAATAGGGCCCTCGTAGGCCTGCCCACAGATGGGTTGAGAGTCATAGACATAATTACATCCAGCCATTAAAAGCATAAGACTAACCAGTTTAGAAAATCAAAACAGAGCATAACAGTAACTATTCAGCCAAAGCCAGGAAACCCAATACACTAACCGCTGCAAAAAGGAGTCGGGGCCTACCGGAGCAGCCTTAAGTTTTTTCGTATGCATCCTGGGGGCAGGGATTGTCTTCAATGATTGGGAAGGAACCAAAGAAGTCTTCTTCCCAGCTCTGAACTGGGAGTTTGGGAAGCAGAGGTTATGTTTCTCGTCGAGTAGCGACATCGCCTTCAGATTTTCGGACCCTTTTAAAATGCAAAGAGTCGATAGTGGTGGGAATAGGGAAGGAGGCCTCTGGGGGAGGGTCCCCTTGTACAACAACGGTGGCCAGAGAGACAAACCCCGTAGTGGAGCCATGGATAGGAACAGAGACCTCCGCAATGACCACACCAGACAACTCTTGCAAATTGGAGCGCAAAGTATGGGCACTAGGTGCTTTAGCAATGCTCTTTAGCAGGAGAGTTTCCTTTCCTTCCGAGGCCTCTTTGCTGGAACTGGGAGCGTCAGGACCCGTTTCGCAGCGAGAGGTGGGTTTGCTGAGGAGGGAGTATTTTCCTCCAACCATGCTGGACTCCAGAGCAGCAAGCATTTCGTCCAAGTGAACCATATGAATTCTGGTGTCCATGATAGAGACCTTGTCCATGTTCCAGTTGGCCAGCATTTCTTCCACCAAAGAACCCAACATGTTCTTCATTAAATAGTAATATTTAATCTGATTACCTTGATTACCAAAGGAGAGAATATTAGAGACCCGGCTAGCCTCCTAATCATCAACCAACCTTCAAACTAGAACAATGACCTTATCATCATAGCCCCTGATGGCTCTCTTATCAGTCTCCGGAGATATCGTAATCCGTCTAACGCCATGACCGGTGCCACGCCTAGAGGTTCCACGCGGACTGGTCATGGCGTAATCAACAATCTCGCAGGAGAGGAGAAACGGAGCAGAGCAATCCACATCCTGAACATGCAAAGAATAATGGATGAGGGTGATGAGATGATGTTGCTTCATTTCAAGAGCCTGGGAGAGGGAGCGTTGAGACTTCACACGAGGGAGCATGATGAGTAGATGGTTCCAGTAGGAGCAAAAGGATAGAGACAGGCGTGCAAACTTAAATGCCACCCACCACAGCTTAATCTGCATTAACCAGGTCACTCGCTTGAGAGCTGGCACACCGGGTGAAGGACATATCATTGAATGCTCTCCCTGGGCGATGGCGCCTGCAGGGATCCGCTGCCAGATAGCCAGAGCCATGTCGCCAGGTGGTTGCATGGCGCCTCCCTCTATGGCCTGTTCAACAATGACACCCGTAGCCAGGGATAAATAATGTTAATGTTACTTGAACTTTAAACATGTTTTTTATATGCAAAATTTCCTTGACATATGGAAAAGGTTAACATTTTCTTCACTCGGAGAAAAGATTAATCCTCGGGAACGGCCCTTGAATTGTAGTATAACATTCCTTTTACTTTTAAAAGAGTATAATAATTATCCATGTCCTTGAATTATGGTATAACGTTCTTTTTAATAAGTATATATGTGGAAAAGGTATAACTAATTCCTCACTTTGGGAAAAGATAAATATAACATAATTCTAAGGAATGTTTTGTTTTTATGTATACGATATCATAACAATTTTTTAAATTAAAAAAATAATAGTTTTGAACAAAAATATATGTTTTTCCAGCAGAAAAAAATCGTACTATTGCTATTCCAAGGAATCAAATAGTACAAAGATAGTGGGAATATCCTATCTTCAGATATTCCATACAGTACATAATCTCAAGATTCTTCATAAGTCCTCTATATATATATATCATCACCCCCCAAAAATATGATAACTTAAAGTTCATCCCAGATTTACATATCTTCTTAAAACATATTTAAATTACCCCTATCTAGTAGACAATCCTCCATCCATTCTTCCCAGAAAAGGACACCTACAGGACCTGCAAAAGCATCTTTGGAAAGTTGGTCTGCAAGAGAGTTATGTGATCTATAAATATGTTTGAATGAAATCTGCTCCAGCTTTGATATCTCCTGTCGAATGCGGACACACCAGTAATCGAGCTCCAAAACATTTAGAGAATAATCATTGTTAGCCCATTTAATTGTAACATCGCAGTCTCCATAGACAATAGGATTCACCAATCCAAAGGAGTTTGCCACCAGTAAAACAACCCAGAGAGCCATGATTTCATCTTTCATATTTGTACCCCTGCCGCCATTAAGCCGAAGAGAGAAGTGATGTCGATCATTAATATAAATAACCCCACCGGTAGCACACAAACCATTTTGTGCAGCCCCATCAAAAAATAAAACCGGTTGTGAGACTACAAAAGAAAAAGATCCCTCATTCCTAGCAATCTTTCCATGATCCTCATCAAGATAATTTTGTAATAATAGACAAACAGACTTTACACATTTCACAGCATCCGGCTTTATATTCTGAAAGATCACTTCATTCCTTGTAAACCATATGATCCAAGATATAAAGATGGGAAGCAAAAGTGGCTTATTATGGCTTCTGACCCAATTGAGCATACCCGAGCCAAAATTCATACCTTCCCATACCAGCTGTATACTTAGTTCAGTACAGCATAAATTCCAAATTTTTTGAACAAAAGAACACTTCATCAAAAGATGATCTGCTGTTTCAGAAAATGAATTACATAAGCAGCACCAGCTGGGACCAATCCAGCCACGTTTGAGTAAATTTTCCCATGTCTTAAGACTACCATTAAGTGCATGCCATAGAAAACACTTCATCTTCAAAGGAAAAGACCAATTCCATATTTTCGAATACCACCAATGAGGAGGATAAATACACTGTTTCTGAATAATCTTCTCATAAGCTGTTTTTGCAGAAACAAAACCATATTTTGAATTTCCAGCCCATATTATCAAATCAGGAGATCTCGTAAGAACAATACCAGCAGTTCGTAGAGACCGGGTATAAGAATCTCATTCCAAAGCATGATCCGGGTGCAACCAATCAATCTCAGATAACCATCCATTACCTGTGCTTTGAAGAAGATTCGAATCATATATATCACTAAGAGTTTTATATCCCTGCAGATTTAACCAAGATATCAAGCCGTCAGATAAACAATAAAGCTCGTCCATGCCGAGGACAGGATCCACCCCAATAAGTACACTATTTCCATTACCCACTTTCCAACAAATATCCTGGGCAATCCAATCATAAACCTTTAGGAAACCCCTCCACACTGGCGACAAGGAACCCGACGAACTCTTGGGCTTTCTCAACCAACAAATAATATCAGATTTGATATATTTCAGATGAATCACTTTCGACCATAGAGACTTACTGAACAGACCTCGCCAAAAGCTCTTCAATCTAAGAGCTTTACTGAAGATACTAAGATCTTTAATACCCCACCCTCCAAATTTAAAAGGCCGAGCTAAAACATTCCATTTAACCATCACCAAGTTTGAGCCCTCACGTCTGCCAGACCATAGGAAATTGAAAATAAGCCTTCTGAGTCTATTTATAATATAGCTCGGAATCTCCAATAATGAAAGCCAGAAAACCGGAATGCTGGATAGCACAGCTTTAACAAGAACAAGTCTACCACTTGTAGAGAGTAAACGAAAAGACCAATGGTCAATCCTCTTCTCAAATTTGTTGATAATCCACCTCCAATCATTCGCCTGATATGAGTTAGGCTTTAATAAAAAACCTAAGTATTTCAATCCCTCAGTCAGATCCAAGCAATTATAAGGTAAAAAGGAGAAAATTTCATCTCTTCTATCGGCTTCGACCAGATGTTGATAAAAACAAGACTTGGATATGCTGACTTTCATTCCCGAGACTTTACAAAAGAAATTAATGATATTTGAAAACACCTTCCACTCAGAAACCGAGTCAATCCCCGCAAGAAGGACATCATCAACAAAAAGAAGATGAGTCAGAAAGCAATCATCACCCATTTTAATACCTTTTATCAAACCCCATTCTTTTGCTTGATGAATGAGCCTACTGAGTCCATCCATAATTAGTATAAATAACAGGGGCGACAGAGGACATCCCTGTCTGATACCTCTGGTGCACTGGAAAAAAGAAGATGGATTGCCATTAACCAAAACAGCAATAGAAGGGGTAGTCACACAAGCCATTATCCAGTTAAGCACCAAAGGAGGAGTTCCAATTTGAATCAGAATCAACCGGAGGAAAGACCAATTAACCCTATCATAGGCCTTTTCTAAATCCATCTTTAATACCAAAGCCTTCATCTTCTTTGCTTTAATAGTATGTAGCAGCTCTTGTGATAGGCCAATAGAATCATGTATCTGCCTATCTTTCAAAAAACCAAACTGTTCTGAAGATATAGCTATTGATAAAAACATCCTTCAATCTCACAGCTATAATTTTTGAAACAAGTTTATAAATGAGGTTGCAGAGCGCTATTGGCTGAAAATCCCCATATGTAACAGGTTTGTTACATTTAGGAATTAAGGTAATAAAAGTCGAATTTAGAGATCCTGTAATAAAACCATGAATCCTGGTGTACTCCACCAGACTCAGAATGTCTTTCCCCAGAAGATCAAAAAAATGCACATAAAATTCCATAGGCCAACCATCAGGGCCAGGGCTTTTGTCCCTAGCAAACGATTTTAATGTCTGCTCAATTTCCTCTAATGTGACCTCTTTTCCCAAAGCCACAGCGCCATCTTGATTTATACATCGAGGAAAAAGTTTTGCCAATCTGATCTGTTCCAGTAGATCACGATCACCATCTTCCTTATAAATATTGCCAAAAAACCTCACTGCTTCAGAACTCAATAAATCCAAACCCTTGATAGAGTTTCCATTTTCATCATTAATATCCCAAATCCTTTTTGAATTCCTTCTTGCTGATGCATAAGCATGAAAAAATCTAGTATTCCTGTCCCCATGATTAATCCACAAAGCTCTGCTTTTCAACCTCCATTCTTTTTCTTCCATCAATAACATATCCTCCTTCTTTTTCTCATAAAGCTTCAGAAGTTCAAATTCACCCTGATCCAAAGATCCATCCAAATTTTTAATGAAATCATATTGAATATCATTCTCCAATCTTTTTATCTCTGCTGCATCCGCCTTTTTTCTCACCTTTATCCATTCAATAACTTCCTTTTTTAACAACAACATTTTATGACAAAAGAAATCAACAGGGTTTAAATTTTCAACATCTGAATTTATCCAGAAAGATCTCACCAAGTCACAAAATTCCTTCTCCAAAAGCCAAGAACAGTTGAACTTAAAAGGATAGCAAACCTTTGGACCAAATTCTTCAAACTGCAAAACAATCGGCCAAAGGTCGGAAAACTTCACTTCATGTACCCATGACCGAGTCTGTTGAAAGATACCTAAAAAGGAAGTCTTAACTAAAAAACAATCAAGTCGTTTATGAACACCAGCTACCCCCTGTCTGCCATTTGTCCATGTTGGAATAAGCTTAGCAGGCGCCATATCTACCAAATCATGTCGACCAAGAAAGTCCACAAAAAAATCAGCCAACGGATCCATCCTCACCCCAACACCCCAAATCTCAGTAGCAGCTTTTGTAAAATTTAAATCACCAGCAATCACTAAGTGTGAAAGATTTAAAATCCCAGAGTCTGCCAAAGCCTCCCAGAAAATGCGCCGACCATCATAAGGTGCATAACAGTTTAAGACATGAAACTGTAAATTCAAACCTATACAATGACCTTTCAACAAGAGACCCCATGGGGTAGAAAATACTTTAAAGGAAAAAATAGACGGGTCCCAAGCCACTTCCAAACCTCCCGATAGACCATTAGCACAGCAAGCCGCAACTTCCCATCGAGGCAGAAGATCACCTAACTTCACAACCGCAACGGAACTTAAACACATTGTTTCCTGTAGAAGAACAATACTTGGACAAATAGCTGAAAATAGTTTGGAGAAGGACTTTGCCCGAGAAACCCTCCCCAACCCCCGAATGTTCAAGGAAAGAATAGACATCACAAACCAGCGTCAGAGGGTGTCTTTGCTCTAAGACCCTCTTCGGCTAACTGCATAGAAACCCCAGCAGTCTGAATCTCAATTCCCCCCTGTACTTCAGAACCAACATAATCGGGCTCCCTACCAACATCCTTTTTCTTTTTGCCCCTCCTAATTGTAACATTCTGGAATTTAACCGCCTGAATCGGAAGAACCCCAGAGCCATCAGATGGTGTTTTTGAGAATGTAGGAACCGAAGCTAGGGTTTTTAAAACCCCATCTATCTTAAGATCACAAAAATCATTAATACCAGATTCACCAAATGTATGCAAATTTGATATCACATTCCCCGGACTCTCAATAAAACCGCATGAATCAAAACCAGACGCAGGCTTGGAAACCCTAGCCACATCCCCGACAGCAATACTCTCCTCAGAGATAGAAACCCTAGCCACATCATCAACTACAGGGATCCTAGCAGAATCCAAACCCAAAGCAACCCTATCCTCCACAGAGGCTAGTTCCGAGGAAAGGTTGCGAACAACCGAGGGTTTCGACATATCACATGACAAAGGCAGGCTCCCAGCAGCGGATGGATGAATACCATGTCTCAAAATGATATCCCCAGATGCTATACGAGCATCCAAAACCTTCTCAGTGTCTTCCAACAAATCAATGTCTTCTTTTATAATATCAAAATAGACAAAGTCGGGAACAGAAACAGACTTACCCGGAGCAATCAGAGGGTCAACACATTCCAATGAACCAGTCTGAGCAAACCCTTTCTTCAAATGTAGAGGACATTTTTCTGAAATGTTCCCTATATCTTTGCAAACAAAACAACGAAAAGGTATTCTGAAATAATCTAGCCGCTGATTCCAACTTCTACTTCCCCAAACCATTTCAATTTCAGCCGGCAGACCGGCATCCATATCAATCTCAACCATCACCTTAGCATATTTACGGTCCATTCCAAACAATGACTTTCTGTCAATGTGAATAAAGTGCCCAACCAAGTTAGCCAGGCCGACAATTATATCCTCAGTCCAGAGTTCAATCGGAAACCCTAGAACCAGCATCCAAAGGTGTCAAAAACGTTGTTTCTCAGAAAGAGGATCAAAAGCTAGATGCCATCTTTTCAGAATCAAGGAGCCCTCTTTAAAAATCCAAGTTCCCATCAAATCCCTCGTCATCTGGAAAAACAAATAATATCCAACGATTCAACAAAATATTTACCCTCGGGGCCAAGCCTGTGTCTAACAACCAGTTTGCCCTAACCCATGCAAGTATTTCCTCTTTCATTGCAGAAGTATATTCGAGACGACCAACCAGGGCACGGTCGGCAAGCATGGCGACTCTGTCAAGATTTGTATCTTCAGATATCAAAAACCTGGAAAGGGTAGTTCTAGCCTTGTAAGCCTTCAATCTACGGTGGACCCTAGCCCCCGCACCATAGAAATTAGGGTTTCCAACCCCCTGCAAACTCAAATTCATCACCTCATTTGCAGAACAAGGAGAGATAACCGAAGACGTAGGAATAGTGGGAAACTGAAAAGAAGAGGGAGCCATATGGGCCCGCAACCGGATAAGAAATGAAACCCACACCTGTCAAATCCCAACCGTGTGGACAATGACCCGCATCCACCAGTAAACCATAAAACACCACACTTGTCCTCAGCAAGGCGAACAGGTACTGACCCACAGCCACTTGTAATCCACTAACACCACAAAGACGCCAAACCCTAGACCAGAAGGTCGAAACAAAAGGCTGAAACCAGGGTAATAACTTGACCTGAGGACAGATGTCATTAGCCCAGGAAATAGGACCATCAATCAGTACAGGAAAGGACTACAAACACAGTCTGCCGAGCTCCAGCACTGCAAAAAACCTGCATAAACCCCCGAACAAAAATATATGTATTTGAAAAGAAAGATTTAAGCATTTTATTTATCAGATTGTTTTTCCATTCAATTTAAAAAAATAATAGTTTTGAACAAAAATATATGTATTTGAAAAGAAAGATTTAAGCATTTTATTTATCAGATTGTTTTTCCATTCAATGTTGGGATTAGTTTAGATTTAGATTTAATATGGTTTAATAATTTTTTTTTATATAAAATTAAATAATTTTGAAATTTAAAAATCAAAATTTGTGAGTAATAATGATAATATTACTTATTATTTTTAAAATAAAAATATTTTTAACTAATAATGACAATATTGCTTATTATTTTTAAAATAAAAATATTTTTAAGTAATAATGATAATATTGCTTATTACTTTTAATATAATTTATGAAGAAAAACTCAAATTAAATAAAACTAACATATAAAATTTTCCAAATATTATTCTTAATCTTAACACTATTAAGTTGTAAGTTTTTTTTTTTTATTGAAGGGGAGCTGCAAGAAGCGCGGAATACGAATTCAAGATTCAACAACCCTCACCATGGAACATCAAGGTTCAGAAATGATTGAAGGATGTGAGCAGCATTACAGGGGATCTGAAGATTTCTGTTGATGAAGTTCTGATTGGATTTGAATACAAATGAGAAATTAAGGCATCGGACCAGAGGATGACTTTCTTCGACGACTGCAACAATGGAATTAAAACCAGGCCTGGATTAATTACCACCAGCTCTAAATCCCTTTTCTTGGCATTATCCCATGCGGTTTTCTCTGCCATGGTTCTTGTATAGCAACACCATTTCTGCAATGAATGAGCCAGTCTATTTAGTTATTAATTAGTGATTTGCATAACTAGATTCAATTGGTCGGTCCAAGAACCGGGAAGAAGGAATGAGGGACTCTGAGCTATGCTGATTGAGGGCTTCTGAAATCTGGTGATTTTTGGCTTGTCCAGCTGATGTTTGGATTGATTCTTGGTGTCGTGTGGAGCAATTGATGGGGTTTGTAGTTGGTTGGTCTTGCTCTCTTAGCCGTGGATGAGGGTCGGGTTTTTCGGGGATGTGTGGGGATCGCTGAGGATAGCATGGTGATGATTGCGGATTTCTTGGAATTGTGGATTGGAGGCCGGTCCCTTTCTGTGTTTGGGATTTATTAATTATTTCTGGGGTTCCTGTCCTGTCAACGGATCTGTTGCTTGTTTGGTGCAAGGGATTGGCATGGTGGAGGATGTGGATAACACCTCGATCGGAGTAGGTGACAGAGAGAATTTTGCCGATGGAGTAGTCATTGCTGGGATGACTCGGTCGGGGATTTTGTCTGGACCCTCCATGACAGGCGAGGGGCCAGAGGTATATTCTGGGCCCGTTCCCAAGGCTTTTTCTTCTTGTGGTCATGTAAAGGCTTCCCAGGGCGGTGGAGAATTTTTTCCAGATGTCGAATCCCTGCCTAGTCCTCGAACAGGGATCTCTGCTAAGGCTGACTCACTTAAAAAATCCGCTCAGACGGTTAAAGAACGGAAGAGAAAGGACCTGTTAGTGTTGGGGGTGGATGTTACGATGGCAGAGGCGGAGGATTTCTCTCTCACTGCTGTGGTTGGACATATTCGGGGCAGAATATTTGGTCACGGTTTCCTTCAGCGTTGGGCGGATGAGCAGTGGAAGAATTTCGTGTCATCAGCACCTGAAGTCCGGGTATTGACGAAAGGATGGTTTTCCTTCATCTTTTCGAACAAAGGGGAGGTCGATGCTGTTTTAAGTCGACAATGGTCGATGTTGGGAGTCCCTCTTGTTCTGAAAAGCTGGTCCCCCTTCTTCGATTCAAAATCAGAGAAAATTGTTAAAGAACCGCTGTGGGTGAAGCTTCCAGGGTTTCCCATGCATTTGTGGAATGAAACTCGGTTTGCTGAGATTGGGAATTTTCTTGGTGAATATGTGTGTTCTGATTCCTCCCACTATGAGACTGGAAAATACATGGTGGCTAAGATATTGGTAAATATCGATCTTCGGCTGGGACTCTCTGCTGAGATTAATGTTAAATCCAAGGATGGGGACTATGTTCAAATTCTGGATTATGTGGGTGTGCCGTTTAGGTGTCACCGCTGCCACGTTCATGGACATCTGGTAGCCAGTTGCCCTTTACCGTTTCGGACTAGTAAGCCTCTGACCGATGAAGATGCAGAAGTAGGCGCAGATCCTTTGTTGATGGTGAGCTCTCAGGTGGTGGTGGCTGATGGGAGTGGGCTTGCTATTGACAGGGGGGTGATCTTAGATTCTGTGGTTCCATCAGATATATGTGGGAGGCATGGATCAGAGGAATTGTTGCCACCTTTGGTGAACAATGGAAAGGAGATTATAGGGAGTGCGGATCCAGATGCTGAGGGGGCTTCTTTGTGTTCCGCGACTCCTACTACTTGGGCCACTTCCAGAATGCTATCGGAGTTGTCCATTATTCGACAGGGTTCATCTGCGAATCCCTCGGGTATGTCTCATTTCTTATCCCCTACTGTTTCCTTATTAGATGACTCTAATGTTTTGGGGGGGGGGGGTAGTCTTGGGTCTACTCCACTAGCCCGTACTGTCTTACAATGTCTGGCTATTCCTTGTCTGTTGACTGATGAGGATAGTGTTTTCACGCCATCCAATGTATCCACCAATCACTCTACCAGCTATGAGGGTAGAAATATCCGATATGCTCTTCGAAGTAGGGAGATACCTGTAGATGGATCGGGGGGGAAGGGACTTATTGAATTGGCATATAGTGTTGGGGGGAAAGGTCGAGGCCGCAAATCCCTTTTGTCTAAAGCTCAAGAACGGGCTAAAGTGGATTTAGTGATGGGTACACAATCTTCTATTGAGTGGGCACTTAGAGCAGTGAAAGCCCAGGATGGGGGTATATTATGAAACTTATGTCCTTCAACTGTCGTGGTTTGGCGAGTCCCATTAAAAAATTGTCGCTTCGGAGGCTGGTAAACTTAAATCAACTGGATGTTTTACTGTTGCAAGAAACTTTGGGTGGCAGTGTGGATGTAGTACGGGCTTTAGAATCTTTGCTTCCTGGTTGGAATTTTGTTGGAGTGGATGCTCGGGGGCGCTCTGGAGGGCTGGCATCGGGGTGGAAGGTAAAGAGTTGCAGATGTGATAGTTCTTGGGGAATCTCTTCTGGTAGTATCGGTTTGGAAGTTTGGGATGCTGAGATCGGTCGGATGATCACGGTTCTCAATATCTACGGGCCCTATTTAAATAGGGTTGGCTTCTGGGACTCCTTGTTATGTATGGATATTTTTGAAGGAAGGGATGTGATTTTGGGTGGGGACTTAAATCTTACTCTGGGGTCTTCTGAAGTGTGGGGGCTTCGGGCTGCTCTGGATACATTAGCAAATTATTTCATTCAAGCCTTTGCCAGGAAGGATCTTCTTGACATTTTACCATCCAAGTTAACTCCGACTTGGAGGAATAAGAGAGCTGGGGAACATAGGGTGGCTAAAAGACTGGATAGGTTTCTGGTGGCCGATGTGTTGGCACTGGGAGTTGATGTTGTCAGACAGTGGGTAGGGTCAGGTGGGATATCTGATCACTGCCCCATCTTCCTGGAGCTACGAGGTAGAAGGAAAAAACCTCCAAGCCCTTTCAAATTCAATCCTAGCTGGCTGAAGGAGGAGGATTTTCTTAAGTTGGTTTAGGATCAGTGGGTTCATCGTCCTCATGATTCTCAGATGCATGCGGGTGAACACTTTCATCACAATCTTAAGCGAATTAAAGAGGCCACTATTTCCTGGGCTCATGATAAAAGGGCGATTGATGATCAAACTTTGCGGGCTGTTGAGCTGAATATTGATAGGATTCTTAATAGTCTGGGCATGAGATTTCTGGATGATCAGCAGAATGGCGAGCTGATGGAGTGGGAACGACGCAGGAATGTGATTCTGTGTGAGAGAGAAGAGATGTGGAGAATGAAAAGTAGGGCGATATGGCTTCAATGCGGTGATGAGAATACCAAATTTTTTCAAGCATATGCTAAGGGGAGAAAATTCACAAACTCTATTTGGGAACTATCTTCAGAAGAAGGGGAACAGGTCTCTAGCTTTGATGGATTAGCGGAGTTGGGTGTTAGACATTTTGGAGATTTATTCACTGCTCAACCTGGAGCCTCCATTGCTGAGGTTATTCGGGTGACTCAGCTGTTCCCTCGTTTTGTGGGCGAGGAAGATAATAGACTGTTGATGGAGGAGGTGTTTCCGATTGAGCTCTCACTGGTAATGCAATCCTTTCAAAAAGATAAAAGCCCAGGGCCAGATGGCTGGCCTATAGAATTCTTCTTAGGATTCTTTGACTTCTTCGGGGAGGAATTATTGCATGTGGTGGAAGAATCGCGTAAGGCTGGGTTTTTCCATGGCCCTTTAAACTCCACCTTCATATCTCTTATTCCGAAGACGGACAAGCCTGACAGCTTTGATGAATTCAGACCTATCTCTCTCTGCAATTGTATCTATAAGATCATCTCTAAGGTTATGGCGAGGAGACTCAAAAATATTTTGTCTCAGCATATTTCTTGTGAGCAATTTGGCTTCTTGGAAGGTCGCCAAATTCATGAGGCCATTGGAGTTGCCCAGGAAGGATTACACACTTTGAAAGTGCAGAAGCAGAAGGGTGTTGTGATTAAGATTGATCTCTCAAAAGCATTTGATAGGGTTAGCTGGATATATATCTGGATGCTTTTAACTCACCTGGGGTTCTGCTACGAATTTATTCGCTGGATTATGGCCTACATCACTACGGTGAGATTTTCTGTACTGATCAATGGTTCTGCTAGTCCATTCTTCCAAGCGGGAAGGGGTCTACGACAGGGATGTCCCCTCTCTCCGCTACTGTTTCTACTTGTTGCTAAAGGACTCAGCTGTTTTATCCTGACTGCAAAAGCTGATGGTTCCTTTCGGGGCATATCCATTTCTCATGTATTGTTTATTACACATCTCCTTTTTGTTGATGACATTCTGATATTTTGTGATGGCACGCGACAGGATATTGATAAGGTGGTTGAAGGCCTCCATTTAGTGCAAATTGCAGCGGATATGTTAGTAAATATTGACAAATCTACTATAACATGCTCGAATTTAACCGAGCAGGAGATTCAAAGAATGGCTAACAAACTACCTTATAGGACTTTGGACATTGATGATGGCTTAAAGTACCTTGGCTTTCACTTGAAACCGAATGCTTATCTGAAGGCTGATTGGCACTGGTTAATAGCAAAATTAGAACAACGCTTACATGGATGGAGTCATAAATGGCTCTCTCGGGCTGGGAGGCTGGTCCTGGTTAAATCAGTTTTGGAAGCAATTCCGGTGTATTGGATGTCTCTTGCTTGGATCCCCATAGGAGTCCTGGAGTAGATTCGAAGGTTGTGTTTTGCCTTTCTTTGGAAGGGTATGAGTGAGCATCGTGCAATGGTGTGGGTCAGATGGGAAAAAATTGCTGTCCCAAAAGCACTGGGAGGATGGGGGTTAAAGAATATTTTTTTGTTTGCAAAAGCCTTGGGGGCCAAAGTGTCGTGGCGACTTATCCATACACAAAGTCTCTAGACAAGAGTGGTATATCATAAATATATTGTCCCTCTTACTCTTCTCGAATGGATAAGGCTGGGAAATAAGTCGAGGGCAAATTGCTCTGTGGTCTGGAAAGCGGTGGTGCAACATTTTTCTTTGGTCGGTTCTGGATTAGTGTGGAGGATAGGTAATGGGCATCTCATTCGTATTGGGTTGGACCCTTGGGTTGGCAGCAGGGGAGGTCATGTCCTTCTTGTGGACTTGAGGACTTTTCTGGCTGCTAGAGGTTGTCATTTTCTGGATGATATAGAGGATCCGGGATCATCTACTCTTTGGCATCAGGGGTGGATCTCAGCACAGCGACTTGAGATATCTGAAGAACTGCAGGGGGCTTGGGAGGATTTTCTACGGATCTTAAGACTTACTAATATTCGACTGACCAATAGGGTTGATGAACTTATCTGGGATCACCATCCCTCGGGCATATACTCACCAAAGAATGGATATATCCAGTTGAATGTGGAAGTACATAACAGGGAATTGGTGTGGTGGTGGAAATATCTGTGGAAGTTAAGGTGTCCGGGTAAAGCAAAATTACTCTTCTGGGCTATACTGGAAAATAAGGCTCCTACCTGGGACATTCTGCAAAAACAATTCCTCCAGGGTTTGGGGTTCTGTCCACTTTGTAGGGATGCGGAAGAGACCATTGCTCATCTTTTTGTTCAATGTCGGTTTTCACAGGCTGTTTGGGATGGTATTAGCAATTATATGAATTTTAAGGTGAGGTGGAGGGGCGAGAGCATCCTTGAAGCGTTTCATTTTTGGTGGACATTAAATAAGTCCTCTTCCATCCGGGCCTTCCCGTGTATCTTCGCCTGGGGCATTTGGATAACCAGAAATAAGATCATATTTCATGATAGCAGGGTTCTGTTGGAGTCTGTAGTGGTTCACGCTGTGGCGGTTATACAACATTTCAAGGCACCTGTCCTAGCGATTAGAACTCGACCTGTGCGTGTGGAACAGATTGATATATCCATGCCGTGGGCCTTTTTTGATGTAGCTTCATTAGACCATCAAACGGTGTGTGGAGGGGGGGCAGTCCTTTACAAAACTGAGTCCCATTACTTTCATCTCGTGGCTGGATTGGGGAGAGGATCAAATAACTATGCTGAACTTATGTCTCTTAAACTGCTGCTGTTATTTGCACTTGAACAAGGATGTCTATCTCTACAGATTTTTGGCGACTCCATGTTAGTTATCGACTGGGCAAAGGAGATAACACATTGTCATGTGATGGTACTATTACCTATCCTGGAGGAGGTGATCAGGTTAAAGCAGTCCTTTAATCACATTACTTTTACACATGTTTACAGGGAGAGGAATGGGATGGCCGATCAGCTCTCCAAGGAAGTGACGCAGCAGGACTTAGCACTTGGCACTTGGAGGATTACTATTCATTCACCAGGGAGCACTTTCAACTATTATCATAGACCTTTTCATGATGAAATTGAGGCACAGATTTGAGAAATAGCTCAGCTTTTGTTGACCAATGATGGTTACGTTCTTCCATTTCTGTTACAGTATTTGTTTTTATGTAACCGGATATATGCGGTTGTATGGACAGCAGTAGTTTTGTTTTTGTTTTATGTATGAGACAGATATGATGTTAATATGGGACAGTAAATATGTGACAATGTAGGGATCTCAGTGATTCTACTACATGTGCAGAGTGTAATTTTGTTCATCTATTTGAAATAAAATTACGATTTTTTCTGAAGAAAAAAAAAAAAAAAAGTTGTAAGCTTTTTTATAATATTAAGTTTTAAGCTTTTTTATACTTTAACTTTAAAACTGACATATCAAATTTTCCAATAATCTTAACTCTTAAGTTTTAATTTTTTTTATAGTTTCTTTAAAATATTGATCTTAATCTCAGCAATAATTATTTAAAAAATGATTTAATACTTTATATTAATTTGATTATTTTTAGTTAAATTAAACTAGAGAATCTTTAGCCTTATTTTATTTTAGCTTTTTTATGCTATTAATGGCTTTATCTTTCCTTGTCCTTTGAACTTACTTTTATTTAATTTGAATAATTTATAATTATATTTTAAATATTTAATTTTAATATGAAAATTTCATGTTTATATTCTAAATTTTTAATTATATTTTAAATATATAATGATGATATTAAAATTTGGGGATGAATGTTGAAATGAATTTTAAAATTATGGATAATAAAAAGTACAATAAGTGAAATATTGAAAAAAATAATAATTCTATTAAAATATGAAATTTATTATTTCTAAGTTCAATGGTTAAGAATATCTGATTCCTCCTAAAAGATCATATAATTAAATCTGGAGGAGGTAAAGTATGCACATCTTTATAAGTTTTAGCTCCTTAAAACTAGATTATTATATTATTATGAATAATACAAATTTTCTAACATTTATTAATTATTGTTTAAATATTTCACTAAATAAAAACATATTCCCCACGATCGGTGTCCCTCCCTCGTGGCGCGCTCCTTTTAATCTCCACATGAGAGAACACTTGGAGGTGTACCATCCCGCTACGACAGACGGCTCCCAACACGCGCAGAGATTCAAGTGATGGTAAGCTAATTGTGATTATTTGTGGCCTATCCTCGCTCTCATGTTGAATGTACAACAACCTGGGATCCATCTTCAATCATGAGAGCTTGGATTTCCACTATCTCATAAGTACTCTGGTTCACAGCCCACGTTTGAGGAATAATCATGGCAACATTTGGCACCCTCTCCTTCAGTAGGCGGTTCAAAACAGGAAGGCTTAGCATGAAGCAGAAGCTAACTCGACATTGGCATACTCTTGGAAGGCTCTTCCACCTATCAGAGTATTATGTCCTATATCACTTGCAGATCTCCATTCTCCATTCTCAGATGTTCCTCATGAGGAGGACGCCCCTTAGAACCTCAAGCGGGCCCAAAAGGACACATATGCCCAGATTTCTTGAGGACCAATTGAGGGAAAAGGAAACCTTTTATGGTATAATTCATCCATTTGCGCAGGAACATCCAGGAGACGGAAGACAAAATTGGGAGTCATTGTGTGGTCCCACCACATGGGAAGCTTGAAGAGGAACTGGGTTGAATGAAGGACAACCTCTGGAATAGCCGCAACAAAGAGACGAGGTACACCAATACTTTGGCCCTGCTCTGGCAGAAAAAAAAAAGGCTCTTCTAGGTTGTGCCATTACTGATAGCGCCCATGACCTTCCTGGGGAGGAAAAAGATGGTTTGAGCCTCTCAGCCTAAATTGAGCAATTGGAAACCTAGTCTCAACAAATCATCAAAATCCAACATGAATCAGATGTGAAGTTCAATGCCCTGGCACACGAGCTCACCGAAAACGTTTTTGTAGTGTATAGTCTCTCCTTACTCGGGGCTCATTTACTGCAAGTAGCCGATAGTAGAGCACACCAGCAAGGAACCCGCGAATTCAGAGGAACCCAAATCTAAGGTAGCTCCGATAATTACCATTTCAGATGACTCCTAATTTACCTTTCTGTTATTGATCCAAATGTCCTAAGTTTAAGTATGGTAAGTTTGTTGATGACATGAACTTCCTTTTTTTGATTAGAAGTCTCCTCCTATCAAATATTAAGCCTTTTATTTTTAGTGTAAAGGTCCTTTAAAGACATAGGTAGATCTCCTGGATATAGTATTTTAAACCTTGTTTGCTTCAATAGTATGAGTGAAAACTGGACGTTAATGTTGAATTTTGGAGAGGTGATTGGTTTGGAGTCACCCAAACAAGTTTAATTTCTTTTGATAATATGATTCCCCTTTCCATGCCTTACAAAAGTAAAAATAAAAAAACATATTTTTTCATAAATTATTACATATTTGTAATTTTTTATTTAAAATAATAGTTGAAATATTTTACAAACATAACAAAATTTGGAAACTAAATAATGCATTTATAATTCAAAATTCAATTAATAATTTGGTGTAAAAAAGAGTTAGAACTTTGTATTAATGATTATTTTCTTTTTCTTTTTAATGGAAATTGTAGTTTAATTTTATTATTTAAATTTTTTATATTTTTCAATTAATTTTGTTTAAAATTTCATTAAATATTTAGAAAAATAATTAGAATTGTAAATATTACTAGTTGATATTACATAATTTAGAGATAATTAAGATATTTTAAAAAGTTGAATAATAATGAAAATTTACAATTTAAGTATAGTAAAATTAAACTACACTACAAGAAAAAAGGCATTTTAGCCTCACATTAGCACCACTATTTGTAAAGGATTTGGGAAATCCTCAATTTTCAAATAGTGGTACAAAAGTGGTGATAATGCGAGGATATGCAAGTGGTGCTAAGATTTATGGTGCAAAAGTGGTGTTTGTAAAAAAAGTTGTTTTTGGTGTTAAATGAATATGTGGCATTCCATGGTGTATGGTGCAAACCACCAAAACCAATCTTAGGTGGATTGAAGTTTTGTGGTGCAAAACACCAAAACCAATCCAACATGGATCAAGTCTTTTTGGTGCAAAACACCAAAATTATTATTATTATTATTATTATTTAATATACACAAACTTGTATATGGTGCAAAGCACCATAAAATAACAAGTGGTGCAAAGCACCATATAATAATAAATGGTGCAAAAAAATATAAATCACATATTATATATATTTATATCTAATATGTGATTTATATTTTTTTGCACCACACACACACACATATACTTCTTAACAAAGTTTAAAAATGTATATTAAAACATTTTCTTAAAGCTTATTTTATTTTAATTCATCATTAACAAAATCAATAATTCAGTACATTAAATAGACACAAGTGAAGAGCCATGGAGTGGCAATTTCTCTACAAGGAGTTATAGTTTTTGCATGTCATTAAGCATGTTGTTGGAACAGAAAATCGCTGTTGCCATCAGTGGGCATTTAAAATAGCAAAATTGAATCAGAAAATGAAGTCATAACAATGTAATTTGCCAAAGATGTTGTCATAAGTTTGCATAGCCTTGTTTCAAAATTAGCAAAATCTAATATTACAATCAGAACACAAAACCATGACAATTATGTGAATAGCCAAAGATCTCGCCAGGAAGTTTGTCATGTCTTCTTTCAAAATAAGAGATAGCACTTGTTGCATTGCAGCCGCAAGTTTTTTTGTTCTATGTTTTAACTACTCGTACATTAAAAATGAGCTACATTTGACACTTTTTTGTTGCTTTGACGCTTTATCTGGTATGCTTGAGAAACCAAATCCTAATGACTGGTATAGCAATCTGCTCCAAATCAATAGTAGTACTTAATACAATGTATGATATAAGATAAAACAAAAAGGAATGCTTTATATAGAAGATATTATATTAATGCAAAGTGTTATTTACCTCAATTTTAGCGGCATTTACATGAGGCATGTGCCCTACGTAGAAGCATGTAGATCCTGGTCTGTGAACACAACATTGAGATCCTGGTCTGGGAACGCAACATTGAACCTGTCATACTAATTATGGATTGTAAATCAAAAGCATGAGTACAAACTTCACAATAATTTAAGTACAAGGCATAATTTGACATCCAAAACCAGATAAAAGTTTTCAAATGGAATTGATTGTATAAGAATAAAAACTCTTGTACACCAAACAATTTACCAAATTATTTGGAACAGAACATGGAATAGATAGTGCTCACAAACTTTTTTATATTGTTTTCATATATCCTTACTGAATAGTAGACGGTATAACAAATATGAGACCATAAGAGTCATAAAACCTTCACAAACTGAATGGGATCTAATTGGTGTTACCATCCCTACTGCTTTTCCAATAACATATTCCTTTAGTTACAAAATTTGAACTTCAATCGCAGGATCTTCATAGTGACATTAAGCTTTTTACAAGGCTTGATAATCCCAGATTAGATTTTAACATTCTTTTTCTTCTTAATCTTCCAGCAACTATAAATTCCAATTCCAGTGACTGTGAGGCATTCAATCTAGGGTCACAGTGAGTGTGATACCTAGAATGTAAATCATCAAGTGTCACCACTCAACCTCCGCCAACACATTCTTCCCTGTCATTTCTAAGTGAACACCTCCATGGTGGCTACCTTCTTCTTCATGAACATCAAAAAATGCCGACAACTCTACCTGCATATCCAGTACATATAGAATCTGTTAACCATGATTTATCATTCGAAAATGATACTGCATGGCTAAGAATAATAGTTCCACCTTTTGAAAAGGTGTCTGATTCAGAACAAACACAAGACCAACTTGGACCAAAAATCATTGAACAACAAAATGAATATTTTTCCAAAATACCTGTATAGCATCAAATAGACGTGTCTTCAACCTTGATGGTGTCTTTATTGTGTTTCCATGCATATGATCACTGACCCAAGTCACTATCAAGCATGCTTTTCTTACTGCTCTTATCAACTGTGATAGCTTCAACCTCAATTTTTCAGCACCCATGTGTACAATTATTGTCAATATCCTAGGCTTATTGTTAGGATTCAAAATTTCACATATTTTAACCAATTCAGCTGGGTCCATCTTATCACTGACCTGCATGAACAAATTCAGCAAGCTATGAGAGAAAACAACTATCCATCACATAACTCCCGGCATATCTGTTTGGACACCCAGCAGGAAGGACATGAGTACGTAGAAAATCAGGTTCGTTACCTCATTAGGCCTGGAAATTGATACACTTGCTACTTCAAGCCTTGGATGTCGTTCACTTTCTGCCTTGAGTACTTGAGGTATTTATTATTCACTTTCTCCTTGAGTATTTGGAAATGGAAAGCATTTTGATACACTTACATAGCTTGAGTACTACCTGGAAAATACTTCAGTAACTTGCTTGAGGCCTTGGGGTATTGATTCACCAAAAACCATTGGGTTTGGATATATTTCTTCCTTGAGTACTTCCAAAATTGTTTCTACACCTACTCCCTTGTTTCCGAATGATTCAAAGAGAGAAAGAAAGACCAAAAGCTCCCCCCTACCCCATTAATCGCTAACACTCATGGTTATTGATCGATAACCCTTGCCGGAGGAATTTTTTGATCACACTTTCTGAATACATATACCAAACACAATAGGGCCATATCCCATACACACACAACACATGTTATATATACCTAGATTGCAATAAGAGAGTTACATTTACAAAGAAAAATATTGGAATCCTGTAGGTCAAAGACTGAAAACAAGCAAACAAAAATTAACTACACATGAGGCTATGAGCACAGGTCAACTTCATTTTCTATAATCTTATTTTTTCAAGGTCTCACATTCTATCTTTCATATCTGCAGATGTTGTAATAATAGTTGTATTACATTTCTCTCTTGCTCTAAATACACTCAGATCAAGAAGTTTGATCAGACTTGTTACCACTTTGTCCAACAAGTTGCTCAAGTGACAGTAAGCTACAACATTGAAAAACAATTGAAGCTTGAAATTTTGATCAGAAGTGTATAAGCACACAAAATTTCATCTACAAGATGATATTGGCATTTAAAAGGGAAAATTTGATACATCGTCAGGGTCATTTCTGAGAATCAGAGATAAGTCACTTGATGGATAAAAATAGTGGGATAGATCTGTTATTTATCACAAATCCTGAAGCATCCCATCATCAACCCATATGTCTGAGAGGTTTGTTCAGCATAGGAAGGCACCTTGAAGAGGTAAATCAATATATATTGAATTGAATTCATTTTACACATATGCTTGCAATATTCCACCTACAATCTTCCTCACAGTTCAAGGGAGAAAGGAGCAACCCTCTCAACATGATCCCAATCTGCTTAATGCCTGTGAACCCCGAATCCTCCTTAATTGCATTCTTGATGCGCACCATTTTGTTCGTGCGTGAGCTAGAAGAGGAGGAGTCTTTGGACAAGAATCCCCATAAAGGATGGTGCCAGGATTCTACGTGAAGCCAGGTGCTACAAGGACATCCTGCATGCTTCCACGCCATCCCAACGGCTACCTTTCCAATACCTCTTAAATTCGAGTGAGTGGAGCTTGAATTCAAGTGAGTGGAGCTGTGATTTAAGGTTTTAACAATTAAATCGAAGAAAGGGGAAATAAAAGGGGATTTATTTGCACAAAGAATCTTTGCTTGAGATAAATTCCGCACTTGAATGAGCATAACACTGGAAATACTGGGAAGAAGAAGCTATTGGTCTCACAAAGTGTTGTGGGATGAAGGAGCTTTGCGATTTCCCATAGTGGGAGACAATTTTTGGAGCTCTATCAAACTCTAGACGGCATGGGAATCATCATCAAAATGAAAAGATATATATGCGAAAAGATGAAAACCCTATCAGGAGGTTCAAAGACAACACTTGTGAAGAAAGGGAGCTTGAAATCACCTGTAGCATAGGGCATTTCTATGAAACGACAAGCTGTCTCAAACCCCTGTAGCCTCAGCCGCACCTGTGAACATGGAAAACCCCTTTAGCCTCAGCCGCACCTGTGAACATGGAAAACCCCTTTAGCCTCAACCACACCTGTGAATAGCGAAAACCCCTATAGCCTCAGCTGCACCCATGAAGAGGGCAGAGAAATGTAGCTACCCATATTTTATGCTATCGATGGTTATGTGATATTTCCTATAAGTCGAATCGGGAATCGGGAAAGCTGGAGAAAAGAGACCATTATTGTTTAAATATGTTATTAAAAGGAAATAAAGTGGACTTGATTACTTTTTCTTTGGCTATAGAAGGGGATTTAAAAAATATTTGCCATAATCAAAAGGGTCATCAAATCATGGTTTTGTGGCTTGGGGCATCTCATTTATGGAGTAAATTATGAGAATTGGTTTGAAATGGGTCATCAATATATTTTTTTTATTTTTAATAATGGAGTTGACCACTTTTGGGTGATATCTAACGCCCTCTTCTATGGGATATTTTCTTATGGAGTAATTTTGATGCTTCAAGGGTTTTCTAAGTTCCTTTTGGGGATTTGTTGGACTTGGAATGTTGGAGGAGTTTCTTGGAATGTGGCATAATCAACAAATTTTGATCCTTCCTTGATGGTTAAATCAAAAGGTAATAAAAATCATTCATAATGTCATGTTAGGAAATTCTACTCCTTCCATCTTAAAATAATAATATATTGATCTTAAATACAATTTTGAAAAGGCATTCATTCCTTTGAGTTGGCCAAATAAACCATCAATCCTAGACAATGGGTATTGTTATCAGACATTTTTCATATGCTTGCACAATGAATGCATTTTACATAAAACATCATTCATGATTGAATACTGGCATGAGATGTCAATGAAGCAATAAGTTATGAGAAATTGTTGTATAATCTATGGATCATCAAAGTTAGATCATGTAATTGACTAAATGTGTCGTGTGACACCTCGGTTTTTTAGGTAGAATATTTTATGCAAGTAATCATTTGATACTTACAAAGTCTTCATGTATGTCACCAACACATTAAATGATGTACTTTAGCATTTTTCATGCATATTTAGAGATAGAAAAATCTCAAAATTTTGTATTTTCTACCATTGTGATAAAGTACTAAAGTCAAAGAGGCAATCACATGGCTCAAATTGGATTACAACTTTAGTTCCCATTCATGGAGATCTCCGAAGAAAACCTATAAATACATGGATCTCTTAAGAGTTCCAAGAGTTCAATGAACGTAATGCTTTTTTGTACAAGTGTAATCATGACTCTAATCCTTCTCTAGTTCCAAATTTAGCATTTCGCATTAGTATCTTCAACATTTTTTAATCAAGGGGTCCAGTAGTAGGAGGATTAGTCAAGGGTAGAAGTTTTTTTTTGTGGGGGGGGAGATGGGTGAGAGTTGCTCGAGGGGGAGGAGGAGAGGGTATGGGTGGAGGCTGTCCTCCATATCCTCTCAATCCAGTTTTTCCTACCATGATAGTTTTAAATGTATGTTTTGGTAGTAGTACAACTAGTTAATTGGATGGAAGATGACACAAGACCATGGATCTTAAGAGATCCCCAAGGGTAACAAGGACTCACAATGGTGATTTAGTCTCTATTTTTTTCAATTATATATCTGATTATGTAAAAGATGATGAAACAACACCTCTATGATTCTAGAATGGTTCAAGCAGATCTAGATAAAAGAAAAATTAGGCCATCAAAATGAATTTCCATAGTTAGTGGTGAAATCTGTCAAGGATGCATCTAAGTGAAGATAGAATGAAACAATTATAGTGACCTAACTCAGGGTGATAAAATCCAAGTTATGATGCACTATTTGCAACTTTAAGTACATTGCACAACCCCATGAGCAGGTCTCTTAGGTAGACTTCCTAACAATGCCCATTGGGTTTCCTCTTCACAATGATAGGATGGGGGGGGCAATCATTAGTTAAGTGTTCACATTTATCAGAGACATATGGGATGAATTTAGCAACCAAAACCTTATAAATAAGACATTACTCTTAAGAAAGTATTCCCAATTCCCTAGGACACGTACATATTTCTCAAAACCACATAATGGCACAAACATCATCAATCATAGGCTAATGATACCTCCAAAATTCCACTTCTTGTTTGTGGATGAAACCTTCATAGCCTTGCATGGTTAGAATATTCCTTTAGCAATTGAGTTGTAGGTCTCCTCTATTACCATGTCCAAGGCCCTATGAACACAAGATCTAGATACATAGCACCATGGATACCCATGGAAACTCATGTGTGATTATTTGAGGAATTATTCATGGCTCTAGATGCCTCAATGGTTTCTTTAGAGCCAAAGTCATGGTATTCATCCCTATAGTGTCATTCTGGAGGCCCTAGGACACCTTCATAATTCTCAAAACCACCTGATGGAACAAACTTACTAAATCATATGCCAGTTATACCCTCAATAGGCCATGTTCTGTTTGTGGAGGTAACCTACTTAGTTTTAGATGTTTAGAAGATTCCTTTAGAGCCATGTGTTTAGGTATCCTCCAATAAACATTTATAAGGGGCCAAGGCTACAAGACCTAGATCCATAGTTCCATATATACCACTCCAATGCCATGCATGGTGCTTTGAGTCAATGTTCATAGCTTTGAATGCCTCAACGATTTCTTTATGTCCAAATTTATGGTATTCTTCCCTAGAACATCAGTCTCAAGGCCGTGAGACACCCACATATTGCTCAAAACAACTTAATGTCACTGACATCCTCAATCATAGGCTGATGATACACTCAAGAGGCCATGTGTGGTTGGTGTATACCACCTTCTTTGGCTTAGATGGATAGAATACTCCTTTAGGGCTTAAGGTTTATATGTCCTCTATTGACAATGTCCAAGGTCCCAAGGACAGAAACCTAGATGCATAGTAACATGGATACACGTACAAGGTCATGCATGATTCCTAGATGCATTGTTCAAGGCTCTAAATGGCCCAATAATTAATTCAAGGACAAGCACATAGTCTTCTTCCCTATAATATCATTCCCAAGGCCTTGATAGATGTAGATATTACTCAAAAACATCTAATTGCACTAAAAATATGAATCATAAGCCAATGCTACCTTAATGAGGCTATGTGTGGTTGGTTGAGGTATCCTTCTTATCCCTTGATCGATAGAAAATTCCTTTTGTGCCTAAGGTTGAGGTCTCCTCCCTTGACCATGCCTAATGCCCCAAGTCCCAATGACTTGGATGAATAGCACCCTGGATACTTTGCGAAGCCATGTGTGGTGCCTTTTGGAATTATTAATGGATTTGGATGCCCTAAATGATTTCTTTGGGATCAAGGGCATGGTCCTATTCTATAGAATGCCATTCCTAAGGCCCCAATATATGTGTGTATTGCTTAAAAATACCTAATGGCATCAACATTCCCAATCATAGACAATTGATACCCTTAAGAGGCCATGTGTGGTTGGTGGAGGTAACCTTCTTAGCCATGGATGGATAGAAGCTTCCTTTAGGTACCTATATTCAGGTCTCTTCTACTGACCATGTTAAGGCCCTGATGCCACAAGACCTAGATACATATCTTGAGTAGTGGTTTGATGTATTGTACCTATAATAATTTTTAGGATTCATATCCCGCATTTCCTTCCCAAGCCATGCCAAATTCCTTAAAAACATACCTACTACTAAAAATATTCCAATAGCTCCCATACCCCCACTTAGATGATAAGGATACCCTCGAGCGGTGCTATCTTGCAGATTGAGTTGTTGATCTAAGCCCTAGATACCTACAAGCTTCCTTTATGGCCTAAGTTTTAGGATCCCCCCCAAACCTTGTTTTGTGTTCCAAGTTCCATACCTAGTGTTGAACAACTTCTTAATGCAATTGATATCCCACAAAGAGGTGAAGTGTAGAATTTAAATCTCATTTGTTGTGGTTTAAGATGTTGTTATTGGCCCTCTATGCATAGAAGTTTTCTTTAGGGTGTAAGGAAAATATTTTTTTCATAGACCATGTTTATAATCCCAAGACCCATACCATTTATTCAAAGCCTCCTAATGTAATTAATATCCCACTAAGAGGTGAAGGATTTTGTGGATAGTTCATTTGTGGTGATTTGAGCCTTTGTTATGGGTCTTGGGTATCTAAAATGTGCCTTCAGGGCCTAAGGCCTAATATTCATTTCCTGACCATGTCAAAGGCATCGATACCCATGTATATTACACAAATCCACCTAATGCAATTGGTATCCCAACTCATAGGTCAAGGATACCATCAAGAGGTCCTATATTCTCATTTGAAGTGTCTTTCTTGACAACAAATGCCTAGATTGTTCCTTTACAATATAAATTCCAATATTCCTCCATCGATGATGTCTAGGGCCCCAAGACCTATACCCAATCCTTAAAACATCCCAAATTCCACCCATATCCCTATTCTTACTCCAAGGATTCCCTCTAGAAGTCATGTGTTGTGCTTTGACTAGTCTGCATCTCTATTAGCCTTGGATCCCTAAAAGATTCCTTTAGTGCCTAAGTCCTGGTTTTCTCCAATAACCATGTAAAGTGCTCCTAATCCCATCCTTAATAATGAAAATCGCATAATGGTATTGATATCCACACACACACGGCTAAGAATACCCTCACAAGACCATTAGTGGTGGTTTGAGGTGTTTTTCTTGGCCATAAATGCATAGAAGACTCCTATAAGACTTGGTAGAATTTTACTCCCTCAACAATGTCCAGGGATGAGGATTTACAAAATTTAACCATACATGGCTTAAGGATGGGGATTTCAAAAATTTGATCAGACACCAATGGGAAGGTCTTGAGGATAATAATATTGATTTGGCTATTATGATAATGTTTGAGAAACTAAAAAGACTCAATAAAGTGGTTTTTCAATGGGATAAAGTTAAGAAGGAACATCTCAGACAAGAATTGTTGGAAGTGGAAGAGAAATTGGAGCCTCTTTATAAGAATATCCTGTTTGATTTCTATAATACAATGGACAAGGAACAAATTACAAAATTGGAAACTAGGAAAGCAGATATACTAAGTGTCGAGGAAGAAACATGCTATTTAAAGAACAAATCTATTTGGATTTCACAGGGTGATGAAAACACAAATATTTGGATTTGACCATGTCCAATGCCACAAGTCCCCATGACTTGGATGCATAATTCCATTGACACACTATGAAGCCATGTCTGGTTCTTTATGGCATTATTAATGGCTTTGGATTCCTAAATAGTTTCTTTATGGCCAAAGGAATACCGCTCTTCTATAGAATGCCATTCCAAAGACCCCAAGACACATGTGTATTGCTTAAAACCACTTAATGGCACCAACATCTCCAATCATAGGCCAATTATACCCTTAAGAGACCATGTGTGGTTGGTGGAGGAAAACTTATTAGACATTGATGGATAGAAGCTTCCTTTAGGGTCCTGTGTTTAGATATTTTCCACTAACCATGTTGAAATCCCTAAGGCCACAAGACCTAGATACATAGTTCCATGGATACCCCGAAAAAGTCATATGTGTGGTGCTTCGAGACATTGTTCATGGCTATGTATGTCTCAATTATTTATGAAGGTCCAAAGGCATGATATTCCTCCCTATAAATTCATTCACAATGCCTTGATACATGTACATACTACTCAAAATCACCTAGCGGCACTAGAATCCTCAATCATAGGCCAAAGATAGCCTCAAAAGGCCATGTATGGTTAGTGGAGACAACTTTCTTAGCCCTAAATGGATAGAAGATTCCTTTAGGTCTTGAGCTTCATGCCTCCTCCCATGACTATGTTGAAGCCCCAAAGTCCCCAAGACTTAGATATATAGTGCCATGGATACTCTTGCATAGTCACATGTGGTATCTTAAGGATTTGTTCATGGTTTTCAATGCCTCGGTGGTTTCTTTAGGGCCAATGGCATGGTATTTCCCTTAGAATATCATTCACAAGGCATCGATACACATACATATTT
Source organism: Larix kaempferi (assembly GCA_027924585.1). Taxonomy (NCBI): domain Eukaryota; kingdom Viridiplantae; phylum Streptophyta; class Pinopsida; order Pinales; family Pinaceae; genus Larix; species Larix kaempferi. The sequence goes on along the minus strand of BSBM01000130.1, from coordinate 1,204,787 downwards.
CTCAAAACTGCCTAATGGAATCACCCTCTTTAATTATAGGACAATGATACCCTCGAGAGTCCATGTGTAGTTGGTGAAGGAAACCCTCTTATCCTTGGATGGCTAAAATATTTCAAGGCCCAAGGTTCATGTCTCTTCTATTGACCATGTCCAAATCCTCAAGGCCATGGTACCTAGATACAAAGCTCCATGGATACCTTTGCAAAATCATGTGTGGTTCTTTGAGGCATTGTTCATGGTTCTATATGGATTAATGGGTTTTTTAGAGCCAAAGGCATGGTCTTCTTCTCTATATCATCACTCCTAAGTCCCTAAGACACCTACATACTTCTCAAAACCACATAATATTATCAATATCCTCAATCATTGGCCAATGATACCCTCAAGAGGCAATCTATGGTTGATTGAGGTGATGTTCTTAGCCTTGGATGGCTAGAAGATTATGTTAAGGACATATGTTTATGTCTCCTCCCTTGATCATGTTGAAGGCCCTAATACTCCAAGCCCCAAGACATGGATACACAGTGGCAAAAATATCCATGCAAGGCCATGCATGGTGCTTCAGGTATTGTCCATTTCTCTAGATTCCTCAATGGTTTATTTAGGGCCAAAGGCATGGTCATTTTCCCTGAAACATCATTCACAATGCCTTAAGACATGTAGTTACTACTTGAAACTACCTAATGGAAATTTCATAATCAATCATAGGACAATGATACCCTAAAGAGGGCATGCATGGTTGGTGGAGGCAATCTTCTTATCCCTATTTGGATAGAATATTCCTTTAGAGCTCAAGATTCAATCCTCCTCCACTGGCTATGTCCAAGGTCCCAAGGCCACAAGACCTAGATACATAGTTCCATAGATACTTCCCCAAAGTCATGCATGGTACTTTTAGGTAGTGGTCATGTCTCTATATGACTTAATGATTGCTTGATGGCCAAAGGCATGGTATTCTTCCCTAGAAAACCATTCCCAAGGACCCGAGACATGTACATACTAATCAAAACCACCTAATGGTAACAACATATTAAATAGCAACTAATTATACCATTGGGAGGTTGTTTGTAGTTGGTGGTAGCAAACTTCTTATCCCTAGATGACTAGAAGCTTCCTTTAGGGGTGAAGGTTCAAGTTTACTCCATTAACCATGTCGAAGGCCCCAAGTCCACAAGACCTAGATACATAGTACAATGGATACCCATGAAAAGTCATGTATGGTGATTTAAGACATTATTCGTGGATTTATATGCATCAATTATTTCTTTAGGGATGAAGGCATGGTATTATTCCCTAGAACATCACTCCCAATGTCCTGAAACATGTACATACTACTCAAAGTCACCTAATGACACCTCATCCTCAATAAAAAGCTAGTGATACTTTTAAGAGGCCATGTGTAGTTGGTGGAGGAAACCTTGTTATCCCTTAATGGATAGAAGATTCCTTTAGGGATTGAGATTTAGGTCTCCTCCATTGACCATGTCCAAGGCCATAAACCTAGATACATATTGCCTCAATGTATATGGATTCTTTATTGGTTTCTTTAGGGATAAATTCATGGTATTATTCCCTATAATATCATTACCAAGGCCTTGGGACACCTAAATAAAACTCTCGATTTCCTCCTATGACTCATGCCAATTCCTTGAGATCTATCCCACAATCCAAAAACTCTTGATTGTGCCCATATCTAAATTTTATTCCAAATATAGACTGTAAAGGGTGTATGTTATGGTTCATGGCCTTGATAATTTCTCATTACAACAATAATATTATGTTAGGGTATACTTATTTCAAATTCTTCCCCAACCATTTTCTAAGACCCATCCCTAGTGCACAAAACCACATATTTCATCCCATATCCCACTTTAATATTAATGATATACTATAATGTGCATGATATCCTATGTGATAGTTTGAGTGATCGCTCTTAGCCCGAGATGCCTACAACCTTCCTTTAGGGCCTAATTCATGTGATTCCTCCCATGGATATGTCCAAGTTTCTCATACCTAGTGGACCACTTACATGAACACTCAGATGCCAAGGATAGTGTTGGGAGTTCATGGGCGTGTTTTAAATCTTCCTCTTATGACAATATACAAAAATATAAGACCAATATATACTAGCAAAAACCTCATAATGATGTCGATTTCCTCAGCTAATGCTAAAGAAAACCCCTAATAGGTCATGTGTAGTGGTTCGATTTATTGTATTTGGCCTTGGATGCATAAAATATTTTATTTGAGACTAAGGCCTATGTTTCCTCCCTAAAAAATGTTAAGGGCCTGAACGCCCACATATAGTGTTTAAAACCTCTTAGTTACATTAATACCCCCAATATTAGGCCAACGATACCCTTAGGAGTTTTTATGTTGTGGTTTGAGGTAGACTTGTTAATCTTATATGCCTAGAGGTTTCCTCTAAGGTCCAAGGCCATAGTTTCCTCCCTTAATCATGTATATTCCTTGAATACTTATACCTAGTTTTATTTCCCCCAATGCCCCCCAATTATCCCTATTATAAGGCCATAAATCTTTTTAAAATGTCGGTTATGTTGGCTAACAAATCATTAGTATCCCTACATCCCTAGAAGATTCATTTAGGTTAAGGTTTAGGTTTCTTCTCCTAACAAGGTTGAGGTCCAGTAGACCTATCGCTAGTGATCACAACTTATAATGGCATCAACACCCACACATAAACATTAAGAATACTCTTATAAAGACATGTGTTTGATCATCTTTCTTGGTCGTAGATTCCTAAAAGTTTCTTTTAGGGCCCAAGGTAGAGGTTTCCTCCCTTGAACATGTCCAAGGATTTGAGACCCATGCCTTGTGCTTGAAGCCTACTAATAATACTAATATCCATCAAGAAAATTAATAAGATCAATAAAAATATAAACTATCCAATAATCAAATTTCAATTCAAATCACTTTTATTAATTATTTATAATGATGCTAAATTAAAAATGGTTGTCTTTAATTATTTGTCGATATTAAGAAACATAGGTATTTATTTTCTTGAATAATATTAAAAATGAATAATTGAATTGAGTTATTTACAAAATAATTCTTTGTGAACTTGTTGTGTTAATGATGCAAAACCTCATAAATGAATCATGTGAGTTTATGTGTTTAAATAGTATAAAAAATAATAATTGAATTTGTTGTGATTGTGTTGTAAAACTTCATAAATTAATTTCATGAGCCTTTATTTGAATGAAAAAAATTAAATTTATTTATTTACAAAATAATTATTTTTAAGATGCTTATGGTGCAAATAATCATAATTAAATATGATTTGTACATGTCCATGTGACAAATATGCACTTAGCACTAGTATATGGTACTTGCCAACATGACATTTCTCTATGCTCATGATTCCTTTAGCCTAAGGCCTAAGATTATTCTCTTGACCATGTTGACAACCGTTGAGCATATCCATAGTAATTAAAGCCTTGTAATAGTGTCAATGCTCATACATAGAGGGTAAGAATACTCTTAGGAAGACCTATCCATAGTAATTAAATCCTTGTAATAGTGTCAATGCTCATACATAGAGGGTAAGAATACTCTTACCAAGACCTATCCATAGTAATTAAAGCCTTGCAATAGTGTCAATGCTCATACATAGAGGGTAAGAATACTCTTACGAAAATGTGTGGTCCTGACCTTTAAGGTGTCTTTCTTGGTCTTGGATTTTAAAAAGCTTTTAAAAAGTTTCTTTTAGTACAGTAGGTAGATTTGTGAACTTGTTGTGCTTGTGGTGCAAAACCTCATAAATGAATCATTCACCAATTTATTTATTTAAGTTTTATAAAATTAAATAATTGAACTTGTTGTTATTGTGGTGCAAAAACTCTTTGATTGTTCATTTGAATTAATTTAAAATGAAAAACTATTGAATTTACAATAAAATTATTTATGAATTATTTATATTTATGATGGAAATTCTCATAATTCAATCCTAGAAGTGACAAGTAATAACTTAACACCACTTTTTGGTATTTGCCAAGGTGGCATTTCTTCTAGATAAAGAACAACTCAATTTTCAATAAAAATATAAGTGGTACTAACTTATGGTGCTAAAAGATGGATTTTCTTGTTATGCTACTACTAAAATAAGAATACTACTTAAATAAATATAAATATATATATATAAATATATGACAATAAAAACTCAAAGCAAAATCTTAACACCTTATCTAACTATAATAATGCCAACTTGCACTAAATTAAAGAAAACGTATAACAATACATTAGAAGATGATATTCGTTTTCACTTTAATGTTGCCCAACCCAAAGACGGAATTTAACTTTCACTTTAGTTTTCCACAGAGAATGTTTGTTAACTTGAACTTCAAAAATGGAATTATGAAAGCTGGGATGTTGTATGATAAAGATGGTTTTCGAGTATTAGATTGTATAAAATAGCACGAAAATTGAATAACACGTAAAGGATCATTTTCACTTTACCTTTGGCAAGGACTGTCACTTCAACTTTGCATATCCAATCTTTGCGACAGGAATGCGTTATGAAGCCATCCATGCCTATAAGACCTCGTTTCGTGAAGCGGTTGTAATTACTTGGAGCCACTGATCGGCCATTATTGGAATCCTTTTCCCAGTTCAACCTTCTCAATTTCCTCTACTTCGATAGTCATATTCATATATAGTGAAGTTCCAGCATAGCCATCCTTAGCAGCAATGGGAAACTGCTTTTCCTGCTTTAGAGGACATAACACTCATTCTTGTTCTTCTCCACAGCTTCCTCCTAGTAATAATGC